>OY747129.1:53634945-54234945 GCA_963556465.1 Berberis vulgaris | reverse complement strand
CTGCCTCCAGAGCGCGGAAAAACCCCTCATCAACTGTGGCTTCCAGCAGCATTCTTTTGACAGCCCATTCTACCTCCGCTCGCTCCCTTTCGACCTCCATGCCCTCGCAGTCAGCAACGGTGATAGAAAACCTACCATCCCAGGAGTCTGCCCAGTAAAGAGCGTCCAAATATGATGTTCGCAGATCCACGAAGGCCTTCTCTAAAGCAAGTACCCTTCCACGGGCTTCGGGATGCAATGAAACAGGCCCATACAACTCCGGGGCACGAGTAGCCATTCCGAGGTCGCCATGACGCAAAACCTCGACGTGCACGCCAACTTCCTCCCAAGCTAGGTCAGCAGGGGGAGTCAGAGCACCACGCGAAAGGCCGCGACCCCCCAAGGATGCCACCCGTGCAGACCTTCACCTATTAGGGCGAGAGGACGCCTAGACAGAAGTTTGCCTCTTCCTCAGGACTACCACGGGAGAAACATTTACCTCCAATTGATCCAGCCTGGAAGGATTGGGCAAGGCCAGACCTCTCTTCCTCAGATGGCGAGCAACCATCCCCTCAACCGGTGAACCTTACACGGGTTAAGCACCATGAGAACACCATAGAAAATCGCAGCGTGAAAATTTGTCTGGTATTACGACCTTCTCAATAGAAGTCAAAGGAAGCTTAAGAAACTCTTCTTCTATTCGCTTCTCATCCTCTCTAAGAGACGAAATAATGAACCTCGCTGAAACACAAAAAAACAATGTCAGAACCAGTATCACAGAGAGGACATACAGAAATGTGCATATCACGACAGTCGAAAGACTCACAAAGATCAAACTGGAAGTATTGAGACACTCTACGACTCCCGAGCTTGAAATAACTAGAATCCACCGAAGCAAAAAACCATTGCTTCCCTCAAGATTCGGCGCTGCTCGCCGCCAATCGCAGACAATGAGGACAATTCAACACACAGATACCCCTGGAATCTAGCCAAGCCTTTATCAAATGATGGATCACCAAAGAAGATAAATGAATGCCAACGTCATGAGCCCTCTGGAGGATTGCAAGCAGTATCTTGAGCCCACTCGTCGTTATTAGAGCGAGAGGCATTCGAAAATGAGTAAAGAAATGCCAGACGTCATATGGCGCTGGAAGCCGGAACCCGGAACCCGGAACCCGGACTCGAACATGCCTTGGTTCAAGCCTATGAACACTTGAGGAGCCAGAGTTGGACCCAAAAATCCAAACGCGGGAACGATTTGCAAATCTTTTGGGAAGCGATACAAACTACGAAACCTGATCAACTCATTTCCGTCGACCAAACTATCTTCAAAGAAGACACAAGCAAGCGATTACGGGTTCTTACGAGAAGATTCAACAGTGTCAGCCATTGGAAAATGGAACAAATACTACGGTTCAAAAAGAGAACACAAATAACAATGAAGGAATCCTCGTAAAGACGGTGAATATTTATGGGAAAGGCAAACTACACTTTCCCTCATTGAGCAGTAGCGTACCCATTAATGTCACACGCCGATCGAGACGAACGCTTTGAGTCCAATCATCGCGACGGTACAATAGTCTTTTCAAAGAGTCAGTGGACCGACTTAACGCCCTACTAACTCGGGGGGGGGGGGAGTAGCTGATGATACATAAAAATGGTTACACCCCTGAGTCGTACACGTGTTGTGATAATCTCGAGGAAATATGGGCCCCGGCATCAGCCCAACACTGAATAGGCCCAAGCGATTCTAAGCCCACTCAATTCAGTCCACCAGGCGAACCCAGACTTTCATAGCACGCTAGGGCCACACGTCTCACAACTGTCCTCAATACCTGTGAGCCCTCCATAGGCAAGTATCTCGAGGATCTGCTTCAAACGGGCAACTACAATCGCTCTTTGCTCCCAACTAGGAAGCAAACACCAGAGTATCTTCCATACAGGAAAACTCCCTTTCTACGGAATGCTTTTGGATTGGGAACTATCTCTCGCGTATCTATGAGCGCAGAGCTAATAGGGAACTTCCCTCATACAACATGACTCCTAATTAGAGAGAGATCTCCACGAAGATCTCCTCCCTAATTTACGCCTATGATGGCCTGGTTAAACCAGTACTCCTTGCACTATATATAAGACATGAGGTTGGTAAGCTAAGGTACGCTACAAATTTCCTGTTACAGCATTACACCTTCCTCATAGCCATGTCTGATTTTAGCATCGGAGTGCCATCGGCCACCACAACGGTGGTCTGTGGCTCACTTGTGCTACTTGTGTAAGTCAACAGGTCTGCAAGAACCATATTGGAGCAGGGAGCGAAAAATGATTGCATCAGCGATAACTATGAGATTTAGAAAATGAAAATCCAATATGTACTGGAAGAGCAACAATCTCTAGAAGCTCTTAACCACACCATGGAAGAACCTGAGGAAGGCAACTCTATCTAGCAAAGAAGGGACAGAGAGGCTTACAATGCTTGGAAAAATAAAATTTTCATTGCTCGAATTACATTGCTAAGTAGTATGAAAAATGATATAATGTGAGATTTTCACAAATATGAAACAACCAAAGACATGTGGACAACTTTAAAAGAGAAGTTCGGTGGAACTTCTGTTACTAAACAAAGGCAACTCACGATCAAGTTCGACACCTACAAGAAACGCCCAAACCATAATATGAGACAACATATGAGGCAGATGTCGAACATGATAAGTGAGCTAAAGAAGGTTGATCACATGTTAACTGCTGAACAACATGTACAAGCTGTTATTAGATCCTTACTCCATAAATGGGAGCACATGAAGGTGCACCTAACCCACAATGAAAGCATCAAAACACTAAATGACGTTGCACGTCATTTGGAGCTAGAAGAGGATCGCATTGAAGCGACTAGGCCATATACAGATGTGTATATGACAGTCGATTCTTGCTCACATGGAGGTTCAGGCTCCAAAAGAAATTTTCATGGTGGTTTTTACGGAAAGGGTAAGGGAGTTGTCCATAAGTGGGGAAAACCTAACAATAAGCAACCGGAACAAAATAAGGGAAAAGGTTCATTCAAAAATATAAACAAATCAAGAGTGAAATGCTTCAACTATGGCAAAAAAAGGTCACTATGCTCGTGAATGTCATGAGCCAAAGAAGGTAAAAACCCTTAATGCAAACTTTAGTGTTGCGTGTGTATCCAGTTCTGTATTTCTAACTAAATCTCATCCTTTGTGGACTGAAAACTCAGGCACCAAATACCACATAGCAAAATACCGCAATTCTTTCATGGAATATTTTTGAATCCCACCAGGAGTGAGATGGATATATGTGGGAAATAATTCAAGGAAGTTAAAGGAATCGACACCTGCACGTTGAGTTTGCGTGGTGGTCGAACTTTCATCCTACATGATGTTTTGTATGCTCCTGAAATTCGGTGAAGTTTGTTTTCTGTGGTAGATTTGCTTAATTTAGGTTACTCTTTAAACTTTCATGGTACTGGTATGAATGTGTTCCATGGAACAACATTTTACGGTTCCGGATATTTACTCGATGGTTTTATGATTCAGGATATTGACTATGTTAGCAGTTATATCAATACTTATTTTTCCTTAATGGCATCTACTTCAAATAATTTAGATGATAATGTAGATGTTTGGCATACTAGATTACTCCATATTCGCCAATAGAGAATGCATAGATTGACAAAAGAGAGATTATTGGGCCCAATTGAGAAAGTCAATCTATCAATATGTGAATATTGTCTAGCTGAAAAATGGCACGTAAACCATTTGACAATGGAACAAGAGCTGAAATTCCATTGCAATTAATCCATTCCGATATTTATGGTTCGATGAATGTTTGGGATAGAGATGGGTCTGTATATTTTATCACTTTTATAGATGATTACACTCGATTTGATCACGTCTATTTGTCTCTCATAAGTCAGAAGCTTTAGATTACTTCAAACGTTATGTGAATTTGGTAAATAATCAATTAGACAAGAAAATAAAAATGTTGAGAACTGATCGAGGACGTGAATATCTATTTGATGAATTCAAAATTCTATGTAGTGAAAAAGGAATAGATAGACAAATAACAATTCCAATGACTCCACAATAAAATGGTATTGTAGAGAGGAGAAACATAATCCTTCTTGAGATGGTTAGGTCAATGAAGGCACAAACAAATTTGCCTACTACCTTTTGCGGTAATGTTTTGCTAACTATTGCCCATGTACTTAACCTAGTGCCCTCCAAATCAATTACGACGTCTCCTTATGATTATGGACTGGTCGCAAACCCAATGTTGCTCATGTTCACAATACTTCCCATAAATTTGGAAAATTGGGTCCTAGAGGTAAAAAGAGTATATTTATAAAATATTCTGAACACTCTAAATGATATTTATTTATTGGGGAACAGGCAAGTGGTACTGTAACTGAATTTGAATCACGAGATGTCGTGTTTCTTGAAGCGGAATTTCCAAGTAGGGGCGAGTTAAATTTAAACAATGATTTAACTCTCTTCGAAACTGGGGATTCAGATGAATTGCTTACGCAAAACCAATTGGTGAATTCATTAGATGATTCAACCAGATCATCTGATCCGAATGAGAGCCAAACAAATAATAGTGAATTCGTTTAACAAGAAAATCAACTACGACGTAGTAGTCGCGGTAATATTCCCCGTCGTTATTTTGAAATCGAATGTGAGGCTTTTATGGTAGCCCCACAAGAGGACGATGAACCAAAAATGGTTGGGGATGTTCTCACATGCCCTGCAAAGGATAAATGTAGTAGAAAAAGAAATGGAGTCAATGAGATCAAACCAAGTTTGGAAATTGGTTGATTTTCCAGATGGACGGAAAGCAATTGGGAACAAATGGGTTCTCAAGATTAAGCGTAAAGCTAATGGAATAGTTGAAAGATATAAGACTCGACTTGTAGCCAAGGAGTATAATCAACACGAGGGAATTGATTTATGAAGAAACATTCTCTCCAGTTGTGAGATTTTCCTTTATTCGCTTTATTCTGGTTATAGTGGCAAGTATGGATATTGAATAACATCAAATGGATGTAAATATTGTTTTACTCAATGGAGAATTGCAAGAGGAAATCTATATAGAACCACCTATAGGTTTTGTAAAGGACTGCGAAGAACACAAAGTGTGCAGGCTCTTAAGATCAATTTATGGTCTAAAACAATCTTCTAGACAATGGTATATAGAGGTGGGCATTTCAGACCGAAAATCGGACTGAATCGAGAATTGAACCGGTCAGGCCGGTGCGCTCCGATTTTTAAATAATATTTTGAAGCCCGGTCCTAAAATCGGCCCAGACCAAAGTTTCTGGTTCGGTCCTTGATTTCACTTTTTATAACCTGTCGGGTAATCGGCCCAACCCGGGTATTTTGAAAACCTAAAATCAAATTCTAGGGCTTTAAGTATTTAACTCAAAATTTCATTCCCAAATTCTTTTTTCTGCCTCCTCCTCACAACCCTGTGACACCTCTTCCTCACAGTCAAAGACTCATAACCATCTCTTTCTCCTCACAACCTTGCGACACCTCCTCCTCACAATCACAAGACTCACAACCATCTCCTTCTCATCACAACCCTATGACTCCTACTCATAACCCTTTTTGACCCCTCATCTTTTGTTTGACAAAGGTATAAGGTAGGGTTTCTTGATTCCAAGGAAGAACTGATTTGATCTATTGAGAAATAACGGTGTATTAGAGGGATCTATTGTAAGTAGAGAGAAAAAGTATTGTGGTTGTTGTAGCCATATATAATGGTACAATGGGTTTGTTTAATTCTTGTATTTTGTTTAGTTTAACTTGATAGATATATTGATTTGACGCGTTCTATTCTACTTTGTTTGTGCTTGTGAAATCATGTTGAATACTTGAATGTATATGTACATTGTTGTTTTCCTTTTGAATTTGAGCAATTTGGTTTGCAAGAAATGTTGGAGGAGGTTCATACAGTTATGTTTAAGCTAAATGTGTGATGTTAATGTTTTAGCCAAGAAGAATTACTTGTTTTAGTTAAGTAAGACTTAATTATTCACTACATATATAGATTGCAAAGAAAAATGTGGGTGAGGATTGAGGAAGTAGTGATGGTGGTCCCTCGGATGAATGTGTGTTATGTTTATACAAATCAATGTAAAACCAGATGATGAATTGTGATGTGTTTTGAAGAATAAAGGTAGTAGAGTAATCATTTGGGCTAAAAAAAACTGGGCTCAAAGAAATTTATTCAGGAACCGAGACTAGCCCGTCCCGAATTGTCAATTAATCGGGACCCCGATTTTCCGGCTTGACCCGGTCCGATTTCGATTTCTGAAAATCAAATTTTTCTGGGCTCGGTTCGGCTTTCGATTTTAGCATTTTCGGTCGGTTAACCGGACCGGCCTAGCACAACCCTAGTGGTATATATGTTTTCATCAATCCTTAAAGTCTTTTGATTTTAACATGATTGATGAGGACCACTGTGTATATGTTAAAAGATCCAATGACAAGTTTGTGATCTTATCACTATATGTAGATGACATACTGTTAGCCAAAAATGATAAAGAGTTTGTGATAGCCATTAAGAGTTGGTTATCATCACCACTTGAAATTAATGACATGGGTGAACTACATATA
Source organism: Berberis vulgaris (assembly GCA_963556465.1). Taxonomy (NCBI): domain Eukaryota; kingdom Viridiplantae; phylum Streptophyta; class Magnoliopsida; order Ranunculales; family Berberidaceae; genus Berberis; species Berberis vulgaris. Next base: position 54,228,331 of record OY747129.1, on the reverse strand, counting down.
TACTTGGTGTTAAAATTGAGCGAGATCGTTCAAAGAGATTATTAACTCTTTCACAAGAACCTTACATAAAAAAAGATTCTTGAACGGTTTAATATGCAGAATTGTAAGCCCATTGACACTCCTATCACAAAAGGCGAAGGCCTAAGCAAGATGTTTTTTCCTAAGACTCCATTTGAAAAGGAACAAATGAAAAAGGTTCCCTATTCTAGTGTTGTTGGGAGCCTTATGTATGTTATGATGTGTACAAGGCTGGATATTTGTTTTGCGGTTGGAATGGTAAGAAAATATCAAGAAAATCCAGGTCAAGTTCATTGGAAAGCGGTCAAGAGAATTTTGAGGTATCTCAAAAGGTACTGCGGATTACACATTGTGTTATGAAGAAAAAAATCTGCATCTTGAAGGCTACATTGATGTTGATTGGGGAGGAGATTTAGATGAAACAAAATCTACCTCTGGTTATGTTTTCTTATTGAATAATGATGTCATTTCTTGGAGAAGTAAGAAACAAACATGTGTAGCCTTATCTATAATGGAAGCTGAGTATGTGGTGTTATCAATTGTTGTACAATAGGCGGTTTGGCTTAAGAGATTTTTCAATCACTTAGGGCTTAAGAAAGTTGCTGCAAACACAATCTTAGTGAACAATGATAACCAGACAGCTATAGCTTTGACAAAAGATCTCAAGTATCACTCTTTGACCAAACATATAAATACGAAATACAATTTTGTTAGAGACTTGGTTGCATGGAAAGAAGTGAATATGAAGTATATATCCACGCATAGAATGGTAGCAGATCCATTTACAAAACCGATTCCAAGAGATGTAGTTTAAGGTCATGTACGGTCTCTAGGGTTGCGTAGATATTGATGAATGATTTTCATATATGAACAACCAATGCATTTTTTTAATGTAACATTCACAAATAAATAATAGTAAGTTCGTTATTCAGTTGATGCCTAATATTACTAATTTTTTTTTTTGTTGAAAGCATACACACATGATACATGCTTAGTGCATGATATAAAAGGTATGTCGGGCAGATTGGTTGGCCCTCTCCCATAGGCAATCGCCATGATTTATAGAGATGAGACAGTTTGAACAGTATGAGTAGTATGAGAGTTCAAGCTAAAACGAATGTCGCCTTGATTAAAGATCAAGATGAGGTCACTATGTTTAAAATCTTTGTGATCGAAGATGAATAACCCCACGATTCATCTTATCCATCTTAATGCCAGGTAAAAGTCATGTTTTGTGATAAAATAAAGAGTAGAATGGTGGACTTAAGTTGATACTGAGTGTATCAAAACTATCACCTGTATGGTATTTGTAATGAGAGGCATACGCTCCATGAAAAAGGAGAAAATACCATAGCATGTGTTTCATACCACGTTTGCAAAGTAACGACCATAAGAGTAACGAGGTATTGTTGATATCTCTTCCTTGTTATGTGAGACTCTTGAGACTAAGATGACCCCTATTTGTACCCTTATGACTTCCATTGGTTTCATGAGGTTTGAGTTTGATGTATGCTATCTTAGAATGCTACTAATAGTCATGAATGATTCGACCTAAATGAGCATCTCTAGAAAAACAATCAAACTGGGATTAAAGGATTCAAAAATGAAAGAAAAATTGCATTGAATGTCACATTTTGTAGTATTCACAGGTCGACTAATTATGTTTACTATGTTTACAATGATATATTCATTGAGAGATCAAGAGATGTTTTAAATGTGATGAAATGGGTCTAGGGTACTGCATACTTTCTCTACTCGTTTGAACTGCAATGTATACCTAACAGTTACATAGTAGTGAACTCTCGTGATTTGTGAGACATGCTGGTCGCACAGCTTATTTATCTGTATGAACGTTGCAGTGAAGAGATTTGTTTTCTTATAGATTGGTTAATCACGTGCAAGTGGGAGATGTTAGTTTCCAGAAATTATACACGTGATTAGAAATTGCTCGACGTTTTGGTTAACCGCCGAGAGCAGTTAGCGAAACCAAAATGCATAAGCAATAGATGAAGATGTGTTTTAAGGATGGAAAACTAACCTAAGAATTTTTTGTTCATCTTCTCTCACACAAACCAAAACTGCAACGACAAGATACTTAGGCCATGAACAACAGGAGACTTCCAAATTTGTGATTTCGTTTTTGACCTGCGTCTTCGCAGCACACATCTACGACTTCGGGGATTCCGCAAAATCGTAAGTTTCTTGAACAATTTAATTTAATTCTAACAATTGCTTTGTTAGAGGATTTCATTGCTTAGTTAACGAATTTTTCCCTTGCCTACAACATTGCTTTATGGGAGATAAAGTGTAACTTTGGTGGTTACTGGTGGACTTGTTTCTGAGGAGAGAAGACCACGTAAAAGGGACTGAAAATGAAGGTCGTAGTTATTGGGAAGGACTAGCATAAACAAAGTAAAACCAATTATCTTGTGCATATTTGGGATGCGCCAGAAGGGGTCATTTCCCATGAATATTTAGGAAGTAAAGGTATTGTAACCAAGCTGGCTAAAATGAACCCATTCAGTCATGAGTATGCCATGACACAAGATAAGCTAAAAACTCAAAGAAAGTATTTATAAGCCAAAACAAAAAGTGCAAAAGTGGAAAAGTACTTTTATGAAACAATTCCACCGTGGATTCAGAATTATGTTTACAACATTGAGAATGTACTTGCGGATGGGATATATGGATTCTGATCCATAGGCAATTTCCTAGGTTACGACAAGGAAAATAGTTGGAAGCAAATACGGAATGAGCTACTAATGAAGCTAAAAACTAACAAGTTGTGGTTTGGAATGTGGCACGAGGGTGGGGTGAAGGTGGTCAAGGATGCTTTAGCAATTCCAGAAGGCAATGTACACATTACAGACCAAAGTTGGCTGATTGACCCATATATGCTAGAGCTCGCGCGAAACGTTAATGGTGTGTGTTTGTGTGTTATGGGAACCAAAGTAGCACATGTTTTTCATAGCCGTCATCACAGTTGAACGACATACCAGTATGTTTCATGGCACACCTTACCCAAAGTTCACATTTCATCTTGCACTACCAACTAGACCACTGTGTTGTTCTTCTAGTTGCTCTTCATCTTCCACAAGCGTGGACATTTTTCTTAGCAGGTCACCTACTTTCTTTTGCCTCGACAGTAACACACCCTTATCAACATTCCCGCCTTAGTGAAAGCAATTAAAATTTGTATTTCAAATGTATGAAAATTGTTAAATTATACATCAGTTACCCAATTGTGCGATAGAAACAAATGTTTTTTTAAGGGATGAGGAGGTCTTCTGTGATTGGACGAAAAGATGACTAATGTCATGAAACCACTTCAAGTAGTCATCGCTGCATTCTCATGGAAGCTTAACTGGTACACCTTGGTTGTCAGTTGACACGAGATGATTTTGACAAGGTTCAGCGAAAGACGACAATATTTCGTGTTTGACCTAGTAGTTATAGTCAGATCGACATTATTCATTTTGGCTCAAATGGGGGAATTTGGAATGACATGTATCCTTCCCATCTGTCTCATCACTCTATGTAGGTGATAGGGTTCTTCGACGTCGGGGTATAACAAGCAACTTTGAAACCATGTGATGCTATGAATGGGAGTTATTCACTTGGATTTCACATAAAGATCCCAAATGACCTGAAAATACAAACATGAGAATTAATAAATTGTGGAAAAAAATGAAAACAATTAATGGAAAGACGAGATGAGATCAAACTTGTACTTAAATGACTAAAATTTTCCTCTTCAAGAGACATGTCATCGAGATATTCCCTATGAGTCATGATTTCTTCAATCGTGACTTCGCTAAGTTGGGGGCAACCCCACTTATCCATGGTTGGGAGACGATCATTCCACGAGGCTCTAGCGGTACCCCAAAGCCTAAAATGGTCGTATATCCAACCCAATAAACAAAAAAAACACATCAAATTAATTAGTTAACTAACTTAAACACTAAAAGGGTAATTAACTGAATAACAAAGTCTAAATATACCTCCAAAAGTGGCAAATATTCAGATATTTGCGTAGTACTTGTTCTGCTAGCACAACCCAACTGACGATACAAGAACACCAAATTACCTATGCCCCATGCAAACTTCCCAACATCATCCACCTTCATTAACAACTTCAAATATTCAGTACAAACCTTTGTTCAGTCTTATCGGCAAAGATAGTCATGCCATAGAGAACTAAAAAGTAACCCCTAGCAACTTATTTTTTCTTTATAATCAATTGGATTTGCTTTTCCACAACAATTGTCTTTAATAAATTTCATCTCCACAAAACCAAGATTCTCCTTGATATGATTATGTGTTTCACTCTTTTTAATCTCCAAACCATCCACCAACAAGTTCACACAATCCTTTAGGTTCATTTGACTTTTTTCACAGTAACTGGCTTACCAGCAATCAACAACTGAGTGATGCGCTAGACGCCATCGATGGAGATGGTCATCTCTCCAAATGGAGGTGAAATATGTTGGTCTTAGGTTGATAACACTCAACGAAAGCACAAATGGTCACCTGATATTCACATAATTATTACATAATATATTCCTTAATTTATATATGTTAGTGTTTCGATTATTATATTTTATAGTAATTATTTCATTTTCATGTCTATGTAGGAATTTGAGCGTGAACGTTGAAATCGTATTAAGGCGACAATTTAAGGAATTACAATTGGTCGATTCTAGCGGTGGTACAAAGTAGAGGGTCACATATCTAAACCCTTAAACCCAAAACCAAACCCATAACTTAAACCCAAAACCTAACCCATAAACCTAAACCCAATGCCAAGCCCAAGCAAACCCAAAGAATATTCTCTCAATTATCTATTGATTCTCTTCATGAATCATCCATTTATCTCATCTCTATTCATTTTGATCATTCTCTATAACTACAAGAGAAAAATGGTGAGAAAGGGGAGGAGGAGAAGGGAATCAAGCATTAGCCAAAATCAAACCCTCTTCCTCACAAAGTGATTTTCATCACCATCACCACCTCCATCCACCATCAACCACCATCACTCTCTCATCCACCATCTCCGGAAAGCAGCACCGCCACCACCACGAAACAGGGGAGTGACAACTCTGTTTCGTATCAGGCCTTCACCTCGCCATCGAGCTTCGCACACCACTCCACCGCCATCAGCCCCTGTTCTCATCGTCACAAGCAAAGCCACCACCATCATCACCGCGAAACAGAGCCTCACCGCGACTCTGTTCCGCCTCGCCACAGACCCTGTTCCTCCCCTCTCTCGGCCTCTCTTCGTCTCGACCTCCTTCCTGTCCTCCTCTCTCACGACCACCGTTGCAAGCGGTGCGTCAGCCAGCACGCAACCGCCGCGATAGGAGCAAAAACAGGGCTCCGCCACTCCGCTCTCTGTTATTGTTTTTCTGTCTGTTTCCTTATCTCACTGTTTCCTCACCCTCTCTCTGTCTTCTTGCAGGTACCGGAGCCAGGTTGGAGGACGAGGAGCTTGCGAGGAGCGGAAACGTAGCACCGCGAGCGGCGGTGCTCGCTGGAGACGAAGGCGGAGCAAAGGGTACTATAGCTTTGGCGGGAGAGAATGAGTCAAATTCTATTTTTTGCTATTCACACCCTCGATTTTGCTGAGTACCACCACATAGTGTTTTTGAACCTTTCCTCGGGATTTGTGTTCGGGCCACCTGCTGATCTGTTGAGTACCACCACATCGAGTTTGCGACAAACCAAAAGGGTTGCATAATGCATTTTAATTTATTTTACTGACTTAAACGTTTAATTGTTAATTACAATTTATTTATGAATTTTTTTGATAAATTGCTTTCACCTTTCATGTTCGAGAAATTAAACTTGATATGTTTGGTAGTTAGAATTACCCTTTATCAATATTCAAAGCATGTGCTAAAAATATTAAGCTTAAACTTTGATTAAGTGTGCCCTAAAAAGACACTTAATGCTTGGTAAGAGTTGATGCTTTTGCTTAAAATAATTTGTTAATGTTTGATAGAAACATGATATAATTTGAATTGGATTTTAACGATCACATATTCGGTGTAAGCAAGGGATTCTCATCCCTAAAGCTTCTCGTTTTAATTTCAGTAATTTAGATTTAAATCTTTTTGCTAACTCATTGGTGAGTCCAAGCCCACAAAACCCATCTTTTTCTTTTATTTTATTTTTAATTTAGTTTTAAAAATGTTGTAACTCCATTGCCTCCAAATTAGTTTAATTAAATTATTAAATTCAATTGCATCCACCTTCCTCGTGGGATCGACCCGTACTTGTCGTTGTCTACCAGTTAGACACCGTGCACTTGCGGTTATTACAAGTGGGTTAAATTAGCCTATTAATTTAGGTTGATAAAATCCCCATCAAGTCACCCTATCACATGATCCTTACAATAATCGATCAAGGGACGTAGACCACTATTATAGACCATTGACCTTGCTTCTCTCGGCTTCTTACTCAACTTCCAAACTAAAACAAAATATTATATTGATGCCGACATCTCAATTCGCCTATTTCAAATACAACAAGCAATAAGAAAAATTAGTCAGTATACAACTAATATAAAAACAATAAAATTTACATATTTTAATAACTGAAAAATATTATAATTACCTTGTCACTAGCCCAAATGGACCGAGAAACATGCCCATCACAATTGTCTAATATGGAGCCATATTTGGGATCTCTAGGATACGAAACTTTGTCATGTTCTTCATCTTCATCGAAACCAGGTTCATCAGAAATAACAAGTTCATCTTCATTTTGAACCTCCTCATCATCCCTAACTTCAATACCCTGAGTGGGCGGGCTCTGAGGCTGACGGACTACCTTGTGTGGGCGGGCTCTGAGGCTGACAGCTCCATATGTGGGCGGGCTCAGGAGGCTGGCAGGCTACCAAGTGTGGGCGGGCTCAGAGGCTGGCAGACTACCTCAGTGTTATAGTCCCACATCGCCTGGGTGAGGGATGGAGATGTGCTATATATGTATGAGTTTGGATCTACATGACAAAGCGCGTTTTAAAGTCGTGGGAGTAGTTAGGTTAGGCCCAGAGCGAACAATATTGTTTCATATGGATCAGGTCGTGACATTCCCCGTCATCCCCAACCTACTCATCTCCCTCACCCTCCTCCAACTCCTCAACCTCTTCCGCTTGTTCACCCGATACCCTCACCAACCACACCACCTTGACTTTGTGATTGGGCTTGACTTTGTGATAGGACTAGGAGTCTCGCCACTTCTTCTACCTCAATAAAATTACTCCCCATTTCATCCTCTAAAATCTTCATCTTATCTTATTTCTCCCTCCATTTTTGCATTCTTTTTTTTTTCTTTTGTATATTTTCTTTAGTTTTTTACTACAATGACCTTTCGATTAGAGACCGTAGTCATTGGTCGTCTATCAGTTGGATGATCCTCACTATTGCCAACATCACCACCAACCAAAGAAGACGCAACGTCTTTGTTCATCTTTACCATACTTAGAAAAATGATACAATAAAACTTATATTAATTGATGATACACCAAAACGGTATATCCTCTACATCGTACACGTGTCATGATGATCTCAAGAAATAATAGGCCCAAGCGTCAGCTCAACACTGATTCGGCCCAAGCGATTCCAAGCCCGCACAATGCAATTCGCCAGACAAACCCAAATCATTACATCCTGCTAGCCCATATGTCTCACAGCTATCCTCAATACCCGTAAGCCCTGCTAAGGCAAGTATCTCGAGGATTAGCTTCGAATAGGAAAGAAAACAACACTTCACTTCCGACTTGGAAGCAAATATCAGAGTAAACGTCTCACATGAAAACTTATATCTATGGGCTACTCTCTGATAGGGAACTACCTCCCGTGTATCTAGGAGCACAAGGCTAACATGAAAACTCCCCTTCACAACACAACTCCTAATTAGAGAAAGGTTTTCACGAAGATCTCCTTCCCTAAACTACGCCACCGATGGCCTGGTCGAACCAGGATTCCAACACTATAAATAAGACATGAAGTTGGTAAGCTAAGGTACGCTACAAATTCCCTATTTACACCATTATGCCTTCATCAGATCCCTGTCTGACGGAATGCCATCGGCTATCACAATGGTGGTCCGTGGCACATGTGCGTTCCTTGTGCAGGTCAGCAGGTTCGCAGGTCAAGGTCAAAATAGGGAGCAAAATTCTACTGCATCAGTTTGGCACCATCCATGGGGACGAAAAAGATCCTAACCTTTCACTAGCATCACCTCTCTTCAAAATACGAGAAGATGGTGACCACCAGATCATGCAATAATGGAGAATAAGGGGACACGTCAAACGCTCATACTAGTGTTGTTCTGCCGCTCTCAACGATGCCAGTGATACACAAGTAGCAGGCTCACGCCCCTGCTTCAGCAACAGCAACGACAGACCCCATGATAGATTTGTTGTCGTCTCAAATACAGCAAATCGTCAAAGCAGTGAAGACTCTCATATAACAGAACCCTCCACCCGCTAATGGATATCAGGAGCAACACATGCCCCCATTTCTGAAAGACAACAAAGAGCAAACATAGGAGAGTCAAGCTCATGCTAGTTCTTACTGGACTAGAGGAGGCGACGCAGCTAACGCGGACCCGACTTTCATGGCAGATAGGCTTGCCCAGCAGAACCCCCTCTGCAGAGGGGCTCACGATCGGACGTGCTATATCGCCTCTCTGTTCCACCGTTCGTGGACTGTATCATGAACGAGGCTTTTTCAAAGAAGTTCACACCTCCAAAGCTCAAATTCTATGACTGGAGTACCGACCCATTCGATTACTTGCGCCATTACTAGCATGTAATGGCACTCAAAGAAGGATCCGAGTCGGTGATGTGCAGAATTTCCCTACCAACCTAAAGAAGTTAGCACTAACATGGTTCCACATCCTCCTGCCAAAGTCGATCAACTCATTCAAGACGCTGGCCAAGGAATTCCTAATGCGCTTTGTCGGAAGTCAGCGTCTCCTGAAAGGCCCACACTACATACTTTTTCTAAAGCAGAAATCTAATGAGACGCTGAGAGAGTATGTCACATGCTTCAATGACGAGCTGACACTCATTTACGGCTGCAACGATGAAACAGCCGTGACGACTTTTACAGCAGGCCTAAAAGAGGGGAATTTTTGTCAGCTTGGAACCCCTTTTGGATATGGCATAACTTCTGAAGGGTGCCCAAAGGTACATAACCCTGAAAGAGATGAAAACAACGAAGAAGGAAACAAAAGTTGAGAAGAAGCCCTCCGTTCCTAAGGATAGGAAGGAGGGAAGAAGGCGAAAGGACGAAGAAATGAGCAAGTTAAAGCGCAACGACAATAGGTCAGACCCTGGTCAGGTCAGGCCAGAGAAAGCTTCCAACTACGTTGGATCCAAATCCATGACCCCTGAATTCTAGATTATCGGACGTCCTGAATTCCATGAAAAACTGGGAAGATCTAAAGTGGCCCACAAAGCAGCGCGAAGACCCTTCCAAACGTGACAACAAATATTGCTCATACCATAAGGATGGTGGTCATGACACCAATGACTGCAAGAGTCTAAGTTATAGGATCGAATACTAGATCTGCATGGGCAAGCTAAAAGAATTCCTAGGTTCAGAGAAGCGATAAGACCAACCCAGGAACATAGGAGAGACAGTGAAGGAGATTGAGAAGGATACTCCGGGCATAATCTATGTCCTTCATGGAGTCAGATCGGATGAAGACCAGTCAAACAAATCCCACAAGCAGACTCTATTGGAGATGCGGACATAGCCCGTAGACGAGGATAGGCGCGTATACTACTCGAGGGTGCAAAGCCCCATCCCCACTTTAATCTTCACAAACAAGGACTTCGAAGGCGTACGCACAATGACGCTCTCGTCATTTCGGTCTCTATCGCAAGGTGAAAATTGAAGAAGGCCTTGGTGGATACAAGAAGCTCCCTCAATGTCTTGTTCTACAATGCATTCCGTAGTATGGACCTCAAGGAGAAGAACCTGACATCCCCAGATTACATGCTGATCGGATTCAACGGAGATAAATGCTTTCCGATTGGAAAGATAAGGTTAGGAGTGGTGACAGGAGAGCCATAACTGAGAAAAGTCTTGTTATTGGACTTCATAGTGGTAGACGCACCGTCTACCTACAACCTTATCTTGGGAAGACCGTGGCTTCACCAAATGGAAGCAATAGTCTCCATCCTTCACCAGTACGTCAAGTATACCGCTAACCACTCGAAAGAACAATACGTGGGGACCAACCAACGACACGAGGCTGTCATTATGCTGCACTGAAGCGGATAGATTGTTTCCATATCTAACTAGAGCCCACAGGGCAAGTTGAACAGAAGCCATACCCAATTACTGCGGAAGAGTCACTCCACTCACACGGAAACGAGATCCCAACAACAACTAAAAAATGGAGAACATTCAAACGTCACAGAGCGTGCTTCAAACCCAACAAAGCGAAGAAGAAGACGGGAGTACAACCCCCCCGGCAATCAGTCAGCGCAAAAGAAAACTCCCATGCGAGGTTCACTTTTCAGTAACCTCAACGACATAAGTGAGGCTTGGCAGGTGGTGGTGTCCTTCAGAAAAATGGAGATGCTCTTCAAAAAGTAGAAAGTAGTGGTTTTCTTCAGCAAAAATAGTGGTGTAAAAAAAAGTCGCAGCCTCATGCTTTCATCCTTGATAAAATTCTCTGATGATATTTGGATTTGAGGCGTTTAGTTAACAAGATATCATAATGATGAAAATCAGGACGTAAGAGTAGATGTTTTTCAATAGAGCATTGCTACAGCGCACTGGGGGTTTGCCTGGTATTTAGCCTGGTGCTACCTCCACCATCCATTTAGCCTCGCGATATGTGTTTCACCCATCTCGAGGCAAAATGAACGGTGAGGGGTTTGCACCAGGCTAAATACCAGGCAAACCCCCGGTGCAACAAAGAATTTTCGTTTTCAATATTGTGTTGTTTATTGAAAATCAGAAATTCTTAATGGCCTGGGAAACCCCTGCCTGGGGGGAGCGAAACTACAATGTTGCCCACCTCTTTAAACACACAGCCCCGCGCAGGAAAACCAGGCTTTCCAAGGCTCTGTAGAAGTGCTAATTGAAAATTGACCTACTTGTGTCAGCATTACTTTAGTTTTTTAATATTTACCAACACCCCCATCTCCACCCCGCCGCTTCAAAGTTAAACAAGGAGAGAGAGACGAGAGGCACTGCTCTTCTCTACCCTTTCCAAGTTTGGATTGATTGCATGCTCTCTCCATAGAAGAAGAGACGTACGACGGAATGAATTAGTCACCTTTCTTTTTGTTTGGTTTTCCTGTTTCTAGAAAGAGAGAATCACATAAAAGATTTTTCATCTCTCCCTCCTCACCTCACCTCACCTCACCCGAACCCACAGCACCATCACACACACACACGTACGCATTCACACACCCAAAATATCTCCTCGCCAGCTCACACACACAAACACACTATTTCTCCCTCTCCTTCTCGTCTATAAATAACTCTCGGAAAGGCGGCAAAAACCATAAACCTCTCTCTCTCTCTCTATATATATATATCTGCCATTTCAATCTCCAACGCAAGCAAGCAAGCAATCGATTTAGGTTTTTCAATTCTTCTTCTTCTACTGGTATTTGATTTTGCTTTCTCAACACTGTCTTGTTTCTTTACAATCAATGCTGCTGATGGAAATGAATCAGTTTGATATTCTTCCATTGTCGATGAGATGATCATCGGTGTTCTTCATTCAATCATTGTGTTTCCTCGCTTCTGAATTTCTTCAATGTGCATTCAATTTTCAGATGATCTGCTTATTACTTTGCCATTCCATTTTATTTGTTTAATGCCATACATTCTTTGCTTATTAGTTTTACTTGTTTCATATAAAACCCCACTTGTTTCTCTCATGCTTTTCTTTTCTTTTTTTCTTCCTCTATTCAATGATTTAGTGCTTTTCTTCATTTCAATCCAAATATGCTTTCAATGTTATTCTCTTTATCTGTAAATCTATTATTTCTTTCTTTAACAATCATAATCATTCATTAGTTACTGTGTTCTTGCTTCTATCTCTCTTCTCTTCTGCTATTGATAACCTTTCAAGTTCATCTTTAGAGGAACAATAATATGACATTACGATTAGAGATCCACCCTCGATAATGACTTTTTTTTAGAGAGTTTAAATTCTTGAATGACACCCCGTACCTTGGTCGATGGCAATATATTCGAGGTTTGCCATCAATTTCTTGATTTATAATAAACAAAGATTGAAGCTGATGGTCAATGAGAAAATCAATTAATTTCTCTGGGATATGGCTTATGGTAAATACCTAATGTGGTTTGATAACAATGCAGGTGAATTATATTTTTCTGAGAACGCGTGAACCAGTGAATTTGGGTAACTCCTCGGGCTGGGCTAAGTCTAAGCCGTATGCCTGGGAGCAATTACAACCAGAATTCTTCTATTCCTTCAACAAGATTGGAGAGGCTCTTGAGAGAAAGAGAATTAAGGAAATTCAACAGAACGTTGCATCCAGATGCAGAGGCAAGTAGCAGCAGTAGGGAGGATGAGTTATCTGAGCAAGCATTGTGCTTGGGAGAGGATATTAATCGGAAAATACCTGGGGAACGCTCATTAGAAACAGCTCCACCATCAATACCACTCAGTGAGGCACATGAAAGTTTAGATAGAAGGCTGTATAAGCAACGGCTGCTGGTCGTCGCTAACAGGCTGCCAGTCACTGCCATTAGGAGAGGTGAGGAGTTATGGTCATTGGACATAAGTGCAGGGGGTCTAGTCAGTGCTCTTCTTGGTAAGTAATGCTCTTCTTCCTTGCTCCTTTACTTCAACCGTTGAACACTACTGTATGCTGATTATTTTCCATCGGCAGGTGTCAAGCAATTCGAGGCAAAATGGATTGGTTGGGCCGGTGTGAATGTACCAGACGAGCCTGGCCAGAGAGCATTAACCAAAGCCCTTGCTGAAAAGGTTTGTTAAATTTCACTTTGAAGCTGAGTGTTTCATCTAAAGTTGAAAAGTGTGACATCAATGGCCAAATTTGGATTTCACTCACTAATTTTATCTCATGTATGTTCTAAAAACTGCAGAGGTGCATCCCAGTTTTCCTTGACGAGGAGATAGTACATCAATACTACAATGGCTACTGTAACAACATCTTGTGGCCTCTTTTACATTACCTTGGGCTTCCACAAGAAGATCGACTTGCAACCACGCGTAGTTTCCAGTCTCAGTTTGATGCATATAAGAAAGCAAACCTAATGTTTGCTGAAGTTGTAAACAAGCATTACGAAGAGGGAGATATTGTCTGGTGCCATGATTATCACTTGATGTTCCTTCCACAATGCCTAAAGGAATACAACAGCCAGATGAAAGTTGGTTGGTTCCTTCACACCCCATTCCCTTCCTCTGAAATCCATAGGACACTTCCATCTCGATCTGAGCTTCTAAGATCTGTTCTATGTGCTGATTTAGTTGGGTAAGTATTAATTATCTTTGAGTTAGTCTTGTGTTAATTTTGTGGCATCTCGTGTTCTTGAAAAGTCTATTTGCACATTTTGGCATCCTAAAAGAAGAGTTCTCCTTTAGTTAGGAACTTTAGGAATAAGACGAAACATGAGTTTAGCATCTCATATATCTGGCACTATCTTTGCCAATGCCTTTATCATCTCTACTAGTCTACTCAAGTGCTAACACTTGTGAATATGACTACTTGAACACCATTTGTATTTTGTATAGCCAGAAATGACGGACTCCAGTAGGCAACCACAGTGATGTCCCCGGCTTGGGGAAGCACTCGCCCCGTGAGCCTTCCTATAGTTGTTCATGAAGAGCAAGTGTGTGTAGTCCACTCTTCTCTGAACTTTGCCAAGTATTTTCTAGTGGCTACTCCATTCCGTCCATACTCTTTAAATCCCGTGGAATTAGTTTCAAATAACACAACATAAAAATTACTATTTGAACATGCATCCATGACAATTGAATCAACATATCTGAGTTTGTGTACAACTGACAATACATGCCCTTAGAAACCATGCTACCACGTGGACCATCCTACATAATAAATGTACCATATGAATCACCAAGTGTGTCATCTAAAGCAAGAGAGTACCAAAAACATATCAAATATCCAAACTTCAAAGAGCCCATATCTGTGCCAAAACAATCACCACTACAATCCAAATAGAGCAATTGAGAATAATTTAGAAAGCACCCAAACCTTCTCAACATGCTAAAATCATGAAGCTTGAAGCTCAAACCACTCCATATTGGAACAAGACAATCATGAACTTGTGAACATACGATCTACATCCATTAATTACAACAGTAAAAGGAATTAAAAACATCATGCCTACGAGGTTGTCAAGCCCATTATAACGAACCACTGTCAAAGGCGTAAGTTAGTTGTTTTGATAGAAAGAAAAGGTGTCCAAAATCTTTTGATTTTCTATTGCCATCTTTCAAATACATATGCAGTTACTCCTGAGCTTGGTGAATGTATGTTGTTTTAAGTGTCTTCGGTGTGCTTAATTGTCTAGAACTTGAAGAAGGTTGATGGCAGAAGGGTTTTGAATTGAAACAGAAGAAAAAAAATAGTTTGGATTGTATTAGCTGAAAATAGTAATAGACAAACTTGCTGCCTATAGGATAAGCACACTATTAAAATTCTGACACTTTAGCGTTCCCAATTGATTTAGAAAGTCAATAGAGGAGATTACTTAAACTTGTAAGTGCCATTTCCCAAAATTGCTCTCTAAACAGAAATTCTGAAGTAGGAATCCAGAAACCTATTGTAGCTCTGATCTGATTGCTTGAGTCACTCCAATTACATGATTTATTAGGATTGCAAGATGCATGCAATTTCTTTGAATGCATAGTTCTGTCTGTATAGCATTTGGTTACCTCGACATGAATCAAGGCAGCTGTTATCTTAATCAGCCAATTTTATGCTTCCCAGTTTTCACACATATGATTATGCAAGACACTTCGTAAGTGCTTGTACTCGTATACTCGGGCTTGAGGGCACACCTGAAGGAGTAGAGGATCAAGGAAAGCTGACTCGTGTGGCTGCGGTAATTTTATTTCATCATCTAATTTTTCTGTTCATGTTTGCTATTTGTATGTAATCTTAATTCTGTGCTAAAGAATCAAACAGGTTTCAGAATTCCAATTAATTTCATGATTTACAGTTCCCTATTGGGATAGACTCTGATCGATTCACTCGAGCTCTGGAGCTTCCACGGGTCCAAGATCACATTGCGGATTTGAAGGAAAGATTTGCTGGACGAAAGGTAGTATGCTTTCTCCTATTATAGTAGCACATGTGGTAATTATAAAAATCATACTAGATCATTGTTCTCCACTGCAAATCATATGCAAGCAAATTATATAAGTTATTCTCTTTAGTTTTACAATCTGTTGATAAAATGTTTTGAATCCAAAGCAATATCCAGATACAGTAAAGTAGTTTGTCCCGGAATTATGTTGAAATTGACTTTTAATTGTAATTGCATTTAGTTCTTCATTTTTGGGGTGTATCTTTTTTCTTTGAAAAAAAATTAGAAAATGCTTTCTAGCAGTCCAAGAATAAATAGGCCCATGACACATAGTAATAACCATTGCATTAGGGTGATATTCATATATGAACATAATAGACCAATGCCAATAGAGCCATGATGATCAGTTAGTGCTTGAGCTTCCATGTTTTAAATGGAATTTTTTTTTATTGTTAGTTTTTTTTTTTTTTATTGTTAGTTTTTTTTTTTTTTTTTTACTTCTGTTTTTCTAGATATTACATGTTACGAAATGATAGGGATTTTCATTTCTTCGATTTGAATTAAGCTTTACTACCTCTAGTTAGTTATATTAGTTATATCACGTTTTACTAGATTCTCTTGGACTATCTACCTTTTTCCTTTGTGTTGTCTAAATTCTATTCATTTTCCTCTTATTCTACATGTTTTTTCTATTCCTGTCTCCCTTTACTTTATAGAAATGTAATTATCATTATAGCAAACAACCACACACTTGCCTTTTCCTCAGTGACCAAAAAAAGAATCCATTGTCTGTCATTTCTTTATCCATTATGACAAAGGATTTGAAGTGCATAAACAGGAGAATCCAATGGTTTACAATTGTAATGATTAAATAGCTTTAATTTCTAGTTATATGGAATTTCTTTCTTTGACTTTGCTCATTGGTTTTTTTTTTCTATATTGGCCAGGTGATGTTAGGCGTGGATCGCCTTGACATGATTAAGGGGATTCCTCAAAAAATATTAGCATTTGAAAAATTCCTTGAGGAGAATCCCAGTTGGGTTGACAAGGTGGTGCTGGTGCAGATCGCGGTACCGACAAGAACTGACGTACCCGAATGTATGTCCCTTCACCAATCTTTGGCATAAATAACGCTTTGCAATATTTGTAACCTTGTATTAACACATATATGATATATCATAATTTTAGATTTGGAATTTTTTATGATTGAATTTTGACTTTCAAAGCTGCTTTTTAGGTGGTAGTAAATAAAAGTAACTGTGTGACTTTGACGGGAAACCACCGCCTTTATTTTGAATTTCCAATACATTACTTATCCTTAACTAGATATTAGGTAGTTTAAGTGGTAGTACCTACATAATTATTTTGAAAAACATGTTTCACTTACTGATCCTTAACTAGATATTAGGTAGTTTCAGTGGTAGTACCTATATAATTATCTTGAAAAACATGTTTCACAACTAAGCTGGAGTTAAATGTAGGGGTGGGCACGGGATGGGATGGACGTCATCTCTATCTCATCCTGTTCATTCGGGATCGGGATGGGATAGACATCATCCCGACCTCGTCCCATCCCAAACGGGTTCAGAACGGGATGAGCATGTACTAAATAGTCCTCCAATGAAAAATAACAAAAGAATTTCATACCACATTGCCCACACACCAGTAAGGTCAAATTCATATACATATAAATTTCATTATCACAATATTAAATGTATATAAAATTTGTGGATGGTCACCTTAGAATGGAATCAAGTTTGTCAAATGAACGATGAGAGATGAAATGAGCTATTCCATAGTTGAAATTTCATTATATCATTATACAAGATTCAATTATGAGCATTGTTCTCCAACTACATAACTCATAGTGCAAAACTAACCTAAACCATCATTTTCCTTTACTTTCTAGAATAATACTTGACCTATAACCAATCTAAAATGTGAAAAAACATAAATTTTCATAGGTTCAATTTGACCTAAAAATAAAAAATGAAGTTTCTACCTAAACAAAGAGTACTAAATTAAGCAAGTAAATATTAAAATTAATTATAATAAATTAAGCTAGTAAATATTAAATTAATTTCAATACATTCTAAACTTTCCTTTAGAATACTAGTTTTATTAAAATTAATAATAATAAATATTAAATAAATAAATTCGGGACGGGATGGGCGGGATCGAAAATCTCCATCTCGATCCCTTCCCACTCTAGATCAGGACGGGACGGGATTGGGATGGGTTTGATCAATCCCAGAAGGACCCGGAAAAAATCGAAACGGGATCAGGATCGTGGGATGGGATGCCCACCCCTAGTTAAATAGCAAGTCCGGATTGTTTACAACCAGATTTAGAGATTCGAACTCTACACCCTAAGAAAAAAACATGCCACTTATTTTAGGGGTTGATTTTCTAATTCATATAATGCATGGGTGGGTCTATAATTTTCTTAGGGTGTAAAAATTGAAATTGTACACCTGGGAGTAGGTGATCTTCATTCTTAAATGGCTTCCCCTCCATAAATGAAATACACATTTAGGATGGATTTCTGATTTTGTTGTTGCAACGTGGAGCATTGGGTGTTTGGGATGCTTGTGGAGCATTGGGTGTTTGGGATGCTTGTTTGAACGGACTGGCATCTATATAGATTCATGTAGCATGTGTATTTCAGTTAAAGGCTAGCTGTTACTTTATATTAGGAGATTATTTCTAATTCTTGTCTTTTAGTTTTCAAAGATTCTTTCCAAGTTCATCATGTACTATGAATTCAGGCTGGTGTGAGAGACACACATTTGACCTCACTCCTTTTTAACCACCTTATTCTTTTCTTTTCTTTTCTTTTTTTTCAAAATGCAGTTCTACTCATTACAATTTAAATCCACCAAATATCATATTATGATGGGGTAGTCAAGTTCTTGAGATTCTTGGATGTTGTCAAGCCCCTGACTCACCAACAACTCAGCTGATAAAAATATTATTTAGATTTGAAATCCTCCTTCCTTTGTCGTATACATTGGATGATATTGAATGGATTTTGTTTGGTTTCTTTAGCACAACTAGCTACCCGAGTTTTAAATTTCAGATTGTGAAGAGCTAGTCTTTCACTTACAACTAGACTTTCATGTAAAAAAGGTTTTTGTATTGTCTATACTCTAGAAAAAAAAAACCCAATGACAATCATCTATAGTAGCCACTCTCTTCTAGAAGGTGTTTTTCACTTTCCCCAATTTAATTTGATAAGTCTTCTGATTTCACACAATTTCAATAATAATTGAGCATTTTACAATGGTTTGTAAGATTCATTCAATCAAATTTATTAGGGATATTTCCCCCGCTTTACTTGTGTCTATTAGGCAAGGTCCATAATGAGAAACTCATCGTGCATTGTTTATAGGTTATTTCTTAAGCTTTATGTGTTAAAATAATTGGGCAAGTCCCTATTAAAGCCCAAGTATGATAAGGATTAGGGCATTGTTGTGCTTAAATAGACTTCAGCTTAAATTTTGTATTCAGTTGTAAACTTTCATTAAGTTCGAGTTATTTAAGCTTTGTGAATCAACTTGTTGGAAAACTTATTGCTTAGGGGTCTCCAAGTCATCATAGCAAGGATAAAATGTTAAGAAAAATCCCATTACTCTTGATCTGGGAAACCACCGAATGTGAGGAAGAATGATATGATCTCTCTATTCAAATCTTGATGTTATTCACCAGACGTCGTGAAGTGAGGCCACAAAATAACTCATTAAATGTCTTGTATAAGGAGGATCATAAGAAGAAAGGGGTGGTTGTTGTTGATACCAACATTAATTCCTCAAAAAAATTTCTGAATTCTTAATGTAAAAGCATAATTGTGAGTTGCAATTTGGGCGAGGACATTAACAAGATCTTGTTGACGAAAAGGGGAAAAAAAGAATTGTGGAAAACCCTATCTGACCCCTGAAATTCAACTCAAAGAAGAAGAAGAGTGGGATGAAGAAGATTTGGTATTGAAATTGGATCCACGTCAATACAAAGCCACCATAACCATCAGCAACAAACATCGCAATGCCTTGCTCCCTAATTTTGAATACTCACATTGCATTAGGCGAACCCGGAAACAATTAACAATTCTCCAACGCAATAGGCTCATTATTTGGCTTCTCTCGTCAGATAAGAAAATGCGAAAATCGGACCCCATATTTATTTGCATAACCCAAACGCCACTATGCAAATCCATCGACTGTTCAGAGTTGACCTGTGCCTATGTGATAGACTCCTCAGATGATGAATAGTGGGAATATTTTGTTAGTAAAGGTATTTCTGCCCAAAGCATTGTGCAGTGCCACCACAAGTTTCTACTCTTCTTCGAATGGGAATGCAGACTGAGTATGTACCAACTCATGCTTATCATTTTGATGGTGATGATGTTTGTAGTTTTGATGTTGTTGATATTGATGCTATTTGCCACTAAAGATACAATCATGTACCACAACGGACCAAAATTTATAAAAAATAATAAGGAATTCTATGATCGACGCAATGGATGCATCAGTATGATGCGTATGGAGTTGAGGATTTTCTTGATGTACCATCAGGGGCTATTTTGGATTGTATTTTTTGATGTTTGGAATGCTGGCAACCTGGGAATATCAAATTAGGTGTTCCAACCTTTGTTGATTCTGATGACATTGATGTTTTTATTGATTGGGTCGATCAAATTCACAAGGATTTGGACTATAAGTCGCTTTTGGATATTAAAGTTGTCCGTGTGGTTGCAACTAAGTTACAACGTTATGCATCTTAGAGAGACAATTGTTGGAATTGGAGAAAAGCTTTGGTCTAGTTTTGGCCCAAGATGAGGAAATTAGTGCAACTTGTTTTTATTCCAAAAGATTACCAAAGAGATTATTTGGCAAATTTGCATAAGGCTTACACATGGCTACCTACAGTTTGAGTACAACGAGGAGTTTCGAATTATTTGCGACAACCTGAAGATGAAGATGATTGAAGCTGAACAACAAAAGTTGGACCAATACCTGCCTGGTCTTTGTTGATATAGGTATCTTTGGATACATTTTTCTTATAAATATGATATAAGTGGGTCATTTTTTTTTTTGGAAAGCAAGCGAGTAGTTAATTAGTAGTCATTTGTAATTGGATTAGATATAATAAAGCTCATATTAGTTAGGGCATTAGCCTAAATAGAGTTAGATTGCTCACTAAAGAAGCTACTAAGCTTATAACTAAGGCATAGAGTTGAACATTTTGTAGGTGGTGATTGATTGAATGAAATTTGTGTTATTTTATTTATCTCTTAATTAGAGTTTATCGTAATTATAGTTTTAGCTTTAGTTTAGTGTAGAATTTATCAATTCGTATCACAACCGAAAGGTTCTATTGAATGATTGTTTGGAAAGAGTTTCGAATGAAGAGATTTGTTCAATTTGAAGAAGATTCAAAGAAGAAACAAAGTTGATTGAAGATTGAAAAGCAGAAGAGAAGATAAAATTGAATCAGAGGTCAGCCCAAAAACAACAATTGCACTCG
Organism: Berberis vulgaris; assembly: GCA_963556465.1. NCBI lineage: Eukaryota > Viridiplantae > Streptophyta > Magnoliopsida > Ranunculales > Berberidaceae > Berberis > Berberis vulgaris. Next base: position 54,207,488 of record OY747129.1, on the reverse strand, counting down.
CCGTCGCCTGAACCCACAACTGCCACCATACGAACCCTCACGAATCAGATCTGATCCATTCGGGACAGCCAATCCACCCTCCGCCGTCCGTTTTTACACCATCCCACTCATCCCCATCGTCTGTTTTACTGATGTCAAATTACGCCCCTGTTACAGGTCGTGTTGGAGAAGAAAGATAAAAAATATGAGCCATATTATCACCCCTGCCTAGTTTGTTCTTCTATCAGCCAGACTACATGCACCTCTGAAACAGTAAGGGTACCTCAGTGAAAAAAATGAGTGTCCCATATTATCTCCCTTACCCATATCCCCACTCATATAGCCCAAGCCCAAGTCAGTACCCATATCCAGTGTGTCTTATAATACTTACATCCATTTTTACTATCCTACACCACAATACACCTATGTCTCCTTTTATCCCCAACCTAAACCCGCCACCACCCCCAATGGCCAATGACATAAACCCCACTACCACCTTCAATGTGATGCAGGTTGAGACAACCACATAGAAGGTTTTGAGAGAATTTGATGACACCTTGACGTATTTTTCAATGATTGGAGGGAGCAAGAAGTAGCAAGGGCGGAGAGAGCTACCAGCGATTTACTATGTGACACGACATTGGCCACACCTCAATCACCGACTTTCAAGTTCTTATATCGTCCCACTGTCATACGTACTCAACTTCCAAAAAGTAAGCCATTGGACTTGTGTGATTTCTTTCCCACTTTTGGACAGGATGATGATGTTTCTACAATGGCAAACACAATAATTGACGATGATTATGTTGATTTGGGAAATTTTTGTGACATGAGCTCATGAGCATGCGTTTGTTCAACAGGTTTGTTCTGGATTATTGTTCTTTGAGTCAACTTGCAACTTTTCTGAGTTGGTGTTATCTATGAAAAGTGTGTATCGTGACAAGGTTCGTGATCGACTACTTCGCGTACACCTCACCTAGTAATCTGTAACCGTACTTGAGTTCATCAGACTTCTTCAATTCAAGCACGAGGACGAGCTTCTTTAACCCGGGAACGGTGATGTAAGCGGGTAATTAATTAGTAGTTAATTATAATTAGGCTGGATACAATAAATCTCATATAGTTAGGGCATTAGCCAAAGTAGGATTAAGATTAGATTGCTTGTCAAAGAAGCTACTAAGCTTATAAATAAGGCATAGAGTTGAACACCGTAGGTGGTGATTGATTGAATGAAATTATGTTATTTTATTTATCTCTTAATTAGAGTTTATCGTAGTTCAAATTTTAGCTTTAGTTTAGTTTAGAATTTATCAAAATAATACAAGGGAGAAATTTTATAGGAATCACGCAAGATTAAGAGAGAGAGAGAGTCATTGTTCTCCCCTGATAGGTCCCTAGATTCTTCAATAACATCCAGGTTGTGGAGCTATCTTGCAGTTTTGGATGAGAGCATCCAATTTCCTGAACACCTCAACATTTCAAGTTTTGAGATCTCTTTAACATCTTGAGTTTATCCCATAACATAACTCCAGTCTTACCATGTACCTGGAAGCCCTTCCGTTAACCATCCAACATCTGGAAAAGGTTGGGATGGTCATACCACATCCTCTCAGATTGGATTGGTGAAGGACCCCTAATCACCGCATTCTTTAAGCAACACAACATTGTGGTCGGAGCCTGCCTTCTCCAACAATAATTCATACAACTCACTGAAGTGATCAGCCCATGGCAGAAGCTATACAATATGCTATACACGTTCACAATTTAGTTTGTTTACTCCAGTTACCTCTTAGACCTCTCCCCCTCCGCTGCACATGCTAAGCCTGGTACTCGTCTTCCAATCCCAAGTTCAAGTGTTTTGGGTGTGGACATGTTGGTCACTTTCGGAGAGATTGCCAAAGTTTTAGATGGAGAACTGTTGGTTGTTGATGCACGTGTCAGGATGCTACCCTGGTCCTGCTATATTTGAGAAAGTCCCGTTAGTTGTTGATGACTTAGACTTAGAGTAGCCTCTAAGCCTGAGGACAAGCTTTTCGAAGTTAGGGATAATATATGAATATAGGCTGTTTATTTATATTAGACGCTAGGTGTTAAAATAATTTGGCCCCTTCGTTTGTTTAGTTACTTCTATCGTTTCTATCAATTGTTCTCCTCGTTTCTCAATCAGTGGTTTTGACAAGTTTTTTTTATGTATAATGTTTCTACTCAAATGCCTCGCGTCCTGAAATTTCTGAATTACCTAGTGTAATGACATGTGACCATGTTACTGGATTTAGAAGTTTTGTTTCTGTTTAGGGAGGGGTTTTCCTTTCATTACCCAAGCTCGTTGATTTTTGCATCTATGTTTGCTAACAAACAGAACTTCCTTTCAACTAATTGGCATATTCCAATATTAATCTGTTATTATTTATTCTTTTGCTCCACAGATCAGAAACTTACAAGTCAGGTTCACGAAATTGTTGGACGCATTAATGGCAGATTCGGAAATTTAACTACAGTTCCCATACATCACCTGGTATGTTTTCGCATGGGTCACCTGGGCATGTTGTTGTAACACTAGTATGATTTAATTGACGCTGAATGTGATATCGGCTATTCAAAGATGAAGCTCTTTTCTCACCCAAGGCTCTATATTTTTTTTATAAACAATAACTGATCCAAAATACGTATTAGCAGTATAGGAAACCCGTATTAATTTCTCTAAGAAACACTGAGCTTATGCAAACTTTCCATCCAAACTAGAACATACTATTAAATGTTGGCTTCCCCCAGCATTGTGCCATTGTGATGCAGTACCATACAACTGCCTACCATTTTCAAACAGCAATCCTAATTCCCACTTCACTGCTACATAAGTAAGTTATCCTGAAGTCAAATTTTTATTTAGTTCAATACTTGGGAGATCTCAATTTCGCCTAACATACTAGGTCGAACATGTTTACCCATAATGGATACTCCATGGATGCTTTATCTTCCTTTTTGTATCCTAACAAACTGTGTAATGTTTCTTCCTTCATGATGACTTTGGTTTGCCAATCACAAAAGTAGAAGCAATATATCAGCTACATTCGTAACCGTGTACCACAGATTCTAATAGGAAGTGTAATGTTTATTTTATCAAGCAATGTTCTACAGTACAACTCGTCCTTATTAAAAAAAATTGCTTCTTTCAAGGTTATTAAGTTTACTAAGGTGTTTTGTTTGTTATTCACAGGACCGGACTCTTGACTTCCACGCACTATGTGCATTATATGCAATCACCGGTAGTGTTCTCTCCTATTAGTTTGGTGGTTCTGCTTAAATTGGCAAATCACCTTGCTAGTTTTGACTTGTCTAAATGGAACTAGGAAAGTCTGCTGTATGTCTCAGTAACAACAAATCTGCATTAAATAAGAAGGATATAAAACTCGGACCAGACTTGCTTACAAATATGCAGTACTGTTTGCGCATATTGGCTATAAATATGGGTTCTTTTGTGTTGTTTAAATCATGCTAGTTCACCACTGTGTTTACTGATCATTTTCTCTTTGAAAATTACATATTAGACAACGGTATATGTGTTTAGTTAATTTAAGGGCCTTTGGGGATATAGTCCCTACATGAAACTTTAATACAGATAATACCAATTTAGTCGCTAAATTTTGAAGGGCTTCAAACTCACGTGAGACTGAAATCAGAATCTGTGTGCTACCAACTCATGCGAGGCTGAAATTTAGTCCCTAAATTTTAGGTACTTTAGTTTACCCGTATGAGTATCACAATCAACAGGTACTCTTCCTTGATAAAGGGTGTATGTTTTTTCCCTACACCTTTATTCATGAGCCCAAGTTACCTATCACAAACGCTAAACTTTAAGTCACGTTTCTATTAAACTCTAAAGCTTATTAAACCCTGACGCTTAAGTCCTAAACTTTGATAAAACTTAAAACCCTTGAACTCTATATCCTTAGATCTTAAACAACCATAAACTCTTTAAAAATCCTAAACACTTAGACCCTAACTAACCGATATTCCATCATAGACATCTTTTCTGATAAAGTTTATCGGTGGTGTTTGTAACACAATACTTTCAATTGAGGGTGTTGCTCAAGACACCTGCTATTCGTAAATGTTTGCACGTAATTAAGGGATTTATTATCAAAAAGTTCTAAAGCTAAAGCCTCCAACTCTTGTTCTTCTCCACATTTACACCCAAAACACAAATAACAGATTAAAATCCTAAATTGTTGCACTATCGTACATCTCACACACTCAAAACACTAACCTTCATTTCCAAAACCTCCTTCCCTAAACTCTTAACTCCTTGAAAATTTAATTTCCATCTTTGTTCCTTCTCATTTCTACCACATCACATCTACCACCATAAACAAAGACAAAATGGAGACAAATGTAGAAGTGAGATAGAAGAGAGAGGGAGGAGATAGTACATACATAGAAGGAAAGAGAGCTGAGATATGATTGGTTGATGAGTTCTCCCCTGAAGAGGGGAAGGGGAGGAGGATTCAGGTTGAAACTTGGTTGCCAATAGAGAAAATACAAAGACATGCGAGAGTACTGCTAATAAAATGAGGACCATTTCCCCCTTAAATCTATAAATGGGGAAGTACTGCTAATTGTAACTCATTAAAAAGTCAATTATCAGGGTCAATAATTTTCTCAGCATACCTGTCGTTTAATCGAACTTCAGCAACATCACCCTAATAGAAATTTAATATGAAGTTGTTAGCTAGGTTATGGATCAATAAGTTCTGATTTTAATTGTCAACCTTGATTTGTTTTCTTGTCCAGTTTAATTGTTTCCATTTAAGGGTGTGTTTGGTTGCATGGAATCCTATGCCATGGGAATCCATGATGGGCATTTTAGGCTAAATTGATGTATCACTCCACATCCACCATTTCATTTTGTGATCTATGATGGGAATGGAAGTCCCATGAACATGGGATTCATACTCCTTGGTCCCCCCAAGGCATGTGATTTTCATGTTCATGTCTATTCCCACCATTGATTACAAAATCTAATGGTGGATGTGGAGTGATACATCAATTTAGCCTTAAATGTAGGGATTCCCTCATGGATTCCCATGGCATAGGATTCCATGCAACCAAACACACCCTAGGTTTCTACACATGAGCTTACCACTATTCTTCAACTTATAAATATTTTGCTAAGTTAATGTCTTAGTATCTGTTGTGTTGTGTAATTTTAACAATATTCTTACATTTGTCATTCTCCCTGTTCAGATGTAGCCCTTGTGACATCATTACGGGATGGAATGAATCTTGTCAGCTATGAGTTTGTTGCATGCCAAGGAGCAAAGAAAGGGGTTCTCATTCTTAGTGAGGTATAACCTAGTCTATTTCAAGTATACTTGTGTAGGATTGTGCATGCTTATGTATTGTATCCGTGTGTGTTCGCGTTTGTGATGCGCTCGTATAGCAAATGCACTATAAACTGACACCTTGTAGTATATGCAAAAGGCTTTGAAATTGGAAAAATACATTACCAAATAATTAAGTATTATGTTATGAACAATTACTTTCTCGAACAAACATATATAACAACCTATTTAAGGGTTGTTTGAAGAAAAGGAAGAGAAATAGATTAAAGCCTTAACAGAAACCAAAGTGAATACATCATTAGAAATCTTTATCCATATTTGACATTGAGCAATTAATATTGAAGTAGATTAAGAGGGTTGAACTGTGAGATAAGCCCTGGTATGCCATTTATTGTGCCCTTCACATTATTAACAAACCTTGCAAACATGTAAAATTTTCTCCAAATAATATCAAATGGTATAACAACGGTGAATTAAATGCTTTGAATTCACGCCTTCATCAAAACAAGGTCAATTCTATGAGCTATTTAGCAAGTATAATATCATTGATATCATGTTTCTTATCCTAAAATTGGGTGAAAACTCAATGATACTTTTGCAATATATCAACACATTATGTCTGTCGAATTATCCCAAAATATTGTGATCTTTTTTACCCTAAAATCAAGGTGCGATATATAGGTGCATCGTAATTGTCTGTCCACTGTAGCAGTTGGGAACTTGAACAAGCAACAATGTGTAAGGTTAACATCCTTTTTTTTTATGAGGAATGCAAATTCATATTAGTTAGACGTTGTAGTGTCTTACTGTACTTGGATTGGAGATATGCGAAATAGCATTTGGACTTCCAATTGTGCCATGAACTCCTTAGCTAGTAACTCTAGAGGAATAGATCATAATGATGTTTGTATCCTATGGAGACAAGTATCTAATTTTTGGGCTATAGAAGTGTGCTTTTAAGTTTGAAAATGTAATACCATCTCAGAGTAGGAATACCAGTACCATAATTGTAAAAGTTAGGAATTTTGACAAAGGTACACGATGTGGTGTCTGTTCCTTTAGGCAAACACAAATTCTCATTAGTTATAAAATATAATTATAGTTACAGAAAGAATACTTATTGAAGAACACAGATAATGATGAATGGTCGAAAGACAGACCAAATATCCCATTGTGTAAGTTGACCCAGAGGGTACTATAGAATAGAGGATGGTGCTACTGAGCTATCATTTGCCCGAGTTGACATCTCGCTTTAGGGGTTGGATGGTGCCAATTGCACCCATGTGATGCTTTCTCCGTATGGCATTACAAAATTGGATGTTTCCAGGCTAAAATGCATAGCAGAGCAAAGTGAGGAAAGCCGACTTGTTGGCTCATTACTAATAGGGGAAACCTCGTGAGAATTCCTACTTTTTCAAGGATGTCTCTCAAGACTCCAGGTCACTTAGATCTCTGGGGCATTTCTTGGAATCCTACACCTCATAGCTCAAGCCTTTTGCCACTTATTCTTGGGCATGGAAATGGTTTGGGTCTACCATACCTAGAAACGATCTGAAACAAATTTGAGGGACCCAAAACGTTCCTGGTTTTGGTCCCTCGGGTCTGGGTAGATCTAAATTGTGGGTCTACCTGGAGCTAACCTGCGACAGCTGCCAAAGTCCAACTTTTTATTCACGCATTCAGTACTATTTATACACCATTTCTTTTTAAACATATTCAATGGAATCTAAGTAACTATCTAAGTGAGATTATTTTTTCAGTATATTATATTTATAATTTATTTGAACACATTACATATATACTTGGTTCGGTTCCGGGTGGAAAACCAAGAACAAAACTGGAATTGGAATCGGAATCGGAACCTACTTGGTTCCTTCCACCAAGACCTGAACCAAATCTGAGTAGTGATTAGTCGGCTATAAACCCGAGCCATTACGGTCGGGGCAGCTCGGGTACCCACTGGTTTTGTCTAATGTCCATTACCTACTTATTCTAGATTTCCACTGCTTCAATTTTCATTCAGACCTTCACACGAATCACTTTCACTCAGACCTTCACACCTTATATCCACAACAAAGGCCACCTGGCCTCGTAGCGATGTTTCTTGATACACACAATATGTATTTCTCAATACATATCGTATCTAAATCCCATCAATACACACCAATGTCATATAGTTGATGTCATGCTTTAAAACATTGATTTTAAAAAATCCCACAAAATTGTCACCCATTAGTCTAATCCCCTCCATGTGCAAATGCATTTCCAAAATCTCTAAGTGAGGCTTAATTCCATCCTTCCCACAATCTTTTCTTAATTTCAATCAGCTGGAGTGGATAGCATGCATCTTGTTGATGATGTTTTGATTGGTAATGAGATACTGGACTCAAGAATCAATTAGAACATGCCTAGTGTAATGGTAAAGGTTGATTTCTACAAAGGCTTCGATTCATTCTCTTGGAAGTATCTCATGGAGATTGATGAGACCCAATCATTCATACGATCACAGTCGTACACGTGGCATGAGCTAATCCTAGCACAAGAAAGGCTTCAACTCAGTCTCAAGCAGACTCATTCACAAACTGTTGTTCAACTTGTAAGTCAGGAGCCCGGGCCCAAGACACGTCAGCCCAAGAAGCACGAAACTTAGGGTTTGGCCTTGGACAATAAGGCCTGAACACATATATCAGAGCCGCTATAGGCTCGAGATCCCTTTGCACGAAATCAGCTCGTAGCCCAATAAAGCATTGGGTCCTAAACAAAGCCAAGTGTCGAAGAGACTCGGTCATACACCAGTAAGATTTTATGCGAGATCTCCCTCCATAATGCCCTCAATTGCAGGGATAGTTGGAAAATGAACACTCGCTATAAGAGATGGTGAAAGGAAGAAGAAAGGTACGCATACACATTGCATTTTACATATAGTCTTCACTCTTCCTTGCATCGATATCTGACTTAAGCATTGGAGTGCCTTCGGCCGCCACATGGTCCTTGGCTTGACCACTGTTCATTTTTGCAAGCACAATTTCGCATGGGAACCAACTGGCAGCATTGGGTACACATTACTATCTCCACAACTTCATTCTCCATCTCTATTAATGGTTCTTTTTTTTTTTTTTTTGGGGGGGGGGGGGGGTCTCTCCCCACTTTTGTTTTTGTTAGTTGCCCGAGGTCTTACTTCCATGGTGATGAAAGTTGAGGAAATAAGATTGATTCATGGTTTCAAAGTTACCACCACAACCCCCCATCTGACTTGATTATTCAATATGCAGATGGCACAGTAGAGCAAGAAGTGAAAGCCACCAAAGACATACTGATTTGGTTTGTAAGTAGTCTAAGGCTTGAAAGTTAACCATGCTAAAACCAAGTTATTTACAGTTGGTGATGTCGCTCGGACTGATCAATGGGCCTCTATTCTTTGGCCGTGGCAATGGCTCTTTTCCTTGCACTTACCTTGGCCCCCCTTTGGGAGCCAGGTTTTAGGATATCAAAGTTTGGGATTAAGAATTGGAAAGCAGGCTGCGCTCCTGGAAAAAGAAATACATCTCCAAGGCAGGAAGAGTTGCCCTTATCAAAAGCACGCCTCTATCCAGGTGTACATGATGTCTCTTTAGGTATTTCCTTCTTCAGTTTTCTCATATAATTGAAAGCTGTATGAGAAACTTCTTCTAGCAACACTTAAACTCACAAAAAATACCACCTTTTGAATTGAACAAAGTCTGCCAACCTAAAGACAAAGGAGGACTTGGAATCAGAAGGATTAAAGAGTTCAACAAGGCCCTATTGCTCAAGTGGCTTTGGAGATTTGGCTATGAACCTAATGCCTTGTGGAGAAGGATGAGCAGCTAAATATGGATCCTCCAATGATGATTAGTTTGCTCATTTGAACATCAGCAATCATGGCTGCAGCTTATGGTGTAAGTGATCATGTAACTACAGGAACCATTTTGACCTTCACACATCATTTGAAGCTCATAGTGGTACCAGAATCCAGTTCTGGAACCACACAAATGGTTGGGAGATCAAGCTCTCAAACTCTCTTACCCTGCCATATTCAATGCATGTAACAATAAAAATGGCCACATCAAAGACTGTTATCAATCCAGTCCTGCTAGTTCTGATAGCTCTTGGGAATTTTAGCTCAGAAGGGGGTTGAATGACTGGAAACAAGGGGAAAAGAAGAATGGAAATGATTCCAATGAAGATGCGGATTACAAATTGAACTATATTTTGAGTGCCTAAAGTGATATTAAAGTGATATGAATGAATGGATGGATGATTGGTTACTTGTATATATTAAAGTGATTTATCATGTTTTTTGGACCTCTTTCTTGAACAAATATTATGTCTTTTATATCTTAAAAGAATACATGTTTCTATTCGTATATATCTTTTTGTTACACCGTGTCTTAATGAGTTATATCATGTCTTAATGAGTTAATGATATAAGATACATGTATCTTAAATTTAGGTTTTCGGTATGATATGATATAGGTTCCAATACTATGATCACCTAAACTCACTAAAAAATCAAAAAATCACGTGACACCTTCTCAATATGATAATGCTCCAAAAACAAGTTACATCCTTGTACAAAACTATTCCTTGAAGGATTGAACTATTAGTTGAATTAGAAGTGGATTTCTAATTCACGTGAAGATCGTGGATTATTCCGAAATCAAATTGTGGTCGTGTTTCTAAATAAAATTGCTTGGGCACCAAATCTTATAGATGATGGAAATTTTAGGAAATAATTCCTTTGAGTTGGTTTCCAACTCCAATTACTTAGATTGTAGTTGGTTTCCAACTCCAATTACTTAGATTGTAGTAAAGCCACTTCAAAGCCTACCTCCCTCGCCTATACAATAGGACCTCCTATTGAGGGCTTAGAGCATCCAAAAATTGAAGAGAATTTCTTCAGAAGATCTGTGAGCGCATCTTCTGTTGGAGAGTAAAAGAGAGTTTTTCCAGTTGAAGTAGGTTCTTCTAGTCCTTTGTTGAAGTGAGTGTGTAACGTCTTTGGCGTGTATGGGAGCAAAGAAAAAGTTGTTCGGTTGATGTACTCTTTTCAAGTATAGGGAAGTTTCTCCAATTTACCACATGGATGTAGGCAATCTTGCTGAACCATGTTTTATTGGTATGTGTTTATTATTCACTTTGCATTGATTTCTTTGGATTGTGCAACGTTATTTTCTATGAACTCTTATAAGTACACAACTTAAAAAGAACTCTTTTAATTGTTATATCTGTGGAAGCCCATATGCCGCAATATAGCCATTGATTCTGTGATAACTAGCCTACTTGTCAGATGAATTGACTTCTCTGCTTCCAAATCACCCAACAAATTGCATATTAGCAATATTCAAAGTTTTACCAATCTTAGCAATTGATGGTCAGAGCTACACAATCCTTGACAACTCAATGAACTCAGCTTGGAGCTATGGGACCCCAAACACTCTTAACAGCGGTAAGAAAATATGTAAACAAAAGCCTAACCAAACTTTCATATATCAGCAAGAGAGACCATTAGGGTGGTGTATAAGAAGTGGATGCAGAGGGTTCCGGGGTTTTCTAGTTTTAAATAAATACGATAATTCAGAGAGTGAATAATCATAATTTATATGATTGAAAGCCTTCGTCTAGAGAAGGGTAAATGAAGATTGTATAAGAAACCTTGTTTTATTGATAAAAAATAATAATAATAAAAACTCCATAATACATCATCTGACAACGAAACTCTTGTGTATCATCACTGCATTACATCTTGAGTCACAATCTTGGATGACCCTATAAATAGAAGGGCATCCAATTGTTTTCTGAGGTTAGGACTATAAAACCTATGATAGAATATCAACATAAAGGGTAGGCTATGCGGTTTACACAAACATTACTCACTGTGTAACTAACGTTTTTACCACCTCTAAGTAACATTTAATTGAATGTATGAATATAATAAATGTTTTTGGTCCATTTTTAACCAATAAATTAGTTTGGTCCCTTGACAATAAGTTGACTGTCTAGTCAACAATTAAGTGGTCACATGACTTGAATTTAATGGATTTATGACCAAAATGCCCCTTCCCAAATATCAAAATGTAGATTTTGAGTATAGTATTTGGGTAATAGCATTTTGGCCAATAAACTCTCATATGCATGTCACGTGACCATTTAACCAGTGAAATCACAGTCAAAATACCAAACTTGATTTATTGATTAAAAAAAGGGTCCAAAGTCTTTCGTATATTTACAAAAGGAGCCAAAATCTAATTAACCCTAAATATGATGTGGCACACTTGCAAAACAGATACAAAATTTGCAAACATGAAAGGTTCACAACTAATAACTAGTAAAATACAAAACATTTGATTACAAAAGAGTTATATAGCATATCAAGTGGCAAACATTAATACGTATATCTTTAATATCAACATCGACATTTCCATCATAATCACTCAATATCAACATTGTTATCTTCCTAATCACTTAGACTCTCTTCACCCTGTCTCCGCCTTCCACCTTTTCATTATCCTCATCATTCTTCTCATTGTTTTCATTGTTCTCATTGTTCTACTGCTAGTCCTTTATGTTGTAAATGGTCTCGTATCCTTAGCTACTTATACTAGTCTTTTGAATATTAGAAAAACTAAATAATAATAATAATAATAATAATAATAATAATAATAATAATAATAATAATAATAATAATAATAATAATAATAATAATAATAATAATAATAATAATAATAATAATAATAGTGTTTTCCTTGAAACAAAATTGACAAGAAAAGTGTCCACCAAGTAGGAAACCTTTTTATTTGGTTGACTTGGCTGAGTACTCAGACAGGTAAAACATGCGCTCTAGGTCCTTGTCACAGGTACTTGGTGAGTGCTCAGAGTAAACTACCTAGAAGGAAGGTGAAACATACAATAAGTTTTTCATTCTTTCAGAGTGGTATCTTAAAAAAGTTGATAGTAAGTTGTTGGACTTGAATTTAGGGATGCAATACTTCCTTTCGCTTGTATCCGTTATATATATGTATGTATTATTTTTATTTTATTTTTTCTAAAAGCAAGCGGGTTTTAAAGATCTCATGTTTATGACCATATCACACCTCCTGAAAATAAAGGCAGCATTGGAGCTTTGCATGATTTCTTAAAAAACATTCATTTAGTGACTAGATCTGTGTTTATTATTTCTGCATGCAAGATCTTCTAGTATACAGGTATTGCAAAATCTTTTGATTTGGGGGCCTATCTTCTTAATTGATTAAAAATAGTAGAAGTTGGTTATCATATTTTATATGCTTGCAACTTGGGAGCATAAATACTAGTTTTTTTTTAGTTTGCGGGAGCTGCACAATCTCTTGGTGCGGGAGCCATCCTTGTGAATCCATGGAACATCACAGAAGTCGCTTCATCAATTGGCTATGCCTTGAATATGCCTGTTGATGAAAGAGAAAAACGTCACCAGCACAATTTCACACATGTGACGACACATACGGCTCAAGAATGGGCAGAAATGTTTGTAAGGTATGGAGGATGGTGTATTTCTTTGCAGTTGATAGTTTTCATCCTTGGTTATGAAATATTAACATCGTGAGCATGGGAATTATTTACATAAATATGTCACTCATTCAAGTTCTTGTAGACTTCTATTCTTTCTTTTTTTACAGTGATTTCCAGAAAATTCTACATTGCATTGTGTTCTGATAGGAAGGAAAAGGATGAAACAGTGATAAATATAAATCGGGGTACTTAACAGCCTATTCTTACCAAATCTAAAGCACTTAGTTGACCTTGCACATATAGTTCCTATTATCTTCTCTTCCATTATCATTTTTACTGTTGTTCCTAGTTTCCCACCCAATTGCCACCCTCTTCACTCTCACCAATAAATATGATTCCCTCTTTATCTTGTAAACAGTAACTAAAAATGATAATAAATCTACAGTTTCAGAATCTTATTGGTGTTGGGAACTTTGAAGAACATGAAGGGTGATGCAATGTCAATGGAAATGACACTAAGCTTGATCTGCCACTGTGAGCAGTGTATCAGTAGCTTTGTCTTGTTTTCTTATATAGCAGACATTTAGAAGCAACATCAAATGTAGATGTTGGAATATTGATGCCACTTTGTCCATGAGCCTAAAGTTCCCCATGTGTTTATCCACGGTAGTACCGTGTGAGTTTACGGTGTAGTTGTACTATTGGTACCCACTTATGTATGTTATAGTTTCATGCCTCCGCTATAGCTTCCGCTTGATATGCGATTAGAAAAGTTTGAGCTTTTAGAGGGATTGACAATTTAACATGGTATTAGACATTGATCCTGGAAGGTCGTCAATTTGTCTCGTCCAACACAATCGCTGCGAGAATTTTCATCATTTTCCTTGCACTTGCGCTGAAGGCGGTGTTGAATACTAAAGCCAAGTCCAGTTTTCCATGGGCCTAACTTCCCCATGTGTTTATCCACGGTTTTACCGTGTGAAATTACGGTGAGTTGTACTATTGGTACACACCGTTGTATGTTTTAGTCTCAGCCTCCGCTCTTGCTTTCGCTTGATATGTGATTAGATCCGCCCTCACTACAAATTAGAGCTTTTAGAGAATTGGCAATTTGACATGGTATTATGCTCGTTCCAATTGTCCATGGGCCTAAAGTTCCCCATGTGTTTATCCACAGTAGTACATGTGAATTTACGATGTAGTTGTACTATTGGTATCCACCAATTATGTTGTAGTCCCACATCCGCCCTTGCTTCTGCTTGATATGTGATTAGATTCGCTCTCTCTACAAGTTTGAGCTTTTAGAGAATTAACAATTTAACTTTGTATCAGAGCATTGGTCCTCAGAGATCGTGGGTTCGAGTCTCCTCCACTGTAATCACTGCGACTTTTCAGTATTTTCCTCGTGATTGCGCTTAAGGGAGTGTTGGAATATTAAGGCCCGGTGTAGTTGTCCATGGGCCTAAAGTTCCCCATGTGTTTATCTCATGGTAGTACCTTGTGAGTTTATAGTGTAATTGTACTATTGGTAACACCCGATATATGTTGTAGTCTCACGCCTCCGTTTGATATGTGATTATATTTGCCCTCTATAGAAGTCCGAGCTTTTAGAGAATTGGCAATTTATCAGTAGAGAACATCTTTTAAGAAAATCCAGTTAAAACTTGGTAGGATGTTATGGAAATGTTTAGTATTCTAATCAAACCTGGGAATGCTTAATCTACTAGTCAAATTACAGATTGTGTCGTTGAAGTTCATATATTATCGTTTTGTATTATGTCATACAAAGGACTAACAAGTAAAAATATAATATAGTTCTGGTAGGAATTAGTGTTGTGGACCGAAGATGACAAGGTAATGAAGACATATTCTTTCAAGAATGAACAACAAATTGAAATCGAAAGCAATGATATTTTTTAAGGGACATGACAGCATATGACAATGATCTCTCCTAAATAAAAGAAATTAAAAAAATATTTAAATAAAAATAAAATAATAATAACTATTGTAGGAGGGAGGCTGGCAAGGGTGTCTAACTCTGAATACAGATGGTTCTTTAGCAGGCCATGGTTGTCTTCTCAGGAACAGTGAAGGGCAAGTGCTAGCTATGTACTCAGCAGGTTCTAAAAGCAAGCCCATCTTGAAAATTGAATAACAAGAGCTATCCTAAGGGGCTTAGCATGAGCACAAAACACACAAACATGATGTTAGAAGTTAAAAATGATTTGGAATTAGCTATAAATATCTTGGAAGGTAAGATTGCTGCTCCTGGGATGCTGGGAAGAGATTGAGGGGATCCAAGAATTCATTGAGACTAATTAAGTTGTTGATTTCTTAGCTAGATAAGGCATTCATGAGTTGTTGTTGTGCACTCCTCTTTGTAAGGATCTTGACAAAATTACAAGTCAAGATTCCATGAGAGTGTTGCAAATTAGGAAGATATAAGTTGCACATGATTAGTCTCCCCCTTGGGTGCCAACCTAGTTGGGATGCTTAGGGGAGGGTAATGATTCAGTGTTCTTACCTCTTTTGGTTGTATTGGCTTTGGCCTTGGTTGTTTAATGTAAGGGTGTGTTCCCTTCAACCTCAGCTTTCATTGTGCTAAAAAAAATAATAATAATAACTTAAAACTTTTTTTGGAGTTCCCAGTTCATTGAAGACAAGCCAGAATTGATGGTATTAATAATGCTCGGAGCCCTAATTCCATACAAAGCCCTAACTTAACCCTAATACTTATGGGCTTATAGGGCCGACTCGACATTAATTAACTAATTAAAATAAAGCCTATGAAGCCCAAATCTCATCATCTTCCCTATTGAAAAAGTTTGTCCACAAGCTTGGAGTGTACAAGCTACCCATCCGCCACCAAGGGTATAAGTTTTCCATCCTGAGCTTTTTCCACTACTTCAAATACTTCTTGTTCTTGCACTTTCCTCAACTACCTAAACATTTTTTTCCTTTGGGGCAATTTCTTTTGAATATGGTCAGCTTGACCACACCCAAACCATTTAAGTTGTGAATTAAAATGAGGTCGAGGAGTGAAGTTATTAGTACCCAGGTTTCAGTATTGCCTTCTTAGTGGTTGACTATATCTTCATCTTCGATTTTGCGCATTTAGTTATGTTTCAACCCAATGAGTGTGTCAAATTCTATTGTTGGAAGAACAGGTTTGATTTTTCTACCTAGACCATGATAGTATATATAATGTTGTTTGTCGCTATGTTTTTGGAGGTTTTGCTTGCATTAAGAACCCTAAACTGAATACTCTTGAACAGATTTGGAACCTTGTATCACGTCTAGCAACTTACCAAAGAGCTCTCTCATAATCCTTTGGAACAAATGGTTGCCTCAATGCAATCTATTGATTACACTCCTTCGACCATATGGCTGCATAACCCTTAAGCTTATTATCTGCCAATCTCACTCACTGCTCAATGCTCTTGAATTCTAAAGTTTTGTCTATCTCATGGGGGTAGTACTAAGAATTCAACCCCGAATCTCCAGGACCTTTTCCATCATATGTAAGAACCACCAATTTCAACCCTGAATCATCTCTAGAAGTCAAGCCATATGGTTACAACCAAATCTTCTATCCCCATCAGCCTATTCTCCTAATGCTTGAAACCAGTGTAGTCAAGGCGACCGCCTAGGCAAGCCTGAGGCACGCCTCAAGGCGTTTTTACAAAATTCCGCCTCAGTGAGGCAATGCAGTGCGGTGAAACGAGGCATCCACCTCGAACCGCCTCGCCTCGCCGCCTCAGTCCAAAAATTGGTTGTAGCCAGCCCAATTGCAGCCCATTTTCATCCAATTTGCAGCCTAATTGCAGCAAAAAGAGGTTGCAACCCACTCTATAATAAGGTTTTATGTTTCTTGGTGTAATAGTGATCGATTTGATAAAAACAACATAAAAAACGTTTTTAAGTTTTGATAAATTGTCACTTTTATATTATTTTTTGGAGAAAAATACATGTTTTGATCAATCTGTGATCAACGTCAATCTTGATTTTTTATAGCTTAGTTCAATATTTTTTATGCTTTTGGAATACCAATAGTGATTATACTTGTGGATTTTTACCAACCATTTCAACAATTTCTTTTAACAAATGTTCAATATTCTCAAGTTTCTATTCTGTCAAGATTATTGATTCTTAATGATTTAGTGGATGTTTGCAAGTTACTTGACACTTATGTAGTGCATATTTTCGCTATATTTTGCAACTTTATTATATTTTCATTTCGATTCTAGGTAGTTGTGTCATTTTTTGTACATATGTGCCTATTATACTTATCAAAATGATGATGTATACTACTATGCTGATATGTTTCAAGTTATTATAAAAAAATCTTTAAAAAATATTTCGATTCTAGGTAGCTGTGTCACTTGTATATATTTACTTATGATACTTATCAAAATGATGATGTATATTACTATGCTAATATGTTTCAATTTATTATAAAAAAATCTTATAATATGTTAAGACCGCCTCAGTGAAGTGAGGCGTCCGCATCGCCTCACGCTTGAGGCGTTTTCAGGCCCGTCCGCCTTAACGCCTCAACTACAATGCTTGAAAAATGTTATGGGTTGGGAACCCTTGTTACATCCCTCGGCCTTTACCATGTCATTGTCTCGTTGTGGCAAGAAAGGATCTCTATGCTCTTTGAAAAAGAAGAGGGTGTTGATCTTAAGTGTGTCCTTCTAACTGTTGGTGGACTTCCTCCACCATTTATTGTCATAAAAGTACCCATGTGGACACATGAAGAGAGTGAAGAGAAGCCTTATCATCCATGTATTCAGCCAACAGATTTGATGTAGGAAAAGTATGCACAATAGATGGTTTGGTTGGTTTCCGCTTTTTGGGAGTTTAGTTATGCATTGGGGTTGTTTTGTTAGTAGGGTAGAAAGTGGGGAACAACCAAGTTCCCGAATAAGGGTCAAAGATGGGTTGGTTTGGGGATTGAATGAAAAACAAGTATGAGTGGATGTTGGGATATGGATGTTGTGTAGGGACTGATTGACAAGTTTCCCTTTTCCGGATGGCTTGTGTGGGGTTGTGGATATGTTGGATATGGATGAATCAGATCTGCTACAAGATTACAAGTGAGTCCAGCCTAGAACGATATGGAGGGAGAACGGAGGGGATGGGTTGCTTAGGCTGGTCAGCCAAGCCACGCTACAGGGTCGGCGGACTATTTTGGTCGTCAGCCGTGGTATAGTGTTATTTTGTTGGCCGGAGGTAGTAGTGCTGGTGTTGGCCGGCGTCGCTACCGCCGCCACTAGCTGTTGCAGATAGTTATTGTTAGAGCTGGGCCAGTTCGGTTAACCGACCAGATTTGCCAAAAGCGTGGATCGGATTGAGGTTTAAAAAAAAAATTCAAGGACCGAGCTCGGACCGGTGAGATCGGTTAACCGGAGTCCTGGGTAACCGAGAATTCGGGCCGGTTCTCGGGCTTTGGTGGTGGCGAGGAACTGAGACAGAGATGTGGAATGAGGAGGGGGTCAACACTGTGACTGCAACCCAACATTCTTAGTGCGGTAATGTACAAACTTCTCTCCAAATCTCCATGAAAACCTATCAACAAAATCCATCTCAGCAATCTACACACCATTAAAAGTCTTCCCCAACATGCCCATCCTCCCTTACACACCACTTTGTTGCCGCACTTGTAGATCAGTCCTCAATCCCTTATCCATCGTCGATTACATGGCCAAGATCTGAATATGCCCCTTCCGCTCCCAACGCAACCATTTCCCTCCTCACTACCACTCAATCTCCGAAGACAATCTCCCCACTGAGCTCTTTTCTCAGTACACCACCATCAAGTATGAATCACCCACTGTGCCCTCTTGTGTTTCTGATTGTTGTGGATACTTGTATGATTGAGGAGGAGCTACCGGAGTCATTGTTGGTGCTAGAGATGGGCTTTTTGACGAGAGTATATCGAAATTTTGAGGGATGGAATTAGGGTGTTGAAGGGGAGTAAAGTGGGAAGATGAGTAGGTGGTGGTTTGGGTGTTCTCTGGATCTGAGGTCTTTGAAGAAGAGAGTGGGAGAGAGGAGAAAGAGAAAAATAGAGTTGACTTTTGGGTTACTTTTGAGTTGGGTTTTGATGTTGGAGGGGAATAGACTTTTGATGTTAGAGGGGATAGTTTGGGTTGGGTTTTGATGTTGGAGGGTAAAGTTTGGGTTGGGCTTTGGGAAAGTTGGATATTTAGTTTTTTCTTTAAATTTTCGGGTCGGGCTGGTTAACCGACGGTCTTGGAAAGCTGTAACCGAGGACCAGACCAAAATTTTCGGGCCAGGCCTAAAAACTAGAAGATAAAAAAAATTATTTGAAGACCTGACCGATTTGTCCAGGTCGGGTCGGTCCCCTGTTCGGTTCGATTATTTGGTCTTAAATGCCCAACCCTAGTTATTGTCATGGCTGGTTGCTCAACCTCCCTCCTTTTTTCTCAAGACTCAACTTGGGCTCTTCATTGTTCTTCATTATCCCTCTTTTCTTTCTCCAATGTTATTCCTATTGATAAGAACTTTTGCGTCTCCGCCTCAAGCATTTTCTCTTTTTGAGTTCTTGTTCTGCCAAGGAATCTCTTTCCACATTTGTGTTGATACCTAATAATTTATCAAATAAAATAAATAACAAAATAAGTCGATATTTACTTTTAGAAGTCTTAATTCATTCAAAAGCCAATTTACAATTTGGTATAGAACATCTTGTAAGCTATCAATTTGTTTATTTGATAAAGTCAACTCTGTTTAACAAGGTTAATCTAGTTTGACCAAATCACTCGATTAGTCAATAGACCAATCAAAGTTGAATTTAGATTTTAAGCAAGTTGAATTGTTTAATCTAGGTCAAATAATGTTAACAAGTATGAGCTTTCAATTTATTTCTATTTTTAAATTGATTTTTTTATTATGTGGCGTGTTTAGAATCCCTTTAAAAGTGTCTAAAAGAGTCTAAATAATCTTAGGAAGTCCCTGTTATGGTCCACATACCATAGGAGGTTATTTTTCATGTTTTAGGACGTTTCTAGTTTGTTTTCATGGAGTTATCTATATAAGGAGCTCCTAGTACGAATTTTATGTATAATAATTCAATCAAATATTCAACCTATCAATTTTCAATTAATTATCTTTATTTTTTGAATTTGTGTTCTTCTATAATTTCTTCTATCATTCTCCCCAAATTTCCCTTCTTCGTCTTATTTCTTTTTCCTCACTGAAGGATCTTTGTATCATTTTCATCTTACCACGACAATACCTTGTTAGGATTGATGGCACTAAGCCTTATTTATAATGCTTCAAGTTATCAAGGAATTGAAGCCTTTTTTCCAAACAAAGCCCTAACCCTAATGCCATCGGGGTATTAGCTCAGCTGGGAGACTTGTGGCGGATGGTATCATATCACGAGTCCAGGGTTTGAACCTAGCCGAAGGCGTTTAATGGTTTTAGGATCCGATAAAAACCCTGCTCTCCTTAAAAATAAAAGAAAATAACCCCAACCTAACACTTTTGGGCCTATACGCCCAATACAGCCTAACTATTCTAAATCCCATCATAAAGCCTCCCCGAAACAGCTGATGTCTAGCTTTAACCTATTCTCAAGTGTGCATCTACAACATCAGTGGTCATTTCTTATGTTGGCAGCTTATTGCCATTATTCATATTCTATATATAGAGAATTATTGAGGTGACATGTTTTTCATCTAGTGACTGTTTATAGCTTCTATATTTAGGATACAAAGGAATAAGACGAACTCATTTGATAAATCTCTTTGGAATATAATGAGTGATTGGATACCTTTATGGAATTAATCATAGATAAAGGGGCAAGATTTCCATTCCAATTGGCAAGGATTCGATCAATATTGAAGTTGCATTTTACAATTTTGCACTACCTTGAGTTGTTTTAAATCTGATGCAGTAGATGCATAAAATAATTAGGATATCCTATTTTAGAAAATAGGAGTTTAATATTTTAGGAAAGTTTGCTTATTTTGCAAGTTGGATTGGTTTAGGTCTTAGGCTAGGACTTGGGCAACTATTTTGAGTAGGATTTGAATTTTTGTGTACGGAGTCTTATTTTTGGTATATAAATAGAACCCTAGTTGTAATTGAATTTTTTTGGAGTTGAATATAGGTATATTTTATTCGTAGGAATTATGTGGAATTTTATTTGCAAATTGCGATTTAGTTGGTATCAGATGCGCGTTTGCGCATTGCTTCCTTTGAAGTTTCCGTCATCATCGTCATCGTTACACGTGATTACAAGTCCTCGTTGAAGTTATCATGGTGAAAAATGAAGAAATTCAAGAATTGGCTGCCAAAGTTGAAAAAAATTGTGAAGATATACAAGCAATCAACGAAAAATTTGATACCATCACCGCTGCCTGGGAATGTAGTAGTATGCAACTTGATGGTCCTCATCCTCAATCATATCCTGGAATCCGTTAGGTGCACAATGACATGTTCCTCGCCGTGAACCATCAAGGCAAAACAATTTGTTTTTTTCAAGCAAGACTATCAAAATTGATTTTCTAGTATTTGAGGGTTCGATCCAAAAGGTTGGTTAGATCGAGCTCAACAATATCAACTTTTTAACTTCTTTATGGAATTTCCAATGATCAGATGGTTCTGTTAGCTGGATTGCACTTAGAGGCTAGATTGCACTTGGAGGCATCTTCTTGGTATCGTTGGATGTGTCGTTCTATTGGAGCTGTGAGTTGGCCTGAATTTTCTCAACGCGTGTGCATAAGATTTGGTGATCGAAAACATCTCAATCTGGGTGGTGCATTGTCTAAGCTTTTCACAAACTGGAACTCTGTGTGAGTAGAATGAATTTGAGCAAATCTCAAATCTTGCAAATCCTCAAAGCTCATTTATTAGTATGTTTATTTTTGGTTTGCATCTTGACATCAAGCCTGGAGTTCACATCTTACATCCTGAATTCTTACTAATGCTTTTGAATATGCAATTCATCAAGAAAGGAAATTATTCCGGTCCAAGAATATAGATCATTGCAATTTTCTAAAGGTGTTCGTTTAGGTTCTAATATTTCCAAATTGCTTTTGCACATGCTCCAAGAAATGTTTCACTTTTGGGCAAGAAGGTTATCTCCAAGTTGACTGTCCAAATAAGAAAGTTCTGATTTCTAATATGGAGATTTCTAATACTAAGGTACTAGTTGATGACGCTACAGAAACAAAAAAGTTAATTGTTTATGTAGAAGAAATGGAAAGTTGTGGAAAGTTTGTTGGCTCTGTTCATGAAAAGAAACAATTTGATTTGGTATATGTAAAACTCTTTCGGCATTGGAACTTTATTTAATCCATTACTTTCTAAGACTTGTAAGGTTCATGTTATATTTGATAATGGAAGTAATGTGAACTTGATTTTGAGGTGTATGGTTGATTTCTCTTTATCTTTCTCCAACAACTCACTGTTCTTTGAAGAAGTTGCATACTTTTAAAGTTGGAAATTATGAGAATTTGGCGAAAAGTGTTTATGTCGGTGTTTGCTTCAATTCGTTTAAAGACCACATCTTATGTTATGTTAGAATTTGGATGCTTGTGATTTGATCCTAGGTACTACTTGGCAATATCGTGTTTATAGTGCTGCTTGGAATCAAACATATCGCATATCCAATGATCGAAAAGTTTTCATGCTCAAGAGTCGACCATTTCTCACATCCTTCACCACAAGTTTTCAATCTCAAAAGGATCTGATGTTTACGTGCCACCATACAAGCATCCTGGTTGGAAGAAACAAACTTATATTTGTCCAACGAAGCATTTAACTCGTCAGGAGTCGAATTTTTTAAGAGGAGCCTGATGCAAGAGATACATAGAATAGTTAGGATATTCTATTTTAGAAAATAGAAGTTTAATATTTTAGGAAATTTTTCTTATTTTGTAAGTTTGATTGTTTTAGAAATTACTATTTGTATTAGGCTAGGCTTTAAGCAATTTCTATTTTGAGTAGGAGTTGAATTTTTGTTTTAGGAATCTTATTTTGGTCTATAAATAAACCCTAATTGTAATTGAAATTTTTTTTAGAGTTGAATAAAGGTAGATTTTAGTTGTAAGAATTTTGAGGCGGAGTTCTATTGCAAATTGCTATTTGCATCAAAATCATTGCCGCAACCATATCTTTTTCATTGTTGCTTTCTTCTTGAATATGTTTTCAAGTAAATATTATGGAGTAGTTTCATCCCATAACTTGTTCTAAAAGGTGCCATGTACGCCCATCGGCAAAGTGTGTGGTTAGCAGATGTTTCCATGACCCATTTCCTCCGTAATTTTATCACTCTGCAAACTTTTCCCTTCCCTTGATCTCTTGGTCTTGCAATTAAGACAATTTACTGACGTTGAAAAAGGAAAAAAAGAGGAGCTAACCTTTTATCATGTTTCCAGCTAGAGGCTTGTGGACATGCTTAAGCACTAGATTTCGTTCTTAATTGCTTTTCCCCTGTTATATCAAATGAAGGTATCTGGTGGGTTCCTCACCATTGAAACTTGATACATTTAGGGAGGTTGAATTGTCAAATCAGATGCTATATTTTGCAGACATGATTGTGGTGGGTTCCCGTGAAACTATCAACAATGATTGCTTAATGAAAATTCCTTTTAGTATGCACTGGATAATATTATACCCAAAGGGTTCTTCTGATCTAGGTAAAGTTGAGGTAGTACATGTGCATAACATGTTATAATCTAGAAAGTGAAATATGGTTAAACTTGCCACGAAGGGACAGCGACACTAGAACTATGTGCTAGGGAAGATCTAGCATTTGACATTTTACATTTAGAACATGTATCACTTTTTGACATCCATCTATACTTGTTTTTCTTAAATGTCATTATACAGTATCTATATACCCTAAAACGCTAATAGCATTTTGCAAATTAGAATGTTGGAAGCAGAGAGTCTAGCATTTGAATCCTTGCGTTAGATATATGCATCTTGGTCACATCCATGAAATGCCCATTTCCTGCTTTTCTTTTCTGACATTACAGACTGATTTAGTTTTTACCGATGTTATCTTCTGTCTTTTTCCTTTCCTCATTGATTAAGTTGGTTGTTCTACAGTCTGAGGATCACTCAGCTGTTACTTGTAACAAGTAATTTCTGAAATCATCTGCCACATTGTTGTACTTGTAACAACTTAACCATCTGAAGTTATCTGGTTTTAGATTATCTTTGATGCCATTATGATAATGAATGTAGTGAATTGAATGATACCATCGTTGAAGCTCAACTAAGAACTAGAGAAGTTCCACCTCTACTTCCAGTGGAAGCAACAGTTGAACGATATCTTCAGTCCAAGAACCGTCTACTCATACTGGTATTGCTCTTTTCATACTGTTGCTAAATCTTTATGATATGCAATAATTTGCATGATAATTCATTTTTATGGAGAAATGCCAAGTGGGTGTGACCTTAGTGAAACAAAGTGAAATTGTTGAAACTACTGATCAACATTGGCATTTCATTCAAACTGATGGACTAGATTAGTTAGGGGTGGATTTATCGACTTTAACCAAGCCTAATTCAACCAATTATATTTTCAGTGAACATGTAATTGACAATCATTGTAAACTGCTGCAAGGCAGTTTACGAAATGACTCATGACTCATGACTACTAAGTGTAGATCATTATAAATTTTGACAAGAAAATTTTTGAAATTATTTATGATAGATGTATTTGTTTTGATGTATTCTATGTGATCACTTGAATAAGTAAGTTTAAAATAACAATAGTAATCTCTGCACTGGACATTCATTTTTGTAAAGTCAGCATTCTTGATTCTCCCCAAATACAGAAGTTGCATTTTTTTTTTCTCATTCATTTCATGTCTCAATTGATTTTTCTTCTGATTTGATTGCTACAAATGTGTTTTGTGTAGATTATGCTCTGTTGTCAATAGATGGATATCCCTTCTTAATCAGCACACTGATGTTATAAAATGATTCTGAACTTTGAATTTTTCATTGTCTTTATTAGCGCACTGATGTTATAAGATGATACTAAATTGTGAATTTGTCATTTCGTTATTTTTACTACTTGTTCTACTTAAAAATTGCAGGGATTCAATGCAACACTAACGGAACCAGTTGACATGCCTGGGAGAAGAGGTCGCGACCAAATTAGAGAGATGGAGCTTAAATTGCATTCTGAGTTAAAGGAGCCTTTAAGAACTCTATGCAGTGATCAAAAGACAACAGTTGTCATTCTCAGTGGAAGTGACAGAAGTGTCCTTGATGATGTATTTTCACCTAGTTGGATATTTGAATCTCTTTTCTTAATACTATTTACTTTTGGACTGATTCTTTGCTTCCGCAGAATTTTGGAGAATACAACATGTGGTTAGCAGCGGAAAACGGGATGTTTTTGCGTCTTACAGAGCAAGAATGGATGACAACAATGCCAGAACATCTAAACATGGATTGGGTTGATAGTGTGAAGGTGCTCATGAAATATTTTGGTTTATTAGGGATTTTAAAGACATAAGTTCAAGTTGTAAGTTCAGCGCTTTCTTCGTTAAACTTGTTCTGAATGCCCAAATTTTCAGCATGTTTTTGAGTATTTCACAGAAAGGACACCTAGATCTCATTTTGAACTCCGTGAAACTTCACTCATGTGGAATTACAAGTACGCAGGTATTATCTTAAAAACAGGTTATAAAATTTCCACTAACATATTAAGTTACCGTGTACTCCTAATCATTCAGCTTTTTCCCCGTCTGGTAGTAGATATTGAATTTGGAAGACTTCAAGCAAGGGATCTCTTACAACATCTGTGGACGGGCCCAATTTCTAATGCAGCTGTTGATGTTGTCCAAGGTAGCAGATCAGTTGAGGTCCGGTCTGTAGGTGTTACAAAGGTGCTTGAAATCCTCTCACCCTCAAATTTTAAACTAATATTCTAGCAGGGGCTTTCATCAAACAAAATTCATTAAAAGATTACAGCCCCATGCTTAGTTTTTGATAATAACTTCTGGTAATGTTCATATACACCTGCATACAAATAGGTGCTTGTTCTTTCAGGTATAACGCGTAGTTTTAGTAGCTTGCTTTTAAAATAGCCCATTTATAGCTTTGCCCCTAAAAGCTTAATATACGGCTGGCAATAGATCCTAAACCCGATATCCGAACCGTTCAAAATCGATAAAAGCGGTTCTGGGATTAGGTTTTGAATTTCCGGATCCAGATGTGTGATCTGTCAGGTTTGGATCCAATAGTTATTGGTACAGTTTTGGATTTATATTGGATCGATAATTAATGTTACATATATATTAGATTAGTTCCACAATTTCTTTATTAATAACATGTAAACATCTTTAATTTTAAATAAAATAATTTTAATTTTAGTGTTTTTTATGTTTTTAACCTACTATGTGAGTTATATCTTATTGTTTGAATCTTAAATCACAATATAAAATTAGTAAGATTGATATTACGATGTAAATCCCTTTTGCATTATAAAATCATTTTTTGAGTCCAATTCAAAATTTCACATGTACATTTGTATCTTATATCTTTTTTCTTAAGGTATCAATATATTGTCCACCAATTGTAGCTCAGTTGGTCGGTAATGTAATCTAGAGAAAGCGGGTTAGAGACTCGCCAGTTAGGGTTTTTTGTGAGTTTTTGCCCGATTATTTGGAGCACATGTGCTTCACTGTTGATAAGCCTTTGGATATTGATTGTAGCTGCTTAGATGGACCGGACTGGAGCAGAGCGAAAGCAAGTATTCATGCGAGGTGGAGGCGATGGACCGGAGTGAAAACATGTCTTCATGCGAGATGCGGGCGATGATGATACTAAGTGGCAATGATACAACCTTTGGGCATGGTTTGGTTATCCCTGTGGGGTCAATAATGTAGCCTTCGGGCATTGATTAATAAATAAATAAAAAAGGGTCAACAACCAAATTTAAAAAAAAAATAAAAATATATATATATATATATATAATAAAATAATAAATAAAAAAGGTATCAACATATTATATCCTTGTCATATATAAACAAAAAAAGTTGAAATTATTAAAATAAAAAAAATAAAAATTAAAAATTAAAAATTAAAAATTAAAAATTAAAAATTAAAAATTAAAAATTAAAAATTAAAAATTAAAAATTAAAAATTAAAAATTAAAAATAGCAAGTTGGCATAGACCCGATTAGGACCCGAATTTGATTCGGAACCGGTCAAAGCAGTACTTGGATAGAATTTTGGATTTCGGATCCGGGACCGGTTCATTAAATTTTGGATACTACAGTTAACGGTTTGGTTTCGGATCTATAGGTATCTGATCCGGTATGGTGTTGTTGCCAGCCCTAGCTTAATATATATGCCTTCACCAGAAAGAGACAAAGTGGTGAACCACTATGCACAACACAGGGTTACCAAAGACAGCAGGCTTCATGCGTTATTAAGTGTAAGCGTCCCTGGAACAAGGCATCTATTTCTTCATTTCATGTTTTCATTTTTTATACAGGGTGCTGCAATTGATCGTATCTTGGGAGAGATAGTTCATAATAAATGCATGACGACGCCAATTGATTATGTCCTGTGCATTGGACACTTTCTAGGGAAGGTATGCACTTTTGTAAATTGAAACCTGCATGTTGTTACAACATATTTCTTATGTTGTATTTTATAAATTTACACAACTGAAGTTTTGTGGTTAGGATAAAAGCATTACATTATTTGGTTAGAAAATAGTCTCTGGCAAGTTTCACTTGAACAATTGATGCGTTGTTTATGTAAACCTAGAGAACCCTAGTGCTCATTTTACAAGATATGTCTCAAAAGTTATAAATGGACCAATTTCATGAAAAACAATTAGCAATAATTTAACATGTATTTCTCTGTTATAGGATGAAGATATCTACAAATTCTTTGAGCCAGAACTTCCTTCTGAAATGGCTGGAAGTGCAAGAGCCAGAATATCTGATGCATCAGTCACAACACCTTCTGAGAGGTGGTCCTCAAGAAAGACACCCAGTCAAAGTAGCGGATCCATGACATCATCATCTCGTGGCAGGACTGAAAAAACTTCAGTGATTATAACTGAGTCGAGCACAAGCAATTACAGCGGTGGGACTACGAGTAGTGGATGGCGGCTCTTGAATGACAGCAATAGTTCATGGCATGAAGGTCCGTCAGTGCTTGACCTCAAAGGGGATAATTACTTCTCCTGTGCAGTTGGACGCACCCGCTCAAATGCAAGATATCTCCTTGGCTCATCAGATGATGTTGTCACATTTCTGAAGGAGTTAGCTGCAGCATTATGATGTTGAACGAACTTTATCTCCACAGGAAATAATGATCTCGATATGGAGTTTTGAGGCAGGGTTGTTGGTAACATGGATGTTATTGGTAAAATTTTGCTGGGTATGTAATAAAGCTTCTGAATTTCAGAGTCTGGAGTTCGAGTCAGGGTAAAATGGGTTTTAGAAAAAACCTTTTCTTAGGTAGTGAAAATCTCTGGTCTTCCTTTTCTTTGTAGATAGGCTTGCATCAACATGCATAGTGAGTAGTTGATGTATACCCATTTCAAAGGTGGTAAACATATCTAAGACTCGGTCGCCATCCATGTATATCGAATTTGATTAGATGGTGAACGAATTGTAGATTACGTCCCTCAGAAGGTGTGTGAATGGTGGGAATGCAAGTCGCCCCTATTTACTTGGTGAATACACATGCCACTTTATACACCGTGGATCCTTAATTGGATTTCAAATTAGATTTTGATTAAAAAAAAAGTGGATAAGTAATAAATATTCAACATTGTAACAGGACAATTAGATGAATAAAAAAAATATTAGAAAAACATTAAAAAGTAGCAGGTAAATATTAAAATACTCCACGCCGTAAGAGGTCGGGAGCATGTTAGCTCAAAAGAAGCACACAAAAATGTTTTACTGTTAGTGTTTTACTGTTCATTGTTGACTATGACAAATGTCAACTCAATGAATTGGAGATAAAAGATAATTAAAAAGTTTGAAACATGTTGAGGGTTGAAATTCATTTTCTATTATAACCATGTTTGTAAATATAATAAACATGTAGAAGGGAAAATAAAATGAAAGAATTGTGAAAAAAATTGGTGAAAGGTACATGTGGCGGGAAGAGAAAAAAAAATTCTCAAAATTAAAATTGTCATAATTATTTACTTGGTTGTCAAATTTTGGCAAACTTGAAATCGTTGAAATGCATTTTTGAAGATATTTTCAATGAAATCAATGATCAATACAAATATATATATATATATATATATATATATATATATATATATATATATATATATATTTAAAATGTCTAATGCATTTCACATCGTTAGTAGGGTTGGCATCCCATCCAGTCATGTCCCAATTTTTTCAAGTCATTTTGGGATTGATCAAACTCATTCTAATCTCATCCCATCACGATTTAGAGTGGTACGGGATCGGAATGAAGATTTTCAATCCCACCCATTCCGTCCTGTCCAGAAATTGGGTTAGTATGTTACTATCAAATCATTAGTATTGTTCAATAAAAAAAACATTCATATATTCTACTAATTGTTTTTTTGTCATAACTATATCAATTAACATATTTTACTAATTTAATGGCATGACATATAAACACTTTTTCAATCTTTTTACATCACGCAATTTTCACATTTTCTATCGTGTTATTTTCACTATGGATGCATGAAGATGGGGAAATCAATTTCCCTACGAAATAGATCATTGAGCAAGTCTGTCACTTTCACATGTTCATTGTATTCTCTGTTTGGATAAATACTTGCTCAAGTAGCCAGAACATTTCAACATTGCTTTTAAAATCTGATAAAACATAAATCTCGATACATAATGAGTGGATTGGATGAAAATGGTACTCTAATTTAGGGTTAGAGTATTTTACATGTTCATCCCGTCTCGTCCCAAACTCTGAATGGGACGAAGTCGGGATGAGGTATATCCAATCCCGATTCTAGACCCAAATGAATGGGATGGGATATGAATGAGGTCCACATCCCATCTCGTGCCCATCCCTAGTATTTTTCAAAGAAATGAGACGTGTCGATCATAAAAAAAACAAAAATAATAATAATATGCGCATTTTAAACAAAAATCACGAACTTCATGTTTTGGAGAATTAAAAGTTTGCGGGAGAACTGACTCTCGGCGTTTGAATTTTTTTCCCAACTGATTCAAAATTTGACTGAGTCAAGCCTTAAAGTTTATAGTATATATTTTTAACCTTGCATTTCAAAACTTATTGAAAACAAAACTGGGGATGGGGGCAGGTGTATTCGGTACATGATATGTAGTCAAAAAAAGTATTTGGAGTGTCAACGACACGGAGAATACCTTAGAGCAATTGGGAAGATGTTGAGGGTTAAAATTTATTTTCTATAATTGCAAGTTTGTAATTATAAAACATGTAAAATGGCAAAAAAAATTGTGAAACAATCGATGGAATGTACATGTGGCGGAGAGAAAAAACTTTGAGTGTTTTTTATCAAAATTAAAATTGTCATAACTATTTAATAAACTCTTATTGTTGGAATGCATATTTGAAGATCTTTTCTGTGAAACCAATCATTAATACAAACACTTAAGTTTTTTAAACATGTATTTAATGTTATATGCATTTAAAAAAAATGTTTACTGCATTTCACATCATAATTTTCAATATTAATTAGAATTATTTTCCATTTGGCTCTCATTAATTTATAACTATTCTTCTTTGAACTCGAATAGTTTTTGTATTTTCGTCTAATGCTCATGATTGTATGTTCAATCACATTGACTACCAAATCTCATTCAATTTTTTAAAAGATAAATTTACCTCTGCTAGTGATTTCCAAATCGAACATTTTTTTCTTATTTATTCTTACAAACTCACTCACTTTTTTTTTTTAATCTCTCTTCCCACCAACCCACTCTCTCTTTATTTATTTATTTATTTAGAAAGAGATGAGATAGCAAGTAACAGAAATTCTAGCCAGCCCAGCCTGGTTCACCAGCCTGTGAGTTTTTTGACATTTTTGTCCCTCATCCAAAAAGTGTTTGTGATTGTGTTTGTGACAAAAAGTGTAAAACCACCCCACCTGGCCGGGAGGCCGGCTGGCTAGAATGACTCTAGAAAGTAAAGTTATGTCAGGACCCCAACATAGTAAAGCTCACATATAGAATCATGGAGCTGAGGAAGGAAGAATACGAGAGTCTCCACCCCAACAGAGGAGAGAACCAACCGGTGCCACCGCCGCCGACCAGATCTCCGAGCCCATGGTAAACAACACACAAAGGTCAAATCTTTATTATTAGTCACTGAGATACCCATGAACCATCAAGAAACAAGAAACAAATAAGGCTCACAGCAGAAAAAAGAAACAAATAAGGCTCACAGCAGAAAAAAGAAAACTCACCTTCTCTACATGTCAGACATAAACCCCATTCATCTGAATCTATCCAGGGCAGCTAGAAACCTCTAAAAAGGTCAAAATGAGGTTTTTTTTTTTTTTTTTTGTTACAGTTAGAATTGTAGAATGAAAAGTACATAGATTTAATGGTGAAATTAGTGACCTTGGGAGAACAAAATCAGAACCCAGATCAGGAAACAAATCCAAATAAGTGGAATTTCAGTGAGAGGTATCCCTAGTTACAGTAATCGGGAACTTGATTGTTCCCTAATTACGCACCCTATTAACAACACAAACCCACTTCTATACAATGAAAGCCACCACAACAAACATTTACACTACCTCACCCACCCATTCTCCACAGGATGCACTTCTAATCGGTTCAATTTGTTCTATTGTGTGATTGTGGTGAATAGTACACGAGGAGATTAATGAGAGAGAGGGAGAGGGTGGGTTGGTGGGAAGAGATATTAAAAAAAAGAGATTGGGTGGATTGGGTGGGCGGGTTTGTGAAAAAAACTTTCATTTTGGAAAATTACTTGTGGGGTTAAATTTGTCTTTTCAAAAAATTGGATGAAATTTATTAGACAACATGGTTCAAGACACAATCATGGGTGTTAGACTGAAATACAAAAACTAATGAAGGTTAAAAAGGAATAACTATAAACTAATAGGAGCCAAATGAGAAATAACTCTATCAATTAAAGTATGAGATGACTATCTTAAGGTGCGTTCAAACAAAGACCCTAAACTTCATATTTTGTTATGGGAGACTGCGGCGAATTTTTAAATATATATGTATTTTTACAAACAGAGTTTGATATAATCTCACGACCCACTTTCTATCGTGCCAACGATACGAGTAATATACTAGTCTATTTACAAATAAGCTTGTTGTTTCACTATTCAAAAGGAATTGGAGATAACAGATGGTTAGGATTGAAAGTTAGGGAATAAGTAAAGAGTTGAAATTCATTTCATATAATGGCATATTCATAAATATAAAACATATAGGGGTAAAGAAAATGAAAAAAAAATAGTCAAAAAAGTTTGTAGAATGTACATGTTGTGGGGAGAGAAAACTTTGTGTGTTTTTTTTTTCAAAATTAAAATTTTTAAAATTATTTAAAATGGTCAAAAAAATTGGTGGAATGCATTTTTGAAGATCTCTCAAATGAAACCAATGATCACAACATGTGCTAAAATTCTAAAAATACATATTTTATTATTAAAATAAACGTATAACACATTTTACATCGTTATATTTTTTTTCGCCAAAGTTGTACCAGTTGAGTTAGTAGAGGTGTGATGGATGAAATCAAACGTCACAGATTCAAACCCGGCCGGCGGCATGGGGTGGGGAGGTTAAGGGTTAAAAAATTCTTTAAAAAAAACAAAAAAAACGTTATATTTTTCAATACGTTTAGTGAAATGAGAAGGCAATTTAATGCACATGAACTTCATATTTTGGTGAATTCAAAATTTGGGGCAACTAATTCAATTTTTAACCACTCTAAAGTTTATAGCATATATTTTTATCTTAGAATTTGCACTTCAAAACTGATTGAAGGAAAAAAAATTGTTGAAATCTATATTACAATTCAGAGTGGTGTTTTACTATTCATTGCTGATTGAGACAAAATCAAATCGAAAATATTAGAGATAAAAGATGGTTAGAATTGAAAGTTGGGAAATGTATTGAATTTTAGGGTTGAGATTCATTTCCTATGATGACATATTTGTAAATATAAAATATGTATAAGGGCAAAAATAATGAAAAAACTTTTGACAAAAGTTGGTGGAATGTACATTTGGCGGATAGAGAAAATATTGTATTTTTCTTTTAGCAAAATGAAAATTATCATAACCATCTACATCGTTGTCGGATTTTGATAAATTTAGTATCGTTGAAATGCATTTTTGAAGATCTTTCGAACAAAATCAATGATCAATATAAAAGCCAAATTATTAAAAAAAATATATATATAATGTATTACATTTCTTTAATATTTTTCAATATTTTTAAAAGCAATGAGACGGGTCGATCATACCAGGAAAAAAAAATCGAGCATCTTAATACACATTTTAACAAAAACTTTAAATTTCATGTTTTGGCAAATTCAAAGATTTGGGGAGAATTCATTCTCGACGTTTAAAATTTCCCCCCAACTAATTCAAATTTGACTGAAGAGGCTTACAATTCAATACTGATTGAAAGCGAAAATGAGGATAGTGACAGAGATGCTCGGTACAAAATAATTAGCAAAAATAAAATTATGTGGAGTGCCAACGACACGAGGCATACTCTAGTTTATATAGCAAATCATAATGGTGTTTTAGGTTGTTGATATAACAAATCAGAATGGTGTTTTAGGTTGGAGATAAAAGATTGCTGAAATTTATTCAACTTAAAGATCTAAATGATCACATAGAGGGGGGAGATGGTGTTAGGCTGAAATTCATGTTCACATATGACTGAAATATCCTAGCCAAAGTTAAAAATTCTCCTATGATCAAACAATTTGAGTGGTAAAGGCACGGGGAATATCATGATCTATCTTACAAATCAACTAAGTGTTTCACTACTCATAAGAAATTGGAGATAAATGACAGCTATGATTAAAAGTTGCGAAATATGTTGAGGGTTGAAATTTATTTTTTCTAATGGCATGTTTGTAAATATAAAGTATGCAGAAGGTTAAATAAAATGAAAAAAAAATGATGAAACTTGATCATACCAGGAAAAAAAAGAAACGAAATGGACATCTTAATGCACATTAAAAAAAACTTGAACTTTATGTTTTGGTGAATTCGAAATTTATAGGAGAACTCGCTCTCGGCATTTGATTTTCGTTTCCCCAACAAATTAAAATTTTGATTGAGTCTAACCCTAAAGTTTATAGTATATATATTTTCCTCAGAATAGACTTGTACTTCAAAACTGATTGAGAGCGAAAGTAGGGATGGTGGCGAGGGTGTTCAATACATAATATTTAGCCAAAAAATATGTATGTGGAGTACTAACGGTATGGGGAATACCCTAGTTAGTTATCAAATTAGCTAGAGGTTTCACTATTCATAAGAAATTTGAGATAAAAGATTACTAGGATTAAAAGTTTGGAAAAATGTTTGAAAATATGAAGCATGGAGAAGATCAAACGAAAATGAACATAAAACTTAAAATGAGAATGTCGAATGCACATATGGCGGAGAGAGAAACTTATGTAGTTTCTTTTTTTCTCAAATGAAAATTGTCATAACTATCTATGCAGTTGTCGAATTTTGGTAAACTTGGTACTATTGGAAGGCATTTTCTAAGATATTTTTCAATAAAACCAATTATCAATACAAACGTTTAAATTTTGAAAATATGTAGTTTATCATTAGAACGTCTAACACATTTCACGCCGTAAGTAGTTTAAATGTTTTTCAAAGAAACAAAATGGACATCTTAGTGCACACTCAAATAAAAACCTCGAACTTCATATTTTGGCGAGGTCAATGTTCAAGGAGAAACTCAGTGCAACAATTTGAAAATGTTTTTTTTTTTCAATCAATTAAGATTTTAACTGAGTTTAACCTAATGTAACATCCCATTTTTTTTATAGTGCAACGGGTAATACACTAGTTTATCTTACAAATCAACTAAGGATTTTACTATTTATAAGGATTTGGAGATAAAAAAGACTAAGATTGAGAGTTAAAGAAGGTGTAGATGGTAGGATTCATTTTCTATAATGGTATGTTAGTAAATACAAAGTATATAGAAGGGCAAATTAAAAGCAACGTAAGACATGTGTCCAATGTTATTTAAAACGGGTTAGGTTCAGACCATTTCATTTTAAATAATTGGAGCCAGACTCGTACCGTTTTATAACGGATCCGGACCGTATCAAAATTACAAATTAAAAATTTGGACCGTCTGGAGCAAAACGGTCTGATTCAGTTTGAATCCTTGGTTCTTCGACTCATTTGCCAATCCCTATAAGTACTAGTAAAAATAAATATAGTTATTTATATTTGAAAATAAAGAATAACATCAATGTGAAATAAACAAAATATTTTATTTTTATTGACCCCGTACCGTCGAACCCGTTTGGGATGGAATGAGGTTGGTATTAGGTCCATCCCATCCCGATCCCAAACAAATGGGATATGATAGGGATGAGTGTGCCCACCCCTATTAGCTAGTTTCCATTCAAAGTAGAGGTTCTGCAGGGAGGAGATGTGGAGTGGAAGAGGAAAAAGAAGCAGTAGAGTTGGATGATCTCCTTCTAGACATCGTCGATTTTAACTTCTTTTAGGCCTACGCGGTTGAGTATAACTTCTTCCACTTTGAGCCATTGTTTCAGAAGAAGCTTGTGAGTTGGAGACTTCGCGATTTGTTGCTTGTTTTCAGCTTCGGCCATCGGAATTTCTTGTAGATTGGATTGGAAACCGTACAACACAGATTGGAGAGGAATTACTGTAAAAATATATGTTTAATTGTGGGCCATTTCAAGGTACAATTTCCTTTTCTCCTTTTTTTTGGAAAGCGAGCTGGGTTTTGAAGGATCTCACAACTTATCAACAAGGTGCGACCTACAGGTCAACAACCATAAGAAAGAAACCATGCCTCAGGTGGGTCTCGAACCTAGGACGTGGGGGAGAAACCCACACAGCCCTAACCACTAGACCATAACACCATTGGCCCTGAGCTCTCTTTCCCTCTCCAATTTAAATTTTCAAATAATAAGACCTCACTTTTTAGGTACCCACACAGTAGATTGAATTTTTTTTTTCATTTTGAGTAATTCTACCTGTCGAGGAAATGGGCGAGGGAGGGTGTCTCGCACGTGCCCGATCGAAGTTTCAAAAAAAAAAAAAAAAAACGGGAAATCATGTTTGAATTTCTTTGCTGAAATTTAAGAGGGAGGGAGGGATCAAAACACAGAGAAAATCAGAGAGAGAAGGAAGACCTCTCCCCAAACCCATCTCCACAGAGAAGATGAAGCTCTCCCTCTCCCCAAACTTGACAGAGAATACCGAAGAAGGAGAAGAGAAGCCATGGCTTCCATTTCTGACTCCAACACCATCAACGGGTGAGATCTGGTTTCTAAAGCTGGAGGTTCGTCTTCGTCACATATTTCTAAAGCTGGAGGTTCGTCTTCTCTTATTGACCATCAACAGCAACAACAACACCATCAACGGGTGGTATGAAATGTTGATTTCTAACCTATTGGTGTTTGAAGAAATGCCAGTGAGAGAGTGAAGAGAAGTAAATGGGTTTTGAAGAAATGAGGGAGGGTGGTGTAGGAAAGAGTGTGCAAAGGAGGGGTGGAGAACATTCAACAATTAAGAGTTCAGGTGACCCTTATATACTCAAAAGTCGAAACTCGAATCTGTAATCTCTAAACAAGTTCAGGTGTTTTGGTTACATCAGTGCTGAAAAAGCTAGGTGAGCTTGAGGAGAAGGTCGAGACACTTCAATGCCATATGAGAAAGAGGAGTTACTGAATGCTGCTGTTTGTCGTGTGGATGGATTAGAAGCTGAACTGATTGCAACTAAAAAGGTATCATTTGCACATGCTCCCGAAACCATGCATTTTTTAGCTTCGTTGCTTTTACTCAACAATGCTTATCTTTATATAGGTAATTGTAATTTTGTATGTCAAGGATGTTGGGTTTTGAAAATTTTGACATATGTTTGCAGTGCCTTACGCTTCTATGCTTTATGTGTCACCTTTTGATTCATTTTATTAACATTACTGAGTGCATGTAACATTTGTGATCTTTTTTTGCAGGCTTTGCATGAAGCATTAATGAGGCAAGAGGATCTGCTCGCTTATATAGACAGCCAAGAAGAAGCCAAGTTTCGACTGGTAAGTTGAATCAACATTTTGACTTACAGTTTTCGCAGAGTTGGTTCACATTCTAATTAAAGATCATTACAACTACGAAATCTGACGGGCTTTTGATGTTGCAGAAAAAGAAGTTTTCTTGCTGGTAAAGGAGAGAGCTGGGCGATTTCACCATCTTCTGTAATTTCTATGCTTGTGTTTGAGATATACATCCCATCTTGGTCTTATGGAATCATCGCTGTTTTTTAATTTAATGAGAAAACGAAATTTGATGCATATGAAATTGCACCTAAATGTGACTTTGTTCTCAGGCTTCTGGATTATTTGTGTTGAACCATTCTACTTGTTACACTTGAATATTTATAAGAAATTGGGTGACAGCCTCGGCAGGTGCTCAACTGCAGTTGAATGCATTTTTCATGTCGCAGTCCAAGAATTCATAGGTGCTTAATCTCTTGGAATCCTAATCAAATCAGTGATCAAAATATTATACGTTGTGATTCATACTGGGATGCTTAACAAAAACTGTGAATGAGGATTTAATGCGATATGAAAGTTTTCCAATTCAAACGATAATGTGAAGGAATGCTTTTAATCTTAGGATCCATTACGCAACTGTTGGCTAATCTGTGCAACTTAACTCGTTCAACTCATTTTATCTCAAATAGAACTATCGGCAACGTTTGGGAAGACACAAATTTGCTTTCAGGGAACAAATTAAGTTGTTGATTAATGATATATTTTGACACTGAGCACCAGTGTATTCACTGATGTAAAAGATGATAATAAGTTGTTTTCAGTTCTCACAAAATAGACTAATAATCTATCTGACTATGAAGTGATTTAGCACACAATGTCAATATACCCATATGCCTTACTTGATTCAAAATATAGATCGTGCCTGTATGCTATAAACTTGAAGGAAAAATGCAACCTCAACTTTGACTCTAACCAATATAATTTTGTTTTCGATCTTCATCCTTTTGGACCTATTTTTGATTGAGAAGACTTGGGGGGAAAGGGACAATGAGGATGTACAATACATAAATCATATTAGTAATAAAACTCGGGAGAACATTGAGTTCTTTTGAAGTATTGCAGTAGTGAAAAAGGATAAGAACTCGCGTATTAACCAAAACTTTGATTGAGTTTTTGGCATTACAAATCAAAGCAAAAGGAAAAAACGCATTGCTCAGAGTGCATTTTGATGGTTTTGACTAATTGACAATCACCACCACCGGCAGCATCAACAAAATGTCATGTTTTTATCCTGAACATCGGACAGAGTCTTGGACCTATTCTCTCACCACTGTAAAAGGATTTTGTATTTACATGCCAAAGAACTTCTTCTTGGCAATGTAGGCTAGAAGTTCCTCCTGTCTTGAAAGTGCTTCATCCAAAGCCTGAAAGAGAAATAATCAGTTGATGTGCAGAAATGATATCGTTCTTGAACTTCTTGGCTTAAGAAAAAAAAATCATAATGACATGCATTTCTCAGTTACGGGAAACACAAGTTATGAGCACTGACCTTCTTGGTTGTTGAAAGTTGTTCCTCCAAGGAGTTGGCATGACTAACAGCTGCATTAAGCATTTCCTCCTTCACTAGGAGCTGCAATATTTTGCACACTCTTTCCTTCACTTCAGAAAGCATCTCAAATTTATCACCCCTCCTTCGCACACTCTTTCCTACACCACCCTCCCTCATTTCTTCAAAACCCATTTACTTCTCTTCACTCTCTCACTGGCATTTCTTCAAACACCAATAGGTTAGAAATCAGCATTTCATACCACCCGTTGATGGTGTTGCTGTTGTTGTTGATGGTCAATAAGAGAAGACGAACCTCCAGCTTTAGAAATACGCGACGAAGATGAACCTCCGGCTTTAGAAACCAGATCTCACCCGTTGATGGTGTTGAAGTCAGAAATGGAAGCCATGGCTTCTATTTTCCTTCTTCGGTCTTCTCTTCTCTTCTCTGTCGAGTTTGGGGAGAGGGAGAGCTTCATCTTCTCTGTGGAGATGGGTTTGGGGAGAGGTCTTCCTTCTCTCTCTGATTTTCTTTGTGTTTTGATCCCTCCCTCCCTCTTAAATTTCAGCAAGGAAATTCAAACATGATTTCCCGCTTTTTTTTTTTTTTGAAACTTCGGTCGGGCATGTGCGAGACACCCTCCTTCGCCCATTTCCTCGACAGGTAGAATTACTCTTCTTTTTTTCATTGTAAGTTGGGGTTTTGAGTTTGATCGATGAAAGAACAAATGGTAGCTTTAATTTCATTGTTTACTGTGATCGATACTTGACTTTTATGGGTTTTTGGTTAACGAGCATGGGAAGTGTGTCTGGGGGTTCAATTTTGTGTAGAAATATGTTCTAGGGTTTCTGTTTCAGATCAGGGTTTGTTCTTGACACGGGAGGCGCGCCTGGGTCGCTGCCTGGACACTCCTTAGCACGTGCGCCTGGGAGGGCCCAAGGCACGTGAATGGGTATTTTAGAGGGAGTTTCAGCAGCAACAAAATTTTCCCCAATTTCGATTTCGATTTTCAGCAAATCCTCCCTCCTCATCGAAGAAGAAAACCGAGAAGAAATCAAGTTTCTCGAAGCTTGGTTTATCCTGCCTCCATCGCATCTTCCTTCCCCATCGAAGAAGAAGCTCCATCGCACCCTCCCTCCCCATCGAAGAAGAAGCTGCATCGCATCCTCCCTCCCCATCGTCGACTCCACCGAGAGAAGAATCGAGAGAATCAGCTCCCCATCGCACGAAGAAACCAGATAAGGTAAGTGCCAAACTTGATTTCTTCTTGATTTCTTCTTGTGGGGTTCTAGATCTAGGGTTCCTGACAAACTTTTTTTTTCTTTTTCTTTTTTTGTATGTGAGTTTTAAGAGCAGTAGTTTTTTAAGAAACAATGCCAGTGTTCTGATGAACATTGTTGTGAACTCCTGATTTATTTCCAAGAAACAAACCAAGTCCTCAACCACCAACACCAATCAAATATGCAGAAATTTGGTAAACAAGGTGTATATGAAACCTTGCAGGAATTTTAGACTTGAACACCTTCAAGTACCTTGCAACAATGACACCAGTAGGCATCATTATTCCCCAAGTAACAGTGCATAGTATTCCATGAACCTGAAAATTTTGTTCGTTTAGCATCGAACATACATTAACTTCTTCGAATCAGTATAATGTTATGCACCCTTCATCAAAACTAATTTGATGCATAGTTGATTTTCCCTACTATAATTATCACATGAAGTGAAAAGGTTATTCATAATTTATTCATCATTTCTTGCCGATAATTTTTTTTTCTTAATATGATTTACAAGTATCGAATTTCTAAATTTTACTAGGATTGATCAATCTAGTTTCTAATTAGGCAATACAAACTACATTAGTATTCATTGATGTACAGAACAGAGTATCGATCTCAGTTTAGTACATAGTAAATTAGCAATCGAAAAATTAGAAACAAGAGCATTCTTACCAAAACAAGAGCATACTTAACTTCATTCTTAGAAAGTACTATGAATACTAAGAATGCTAGAAAGTTTTCAGCAGATGTATTGTATTCCACTTAACATAATTAAGGTTTTTCTTTACCTTAGGATGTGATCAACTTCCTTACGTACTAGTTCAACTAGGTCTTACAAGTAGCCATTGCTGATTTTCTGAATAGCTTATTGGTTTTGTGCTTGATTTCAGTACTCAGTTCAAGATTTACTCTTCAAAACGTATTACTTTACTTACAGAATTTAATTCATGGCAATAGTACTAGAGTACTTGAATGTATTTCTGGCTATGAGTGTTGTTGCTTTCTGTCGAGATAGAAAGCATTCTGGCTATGAGTTTTGTTGTTACTTGAAAAGAGCATTCTGTCGAAATAGAACTACATGGTTTTTTTTTTTTTTTTTTCAAAAACTATTTTTTCAAAACTTTCTAAGATCTATTCTTGTTGAACATCTCGTTATACTAGATCGCACCTAGTATCAGCACCGTTCTCTCGAATAGTTTACAGAAATTTCTTTTGAAAATCTTGTTTTATTTACAGTAGTGTATTCTTTTGTTTGTATGTTTCTGTTTTTCTATCTTCTTTTCTCTCCTGTTATTCGTTTTCTATCTCTAAAATCTTTCAAGCTATTAGTTGTGCATTTATGTTATAACACATATTTCAGGAATGGATAGTGTAGAAGATAATGAATTGATGGAAAATGAAGAAAATTTAGAAGAGATAATGGATCCTACAGAAGGGATGCAGTTCAACAGCATTAATGAGTACCAACGATATTTTCATGATTATGGTAATAAAATAGGATTTCCAGTGAAAATAAAGAATACGGAAAAAGATGAAAATGGAAAACCTATATTCATTACGCTTGCATGTGGTCGGTCTGGGCAACATAAAAGTCAATCACAAAATGTTGTAAAAAAGCGGGGTACGGCTAAATGTGGATGTTTGGCTAAAATTAGAGATAAAATACGCTCTGATGGAACAGTGTCAGTGAAAAAAGTAACACTTGATCACAATCATGAATTGAGCCCCGGAAAATCTAGATTTTATCCGAAAAATGGAGTTATGAGCTCGTATGTGAAGAAGAAGCTGGATTATAATGATAGGGCGGGTATTAGGCCAAATAAGAGTTTTAATTCATGTGTGGTTGAAGCTGGTGGTCATGATATTCTGCCTTTTTCTCAAAAAGATTGTTACAATTATCTGGATAGAATCAGGAGGTTGAGGTTTGGGGAAGGGGATGCGGAGGCCATTCATAACTACTTCCAAAAAATGTTGATTTCTTTTATATGTTGGATTTGGACAATAAAGGTAGATTGAGAAATGTCTTTTGGGCTGATGCATGGAGCAGAGTAGCTTACAAGGAGTTTGGAGATGCTATTACCTTCGACACTACATATTTAACAAATAAGTATGAGATGCCATTTGCTCCTTTTGTTGGGGTGAACCATCACGGTCAGTCAATTCTTTTGGGATGTGGATTGATATGTGGTGAGACCATTGAAGAGTTTGTTTGGCTTTTCCAAACTTGGCTTGTGTGTATGAATGGCAATGCTCCGACGGCTATAATCATTGATCAAGATAGGGCAATGAAGAGGGCCGTTGAAATTGTATTTCCCAACACACGACACAGATGGTGCTTGTGGCATATTATGAAGAAGTTGCCTGAAAAGTTGTCTGGTTGCAATCAATATGAGGCAATAAAGTTTGCAATGCAAAGAGCAGTTTACGATTCCTTGTCTCATGAAGAGTTTGAAGTAAATTGGCATGGTTTCATTGAGAAATATTGTCTGCAAGAAAATGATTGGTTGAAAGGATTATATCTTGAAAGAATGCGTTGGGTGCCAACATATCAAAGATCTACTTTCTGGGCGGGGATACTTCAACTCAAATGAGTGAAAGCATGAATGTTTTTTTTGATGGTTATGTAAATTCAAAGACCACTTTGAAGCAATTCGTTGAACAATATGAGAATGCACTACGAAGTAAGGTTCAAAAGGAAACTGAAGCGGACTTTAAATCGTTTAACCGACAGATCCCTTGCATTACTCCTTATGCAATAGAGAAAACTTTTCAAACTGCCTATAGTACAAAAAAATTTAAGGAGTTCCAAGAAGAGATAGCAGGGAATATATGTTGTACAATTCGTAGTGAAGTTATAGATGAGAGTGGCTTTGGGGTATACACTGTTAGACAAGACTTGGTGATAGGAGATGTGATCAACTTCCTTACGTACTAGTTCAACTAGGTCTTACAAGTAGCCATTGCTGATTTTCTGAATAGCTTATTGGTTTTGTGCTTGATTTCAGTACTCGGTTCAAGATTTACTCTTCAAAACGTATTACTTTACTTACAGAATTTAATTCATGGCAATAGTACTAGAGTACTTGAATGTATTTCTGGCTATGAGTGTTGTTGCTTTCTGTCGAGATAGAAAGCATTCTGGCTATGAGTGTTGTTGTTACTTGAAAAGAGCATTCTGTCGAAATAGAACTACATGGTTTTTTTTTTGTCAAAAACTTTTCTTTCAAAACTTTCTAAGATCTATTCTTGTTGAATATCTCGTTATACTAGCTCGCACCTAGTATCGACACCGTTCTCTCGAATAGTTTACAAAATTTCTTTTGAAAATCTTTTGAAAGCCGTGAGAATGATTTTTTTTTTAAAATGCAGGAATGGCAATCACAGCATATGTTGTCTATCGTGGTCGTAGACCCGGAGTATATATGGATTGGCCAACATGTTTATCTTTGGTATCAGAGTACCTCGGTGCTGTTTATAAGGGGTTTATGTCAGTTGCCGAAGCTGAAAGATCATACGGGATGTGGGTTCGCTCAGAAGAGGCGAGAGAAAACCGGGAAGAATTAAACAACAACGAAGATGTCAAAGTTAACGATCAAGGCGCTCAAGTCAATGATCCTTGGGCTTTTACGAGGGACTTAATTAACACTTTAATAATAGTAATTATTATTTTAATTGTACTAGTAATTCTTAAGTTCTTGATCGAATGATGTAAAGATGTGTAATGTAATATGTACATAAAGTTATGATGGAACTTAGAGATTCTTTGTTCATTTTGTTTTGTGTTATTTGGTTTTGAATGAAAAGTTGTTTGATGAAATTACGTGTGAATGAAAGGGTCTTACCCGAATGCGCTTGGTTTTGGTTGTTGATGGGGTTGTGCAGAAAATTAGGACTATGGAGTCTTAGTTCACAGAATATTGATACATTTGTAGGTG
This sequence comes from Berberis vulgaris, assembly GCA_963556465.1. Taxonomy (NCBI): domain Eukaryota; kingdom Viridiplantae; phylum Streptophyta; class Magnoliopsida; order Ranunculales; family Berberidaceae; genus Berberis; species Berberis vulgaris. The sequence goes on along the minus strand of OY747129.1, from coordinate 54,163,665 downwards.
ATGCTCATTTTACTTTTTACATATATTGATACATTATTTAAATCACTGTATAATACAGAACTAAATACAGATTAGTATGACTCCCCTTTTCTGTATTTAAAATTCTGTTGGCGGTCCACAGTCTCCTCATTATCATTGCACAGGACACACTGATTTGGAGTATGATTCCCCTTTTCTTCAAGTTATCAACTGTTAGAATCTTCGTTTGGGAGGTTGTCCACAAGAAGAAGTTGAGCTTTGAGGGACACTATTTAATCACAAAGAATCTCATCATCCTCATCACAAAGGATCTTGTCTTGGACCATAAATAACCAGTGAAAAGACTAAAACGTGAAGCGAGGTGAGGAGTAAGCCTCAAACAAATGAGTTTTTCAAATTAGTATTTCATGTTCTCTTTGTATAGTGTATATTATATAATATTAAATCAAATTTAGATCATAATAAATCATATGCCCAAGCAAAGTCTTAATCCTTAGAAGAACTCATCTTACAATATTAATTTTGTTTAAATAAAGTAGTGAAGAATTTATACAACAGATGCATGGCAATAACTCTTGAATGTGAAAGGAAAAACAAGTTGATGAAGAAAAGAAGTAGAGTTATATAGAAAACAAAGAAGTGGAGAACAAAGAACAGAGAAACCAAATAAGAAGAAGTCAAAATGATGAAGAGAAGTAGAGAACAAGAGAAGAACATATAAGAACTAAATACAAAATTTTCTGTCAGATTAGTATGATTCCACTTTATAGGTGTGTCCATATAAGAACTAAATACATATTTTTCTAACAGAATTTAAATCAGATTGTGATGCTCCATGAATGCTCACTGCATTCATGAATCCTCCATGAATTTAAATCTGACAGAACATTAATGGCTCTTGCATACAAATCTGACAGAATTTAAATCAAAATCATCCGACAGAAATCTGTAGAAAACAAATTTGACAGAATTTTCGAGCATCAAATTTTCAGCAAATTCAACCACTTAACTTCGATATCAAACTTTCAAAGTCTGACAGAATTTACAAAGTTTCAGCAAATTCAACCACTTAACCACTTAGCATCAAAATTTCAGCAAATTCAACCACTTAACAAAGTTTTTCAGCAAATTCAACCACTTAACTTCAGCAAATTCACATTGTTTTCAGCATTCATTTTCAGCATTCAACATTCCCAGAGTTTTCAGCATCTTCACTGCTTAAACTCATCATTTTCAGCATTTTCACAACATTTTCAGCATCTTCACAACATTTTAATTTTCAGCAACTCATCATTTTCAACAACTCATCTTGAAGGTGGTGGCTGCAAAAAAAAAAATATAAAAAATATAAATAATTGCAACAGTACTAAGAAATAGTGTGACCCCTTGGTTTGTATACCTGTGACATTAATGAAAAATATTGATCCTTGAATGAGATTGGAATACCAGATTGTGATCCCATTGTTTCATCCTTCAAGTTGACAAATACAAATCATAAGTGAACAATCATAAGTGATAGTACGCGTCAGTAAATATATTAAATTCAAACCTGTGTATTTGGATTTAATGAATGAGGTGTCAAATATTCTGACCCTTCAATTCCAATCTGGGAACAACCCTACAAATGACGTGTACATAAAATTTAATATTCTAGACTTAAAAAATTAAATATTCATAAAAAACATATTGCAAAACATACCACATTCTTCTCAAGGGCCTGATCTTTATTTGCTTGTTTTTTTTTCTTCTGTATCTTTTTACAATACTTTTCGACTGTGGATTGCATCCTTGAATTAGATCGTCGGCCTTTGCTACGAACTGGTAATGGACTATGAATGTTGGATTGCATCCCAGAACTAGTAGTATTGGAGCCAATTTCAAATAACCCATGTGAATCAACATCCTCATCACCATCATCAGTTTTGAGTTGCTCCATTTTCAAAGTGATCCATTCATGAACTTGGCATGTCTTCTTTTCATCCTCAGCGGCGTAGTCGGCCATTTCATTGAAGTGACTGCACATCTTGTCAAACCTTTGATTTTTAGGCTTCATTCCCCAATCTAAATAAACAATCTTAACCTTTGTATGCGCCCTCTTCACATCTTTCCTCCACCCCCGAAGAACATATTTATCTGGTACAACATGAATATCTCTTTCAAACAATACTTTCAATACATGTCTGCATAAGATCCCCTTGAACTCAAACAATTGGCAATTACACTTGATATTGAAGTCGACAACGTTAAAATATACTATATAATTGACTGAACGTTTTCTATCTCCTATCACCAAGTCTTGTCTAACAGTGTATACCTCAAAGCCACTCTCATCTATAACTTCACTACGAATTGTACAACATATATTCCCTGCTATCTCTTCTTGGAACTCCTTAAATTTTTTTGTACTATAGGCAGTTTGAAAAGTTTTCTCTATTGCATAAGGAGTAATGCAAGGGATCTGTCAGTTAAACGATTTAAAGTCCGCTTCAGTTTCCTTTTGAACCTTACTTCGTAGTGCATTCTCATATTGTTCAACGAATGGCTTCAAAGTGGTCTTCGAATTTACATAACCATAAAAAAAAGCATTCATGCTTTCACTCCTTTGAGTTGAAGTATCCCCGCCCAGAAAGTAAATCTTTGATATGTTGGCACCCAACGCATTCTTTCAAGATATAATCCTTTCAACCAATCATTTTCTTGCAGACAATATTTCTCAATGAAACCATGCCAATTTACTTCAAACTCTTCATGAGACAAGGAATCGTAAACTGCTCTTTGCATTGCAAACTTTATTGCCTCATATTGATTGCAACCGGACAACTTTTCAGGCAACTTCTTCATAATATGCCACAAGCACCATCTGTGTCGTGTGTTGGGAAATACAATTTCAACGACCCTCTTCATTGCCCTATCTTGATCAGTGATTATAGCCGTCGGAGCATTGCCATTCATACACACAAGCCAAGTTTGGAAAAGCCAAACAAACTCTTCAATGGTCTCACCACATATCAATCCACATCCCAAAAGAATTGACTGATCGTGATGGTTCACCCCAACAAAAGGAGCAAATGGCATCTCATACTTATTTGTTAAGTATGTAGTGTCGAAGGTAACAACATCTCCAAACTCCTTGTAAGCTGCTCTACTCCATGCATCAGCCCAAAAGACATTTCTCAATCTACCTTTATTGTCCAAATCCAACATATAAAAGAAATCAGCATTGTTAGCTTGCATTTTTTTGAAGTAGTTATGAATGGCCTCCGCATCCCCTTCCCCAAGCCTCAACCTCCTGATTCTATCCAGATAATTGTAACAATCTTTTTGAGAAAAAGGCAGAATATCATGACCACCAGCTTCAACCACACATGAATTAAAACTCTTATTTGGCCTAATACCCGCCCTATCATTATAATCCAACTTCTTCTTCACATACGAGCTCATAACTCTATTTTTTGGATAAAATCTAGATTTTCCGGGGCTCAATTCATGATTGTGATCAAGTGTTACTTTTGTCACTGACACTATTCCATCAGAGCGTATTTTACCTCTAATTTTAGCCAAACATCCACATTTAGCTGTACCCCGTTTTTTTACAACATTTTGTGATTGACTTTTATGCTGCCCAGACCGACCACATGCAAGCGTAATGAATATAGGTTTTCCATTTTCATCTTTTTCCGTATTCTTTATTTTCACTGGAAATCCTATTTTATTACCATAATCATGAAAATATCGTTGGTACTCATTAATGCCGTTGAACTGCATCCCTTCTGTAGGATCCATTATCTCTTCTAAATTTTCTTCATTTTCCATCAATTCATTATCTTCTACACTATCCATTCCTGAAATATGTGTTATAACATACAACAACTGTTATAACATAAATGCACAACTAATAGCTTGAGGGATTTTAGAGATAGAAAACGAATAACAGGAGAGAAAAGAAGATAGAAAAACAGAAACATACAAACAAAAGAATACACTACTGTAAATAAAACAAGATTTTCAAAAGAAATTTCTGTAAACTATTCGAGAGAACGGTGCCGATACTAGGTGCGAGCTAGTATAACGAGATGTTCAACAAGAATAGATCTTAGAAAGTTTTGAAAAAAAAGTTTTTGAAAAAAAAAAAAAACATGTAGTTCTATTTCGACATAATGCTCTTTTCAAGTAACAACAACACTCATAGCCAGAATGCTTTCTATCTTGACAGAAAGCAACAACACTCATAGCCAGAAATACATTCAAGTACTCTAGTACTATTGCCATGAATTAAATTCTGTAAGTAAAGTAATACGTTTTGAAGAGTAAATCTTGAACCGAGTACTGAAATCAAGCACAAAACCAATAAGCTATTTAGAAAATCAGCAATGGCTACTTGTAAGACCTAGTTGAACTAGTACGTAAGGAAGTTGATCACATCCTAAGGTAAAGAAAAACCTTAATTATGTTAAGTGGAATACAATACATCTGCTGAAAACTTTCTAGCATTCTTAGTACTTTCTAAGAATGAAGTTAAGTATGCTCTTGTTTTGGTAAGAATGCTCTTGTTTCTAATTTTTCGATTTCTAATTTACTATGTACTAAACTGAGATCAATACTCTGTTTTGTACATCAATGAATACTAATGTAGTTTGTATTGCCTAATTAGAAACTAGATTGATCAATCCTAGTAAAGTTTAGAAATTCGATACTTGTAAATCATATTAAGAAAAAAAAATTATCTGCAAGAAATGATGAATAAATTATGAATAACCTTTTCATTTCATGTGATAATTATAGTAGGGAAAATCAACTATGCATCAAATTAGTTTTGATGAAGGGTGCATAACATTATACTGATTCGAAGAAGTTAATGTATGTTCGATGCTAAACGAACAAAGTTTTCAGGTTCATGGAATACTATGCACTGTTACTTGGGGAATAATGATGCCCACTGGTGTCATTGTTGCAAGGTACTTGAAGGTGTTCAAGTCTAAAATTCCTGCAAGGTTTCATATACACCTTGTTTACCAAATTTCTACATATTTGATTGGTGTTGGTGGTTGGGGTCTTGGTTTGTTTCTTGGAAATAAATCAGGAGTTCACAACAATGTTCATCGGAACACTGACATTGTTTCTTAAAAAACTACTGCTCTTAAAACTCACATACAAAAAAAGAAAAAAGAAAGTTTGTCAGGAACCCTAGATCTAGATCTAGATCTAGGAAGAACCCTACAAGAAGAAATCAAGTTTGACACTTACCTTCTCTGGTTTCTTCGTGCGATGGGGAGCTGATTCTTCTCTCGGTGGAGTCGACGATGGGGAGGGAGGATGCGATGGAGCTTCTTCTTCGATGGGGAGGGAGGGTGCGATGGAGCTTCTTCTTCAATGGGGAGGGAAGATGCGATGGAGGGAGGATAAACCAAGCTTCGAGAAACTTGATTTCTTCTTCGATGGGGAGGGACGATTTGCTGAAAATCGAAATCGAAATTGGGGAAAAATTTGTTGCTGCTGAAACTCCCTCCAAAATACCCATTCACGTGCCTTGGAGCCTCCCAGGCGCACGTGCCAAGGAGTGTCCAGGCAGCGACTCAGGCGCGCCTCCCAGGCTAGCTAGAATTGTTAGATTTTTGATGTGGGGTTTTTATTTTGGGATGTGCCAATTTGGTACGAGTCTCATACCAATTTTTCAGGATTCTGGACGAACCAAAACTGGTACCACTTTCAAATTGTTAAAGAACCAAACTGTACCGCACCGAAAATATTATTCAGAAACGGTACCGGTTCCATCACAATGCCGAACCTTGCCCACCCCTGTTGTTGGAATCTGGAAAGAGGAACTGGTGGTTCACCAACATAATGTACATTACACAAACGCTCATGAGTTGAATTCCACCACCACTGACTGCCCAGCTCTAGCTCGCCACCACTAGGCACTTGTCTGTCTGCCCACAAACGCTTTCTGTCATTTACTTCTGCAAACGAAATGAAACCCTAATCCTTCTCCATCTTCTGGTAAACAAGCTTCCTTTCAACCCAACTGCTTTGGATTCGCTCTCTCTCACTGTTTGGGGCGATTCTTGCTGCGCTTTAATTATAGTCAAACTAATTTGGTTTCTCATAAGTGATATCATCTCACTGAGATTGTAGGTATGCTAGTCCTTTTTTTTAAAACCGTGAATAGCATTTTTTATTGAGTCTATAAGTTCGTCAGTTAGTGTTTGATGTTTCATTTTGTTAATTACATTATTGTATTGATCTTGCATGTACACTGTATAATTTTAAATATTACTGCAATGGATTGCTTTTAAAATTTGCACTAGTTATCTCGTTTTCCTCCAACTTCTGTTTGCTCTTGTTTTAGTCGCGATCAAGTTTGCAATGTTTTTGTTTATGGGTGGGTGAAATTTGGTTCGAGTTGGGGTTTAGTACTTCCAAGGTTGGAACCTTCAAAGGATTTCAATCATTTTATAAGGAGGTTTGATGGAAACCTTCCTACACATTGGAAATTATTTATGTGATGAAAGATTGATTTTATCTTTTATATGTCCCATGGTCATTCATAAGCTAAAGTGAAAATTTAGTGATTCATATGAGATTTCAGTAAAAAGGATTCCATTTGTTAAATAAGGGAATGGTCTGTCTACTTTCAAGGATTTTTATGCTTGGTACAAGTTTGGGCAAGAGATACCATTTGGTAAGTCGTAAAATAAAAAAAAAAAACAATTTTTTTCGGTTATATATTCTTTCTCTAGTGTCATGTGAACAAATCAAAGTCCTTTATTAAATGAGGTCTATGGAAAATCATTTCAATGCTTATTCGGGTCTTAAATTCATGTCCTGCGATCCCAACTGTTGTTTTGAATACTATGTTTGATTCTGCATATGTTTTGTTGTTATTATAAGGTATTTTAAGAGCTTTTGCAATGAGTAAAGTTCATGTTTTCCACTTGAACTTGATATTTGAATGTTTAGTCCATCTTTTGAAACGAAAAGGGTGATACATTAGGTACATGTTTGGCATGATAAAATTAAAAAAATGAACTCAGCGATTTTTTTTTTATTTTTTTCCTTTTGAATATCGTCCAATCTTTCAATAATATTGGCATTGATTTTTTTTCCCTTGTTTTTTGCAGCTCTGTAGATCTTCAGTCAGTGTTCACTGTTGTATGGTATACTAGTGTATTAATATATTAGAGGATGAGACTTAAGAAGCAGAAGCGTAATCGTCGAAGTGTGAAATTCTACACTACATGCTTTGGCTTTAGGGAGCCTTTTAAGATTCTATGTGATGGAACTTTCATCCATAGTCTCCTTGTCAATAAAATTAACTCTCCTACTGACGCCATTTCCAATACCCTTGGTGCCAAAGCAAAACTCTTCACCACTAAATGCATTGTTGCAGAGTTGAAAAGCCTTGGAAAATCGCATTCTGAATCTTTTCTGTCTGCTCGTGATCTTGCCACTGCAAGGTTCCTTTTACTATGGCTTTGTTGCATTTATATCATTTAATCTATCACCACGTAACCGAATGGAATGTGCTTCCTTGGATCACATAACCATTCTATTAGTTTAATGTTCATTGTTCTTTGTTTAAAAGAAAATTTCTTCCTTTCTGGTTTTCTCTTTTACGACACAATATTTAAATTTCTTGTTTAGATGTGATCATGAGAAAAGGATAAGTGGCTCAACATGCATTCAGGATGTCATCGGGGAAAAGAATCTTGAGCACTTTTTTGTTGCTACTCAAGATACAGATCTTCGAAAATTATTTCAAGAGGTTACATGCTTCAACTTTCAACCTTTAATGCATTCAAAGTATGACAAAACAAATTAGTGGACAATGAAAAATACTCAATATAAACTAAAGCTTACTGTTAGCCTTATTACTGCTAATAAAACTTACATCTTACCTCCTAGTAGCAGATGTTGCTAATAAAGCTCATCTTGACACCGCCTCTGTTGAATTACTAAAGCATGCCTCCCCCCCTCTTCCACCGAATCAATGAAGCTTGTTTGTTGAGGTGTATCGTGTAAACAACTCCTACAGACTACAACCCTTCACGTTCTATAGACCCAGAACTTCCTCATATAGTTGTTACAATCTATGATTCTCCATTCTTTGCAATCCTTGATATGCAATGCATTGATTTGTTCTAAGATTTAGTGTGAAAGGTAATAATATATGTTTTAAGTTTTAACTTGAAACATAGAAATTTTGTAGAAGACAAAATGCTATCATATTATATAAATATGGAACTCTTGAGCAATCTTTAGAATTTAGAGTGTGAATTTAGCTCATATTTTAGTTTCCTCAAACTCGAAACTATATATATCTCATTAGGATTTTCTTTTAGAAGCTTTTTGTCATTAGAACCTTTCATGTATAAGGATCTTATATAGTATGATCTTAGTTAAGTAATTGGACTTCCACTTCTGGAGAGCTCGAGCTTTTGAGGAGTATTGGCTGGTATCTTAACATCTAATACACTTAACCTTATCTAGGAAATCAAGCATAAAGAGAATTATCTATAAAATAAGCTAGATTCTTTGCAAACCACAAGGATGGGATAACCAATGAACATTTCTTAAGGAATGTTGGTGCAAGAAACCATGATTGGAAGAAAATAAAGTGAGTTTATTTGCAGCAGGAAATTCTTATACAAGTGGTTTGATGGGTTTAACTCCAGAACTACTTGGTGAAAGTTATTTAAGTGGAGGCTTATCCTTATGCTCATCACGTTGATGTTTGGTTCTTCGGTTTCTGTAATTTCTTTATTAAAATTGAAAGTTGGTTAATCCTGGATTCTTTTTTAGTAATCCCATTGTATATATGTGCTAACAAATGACCACCCTCCGCTAAAGTTCAGTTCATTGCTGCATACACTGACTGCAGATACCAGGTGTACCTCTTATATATGATCTGGAAAACTGCTTGTTTTTGGAGCCACCATCAGAATCACAACGTCGATTTGTTAGATCAACCGAAGAAGAACGTTTGCATGCAACCGAGATGGAATATAAGATGTTACATAAGCAAATCGGTGAAGTGACGGCCAAGACAAGTTCTCCCGAGTCACTTCAAGATTTGGGCAATCAAATTTTAATGGCCAAGATTTCAACCAAGAGGAGAGCTGCTAGAAGGATGTCAAACGTGATGGACAAACCACAATTTAAGAGAAAGAAAGCAAAGGTTGGAATCTGGTAACCATGTTGTTTCTTAATAATTAGGGTCTTGCAAAAGATTCAACATTTTCTCTTGGTGTCTTTCTTATTTATGAGCACTTTCTTATGGTATTATGTACCTGATATTATATCAACTCAAGCATATATATCTGAGAATATAACTCAAGCATTTACACCTAGTGTGTCATATCATAAAAATTCCACGACTCAAATAGTGAGTAGAATCTAATTGGCTCCAATATGATTTATATTGGTACAGTGAGTCGTTATAAACCGAAGTCACCTGATTCAATTCAATCAAATCGGGGATAAATCACAAATCGTGCAACCTGGAAACTCATGCACATGGGGACTATAACAGATGAAGAATAAAAAGAAAATGAAGAAGAAAGAAAGGGAGAAGGAAAAAAATGAGAAACACTTACATTATTTGCCTTTTTTTTTTCTTCTTCTTCTTTGCAGGAGCATTTTTTGTGTAACAATGGCATTCCGGTTTAGACCAACATGAAAACCTTTTTAGGGTTTTGAAGGGTTTCTCTTGGTTAGTAGGCCTTCATTTATGTTTTTCAGCTATAGAATACTTTCCCCAACAACCAAATTCCAAGCCTGGAAAGTCTTCAAAATTTTGAGCCGTTTCAATCCTCATAAGGTTCCAGAGACCTTAGGTTAACGTGATAAACAAACTGGCCTTGAACTAAGCCCCTATAATAAAAATCAAATATAAATTTCAAGGAGGGTGATGTATCTTGCAGGTTGATCAATGTAAATCAGGAACTAAAGCATTGAAATTTGGAAACACTTACAGAGGAAACAATGCAGAATATGAACATACAACACAGAAGATTGAAACAAAGAATTGGACTGTATTGATTGTTGTATATAGGCTGTTCGAGAGGCCTAAACTCTCCACTGAGCATTTGCTCTTTTTACAAGTTTTTTACAAATTGAATGAATACCCCCTAGCTTCTTACAACTCTCCTTATATACTAATACACTTGCAAAACAGACAACCAGCAACTTGCTCATTATAGGCTGTTATAACTTGCTGACAACTTGCTAATCCACTTGCTCTAACATACACTTGTTACTGCCTCTTGCTAACATCTTCCTATAACTTGCTAATTCTAACAGAGCACTTAACAGACCATTGCAACTTGCTAATTCTAACAGAGCACTAACAAAATTATTGACAGAGCACTAACAAAATTATTGACAGAGCATTAAGTGACTATTAATAACAAATACTAACTTCCTGATGGCTCTGGCAGCTAATTGATCCTTCGCATAGCATGGTCCCTGATCTGAATGATCCAAAGCCTGGTTTCTGGATTGATTCCTGGTTCACTGGTCCACTGCCTTGCTCACAACTGCCCTTTTCTATGCCTGCGTCTCTGATAGGTCTGGTAAATTGGAGGCCTATCAATTCCTCCCCCCAAAGCAAGCACCTTGTCCTCAAGGTGAAATTGAGGAAATTGTTGTCGGAGTAGCTCAAAATCCTCCCAAGTGGCCTCAAATACTGGCAACCCTTTTCACTGAATTAACACTTCATCAGGAAATTTGCTACTCACTGACTTAGATCTTATGTCCAGCATTTTCTCCGGAATCACTGATAATTCCAATTCGGCACTCAACTGAGGAGGAAGGGTTGCTGATGACATCCCGTCTCCAACGGCTTTGCGTAATTGAGAAATATGAAAAACTGGATGAAGTTGTGAACCTGCGGGTAATTCCAACTTATAGGCTATCTGTCCCACCTTTTGAAGAATCCTACAAGGGCCATAATATCTCGCAACCAACTTCTGATTGTCTCTCCTTACCAGGGACTGTTGGCTGTATGGCCTCAGTTTTTAAAACACCATATCACCTACTGTGAAGGTAGCCTCTCGCCTTGACAAATCAGCCCGTTGCTTCATCCGTTGTTGAGCTTGAAGTAAGTGCATTTTTAAGTCATCCAGGGCCGCATCCCTCTCCAACAACATTTGTTCCACTGAAGACACCGTAGTACAACCTTGTTCTACCTTCAACAATTTAGGAGGATCTCTTCCATACAAGGCTTTGAAAGGGGAGCATCCAAGAGATGAATGATGAGAAGTGTTATACCAATACTCCGCCCACATCAACCATTTCGCCCATTGCCTGGGATTACATGAAGCAAAACACCTGAAGTAGGTCTCCAAGCAACGGTTAACCATCTCGGACTGCCCATCGGTTTGGGGATGGTATGCAGTGCTTCGCTTGAGAAAGGTTCCTTGTAGGCGAAAATTTTCCTTCAAAAAATGGCTTAAATTTTTTTTATCTCGGTTCGAAATGATAGAAATTGGTACCCCATGCAGCCTTACGATTTCCTGGATGAATGTCTTAGCTACTACCTCAGCCGTGAAAGGATGACGGAGTCCAACAAAATGGGCGTACTTGCTTAAACGATCAACAACCACCAAAACTGTGTCGACCCCATTAGATTTCGGCAACCCTTCAATGAAATCCATAGTAATGTCATCCCATACTTGAGATGGCAAAGGAATTGGTTGTAACAACCCTGCTGGCGCAGTAGCCATAGACTTATTTCGCTGGCAAACCTCACATTTAGCCACCATTCGAGCAATATCAACTCTCACCAATCCAGTACAACTCCCTTGCTATTCTCTGATAAGTTTTGTTTTCCCCAGAATGTCCCACCATAGGCGACCCATGAAATTCCTAAAAAATAAGAGGGAGGAAGGTAGATGTTCGAGGAATTACTAACTTTTCCTTGTAAAATAATAGTCCTTGCCTAAGCTCAAACCCAATGTGTGCACTATTGCCAGTCTGAATATCATCTCTGAGCTGCCTAAGGTGATCATCTGACTCCAGTTCTATTTTCAATTTTTCCCAATCTCTCCATTGTGGAAGCATTAATGTAGAACATTCAAGCAAGAGCCTTACCCTTGAGTTGACAAAGCATCAGCGGCAGTATTCGTCTTTCCTACCTTATACTGAATCTCAAATTTGTAACTCATGAGCTTCATGATCCACTTCTGATATTCCACCCCAACAACCCTCTGTTCTAGTAGAAACTTTAGACTCCTCTGATCAGTGCAAACAATAAATCTCTGCCCCAACAAACACGGTCTCGACTTGGCTATAGCAAATACTATTGCCATTAACTTTTTTTCATAAACCGACTTTTGTCGAGCTTGTTGCCCCAACACTTGACTGAAATAAGCGATAGGCCGCCGATCTTGCATTAGCACTGCTCGCAACCCATAACCCGACGCATCGGTTTCAATTTCAAATGTCTTCGAAAAATTGGGCATTGCAAGGATCGACACCTCTGTCATGCATTGCTTTAATGTTTGAAAAGCCGCTTCTGCATCAGTATTCCACCCAAAGTTGTTTTTCTTGAGTTGCTGAATCAATGGCCATGCTACAATACTATACCCCTCAACGAATTTCCTGTAATATCCTGTCAACATAAAACCTCTCAATTCAGTGATCTTAGGCATTGGCCAAGCTATCATAGCCGAAATTTTAGATTGGTCGACCGAAACTCCGTGACTGGAAATCACATGCCAGAGATATGCCAACTCTTGCTTTCCAAACTCGCACTTTTTCTGTTGGCGTAAGCTCATGCCGTTCTAACAATGCTAGCACTGTTGTTAGATGCTCCAAGTGATCCTCTAATCTTGCACTATAGATTAGAATATCGTCAAAAAGCACTAAGACGTACTTACGCAAGTAGGGTTTGAAAATCTCGTTCATTTACGCCTGGGGAAGGTCGCCGGAGCATTCGTTAAACCGAACGGCATGACCAAAACCTCATAATGGCCCTCATGTGTGCGAAATGCGGTTTTGTTCTCGTCTCCTTCTCTTATTCGAATTTGGTGATACCCGGATTTTAAATCCAATTTGGAGAACCAACACTTCCCATGTAACTCATCAAGCAGCTCGTTGATGACCGGTATGGAAAATCTATCCGGGATAGTCTCCTTATTTAGTGCCCTGTAGTCGACGCAAAACCTCCAGCTCCCGTCTTTTTTTTTTCACTAACAATACGGGACTTGAGAATGGGCTCTTACTTGGCCGTATGATGCCCGTCGCCAACATCTCCTTAATCAACCTTTCGATTTCGTCATTCTAGAATTGAGGATATCGATAAGGCCTGACATTGACCGGAGAAGCTCCTTCTCGCATACAAATGGCGTGTTCATGCCCTCTTACATGAGGTAATCCTGAAATTGAGTTGAACACTAACTGGAACCTCCCCAATACCTTCCCAATTTCGCTCCCCACTGCTTTGTCTACTTCTCCAGATTCCTCTATATTTCCCAACTGAATCATCACTCCCTGTTTCTCATGTTGAAAGGTTCTCCACATTGCCTTCAGAGAAACTAAAGACCTTCCCAATGATGGATCACCCCGGAGTGTTTTGGTTACCCCCCGCTGTCGAACTTCATTACCTGAGACTTCCAATTTGTGTATGTAACTCCTAATGTTGCCAGCCATTTAATTCCCAAGATGACATCTGAGCTTTCTAACCCCAAAAGTAAAAAATCTTCTTCCACCGCTAAATCTGAGAGCATGAGTTGCACCCCTTACTGATTATCCGGTACCCAGGGTTACCCCATAAGACTCGGTGGAGGTAACCTTCAAACCCAACTGAGTTACCAACCCATTAGAGATGAAGTTGTGAGTAGCTCCACTATCCACCAAAACCACCACCTCCTGTGCCCCAATTGCTCCTTTGAGACGCAGAGTTTTCGGAGCGGACCAACCAACCACCAAGTTGAGAGAAACTTCCACTTTCCCTTCGACCTCTGCGGCCTCTAAATCGGCACCTGGATCTACATCCTCCTCTTCGCCTTCTTCCAAGGTTTCCTCTTCTTGAGTGACCAAGACATTGATTTCTCTCCTTTTACATCGATGACTTGGCCCGAACTTTTCATCGCAGCGAAAACACAGACCTCTCGCTTCTGCCGAAGTTCCTCTTCATTGAGCCGACGAAAACTCCCTTTTCCCCACTCTATTTTGCCTTTTTTTGCATTGGAAGCTCCTTCGTTTTGCAATGGAGGTCTCCCTGTTTCAAGAAATTTAGGTTCTCATTAACCCTAAATCGGTCTGAGTATGGGCTTGGGCCTATTCCCACTCCTCCCTTGTTAGGGCCCATCAGTTGATGCTTGTCTTCGATTCGTTGGGCAAAACCATAGCTCGGCCCAACGATTGGGGTTCCATAATTCGGATTTCGACTCTGATTTGTGGCTTCAAGCCACTAACAAATTTGCTTATGTATACCTCCTCAGGAAGCTGATCTAATGGAGATGCGAGGGTGATAAATTTGCGACGATAATCACTTACACTTCCTTCTTGTTTGAGTGCCAAAAATTGTTCACATAATGTCCCTTCGGCGATTGATCGAAATTGTAACAAAAGCAATATTTTTAATTCTTCCCACAACAAGATGGGTCGCCTTTTGTGCTCCCATTGATACCAAATCAAAGCATCTCCTTCAAATCCTACCACCGCAGCCTCCAACATCTCTTTATTAGTGTAATGTTGCAATTGGAAACACCTTTCCGCCTTCAAGATCCAACCATCCGGATTAACCCCATAAAAAATTGGCATTTCAAGCCTTCTAAATCTGTTTTCCGGTCTGTGGCCATGGAAACCACCCCTTTCTCCCATCATTGATGCTTTATGTCCTAAAACAACATCTTCAGCTTCCTTGGATTGCTCCGAAGAAAAGCCCCTCTTAAAGATTCCTCATACAACTTTGCTAGGTGTTTTAATTCCTGCATAATGGTGTTAAAATCTTCCTTGATTGATCCAGTATCTTGTTGGACTGTATCTAAAGTTCCTTCTATCATTTCGACCCTAACTGCCAGATTGGCCGTTCCGGACTGAATTGCTGATTTTCCTGTCATCCCAGATCACTACTCTGATACCAAACTTGATGTATCTTGCAGGTTGATCAATGTAAATTAGGAACTAAAGCATTGAAATTTGGAAACACTTACAGAGGAAACAATGTAGAACATGAACATACAACACAGAAGATTGAAACAAAGAATTGGATTTATTGATTGTTGTATATAGGCTGTTCGAGAGGCCTAAACTCTCCACTGAGCATTTGCTCTTTGTACAAGTTTTTTACAAATTGAATGAATATCCCCTAGCTTCTTACAACTCTCCTTATATACTAATACACTTGCAAAACAGACAACCAGCAACTTGCTCATTACAGGCTGTTACAACTTGCTGACAACTTGCTAATCCACTTGCTCTAACATACACTTGTTAATGCCACTTGCTAACATCTTCCTATAACTTGCTAATTCTAACAGAGCACTTAACAGACTATTGCAACTTGCTAATTCTAACAGAGCACTAACAAAATTATTGACAGAGCATTAAGTGACTATTAATAACAAACATACTAACTTCCTGATGGCTCTGGCAGCTAATTGATCCTTCGCATAGCATGGTCCCTGATCTGAATGATCCAAAGCCTGGTTCCTGGATTGATTCCTGGTTTACTGGTCCACTGCCTTGCTCACAACTGCCCTTGCCTATGCCTACGTCTCTGATAGGTCTGGTAAATTGGAGGCCTATCAGAGGGTCTTTCAAGCACTAAGCAAGCATCGACTGCCGTAATCCCTTGAAAAATCGCATGTGTTAAATAACATAACATCATTTTAGAAGCTGACTATCGACGAGGTTCTGTTCATGAAGTAAAGCTGACTATCCAAAGTTTCCCAAGCAGACGACTTAAAGATGAGGAGATTATATTTTCAATGTGCCTTGTGTTGTTTCATGTGCTTTTTTTACTGATAAAAATGCCTATATAATTGTTGAAAGTATATAGTGTTCGTGCGTATTTTTCGAGTTTTCTCAGTTGGTGCGGGTAAGAAGTGAAAGGAAGAAAATATGAGAAAGAAACGAGTGCAGCAGAGTAAGCTTTGACTGATGCCTGTTGCTAGTATTTTATTAAAATCTGCTAATTGCACCCCTTACTTTGAAGTGCGTGGTTTAGCGTAAATGCCCCACACACAGCACATGCATTATTAAGTAGTGAATGGCTAAATCAAATGCAGATAAAGTGCCATCTTTTTACTTTTGTCTTATTTATTTTTTCTGGGTTTTTTAAATATGAAACTAAGATCATTCCTTTGAGCTTTGCAGGGCCAAAATCCACTTTCATTCAAGAAGAAAAAGATAAAGGTCCACGGAAACACCACACCTGCTTCAAATCAGGTCAGTTATTATTCCTGAAACACTTTTTATATGATTATTTCTTTTCAATCTGGAGACCACAAGTTGAGGATCCCTGTTACTATCAGCATATTTTAGGAACATTTAAAATGATGGGATATATACATGACATTTATCCCTCACTTCATCCCAGGCCGATAATTTTGCATTTGAAAATGGGATTGGCGTTCTATTTTCATAATGTCTTACGGACTAGTGGAGGCTTCATCTCTGTTAGGCCCTTTTGTATTAATTAGACGAAAATGCTGATGATTTAGTTAAAGCAGTGGTGCTCTAGTTTCTTGTTACAGTCTAGCTTTCCTCTCATCTGCCAGTTGGTTCTCAAGTTTTCTAACCTTGTCTTGAAAGGATTCTGTATTCATGAGCAGCAAATCATAATGAGGCAGGTTTTTCTTTTCAATAAGACACCGAACAAAATTCATTAAAAAGAAGAGACAAATGAGAAACATGCAAATCAACAGATATAGATGCTTATTAAATTCATGAATTCTTGTAAGGTATGTGAGATTTTCTGGATGCTTGAGCTGAAGTGATGCCACCAACTGTACCAATTGAAGATACAATCAGCAAAAGCCACTTAGGATAAACTCCCCTCAATCAGTTTCTGTGTTTGTAGAAGTTCTTTTTCTCACTGCCCAGTCCATGAGACCACTGTAAATGCCAGAGGTTTTGTAAACCCCACACATGGATGCTCAATCCCGTGAAATCAACTCACGCAGTCAAGGGACAGGTCTTCTCTCCTAACTCTGTAGAACTTGGATTGGCATGAAGAGACAAAGTTTGCACTCCCCTATTAACGAACCGCAATACATGGGTGAGTTTAGAATGCTTGAGCTGAGGTGATGCCACCAACTGCAGCTCCTCAAACTGTTCACCCTCAATTTCAGTTCTCCACATGCTCACGTCCTACCAAATCTGAAGTCTCCAGGGTACAAGCCAGAGTTGTTTCTGGTCCCTCTTTGTTTCCCGAATTCCTACCTATTACGGTCACTCCTACAAACGAAGAGAGGTGCCAGCTGCTGAGCATGGACAATTAATTATATGATTGTCTCACCCCTAATCCCTATTAGTATAGTTGTTGAAGTTCTGATTCCGGCTTCATATCTCGATTCGGTTCACACCAAATCTGGCATAACGATATGACTCACGTTTTGGATAGGAAAAGGCGCAAACCTTATGGTTCAGGATTCGATTCTTATACATTGACATGCAATTCACAATTCATGGGAGCATGATGAAAAAACAGACACGATGAAAAATAATTTCATTGAAGTGTTTGGTTATGTCCCTTTAGAAATCTCTTTTAACCTATATGTACTCTCTTATGTCATTTAAACTTATTTTAGGAATGGGGGCAGATGAGCAAAGGGTGAAGGAAAAAGAAGACATAAATGAGCTATTTGATGATGGGGAGGGAGAATATTGGTAAAGGTGTTGATGAAAAAAAAATAATGTAAATAACAAGAGATTTATAATCTGGCAACTGTGTGGAATAGCAAAGTTGGAAAGCTTTCATGCATCTGTGTAAACTTGATGAATTTAAGGGCCATGAAACAGGACCAAGGGTGAAGGAAGAAGAAAACATATATGAGCTATTTGATGGGAGGAAAGATGTTAATTTGATGGGAGGAAAGATGTTAAGGGACTGATAAAGGCAGACTCCATTTGTATTATGGCAGACCCTAAAATGGGTACCCAATGCTAACGACAGACCCCAACTTCAACTAGCCTACTATTTTGACTAAACAAACAAAATCTTCCATTACTACCATTTTCTTCTTCTCCACTCCCTCCATTAAACACCCTCTCCGCTTTCTCAAACTCTGCTCTTTTTCTCCAACTCTCATTTTCTCCCACTACCTTTGCTTCCTCCATTAAACTTACCCCACTCTCTTTCAAATCTCTTTCCCTCTTTTTCCCCAACTCTCATTTTCTCTTCATTATCTTTACTTTCTCTTTCTCTTTCAAATCTCTCCCTCTTCCTCCCCAACTCACATCTTCTCTCCACTTTATTTCCCCCATTAAAACCTTACTTTCTTTTTTATTCCAACTCACTCTCAAAGGTTGTGGTTGTGATAGAACGTGTTAAGACTGATCGAGGACTTAGTTTCAGGACTATGAGGTGGATTTTGGCTTCCTTTGTTCGCTTGAAAGCATTTAATGACAACCATGAACAAAATCAAAATTGGAAGTTGATGCTAGTCCACACGGTTAGGTCAAATTGGGATTTTCATTGTTACACGGTTGGTCTATCGTGTAAGTTGGAATTCATGTGGTTTGACCTGACCATGTGAACTGCAACAAATTATTGCAGCCACATGGTTGGTTCAAACTGTAGTTGTTTTTCAACGTACCACATTTGGCTTGATCACGAAACTTGAATTCTCACGGTTTGAGCCAACCATGTGAATTGGCAATAACTTTCCCAAAAACTTGCTCTCCGGCAAACTTCTTGCAACCACACAGTTAGTGCAAACTGTGATTTTCAAGGTAATCCGGTTGGCCTAATCGTGAAACTTGAATTATCACAGTTTGAGCCAACCATGTGATCTGGCAACTATTTTCCCAAAAACTCACTCTTGGGCAAAATTTTTGGAACCACGCGTTTGGTTCAAACCGTGGTTTTAAGATAACTTAGTTAGCCTAATCATGAAACTTGAATTCTCACGGTTTCAGCCAACCGTGTAAACTGATAATTTTTTCCATAAAACTTGTTATTGGTTTGGGTGAGTTGGGAAGAGAAGGAAACTCAAAGCAAGTTCCTCTTATAAAGAATCAATTTAGAGGGAGTGGGGAGAAGATATGAGAGGTGAGCAAGACAAGGAATTAAGGTTTAATGGAGAAAATGAATGAAGTTAGAAAATATGAGAAATAGATTTTGGAGTTAGAGAGAATGTGGAGGGTTCAATGGAGGAAATGAAGATAGTGGAGAGAAGAAGATAGACATTTGAGAGTTAAAGAGAAGGTGTAATTGAGGAAATGAAGATGAGAGTTGAGGAAGAAAAAAAAGATAAGGAATGGGAAAGAAGATACGAGAGTTGGGGAAAGAGTTATGTATGGGTAAATAGGTAAATCAAGAATTTAAGTTAGGTCAAGGGGGTGTCATAATCCAATAAAAGGCAATATTCGTCAAATGACATTTGTTTTAAAACGCATGTTAGGGTCTGCCTTTATGAGCTCCCTTTATTAAAGATGTTGATGACAAAACAATGAAATAAATAATAAAAAATAAGATTCATAATCTAGCAGCTGAGTGGAATGCCAATTTTGGAAAGCTTTCATGCATCTTCTTACGCCTCCCATTGGGCACCATCCTCAAGAATGTAGAAAACAAAGGAATTTTATGAAAGCACTCTTGTGGAATTTCAGTACACCATATGCCTTTGATTTGCATTCCACCTTCAATAACCAATAGGACCGAAACTGCCCAACTTCTTAGGGAACACCTCTCCAGTGTCCCTAAAATACCACTTTTTGAGTTGGAATGTGGCATGTCAATCCAAAGAAGAATTTGAGACTTCAACAAAGCTCTTATATTCCAGCGGCTTTTGGGAATATGGTGTTGAATGTCTCCTTGGAGGAGGCAAAATATTCATGTGAAATATGGCATCTCCCAAAATAATTGGTACACTAGAGACGACCCTCCAACCAATGACATATGCACTATGAAAACGATTATATGTGCCTAAAGCACTCTTTCAATTGACATGTATCCTTTGAAGTGCACAAGTGGGATGAAATTAATTCTATGAACATCATGGATTGGGGACATGCCATTTGAAATAACTTTTTTCCACTGTTTTCCATTTCTGATCTCAAACAATGTAAAGTCATTGATTCAGTGAGGGGAATTCGTAGAATCTCCACTACTAGTGTTGTTCACGGTTCGATTCGGTTTTGAGTGAAAATTGTCAACCAAACCGAATCATTCGGTTTGATAAATGGAAAATCGAAGCCAAACCGACATCAAGAAAACCGAATCGAAATCGAAGCGATCGTAATTTATATAAACCATAAACCGATCCGACCACCTAAAATGTTACTAAAACCGACATAAAACGTAACTGAGTAATTTAAACATATTATATTATTTTTACATATCATATTTATTATATATTATCTATAATCGGTCGATTCGGGTTTGTCGGTTAAAACCACTTAAGAACCAAAAACCGAACCGAAATCGTTCTTAAACCGACCAATCGGGTTGGTCGGTTTAATCCCTTTTTTGGTTCAACCCTATCCACTTCGGACATGGATGAACCAACCATATCGGTTTAAAAATTTAAAAATCGAACCGAACCAAAGTCGTTCTTAAACCGACCGATCAGGTTGGTCGATTTAATCCCTTTTTTTGTTCAACCCTATCCACTTCGGCCATGACAATTAATGCGAAGGAAACTCATTACCCTGCTTCGGTCTAGAGTTTTCAATAACGAGAGGTATGAATTAGGCACTGACGCTCCCAATTTCTCAGTTAGAAGCTGCTATAAAAGGCTCGTGTCCCAACACAATTAGGACTCGCGCAATGTGCAGTAAATCAGCTGCATAAAATATTTGTCAAGAGACAAGCTTGTCGAAGAGTAATGACGAAAAATGTACTCTTTTTGACTGAGTGCAAGAGACAATTGACCACATATTACTCGTGCACATTTACTGCCTAGATTTGGAGCTATATGCACGTGAGTTTGATGTTGGTATGGGCACAATCAACTCAGTCATTGACATTAATCTATGGGGAGACGGATAGTAATTTAACACGAGATCTTCAGTTGGGGATAGATGGATGTGAGATTGATTCATGCAGCAACTTGGAGGATTTGGACCACATGAAACACTTTCATTTTATGGATAGTAAAGAATAGGAGATTTTTTGTGTGATGGGGTCATCTTTCCCAAAATATTTTTCTGCTCGATAGCGGAGATTCTCCTGCTGATCTGAAAAATAATAAATTTTCAGTTGGGTTCATGAATTATCCTTCTTCATTATTTTTCAGTTGGGTTCATGAATTATCCTTCTTTTTTTTTTGTGGAAACCAGGTGTGAGGTTAAGGTATGAGTGAAGTCGAGAGGGTACTCTTTTTTTTTAATCAGTAAAACAGAGTATTCCATTGACACAAAACTAGCTGACAGTGGGAATAACACTGAAGGCTAGAACAGAAGTGTGCATCAGAGTTGGTATTATGCACAAGAGTGTACTTCATCTCCCATTTCGTTCTTGTGGTTTAATTGCAGAGTTGAAACACAGCTCACGGTGAATACAAAATTTCACACCCATAAGGCAAATAGTTGTCTTGTGCGTGCCATTTGTTACTAGCAAAATCCATTGCTAGGGATTTTATGAGTATCACTTACAGGAAATAGTAGCATTAGAGGCACTTGACCTTCAAGTTCATTTGGGGAAAACTTGGACTCGGAGCAAAGAGTTGCAAATCAGTCTAGCCACTGGATTAGATAAATATACAAATCTCTTGTTATACTTTCAACAATGCCCATTTGGCCATTATTATGTTCTTAAAATCTGGGTTTATTCTGAAATTTGTACTGCTGCATGACTATGTATAATTATTCTCCATTGACGCAGGATGGTGAAAATGCACCTAGGAAGAAGAGGAATAGGAAAAGGAAGAGTCAACTGGGGGAACAAAGCTCAGAGAATAATTGTTAACAGTACCTTCAATGAAAGGGCTTCATGGGTGCAATTTTCACGAAGACCTGATGATTCAAATGGAAATTTGATGGTTCATCGATTTTTGCATTATTGCACATGCCAATTACAATCAGACTCCAGTCAGTGATTTTATTTAGTAAATCAATGGTCTGGGTTGGCTCTCTGAGCTGATGTAGTTTTGTACTCTGGTTTTCCTGCATAATGATTAGTTAATTTCTGCGGTTATTCCCAGCTTTGTTCATTCAGTCTTCAATTATTGTTGAACATAGGAAGTAGCATGTGACATATCATTTACATACTATAATTTTTAAACATATATACTAGTGTGCAACAATTTGGTTATGAGCATTTGTAGCTCGCATCATGTTATAATAACATAATTTAATAAATTGAAGATCAATTTGTCAAAATTGGTTGGTGGATAAATAAATTAATGCATATCCCAATCGAATAAGAGCATTCTATATTTTTTTTTATTTTATTTTAAGTTTATGTTGAACCAAATAGGGTTAAAAGTTTTATTTAAATTAAAAAAAATTGTTAAAGCTTTATAGCATATAAATAAATCAAGAAATAGGGTTACAGAACTACTGTCTCGAGTTACAACACTGTTGTCCTGCTTAGAGTTGCTAAGATGTGAGCCTCATAATCGAGGTTTCTATTAACGTAGTTAAAGTACCAAAAGCTATAAGAAAGAAGGCGCCTGATGTTGTTGATGAGAGGGCGCCAAAACCAGCAAAAAATCGTGTGGACCTGTGATCATCTTGCAGAATGGATATCAAAGTTCCCAAAATTCCTAGCAAAAGACCTACCTGCCAATGCTTTGCCTGGACGAGCAATAAGGGTCGCCTCTATAGCATGGCACTCTGCCATTGTGCTGTCAAGTACCTTATCTGGGATTGGGCACACAACTCGTGCCAACACTTCTCCAAGCAAGTTGATCGCAAAAACCCCTATAGCTCCCTATTGTGATGAAATAAAGAAACTTGTATCATAGGTGACAATGATCGTATCTGGGTCTAAAGTGGGGTGAGGGATCTAAACTGAAGGGCTCTGGAGTTAAGACGGTGCAGTCTGTTTGAACTTGGACCCAGGTCAGCTCTAATCTAGTGGTGGTTTGCTTGGTATGGGGACCAAAAGTGGCTTGAGAAGAAACCTTAGTAGTGGACGAAGTTTGTGAATCATTTATGGCTGTAACGAGAATGTGATGGAGGGAGACTAATGTTTTTGTGTCAGGGGGAGGGCTAGAGAGAGACCATTGATTCCGCTAGGCTTGCCAGTTGAGGTGAAATGAGAGAAATTGTTGGGTGTTGAAGGTGGTTTTGCGAAAAACACAAAAATTGCATGTTTTCCAAATGGTCAGAAGCATGACCATGAACTGAGAAAACATCTTAGCTTCATCCTTAGGGCGAGTCCTAGCTCGCAAAAACTTGAGAAAAAAAGGAATAGTGGGAGTGTCGAAGTTCTCATTGCCCCAGTTGATCGGAATAGGGGAGACTCGCTAGAGATGATTTATAACTGGGTAGAAGAAGAAGAGGTGGGTAACATCTTCCGATTGATTTTTTGTAGAAAATACAACGATCTCAATAAGTATGTTATTCCTAGTCAAATTAGTAAAGTGGGAAGGAAGTTTTATCCAATCTTCTAAAGGAGGAGGAAGGCACTAGGTGGTGCCTTGATTTTCTATAGTTCTCTAAGGAGCTTAGCATCGATGGATGGCATTGAGTTATTCGAGGTGGCACATTCAAGTTTCTCCATTATGAATGCCTTGGTAGCACTTTTAAAGAGAAAAGACATTTCTTGTCGAAAAGCCAAACAAGTTGGTCTGGGCACTTCTAAGGTCTAATCAATATGTTCTGGATGTCTCTGGCAACTGGCGCAAGAAAGAGGGAGCCGAGTAATTCCTCATTCCATCTGAGGTGTCCTGCGTGCGAAATCCAGAGACTTGAAGATTTATAGGGAGAATTGGTAGGGGAGGGTCGAGAAGACACTCTGTAAGCAAGACTCTGGGCTTGATCCAAAAATCCTTCAATTAATCAATAGAATTACCTGACATCATTTGCCACAGAATGTGTCTTTTCATTTTGGTAAGAGCGGTAAGAATATCTCTCCAGGTGAAGGTAGGGGGTTTCGCAAGTTGAAAAATGCTTTTATTGTGAAAATATAGAGCTTTGAGTTGGAAGGAATATTGAGGACTCCCAGATGTCTTGGGAGAGTGATACAATCCCAGGTACAAAGATGTCGAGCCTTGCTATCAGTGGCTCCATACCACTAGAAATCTCTAGCCAAGTTGTCAAGTTTTGAAGTGATAGAGCAAAGGATGAGGAAAATTTGCATGGTATAGACAAGAATTGAATTGAGGATCGCTTTGATCATGGCGGTCCTCCCCGCTTGAGAAAGAACTTTAGATTTCCAGCTAGATAGCTTAACATTGACTTTATTAATGAGAAATTGGAAATCAGAAGTTTTTTTCTTAGACAACAGTAGACGTGAGCCTAGATATTTATCTTTTGCGTTGTACATTTTTTAGTCTAGAATCCTGTTGATCATCTTTGGATGCCGCGGGTGAACAGATGATTTATCATAGATCACCACTTGGCCCGAGCCCGAGCAATACAATTGGTAAATGTCTTTAATGGAGTAGGCTTAGCCAAAGAAGTCCGACAGAAGATCATGAGGCCATCCACATAAAGTAGTTGACTGATAAATGGGGAACGTCACCTAATTTGGATGCCTTTGATATGGCCCTCTTGTTCTGCGCGATTTAGCAATTTGGTAAGAGATTCCGCCAGTAGGTCAAAATTTGTCAGGAGTGGTCGGGTTTGTAACTTTGGGGATAAGGGCGGTGAAAATTTTATTAAGATTTGGATCTAACTCCCCAGTGGTGAAAAAAATTGACCACTACTTCAATCACGTAATGTTTGACAATGTCCCAGTAATGTTGAAAAAAGAAAGCATGAACCCGTTTGGTTCAGGAGCCTTATGGCTTCCCATCCCCAAAAAGGTATCCTGAATTTCCTTTTCATTTGGAATTGCATGAAGAAGAACACTGTTCTCAGATGTAATAACCGGTTGAAAGAGGGAGAGGATGTCAAGGCTAGGGTTGGGAGTTGAAAATTGGAAGATCTTGCGAAAATAATCATTGAGGATTTGACCAAAGGACTCCTGATCAGAGTGTTAGTTGTTGAAGTCGTATTTGAGACGAAAGATGAGATTTTTCTTCCTGCAGAGCAAGGAGGAGAGATAGAAGAATTTGGTGTTATTGTCTCCATCCTTGAGCCAGGAGTGATTTATTACGCCAACACATTTCTTCTCTCAGGTACAATTTAGAGAGATGGTTTTCCAGAGATGAGATGGCCAGCGCATTGTCCGCAGATTGAAACTCGTTTTAAAGTTTATCAAGGTCAACTTGAGTGTCGGAAATGCTTTTGTGAATATTACGAAAGTTAGATTTATTCCATCTAGTGAGAGTATAGCTGAGTTTCTTGGTCTTGTGATGAAAATTGTGGGAAGGGAGATGACGATGTCTAGTCATCCAGACATAGTTGATGAGGTGACGACATCAGGGATCGCTAGCCCACATATGGAAGAATTTGAATGGTTTGGGTCCAAAATTAGCTTTAGAGACAAGTTGTAAAGTGATAGCACGATTATCCGAAGTAGCAGTGTGGATCGTATGTGCAAAAGCCGAAGGAAACAAATCCATCCATCAGTAGAAACAAGGATGCGATCAAGCTTCGCTTTAATCCCATTTTTTTTCTACGTTTGTTGTTCCACGTGAAATTGGATCCATTGAGAGGGAAATATAAAAGGTTATGGTCATTTGTAAATAGTCAGAGGTGTTTGAGGTTGTAACAGGTTGGTTTATTCCCACCCTCCCCAAATTTTCTTCCGGAGATAAGATATCATTCAAATCCCCAATGATCAGGCCATGAAGGGTTTGGAGGTTGTAAATGTTTGACAAATCTTCCAAAATTGAACCCTAAGTGCTAGGTTTGGTTCATCATACACAAAAATAATCGTCCAAATAGAGCTAGCATAGTAATCATCAATGGTGCAATTAAAATAATATTTACAAGAAGGCAAGATGTTTAGTTGAATATCTTCTTTCCAAAAAAAAAAGAGCTAAGCCACTTGATTGACCAATAGTAGGTATTATGGGCTCCATGGTTGTATCTGAGTCTCCGACGTACACGTTCCATCCTGGCAAAAGAAGCTTCGATTTCTGCTAGGAATATAATGTCTGAGTTAGACTGATTGGAAAATGGTCTTTAGATTCTGGAATGTCCCAATGCCCCTTGCATTCCATGCAAGAATCATGGCAGCTGAGGCGACCCTTCTACGACGGTCACCAACACCTTAGGAGACCAAAATGTAGACATGGTGGGAGTGAGAGGGATGTCCAGTGTATCAGTTAGAGAAGTAGTAGTTCTAATATTCCTGTCTTGGACCTCAGTGGCCTTGCTTCCCCACGGTTCTATGCAAACTTTGTTGCTGGTTCAAAGTGGTGTATTAGGGTGATCTCCCAGTTGAACAAATCAATGATCTTGTTCTTTCTAGCAGCATACATCTTAGATTGATTGTTCCTTGTTGCATGATCACTCAAGGAGTCGAAAGCCAGATGTTTGGATTTACGTTTGCCCATTTTAGGCGGTTCCACACTGGTGGAAAGAGCTCACTCCTTGTCTTCACTTGTACTCTATTCTGTTTACTCGGAGATACAATGTTGTAGATAGCAAGAGAGCACCAGTCAATATTGACAGGCGACATTGCATCCTGGTCCTGAGATGGTGCATGATCAAATGAATCAACCTCTGAAGATGTGATAAACACCTCTATGATTCTGTCCTGGCATTCTGGAGAAAGGCTGGTGACTCTTGAAGGTACAAGTGATGAGTGAGCTGCATACTGTGAGCTAGAGAGCACATTGAGGCCTCCTGTTTTTTCTTATGGAGTGAGAGATGCTGGGACCAACGTGTCAAGTTGACCATGGCCAAGAGGTTGGGAATGGATTGGACGAGGTGGAGGGGATGAATGATCATGATTGTGATACCGGATATTATGCTGGACTTGGTTGAGTTGGTCCTCTAGTATGGAGTAGGTGAGAGAAGCTGTGTTATTATTTGGTAGTGAAAGTGTGAATTGTGGAAAGGGGGAATGAATGGGAAGGGAGTTTGGGATGAGAGATATAGAAAGAGGGAGGAGGTGAAAATGTTTGGGTTCATGTGATAATTACATAGATGAAAATCAGTGTAAAAATTAACTGATAAATTGGGATCGTGGGAGAAGGAGATGAGGGTGGGGGTACATAGCAGGTGTGTAGTGACAGTTAGCCTCCTTGAATTGTGGGTTACCTATGGTTGACCTAATTTGCAACCTTGTTGGAGAGTGATCCAGTGTAGCCGACAGTGGTATAATTGTTGAGAGCAGTGCACTAGATGTCGTTAAAGTAGGCAATTGGATTCCATTTGTGATATAATCACTATGATTACCACTGTTGGACCTGTGTGGTAGTTGGTGTTGTTGAAAAGCTTGCATTAAAAGCAGTTTATTGAACCCCATTGAATGAGGAAAGCTACAGAAGGAGAGTAAATGAGCATTTCTGTTTGGTGCAAACTCACTGAGTGAGGTTGAGTGTCAGAACGCTGAGTGACTATGCGATTTGCTTCTTCTATCCTCTCAGGTGAGTTGGATCGGTTCGCCGGAACTCGGTCCAGACTTAGTGCTAGAAAGGGATGATTCGCCGAAGGATACATCGATTTGATCGGGAATTGGGTGTGTCTATGATCAGGATGTCGATCAACAACATGGTGCAACCCTACCCGTCCGTCTGCTCTATATTTGATACGAGATTTCCTTGAAAGTGGCAGATTGAAATCTGTTCCTCCATGAGCGGGGTTATTCTGGCCAAGCGAAAGAACCATGTATTAATATACCGCCAGAATTGTCTTTGCAAGGCATTTGTTCAAACTGGAAAGGGAAGTCAGAATCCCACGGTGTTGCCATACATTGCGCAAACACCCTTTGACTATGAAAAAATTTCGTCACCACTTGTAAATGCTGATCATCATTATGACTAGCAAGACATGTGTCAATCACCGGAGCTGGTAATATCAATCACCGGAGCAAGACATGTGTCAAATTGTGTTCCAGTTGGAGTTCAAGGCTGCATATGAGTTGATCAATGGAGGTGTTCGAATGATTTGTGGGAATGGTTTGTGAAATTTGAGGGAAGAGTGTGGATCCAAAGTTGAGTATGAGGGAGAGATTCTGTGGAATAGGTGCAACAGGTTGAAATAGGGTGTGTTGTTGGTTCAAAATGCATGTTTGTGGTGGCGAGGGGGTGGGGGTGATGGGTAGAAGGGGTGGCATGGGGGAAGTGAGTTGACCAGAAATATCCATGAGGATTGAGGAGTAACAATGGTTGGCTTGGAAGATATAACTAAGAGGGTCTGAGAGAAAAGGAAAAAGAGTGGAGAAAGGAGTATGAATGCTTCTAGATTGAGTGGAAACTTGGTATAATAATACATGGTAACTGGAATTATTTAGAGTTGGTAAGAAAGGGTGTCGATTACTCATAATGGTGAGTTGAGATTGATTTGATGGGAAGTCGGATTCTATTGAAAAAGGAAATGATCAGGGGGGAGGAGGTGGTGAAGCTAGAAATGGTGGAGGAATGATGGTAATGTGGAAGGAGACGTGAAAAAAAACACAAAACGCAAATAAAAACACAGTAAGCCGGTAAAGGAAAATCAGGTGAAGGGTGCTCTCTGGAAAGAAGAGGAAAGGGGATTTTGTGAAGATTGCGATAAACTGAGTAGGAGAGGAAAATGAAGAAAACTGAGAAAGAGTTCACTGATAATTGGAACTCCTTAACTCTCTACAATTCAACAATAGGGTTGTAAGTTATATGAAGGCAAAGCTGCATGCATTTTTGGCAATCCAAAAATTTGTGTTGATCCAAGACACAACGCTTTTTGGCGCTTATAATACAGATAGATGATATCTTAGCTCGCTTCAACATGCGCTCCTCACTCTAAAAGAAAAACTTTTCACCAACTTGTACATGAATTACGTTTTTCATTGATCTATTTTTGATGATGTTTTGGATTAACACAAAAACTAAAGTGTCAAAGTATCCGCCCATTTACTCTTTGAGATACGCACAAAAAATATTTCCCACCAACTTGTACAAAAACAATGTATTATGTTAAAAATTTGATAAAAAATGTAAATCAACATTGGGATTAATGATTTTAGTCAATTTGAGATGCTATCCTTAAGATATATGTGAAACGTGACATAAGTTACACATGAACTATGTTTTTGATTGTTGCATTTGAGTTGGATTTCTTAGCGGAAATATAAAATAACATTAAAATATTATCTTAAAGTTTCAACTTGATGGGACAAAATGTTCATTGCTAGTGAAGAAATACTTAGTGCCATTTGTTCTATAATGGTCAATGGTTTAAACCAGGGGTGTTAATCGGTTCGGTCGGTTTGCAATTGGATCAAAATTAAATCGAACTTGAGATTCTATTTTCGGTTCGGTTTGTTTCGGTTTTTTTTTTATTTTTTTTCATCATTTTTATTTCTTACAAAGATAGTCGACGAAGAAGAAGATGGGGAACAAGATCAAACTCATAATTGTTTCTTCAAACAACACCAAAGCCGCTTCCAACATCGACGAATGAACCAAATGGGGAATCTGAGTTCAGTTTCTAGCAGGTGGCATGTTGGTAATATGAGAAAGTAGACTTATAATCACAAATTGGAAGCTCTTCGGAATCCAAGTGATGAAATTGGCTGGTTGTAGAAGGGCTTGCTGCAATCACACTGTTGATTTTTGGACAGTAAACTTGCACAGTATAAGTTGGTTTGAAGGCTGAGATGGGGAAGTAAGAGATAAAAACAGTTACGGTTTTGTTTGGTGTATTCGGGGTTGATAAAAACTCAAACCGAAATCGAATCGAAGTAACTCGGTTCGGTTTGGTCATTCGATTTCAACTTTTTTCGGCTTAGTTTGGTTGGTTAATTCGGTCAGTTTTCAGGACCAATTAACACCCCTAGTTTAAACAGATGCTTGGAATTTGTAGTTATGACTGACTACCTTCTTATAATACTAGCATATCTTGTTTTGGCAAGACCTTCCATCCAAAATTTCCGTCTTTGTTTGGAAATTACTTCGTCGAGATGTGCCAGTGGATGGGGAATTACATAGATGTGGTTTCAGTATGGTCTCGAGATGTCGTTGTTGCGTTTCGTCAAAGCAAGAATCTTTGAAGCATCTCTTTCTCGATGGGGAATTGGCAATGCAGGTGTGGCGTCATTTTGATGGGGTATTTGATGTACATATACGGAGTCCAGCAAACATCTACACGGTGATAGTAACCTGGTTCAAGAGAGCTAATCGCGAGTCGCAAACAGGGGTATTATTCTTTCTTTCTCCTATGTTCATTTTATGGAAAATCTGGAAACAACGTTGCAAATGTGTTTATGAAAATGTTCCCCCAAATCCTGTCTTTGCAATTTTGAACATTAGGCGCCAGTTGCAATTGGCTAATTCTTTCATAATCCCAAAGCAAGTTAGCTCTAACAAGGCCCCCTTACGGGCTTTGGGGTTGGATGTGCTCCCCGTTAGAAGGAAGTTGGTCAGACTTGTTTATTGGCACCCTCCTCCCATAGACTTTGTTACGCTTAATGTGGATGGAGCCTCTCGCAAGGACAAGGCGTCTGGCGGCGTGATTATCAGAGACTCGAGGGGTTTTGGTGTGGTGGGAAAACAATTATTTTTTGGCACAGGTTCTAACAATAAAGCGGAGTTATTGGCTCTTTTGGAGGGCCTTCGCCTCTGTTTAGCCTGGGGATTCAAGAAGGTGGTAATCCAAACGGATTCGGCACTTGTTTGCGGTTGGTTTCAGGAATATTTAAAAATTCCTTGGCACTTGGAGAACATTTTGAAAGAAATAAAGGTATTGGCAGCGACAATGACTTTAGATTGTCATCATATCTATCGAGAAGCCAATGCGGTGGCAGATTCATTGGCGGATAGGGCACAAAAAGACCATAGGTCAGTTTCTTTCATTGGGACAGATTTGCCTAGGAAAGTTGCAGGCTTGATGGTGCTAGATAGATTACATACGGCGTACATTCGCCATGGGGAGGCATAGATATCTGTCCTAGTAATATGGCTGCGAGGATTTGGGGTCTTGTTTATGCGTGGGCAGTCCGGGAAGCTCATGCCGGGACAGGATGCTGATTTACTGGGTATTGCGAGGATTTGGACTGCTGCTGTGTGGTTTTGGCAAGGATCTCTGTCGCAAAACAGAGTGTCTCTGTTTCAATATATAGCTGCTGCTTGGCTTAGGATGGGTTGTCATGAGCTGTTGTTTATAGGAGGGGGTTATCAGTTTGTTTTGGGCGTTAACCATGTCGAGGTGTTTGGGTTGCAGCTTATATGATCTGCTGCTGCGACTCTGATCTGCTGTTGGGTTGCAGCTTATATGAACTGAATGATGCGTGGGCACTTTTGCCCACATCATTTGTTTTGGCGATTTTTTGGGTTTCGGCTCGTTGATTCAGCGGATGGAATGGTATGTGGGCAGTCTTGCCCGCTTTATTTGTGTTGGTTCTTGGCTCATGTCTTGGTTGGTTTCATTTTTATTCTTTGCTTATTAGGCATATGCTCTTTTTTTAGAGGCTGTATTTTGGTTTCATTTGGTTTAATACGGGTAAAGTCGTCATGTACCCCCGTAACGTTTGTAAGTTTCTTTTGTTGACAAGTAATAAAGGTCTGGCATCCCATAGTTGCCCCTCCCCACTGGAGGTTTTTTTAAAAAAAAAAAAAAAAAAGTACTAGCATATTACCTGTGCGGTTGGCACTCCACATATACTTTTTTTGCTGCTAATTACCATGCACTGGACACCCTCAGTCAGTTCTATAAAAAGAATCATATTTTAGAATGTAAGCTAATACTTTTAAGTCAAAACACGGTTAAAATTAGAATTGGTTGAATGTTCGGGGTTTTTGTTTAAATGTTCATTAAAATGCTGTCATTTTTTGAAAAATATTATATTTAGACATGAAAATATTAAAAACTTGCATTTTTAAATAATAAAATATATATTTTGAAATTTTAAATATGTGTATTGTTCATTGATTTTGTTGGAAATATCTTCGAAATTACATTTCAATGATACAAAGTTTACCAAAATCTGACAACTACGTGGATAGTTGTGATAATTTTCATTTTGAAAAAAAAAGGAAAACACAATACTTTAATTATCTGCCACATGTACATTCTATCAACTTTTTTCATTTTATTTGCTCTCCTACATGTTTGATATTTATAAACATGCCATAATAGGAAATGAATGTCAACCCTAAACACATTTCCCGACTTCCAATCCTAGCCATCTTTTATCTTTGATCCTTAGTTTGTCTCGGTAAGCAATGAATAGTAAAATACCACTATGAATTGTAATGTAGATTGAGGTTTCTATTATATTCTAAAATGGGTTATATGCATAATTTATGTGTATTTCACGTTGAGTACAAAAGTCTTGCATAATTACACATTGGGTATGAAATTGGATCCTGACCGTTTGTCCAACGATGCTGACCAATGTCAACGTCTGACATACATATTCAGTAAAGACCCAAGTACCTTGGCAACTTTTTAAATTATTTACATTTTGGGTGCGCTTCAGGCATATTTCACATTGGGTACGGAAGTTCTCGATAATTGTCACTGAGTACAAAATTGGGTCTTGACTATTTGTTCAACGACGCTGACCAATGTCAAATGTTTCAGATTAAGTAATTACCCCTCAATTAAAGAGCACGTGACTTACACGAGATATCAAAGTGCAATTATAGTAAAAATAGAGGTATCTATAATGTAAAGACTGACAACTTTTCTTTGATGAGAAAATGGAGATTAGATTATTTAGCATTCTTCAAGGAATAAGCCATCAACGATTTTTTAACCCAAAATAAAAACCATCATTTAATTATGCTAATGCAAAAATCAATATGAGTTTCAATTATAAGTACTCGTCTAATAGCCTTTAATTGAATCAAGGCATGTTATGTTTTCAACCAATATGACCATTTAATCCAATCTAACCATTTAATCGATCTACTTGTAGGTTGGGAGGTGGGTGAAGGCAATGGTGTTAGAAGGTGGGTGGGTTCAATCGATCAAACTCACACTATGTTTGAACTTGCAGGTTGGGGTGTGTTGGTTCAGTGAGACGAGCTGGGATGGGGACAATGGTGGTGTCACCAGGTCA
Organism: Berberis vulgaris; assembly: GCA_963556465.1. Lineage (NCBI taxonomy): Eukaryota > Viridiplantae > Streptophyta > Magnoliopsida > Ranunculales > Berberidaceae > Berberis > Berberis vulgaris. The sequence continues at coordinate 54,130,304 of OY747129.1, read as the reverse complement.
ACTTGGTAGTTGTACTAGAGTTGTGGAATCTAGCAGGATTGGTGGTATGGGTGGCTGAGCAAATGGAGATGGTGGGAGGGGATGAATGGAGAAGAAAACACTTTTTTAAATAAATCTTCATTACACAGTCACACATCGAGATGCGTGTTGATAATCACGGTTTGTTTATTCATTAGGACAAGACCAAGTAATCAAATCTTCATTTTCTCATAAAAGAACAAGTCATTTTTTTTGACTTTGGATACCTCGTGCAAGTCACACGTTTCTTTACTAAGGGGTCTTTCGGTCTTTACATAATGTGGAGGGGTCTTCAGGTCTTTACATAATGTGGGACGTCTGACATGGGTCAACGTCGTTGAATAAACGGTCAAAACCTAATTTTGTGCCAAATGTATAATTATCCAAAACTTTTGTAACCAACGTGAAATATGCCTAGTTATGCATACTCAAAATGGAAATAACTCAAAAGTAGGGAGGGGTATTTGGTCAGCGTTGTTGAACAAACAGTCAAGACCCAATTTCGTATCCAATGCGTAATTATGAAAAACTTTTATACGCAAAATGAAATACGAAAAAATTATGCATACCCAAAATGTGAATAACCCATTCTATAAACCTATAAAGAGGTTGACCCTGCCACTGTAAATGATTCTTAGTTGATGAAAGTGCTGACATAACTATTTTTTGCAACTTAAATGCCTCGAGGCTGATGAAAGTATTGACATACCCTTCAATGAGTTGTAGTATTTTCAACACTTGAGGACACAATTTTTTGAGTAATTCTAGCCAGCCTTTTTTGGTGGCCTTTTCTTTGCCTTGTTTTGGTGTTTGTACACTTTTTGTTCATCCTCTTTAAAACACAACCACAAAAACTATCTATATAAGGGGTAGAAGTGTAAAAAAATCCAAAAAGGCCAAGAAAAGGCCAGCAAACAAGGTTGGCTAGAATTTTTGCAATTTTTTTAATGCCCACATTTATCAAGGATTTCAGTCATTCGATTATTGTTTATTAATTAATTTATTTTCTTAAGTTGAAGTTGATTCAAGCTGGTTTGTAGTAGCAAAGCCATGAAGCTGTAAGTTCTTCTAGGTGTTGACGCATGTGACCAATTTCATGGCTATTTTAGAGAAACATGTGATGGGACCCATCACTATTTTATCTAGTCGTTTTATTCAAAATCACAGATGGGGCTGGCTGATTACTATTATATTTCGTTTTAAGGCCTTTCATTTTTTTGAATTTATTCTCAAAAAATTGTGAGATATATAAAAACGGTCACATCCCTGAGCCATACACGTGTTAAGATGATCTCGAGGAACTACGGGCCTCAACATCAGCCCAACACTGATCTGGGCCAAACGGTTTTAAGCCCATCCAATTCAGTCTGCCAGACGGACCTGAACTCTTACAACATGCTAGGCCCACACGTCTCACAACTTTTCTCAATACCTATAAGTCCTACTAAGGCAAGTATCTCAAGGAGAAGTTTCGGACGGGCAACTACAACAACTTTCTGCTTCCAACTAGGAAGCAAATATCAGAGTACATTCCACACAGGGAATCTTCCTTCTACAGATTGCTCTCGTATTGGAAACTATCTCCCGCGTATCTAAGAGCACAAGGCTAACATGGAACTTCCCTCCTACAACACGACTCCTAATTAGAAAATGATCTCTACGAAGATTTCCTTCCTAAACTACGCTTTTGATGGCCTGGTAGAACCAGGACTTATAAATAAGACACAAGGTTGGTTAGCTAAGGTACGCTATAAATTCCCTGTTACACCATTACACCTTCCTCAGATCACTGTTTGACTTTAGAATCGGAGTGTCATCGACCACCACAACGGTGGTCCGTGGCTCAAGTGCGTTACTTGTGTAGGTCAGTAGGAGCTAGGTCAAAACAAGGAAACAAAAAATGACTGCATCAGCTTGGCATCATCCGTGGGGACGACATAGTTTTTAACTTTTCGTTAGCATCATCTTCTTTCAAAACCCAGAAAGATGGTGACCACTAGGTCAAGCAACAACAGAAAACAAAGGGACACGTCAAATTCTCTGGTTGGCGCAGCACCGCCGCTTTCAGCAGCTCCGGTCATACACGGGCTGCAGACTCACGCCCTCGTGCCGGCGACAACAACAACGGACCCCTGAATCGATAGGCTGCCATCTCAAATACAGCATATAGTCAAGATGGTGGTGGCTCTCACGCGACAAAATCCCCCACCTGCCAATGGAGACTAGGAGCATCACGGGCCTCCGTCTTCGGAGGATGGCAGGGAGCAAGCACAAGAAAGCGGAGCCCCCGTCAGTTTTCATTGGACTAGGGGAGGCTGCGCAGCTAACGCTGAGACCGCCGCTAGGAGAGAGAGGCTTGGCCCTGGGAACCACCTTCGAAGAGGGGCACATGATCCGGACGTACTATACTGCCTCTCCGTCCCGCCATTTGTGGATCGGATCATGAATGAGACCCTTCCGAGGAAGTTCACTCCCCCGAAGCTCGACTTCTACGACGGAACCACCGATCCTTTTGACCACCTGCGCCATTATCAGCATGTAATGGCCCTTAAAGAAGGGTCCAAGTCTAACATGTGCAAAACCTTTCCCACCAGCCTGAAAAGCTTAGCAATGACGTGGTTCCACAGCCTTCCACCGAAGTCAATCGACTCCTTCAAGACACTAGCAAAGAAGTTCCTGACACGTTTCGTAGGAAGTCACCATTTTCAAAAAGGCCCACTTTTGACCACTCTCTCCAAAGCAGAGGTCCCACGAGACTCTTAGAGTATATGTCACGTGCTTCAGCTGACTCTCATCGATGGGTGTAGCAATGATATGGCCGTAACAGCCTTCACTGCGGGCCTCAAGGAAGGAAAGCTTTATGAATACCTCACCTTAGAGCCCCCTCTGGACATGACAGATCTCCTCAAGAGTGCTCAGAAGCATATTACCTTGGAGGAGCTGAGAACTGTGAAAAGGAAAACCGAAGGCGAGAAGAAGCCCTCCGCTCCTAAGGACAAGAATGAGGGGAAGAGATGCAAGGATGAGGAACGAAACAAAAGGAAACGCAATGTTAACAGGCCAGACCCTAGTCGGTTCAGGCCGGAGAAATCATCCAACTACGTTGGATCCAAGACTGTGACACCCCTCAATGCTCGCCTATCAGACGTACTAAACTCCATGAAGAGTTGGGATGATCTGAAGTGGCCCCAACGAAACTTCAACGAAAAGTACTGCGCATACCACAAGGAGGGTGGCCACGATACCAACGACTGCAAGAGTCTGAGGTATGAAGTTGAGTACTGGATACGCAAAGGCAAACTGAAGGAATTCCCAAACTTCGAAAAGCGGCCAGAACGAACCAGGGACATCGGGAGTCAGTTAAAGAAATAGCAAATGAGACTCCAGGGATAATATATGTCCTTCATGGAGTCAGATCAAATGAAGACCAGTCGTACATGTATCGCAAGCAGACCTTACTAGAGATGCGGACACAACCCGTGAACGAGGACGAACGCATCTGCCACTCAAGAAGTCAGAGTCCCATTCCCACCTTGACATTTACGGACAAAGACCTCGAATGAGTCCGAGTGCCACATAATGACGCCCTAGTCATCTCGGTCTCCATCGCAAGGTGGAGGTAAAGAGAGCTCTGGTGAACACAGGAAGCTCGCTCAACGTCCCGTTCTACAACGTGTTTCACATTATGGACCTCAAGGAGGAAAATTTGATGCCCCCAGATTACCCGCTGATTGGATTCAGTGGAAAGAAGTGCTTCCCGATCGGGAAGATAAGGTTGGCAACAGTAGCAGGAGAGCCGTAACTAAGAAAGGTCTTGTTTCTGGATTTCATGGTCATAGACGCACCGTCGACCTACAACCTTATCTTGGGAAGATCATGGCTCCACCAGATGGAGGCAATCGTCTCCACCCTTACTAGTGTGTAAAGTACATTGCTAACCACTCAGAAGGAACGATACGCGAAGACCAACCTATGACACGAGGTTTCCATTACCCCGTACTAAAACAAATAGAATGCTCCCAGATCCAGCTACATCCTGAACCAGTGTCGGGCCAAGCGACAGCGGAGGCATAGCCTTCAAACAGTGTGGGAACCATCTGCTCCTCCACCCAGCGAAACAGAGAGATCAAGGCAAGTGGGAATACATCCCCTTGACGTTCCGCCAGTACAGAGATTGACCCCTCTACAAGGTTTACTCTTCAGTAACCTCTGAAGCGCCTCGACGGTTCGCTGAACGATCCACAAGGGCAATTCGAATTCACTTCAAGCCCATGATCAATTTTTCTCGCTCAACAATTAGTCTGCTTTCAATTGTTTACTTCCCTTTCCATAATCAATATAGAGTTTTAGTTCTTAAAGACTTATGTTATTTGCAATCATTTAAGAAATAAAGAAAGAATTACAAAAACAAACTCTATTGATTATTGGAAAGATGTAACAACAAGCGCCCTGAGGCGGATACAAAATACTACATACTACAAGCATCTGAGTACAGAGTGACATGAAGTAAAAGATTCGCTTAGACGATCTAACTACGTAAGGCGTCTGAAGGAGGACATCCAAGCTATTTTGCAAGTGACAGCAAAGACATGCGAACGAACTTCACTCGACCCTTCCCAAGATAAAGACAATGTGTCAAAGGGAGTTGAAAGGACTGAGCGGCCAAATTGTTCCGTCGAATCATCCCAGGAAAATGCCCCTACTACAACGTTGTAGACCTTACAACGGATGACTGACTTCCTCAAAAGATATCCCACCTCCTTGATGACTTCCTCAAACAGTTTTTGGCCACCTGAGGGAAATAGAAGAAGGAAAATGAGGATGGCCATAGGCGACGAAGCAGTCAAGGTCTCACAATGCTGCCAAGCGAGGACACCTTTCACATGCGCGGTAGTCGGGGTAGTTGAGAGCTACTACCATCGAAAACACCGTGCGTCCCATAACACTTCGATCGACCATAAGTTAGCAGCGGGAATAACATACATGCGAATGCAAACAAAACGAAATAAAACCAAGGCGTCTCCCTTGGTAAAAAAATCCATACTACTTCTATGCGATACGAGGAGAAATTATGAGATCTCAGCTGCCAACTACGTGCCCACCCAACACTGCTGACCACGCATAAAAACGATTATGATCGTGCATGATCGGTGTAAATGTCAGAACATTCGGAGACTCCGACAATGGAGATTCACCTTCAGCCTTTGGAAAACCCAAAACATTTTCATCAAGCAAGATCTCAAACATTTATTTCTAGAATTTACAAAAGAAAAGCTCTGCGAAAGATAGTGCCTACAATGATTGGAAAACTCCATTATATAGGCGTAATGGTTCACCAAACAAGCCTTCTGCATTAACTGCTAAGCATAGAATACCGTGTGGGAAAATGAAGATGATGGTTCTCATGGAAAGTGCGCAGACCATGTTCGCTAAATTAATGGTGTTGCACGCAACCCCATCAATTCAAGGGGGGTAACCGATACTCAACCGTCCAGCAGTCTACGTCGTACACGTGTCACCGCGCGACCTATGCCGTATACGTAGCGCAACCATACAACAAACCCTAACTCTTCCTTTGCGGGTCCAAAGGCTCGATCCACTCGGTCCACCATTCAAATGGTATTCTGCTACAAGCTTGGCACGAAAGCAGCCTTGAAGCACGAACTGTACCTACGAATCGCTGTTTGTTTTAAGGCAATGTTGTACTCGCAGCGCGCGACACTAGGGGACATGGGTTCTCAAGCCCTCAAACGGGCGAAACCCCTTTCCAATCGAGCAAGCTTAGTCAGCCAAAGTTGATGATGGCGGCTTTTGGTATTACCCGACACCTAGTCCACTCAGCGCGAATCTCGATGGTCTAGGAAGTGGGATTTTAATCAGCACTATCACGGCTGGTGATGACAACTTGCCAGGGATCATTGCCCCTCTTCGTGGTCAATGATCGCCGAACCCAATCCGGCAAGCCTAGTTGGTGACGACTGGCAACGAAAGCTTCTGATCAAAGCCCAGACCTATAACCCCATTGCGCGGGTGTAGATGGTTTGGAAGGTGGGAGCCTAGTCAGTCTTGAATTGATTCTGATGGCTCGCCACGGGACCATCGCTTTTCAGCGTGGTCGCCAAATCACCAACCCTGGACTTGTAGCCCCCACTACGTGGGTGTAGATAGTTTAGAAGATGGGAGTCTAGTCAGTCCTGAACTGATTCCGGCGGCTCACCATGGGACCACTGCTTTTTAGCGTGGCCGTCGAATCAACAACCCTGGACTTGTAGCCCCATTGCGCGGGTGTAGATAGTCTAGAAGGTGGGAGCCTAGTCAGCCGTGAACTGATTTCGACTGCTTGCCACGGGACCACTGCTTTTCAACATGGCTTAAAAAAACTCTCAAATTTGTAGCTTGATGCTTACAAGTGTAGATGATTTGGAAGGTGGGAGCCTAGTCAGTCCCGAACTGATCTCGACAGCTTGCCACAGGACAATTGATTTTCAACCTAGTCGCCAAACGCTTTTACTCGAACTTGTAGGCCCCACCGCGCGGGGCGGGTGTAGATGGTTCGAAAGGTGGGAGACTAGTCAGTCCTTAACTGATGTCGACGACTCTCCATGGGGCTACTGCTCTTCAGCATAGTCGCCAAACCTTCACTTCCCGAATCTGTAGCCCACATTGCTCGAGTATAGATGGTTCAGAATGTGGGAGCCTCAAGCAGCTCACCACGCCACCATTGCTCTCCTTCAAAATAATGGTCGCAAACATGAATCTAGTCGAATCAGCGTCTTCACGCTCAAACAGACTGACATTGTCACGCCCCGATTTTCGAAGAAAACGAAAATCCCAAAATCCACGTAGGATTATCCGTTTCCCCAAAACTCGGGACGTGAAATTCAATAACAACAGAAACATTTAGCAGCAATGACAAAATATAATTTAGAAAATAGGAACAAACTAACTTTAATACAAAAGTCTAACCAGGAAAAACACTGACGTCGCTAGCCCCACTAGCGAAACTCCCGTAACGCTGCTCAAAAGTCTCTAAACCTGAAAAGCTAATTGGCTACATTCCCAAAGGAATGTACCCAAGAAGCAAAAGCTCACTTGGGTCAGCAATAAAGCTGGTGTGAGAAATCTTCATCCCAAAAATCAATAAAATCGCACGTGATAAACATCAAGCGAAACACAAACAACAAACCATCACACCAATAGGTAGTTCCTCAACGAGGCAAAGGTGTGATGCAAGAAAACACAGTCCAAAGAATTTAGTTCCTCCACGAGGCAATCATATCATCATTCTAATATTTAAATATACATTTACCTGTACTTACCCTATAGGAGTTGACTATGGCAAGTCGGACCTGCAGAAATATTAGTGGACTTGCCATCCTGCATAAAAAGAATTAAAAACAATGCAACGTCATTTATTCTTTTTATTTGAATTAGGTTCATCTTTTTAACGGATTGATCACTTAGACGATACCACATTCGCACCACCTCCGTGCCGAACATACATGCCCGTATGCCTCTCTCATATAAAGGAGGACTACTCCGTCATCCATGCCTAAGTGGGGACATCACATACAGGCATGCATCGCGGATACCCCTAACTATATGAGTACCAAAAGCCACCATTGGGCTATCAATGCGCATAACTCACGTCACATTTTTGACGGATAAATATCAAAGCCTATTTTAGGCATACAAACTCACCACATTTCTGCAAGACTAACCCGAAGGTTATTTTAGTTTCTCTAGTAAGAAATGGGTGCCCCAACTCCGCAAGACGACCCACTGGTCATTTAGTTTCTCTAGTAAGAGAGGGGAAATCATAAACAAAAGAGATGTGGTAGTTCTAAGTGATACAAGCCCAAGTGTTTTATATTTTCAGCAATCCAATATCATTTATTTTTCATAATTCAGAATTCTTCCACAATGACATTTTGTCAAGCATGAATTGATTCACAATCTATTCACCCACATTTTTGGGGAAAACATAGCATATTCATTAATCATGCTATATAACAATATGGCAATCAAGCCACTCCTTGATTCAAATATCCAAAATCTTCATAATGCATAAACAAGTCAACATGCATGATAATACCAATCTCCACATTAATCACAATGCATTAATATTCACCAACCATTCACATCTCAAGCATCACTATTAACTTAGAATATGAAAAACATAGTTACGAGCTACTAACTGTAGTTTCACCAAGCCAAACAAAATCCATATCTAATAGCCTTTCTTAAACACTGATTTCGGTGTGAGCTAACTTAGCTTACAGTGCCTTAATAAGAAACGACATTCAATATACCCAAACACTCGACAAAATGTGGGAGATTGTCTCACATCATAATCAAGTCCTACTAAAAAGTAATTGTACAATAGAAAACTAGCCACACTTTAGTAGTAGCCATTAAAAGATCTAACCACTTACCATGACCTTGCGACATGATGACAAGGAACTACACTATAATATTGATCATAAATTAATAACAATAGTAAAATAGAGTTTTAGCTTCAAAAACAAAGTGTAATCCTCCTCTCTGTCCCACTCCTATTCTTGTACTAAATTACTTGTTCACAAACACAACTTACAAAAATTGACAGGTCCTTGATTACACAAGAACACTGCATTGTGACTATTTGCCAAAGTTTATCCAATGACTTACAACAAATTTATGATCATCGATAGATTCATCAAGTATTGACTCATGTCAAGGGCAACCCTTCGTAACCCATCTCTAATACAAACACTCTATTCGATGTTGCACATTCCAAAACCATAAATACTCATCATAGAATTCAAACACAAACATTGCAAAGAAACACGAACAAAATGCACAAAGAAAGCAAACCCATTCTCACAGGCAAAACCCATTATATTTTGTAAATTGAGAATATTCTATTTTCAAGAACAACATGAACCAGCCACCCAATCAACAAATCAGACAATCCAACAGATTATCTAAAAAAAATACTATTTAATATATACTCTACTCATCAAAAGACCACAAGTGGAACAAGAAACAAGTAACACAGCATAAGCAAACTGATAGAAAAGAAGGACTCAAAGTAGAAGAGAAAGAAATGAAGAAACTCACAGTCAAAGAGAAAGAATGAAGAAAACTCACAGTAAAAGTAAAGGAGAGGAAGAAAACTCACAGATTTTAAATTTTATAGCGTCCACCCCATTCAACACCTCCTCCATATGTTGCAAGCTTTCCCTCCAAAGTTCTTCTCCAACACTGACCCGACCTCATGTAGTAAGCGAATGCGTTCGTCTTCCAAAGGAAGTGGTCGAGGCCATTTCAACATCTCACGCAACTCAGGACCAGTGTACCTTTGCAACCGATCAGCATCAAATACAGACTCATCGTTCTCTATAACAGCCTTAAGCCCAGAAACCAAATCATCATAATTCAATTGCTCATCAGGCCAGAAACAGAAATTAAGAGCATCCAAAACAAGCAAATACTGAACCATGAGAGGCCCATTATCAAAATAGTGAATTCCTTCAAAATCCCATTCGACTTTGGGAATCCCACCTTGAACTTTATCAACCACTTTCTCGATTGCTGAGGAGTCTATGGTGACATGTGAATGACTCCAAATCCCACTAAACATTTTCATATGCAAGCTCCAATTAATTCCCATTTATAACAGTCATACTTTATTAATGGCACAGATACAAACTTCAGACTGCATGTAATCATCATTCTTGATCTTTTTTTAAAAAGATATGCATCCTCTTTACCCTTGATATCCTTTGTCATATCCAATGCAATGGGTATCTTACTAGCAAACAAGAATGGGGGCCATTGAACAACGGACACGTCACCTGAAGAATATGGCACAAGCAGCAGGTCACTCTCTCTCTATTACTTATCAAGTAATCCGTTCGCATACAGTCAATGAATTCATTCCACACCTGGGAGAACTATGCAATGTTCTTTCGCTCCCACGTCTTGGACCCCAATGTCCATCGATCTCATCTCACCCTGAATCATCCATTTTCCAGTTTCTTCTCACTGGAGCAGATTGCACATCCGTCATAGCTCGCACCTCCCTTTATCTATCGTTGCCTCCTTTCCCAACCATTAGAAGTAAAATAACAGCAAAGGAACTATCAACACTATAAAGTCCCTGGATTTTTTTTTTTTTAAGGATTCAATGTTGTTTAGTTAAATCTCAAGCTGCCACAAGCTTAACAGTTATGTCCAATTGTTGAGATTAGTTGTAAGGAATGAAAGTCCCCTTTCACCTGCGAAATGAGGTGACGCTCTCTGCAACCATTACAGTCCTTCAAGCAAGATCGGCCAGAACAATGTGAACAAAGGGCGAGATTAGGATGCGAGATCGTCCACCATCGGCCTGGAATCATCACGCCATCTTCCTCGAGAAACCCAACACAGTTTCGATGTCCGAAACCTCCATGAGAACTCAGACTGACTTGTTGAAAGTCTTTCCCATTATTTGCAGAGCGAGAAAGTGAAGAAGAAAAAGAAGTGAGAGGGGCAGTAACAGTGGGAGAATCAATGATCAATTCAGTAATCCAATCAGTAAGCTCGACGAGGCTCTTGCCGCTAACTTCACATTGTTAAGCATTACAGCGACTTCAACGTTTTGAGGATCAATTTGCCCAGCCTTGCAAAGCCCAAATAAAGAACCTAAAAGCCAACTGAAAATCTCTCTGTTCTTGAAGAACAGATGTTACTACATTGGCTGAGATGAATGGGACGAGGGTTTCTAATGGGTCTTCAATCGGGTCGAAGCAATCGAGGATGGTTTGGACTTCGAATTCGATTTCCGAAGTGGGTTTTGGAGAAGTGGCGCAGAGAAATCTGGGTTTTGTGATGAATTGGGAAATGGGTTTGTAGAATAGCGATGCAAGTCTCATTGTGTGAATGATAAAGACTGGACTTTGATGAGTGATAAGGGGTTTTAAGGGTTAAAAATTGAAAACCCAGTGAGGGTATAGGAGTGGGGAGTGAGTGAGTGTGTTATTTGGATCGAAGAAGATCCGCCATGAGAGGAGAGAACTCTTCACTCTCTTATTGTTGCAGAGACGAAGTGGAAGTGAGAGGGAGTGAGAACCGCCATCGTGAAGAAGAGAGGGAGAAGAAGAGAAGAGGGTTTGCACAAGAGCAGAAAGAAATAAGGGTTTTTACTTTATAGGGTGGGTGGCTATTCGCCCCCACTGAACTTCTGAAAGCACCCGCCCTTTAACTCACCAAATAAAACCCTAATTTCGAAATTCACATTCAATTAAATGTAACCCTATTTTATTTAATTAAAAATAAAATAAATTATCGTTATGAAAATTAGGGATGTTACATTATACACACGTTAAATGAAATCTCGTCCCGAGATTCGGAAGGTAAGAAAGTTAACTGAATTTCGAAAAAAATACTAATTGTCAAACAAAAGAAGATTTTGAAACACACTTTCAATTAAATTTTAGAAACATAAACTATTTATTGTTATCAAAAAAATAGGGGTGTTACATTATATACAACTCAAAAGGAATCTCGTCCTGAGATTCACGAAAAGTGTTAAGCGAACACTACGGATATCAAAACCCTAAAAAGAAAATAATACGGAATAATGTCACGCAAATATCGACATTACAAATAAGGTTACTCACACACACACAAGTCAATGAAGTCTCATCATGAGATTCACGAAGAAAAAACAACAATGCTAAAGTTTCAAGGCTCAACCTTGTCACTTCATCTTAAGACTTCTATACTCCTACACACCCATATCCACATTCCGAGGATCACCTAGACTCTACCCCAGCCTAGGCTAACCAAATGCTCTGATACCAAACTGTCACGCCCCGATTTTCGAAGAAAACGAAAATCCCAAAATCCACGTAGGATTATCTGTTTCCCCAAAACTCGGGACGTGAAATTCAATAACAACAGAAACATTTAGCAGCAATGACAAAATATAATTTAGAAAATAGGAACAAACTAACTTTAATACAAAAGTCTAACCAGGAAAAACACTGACGTCGCTAGCCCCACTAGCGAAACTCCCGTAACGCTGCTCAAAAGTCTCTAAACCTGAAAAGCTAATTGGCTACATTCCCAAAGGAATGTACCCAAGAAGCAAAAGCTCACTTGGGTCAGCAATAAAGCTGGTGTGAGAAATCTTCATCCCAAAAATCAATAAAATCGCACGTGATAAACATCAAGCGAAACACAAACAACAAACCATCACACCAATAGGTAGTTCCTCAACGAGGCAAAGGTGTGATGCAAGAAAACACAGTCCAAAGAATTTAGTTCCTCCACGAGGCAATCATATCATCATTCTAATATTTAAATATACATTTACCTGTACTTACCCTATAGGAGTTGACTATGGCAAGTCGGACCTGCAGAAATATTAGTGGACTTGCCATCCTGCATAAAAAGAATTAAAAACAATGCAACGTCATTTATTCTTTTTATTTGAATTAGGTTCATCTTTTTAACGGATTGATCACTTAGACGATACCACATTCGCACCACCTCCGTGCCGAACATACATGCCCGTATGCCTCTCTCATATAAAGGAGGACTACTCCGTCATCCATGCCTAAGTGGGGACATCACATACAGGCATGCATCGCGGATACCCCTAACTATATGAGTACCAAAAGCCACCATTGGGCTATCAATGCGCATAACTCACGTCACATTTTTGACGGATAAATATCAAAGCCTATTTTAGGCATACAAACTCACCACATTTCCGCAAGACTAACCCGAAGGTTATTTTAGTTTCTCTAGTAAGAAATGGGTGCCCCAACTCCGCAAGACGACCCACTGGTCATTTAGTTTCTCTAGTAAGAGAGGGGAAATCATAAACAAAAGAGATGTGGTAGTTCTAAGTGATACAAGCCCAAGTGTTTTATATTTTCAGCAATCCAATATCATTTATTTTTCATAATTCAGAATTCTTCCACAATGACATTTTGTCAAGCATGAATTGATTCACAATCTATTCACCCACATTTTTGGGGAAAACATAGCATATTCATTAATCATGCTATATAACAATATGGCAATCAAGCCACTCCTTGATTCAAATATCCAAAATCTTCATAATGCATAAACAAGTCAACATGCATGATAATACCAATCTCCACATTAATCACAATGCATTAATATTCACCAACCATTCACATCTCAAGCATCACTATTAACTTAGAATATGAAAAACATAGTTACGAGCTACTAACTGTAGTTTCACCAAGCCAAACAAAATCCATATCTAATAGCCTTTCTTAAACACTGATTTCGGTGTGAGCTAACTTAGCTTACAGTGCCTTAATAAGAAACGACATTCAATATACCCAAACACTCGACAAAATGTGGGAGATTGTCTCACATCATAATCAAGTCCTACTAAAAAGTAATTGTACAATAGAAAACTAGCCACACTTTAGTAGTAGCCATTAAAAGATCTAACCACTTACCATGACCTTGCGACATGATGACAAGGAACTACACTATAATATTGATCATAAATTAATAACAATAGTAAAATAGAGTTTTAGCTTCAAAAACAAAGTGTAATCCTCCTCTCTGTCCCACTCCTATTCTTGTACTAAATTACTTGTTCACAAACACAACTTACAAAAATTGACAGGTCCTTGATTACACAAGAACACTGCATTGTGACTATTTGCCAAAGTTTATCCAATGACTTACAACAAATTTATGATCATCGATAGATTCATCAAGTATTGACTCATGTCAAGGGCAACCCTTCGTAACCCATCTCTAATACAAACACTCTATTCGATGTTGCACATTCCAAAACCATAAATACTCATCACAGAATTCAAACACAAACATTGCAAAGAAACACGAACAAAATGCACAAAGAAAGCAAACCCATTCTCACAGGCAAAACCCATTCTATTTTGTAAATTGAGAATATTCTATTTTCAAGAACAACATGAACCAGCCACCCAATCAACAAATCAGACAATCCAACAGATTATCTAAAAAAAATACTATTTAATATATACTCTACTCATCAAAAGACCACAAGTGGAACAAGAAACAAGTAACACAGCATAAGCAAACTGATAGAAAAGAAGGACTCAAAGTAGAAGAGAAAGAAATGAAGAAACTCACAGTCAAAGAGAAAGAATGAAGAAAACTCACAGTAAAAGTAAAGGAGAGGAAGAAAACTCACAGATTTTAAATTTTATAGCGTCCACCCCATTCAACACCTCCTCCATATGTTGCAAGCTTTCCCTCCAAAGTTCTTCTCCAACACTGACCCGACCTCATGTAGTAAGCGAATGCGTTCGTCTTCCAAAGGAAGTGGTCGAGGCCATTTCAACATCTCACGCAACTCAGGACCAGTGTACCTTTGCAACCGATCAGCATCAAATACAGACTCATCGTTCTCTATAACAGCCTTAAGCCCAGAAACCAAATCATCATAATTCAATTGCTCATCAGGCCAGAAACAGAAATTAAGAGCATCCAAAACAAGCAAATACTGAACCATGAGAGGCCCATTATCAAAATAGTGAATTCCTTCAAAATCCCATTCGACTTTGGGAATCCCACCTTGAACTTTATCAACCACTTTCTCGATTGCTGAGGAGTCTATGGTGACATGTGAATGACTCCAAATCCCACTAAACATTTTCATATGCAAGCTCCAATTAATTCCCATTTATAACAGTCATACTTTATTAATGGCACAGATACAAACTTCAGACTGCATGTAATCATCATTCTTGATCTTTTTTTAAAAAGATATGCATCCTCTTTACCCTTGATATCCTTTGTCATATCCAATGCAATGGGTATCTTACTAGCAAACAAGAATGGGGGCCATTGAACAACGGACACGTCACCTGAAGAATATGGCACAAGCAGCAGGTCACTCTCTCTCTATTACTTATCAAGTAATCCGTTCGCATACAGTCAATGAATTCATTCCACACCTGGGAGAACTATGCAATGTTCTTTCGCTCCCACGTCTTGGACCCCAATGTCCATCGATCTCATCTCACCCTGAATCATCCATTTTCCAGTTTCTTCTCACTGGAGCAGATTGCACATCCGTCATAGCTCGCACCTCCCTTTATCTATCGTTGCCTCCTTTCCCAACCATTAGAAGTAAAATAACAGCAAAGGAACTATCAACACTATAAAGTCCCTGGATTTTTTTTTTTTTAAGGATTCAATGTTGTTTAGTTAAATCTCAAGCTGCCACAAGCTTAACAGTTATGTCCAATTGTTGAGATTAGTTGTAAGGAATGAAAGTCCCCTTTCACCTGCGAAATGAGGTGACGCTCTCTGCAACCATTACAGTCCTTCAAGCAAGATCGGCCAGAACAATGTGAACAAAGGGCGAGATTAGGATGCGAGATCGTCCACCATCGGCCTGGAATCATCACGCCATCTTCCTCGAGAAACCCAACACAGTTTCGATGTCCGAAACCTCCATGAGAACTCAGACTGACTTGTTGAAAGTCTTTCCCATTATTTGCAGAGCGAGAAAGTGAAGAAGAAAAAGAAGTGAGAGGGGCAGTAACAGTGGGAGAATCAATGATCAATTCAGTAATCCAATCAGTAAGCTCGACGAGGCTCTTGCCGCTAACTTCACATTGTTAAGCATTACAGCGACTTCAACGTTTTGAGGATCAATTTGCCCAGCCTTGCAAAGCCCAAATAAAGAACCTAAAAGCCAACTGAAAATCTCTCTGTTCTTGAAGAACAGATGTTACTACATTGGCTGAGATGAATGGGACGAGGGTTTCTAATGGGTCTTCAATCGGGTCGAAGCAATCGAGGATGGTTTGGACTTCGAATTCGATTTCCGAAGTGGGTTTTGGAGAAGTGGCGCAGAGAAATCTGGGTTTTGTGATGAATTGGGAAATGGGTTTGTAGAATAGCGATGCAAGTCTCATTGTGTGAATGATAAAGACTGGACTTTGATGAGTGATAAGGGGTTTTAAGGGTTAAAAATTGAAAACCCAGTGAGGGTATAGGAGTGGGGAGTGAGTGAGTGTGTTATTTGGATCGAAGAAGATCCGCCATGAGAGGAGAGAACTCTTCACTCTCTTATTGTTGCAGAGACGAAGTGGAAGTGAGAGGGAGTGAGAACCGCCATCGTGAAGAAGAGAGGGAGAAGAAGAGAAAAGGGTTTGCACAAGAGCAGAAAGAAATAAGGGTTTTTACTTTATAGGGTGGGTGGCTATTCGCCCCCACTGAACTTCTGAAAGCACCCGCCCTTTAACTCACCAAATAAAACCCTAATTTCGAAATTCACATTCAATTAAATGTAACCCTATTTTATTTAATTAAAAATAAAATAAATTATCGTTATGAAAATTAGGGATGTTACAGACATTCTAATATTAGTGCAAAGGCCACTCACGCCGAAACAAAGATCGTACAGCCAGTGCCCAGATGAAAGCTACTTAGGACACCAACCCGAGCTTACGGCGCCTGACTCGGCACGAGCCCTTTGACATAGCTCGGGCAACTCAACCCTCAGCTAAGCTGTCTGCAACATGCCCACTATCAAACATGGCTACAGAGTCATTGTTGTGTATGACTCAGGGTCATAATAAAAAATGGTCAAGCTCTCAATTGCAGACAGACCAGTCGACGTCCTATTGATTCAACCAGCCTATGCTAAAGCAAGACGACAAGGCGAAACGAAAAACATGCAATAGAGACAACAAGCACGAAACAGATAAAATTGTTTTCATTAATGGTCAAAACGGAAAGGGGTACAAACACACAAAGTTTACTCCTTATCAACAGAAGGTACAAAAACAAAAGAGCTAAGCCTAGTGGAAGAATGAGTTCAAGTTGCGTCGACATGCGCCACGGCTTGGGCATCAGGGCCCAAACTGTTTTCCTCGTCTGATGACGCAGAGGTAACAAACAAATCTACATATGACATCTTCTTATAATAGCCGAGATCCCACTCCGGACGCTCCTCCTTCATCAGCGCTAGCAGCTCCAACCTGCCATGTACAACCCCGCGAAACTCGTATTTGCCTTGTTCCTGAAGAAGCTCCTCCTGGCGCACCTTCGCATCAACAAGTTCACGCTCCAATAGCTCCAATTTTCCAGTCAACGCGTCGACTTGAGACTGCTCTATGGCCAGACTGCTCTTCACAGCACTAAGCTCATGCCACTCCAATTTGAGCTAGTCCTCGGCCTTCCTCGCCTCTCGAGCATAGAACTCCACATCGAATTCTAACTATTGCTTCTGAGCAGCCCAATCGGCCTCATTCGAAACATTCTCTTCAGCAAGAGACGACAGTTTAGAACGCATTGTAGCCACAACTTCCTGCGCAACCTCTACGTCTCGGTGGGTCCGGTCCAACTCCTATTTGAGTCTATCTTTCTCGGACACCGCCTCAGACCGATCACGCTCAAGGACCTTCAGATGAGCCCCTTGAGTCTCAGCGGCCACGGTTGATTGATCCAACCTCTTTTCCTCAGCCCGCTTCTGTAGCTGATCAATTTCATAAAGCGCATCAGAATACAACGCCAGCATGTATGAGAAGACATGCTCCAAGGTTTATACCCTCTCACGAGCCGCTTCAATTTTTGTCCCAGCAACGGTCACGTGGCTCAAGTGAGACATACCCAACATAAGGTACTTCAAGCCCTTGTCCATACAGCCTTCTAGCGTATCCTCCTCGGGTTTTGGAGCACAATTCATCAACCAATTGTGACGCCTACTTATATGCTTCCTCGAAGCATACTCAAGGTCCACCTTTTGGTGCCAGACATGTGAACTCATATTTACCAAGTCCGGTGCAAACAGGCTTATCCGTGCATCCAAATGAAGCTTTCCCGGATCAGGAATTACGCCAGCACCACCCTTCACGGTTGCCACTGTCCTCAGGCTCTCCTCCGTGGCCTTTCCTTTGTCACGAACAACCGACTCTTTGGCGCGAGACAACTCGACGGGATCTAGTGGGAGATGAGGGAGTGAATTATCCAAAGGACCCTCCCACACTTCTAGCTGTGGTCTGGAACGAAACGATGAACAATGCAGACTATGGGAAACTTGGCCCTCGACACCACGACCAATATTAGAAAGCGCACCAATGGGACAATTAGATTCCACAACCTCAGGCGGGTATTCAAAGAAGCCTTCTATCGGAATAACCTCGCGCGAATAAGTATCAACAGAAGCCGCCATTGTGTCCCGCACCAGACAATCATTCAAAGCATCACCTGCGCACCACTGAGATTTGACCTATTTTAAACCCTCGCAAATTGCAGGTAATCTTTCTCCAAGCCGGACACATCAGTCTCCGCCCCGATAGGCTTAGCAGACTCGCACTCTTCTCTCACTAGAGCGGGTCATGCCGAAGGCAACCCATTTTTAACACGGGACCTCTTCCTCGCAAAAGAGGCAAGCGTTTCATACAACTCCTCCATGTCAGACAGAACGGGAGCTTTGCCCCCCTCAGCCTTTCTCTTCCTTGAAGGGGCCCCATCTTCCAACTTAATTCGCGATACTCGGTATAGAGTGGGGGCAACATGCTAGTTGTCCCACAACCCACTACAGATGAAGTTGGAAACTCTTATAACGTCGACCACGTTCCTCTTTGGCAAACCACGTAACATCTTCATGGTGTTTTACTTTTCCAAGGTAAAAGGAGTAATGGGAAACCTTCTGTGAAAAAACACAAACAATTATTAACCAGCCCACAATCAAGCATATCAAAGTCACGATAAAGGGTTGAACTTACGAAGCGACCTGAACTCTCGCTCGATCATACGACCCTTGCATAGAAAATAATTCAAATTCACAGGGGCCAAAAAGCAATACTTCTGCCAGAACTTGAAATCATCGGGTAGATTCACAAAGCAAGTTGGCGACATCATCTTACAACAGCGTTACCCTTCAGCCGGGGAGAAGTTAACAACTGAATTACTCGTTGAGTCACGCTGACGCCGACCTCCTTAGCACTGATCAGAATCAGGAGGATGATCCTATATCCATTAGGCCCCAACTGAGCCGGTGGAATCCCCGGAGATTCAAGAACTCCCAAGTCAAGTCCAGAACTAGAAAATGCACTCTAGTTTGAAGCATCCCACGATGCAAGCAGATGAAACCAGCTGGAGGTGACATTGGCGTTTGGTCACCAGTCAGAACATACAATGGTAGGTCTTCAGTGACCCCAAACTTCGTACGAATTTTGGCAAGACCAGGCTCGGACAATAACCTGTCTTTGAAAAACTCCAAGCCCTTGGCCATGGTTGCGTCGTCAATAAGGTTTTGTTGAGCAATGAAGAAGATGAACAATCTTTCCTAATCAGAGCAGTATCTTCAACAACAAATAAAGTATAAGAGTCAGACTCTACACTGCGGATAACCTAAATAGAGATTGGGTTCCCGTTTTTTTTTTTTTTTTTTTTTTTCCGCTGGACCGACGCACGTTCAATTTATGCAGCGCCCGACTCAAGCAACGATTCAGACTCAATCATCATGAGGGGCGCATCCCTTCAAGAGACGACTTAGCAAACCGATGTGATGACCCACTAACTCGGGGGGGAGTAGATGATGATACATAAAAGAGGTCACACCCCTGAGCCATGCACGTGTCAAGATGATCTCGAGGAACTACGGGCCCTAGCATCAGCCCAACACTGATCCGACCCAAGCGGTTTTAAGGCCGTCCAATTCAGTCCGTCAGACGGACCCGAACTCTTACAGCATGCTAGGCCCACACGTCTCACAGCTATCCTCAATACTCGTAAGTCCTACTGAGGCAAGTATCTCGAGGATCAGTTTTAGATAAGCAACTACAAAAACTCTCTACTTCCAACTAGGAAGCAAATATCAGAGTACATTCCACACAGTGAATCTTCCTTCTATGAATTGCTCTCGAATTGAAAACTATCTTTCGCGTATCTAGGAGCACAAGGCTAATATGAAACTTCCCTCCTATAGCACAACTCCTAATTAGATAAGGATTTCCACGAAAATCTCCTTCCTAAACTACTCTTTCGATGGCTTGGTAGAAATTCCCTGTTACAACATTACACCTTCCTCATATCTCTGTCTGACTTTTGCATCGCAGTGCCATTGGCCACCACATCGATGGTCTGTGGCTCATAAGCGTTACTTGTGCAAGTCAGCAGGAGCTATGTCAAAGCAGGGGAGCAAAAAATGACAAAATCAATATATATATATATATATATATATAATTTAGACATATATATGTATCTTTTTATGATGTTTAGACATATATTTATTTTATTATTGTATTTTAAAATTACACAAACAATAAATGTAAAAATATTGTATAATTTAGAGTTGAATGCACTGTGATTTTTTTTTTTTTTTTTGCCATTCAGTTAAAAGATGGGCATTGACTAGAGTTGAATACACACATGGTCCCTTTTGGACCGTCGACACATATCTTGTAAAATCCACCATGCATTTTGCCAACTTATCATTGAAGGCAGTGACCATCATATTTAGATCAATAGACACACATGGTGTGTCTACTCAATGAAGGCTTTGCGCCGGGTTTGGTTGTAAAATGCCTCCACATTATCATACAAGTGGATGTCAAATAAAAAACTCCCCTTTAGATTTTCAAGATACTAAAGGCATGAAGCATAACAATTTATTTTGGTTTGCTAGGGACCCAAAATGTAAGTTATGAAAGGAGTGTCATACTGGGTATGAGTTAGGAGTTTGAGGGGCTTCAAGCCCAATACCCCTACATTTAACAATAATGTGTTCAAAATTTGCCAAACAAAAAAAGAAGCAACCCTCATGTAAGAAAGAAACTATTGGTCGAGAAATAGAAGAAAATGGCTTTCACATAACAGATGAAAAGGCTTACTTCAGGAAGCATCTGCACAACACAACCATAGCAAATTTGTGATTATGGTTGCCTTTTAATCACATTTAGATGACTGTCACACTACATTTATTTATTTATTCATAGTAGCAAAAAGGATTACAATGTGAGATGGAGGATCCCATAAAAAATCCAAAAGAAAAAGGCAAACAAGACATAAATTATATAAGCAAATCTAAATCCCACTGGAACGTAAGGATTAAAGGGGACATTATTGTGCAATTATTAACCAAATTAATAAGCGTCTAAATATACGTTTTAACTCGCAAGTTCAGAAGATCAAACAAATAGTATGATAGCAAGAACGAGATCATTCCCACGAGGATTGGATTAATTGAGTTTAAAACATATTTCTTAATACTACTACTTAAATGAAATCTAATAAATAATTAGTTGTTAAACTAAAAATAATGACAAGGGATAAAGATGATGTTCAAACGAAAATAAATTTAAAACTAGAGTTCAAATAATGAGAAAATAAGTTAAGAATTCAATATCCGCCACTAGTCATCTTCCTTTGAACAACAACACGCACAATGATACAAACTAAATTTCAATGCTCAAATTTTGCCAACCTAAGGGTATGGGTGTCTACTCCTTAAGCTATGGATTTTCCTAAACAACGAAGTAGGCATGAGTGTTTACTCTAATTTTTTTCATTCTCAAGGTATTTAGAATGATATCTATTAACTTGCACCTTAAAAACGCATAAATCAATGAAAATCGACAAAAGAACAAAATCCAAAACATGAGATCTATTTCGGTCATTCATGTTGATTAATTCTAAGAACCAAGTATTGGTTCTTTTTGTCACTTAGCATAGACAGAAGACTCGGTCATCTAAATTTACCCGTGTTACAATCCTCATAAAATAATGCATGTGATGATCAAGCATAAACAAAGTTCATATGAAGGGTGAAATAGAACCAGAAATTAATCAATTAAGCATCATAAAAGTAGTGTAATAAGGCATGTCAGAATTCTCAAAGAGTCATAACAAGTGTTTCAATGTATCCCTAACTAAATTGTTTAGTTACACATAGTGCAAGTAAAATAATTCAAATTAAACATTGAAGAGTTTAGAAAATAAGCAAACTGTGCTCTGTGGTGGTGTGGATAAAAGTGTTGCATGCAAATAACGGAGAGATTCAAACTCTTTTTCCCTCCCTCTTTCCTTATTCTTCACACAGCAAGTCACAGCCCAGAAACAGAGTGATACCGGCAACAGCTTCAGTCAATGAGGATAGCTCCTTCACACAATTTTTATTCTTCTTCACTTCACGCAAGCAACAACAAAGAAGAAGAAGCAATCCACAGCTTTCTCATGCAGAGCAACCAACATCGCTGGCCAACTGCAAGATCTCATCTTTGCTGATTCTGAAACAGAGCATGCATCTTTTTTGTTTCTGCTGATTCATGAAGTGAAGGAGATAAAGAGGGGGAATAAAACTCTCTCCTAGACTCTGGTGTGATCTCACTCTGCTGCTGGTGTGAACATTTTGTGCGTGAAGAATCGAATCCCTTGCTGGTTGTGCATGAAGAACTCTTTAGCTCTTGTTTTTTTATCTGTTTGACAGAGGCAGATAGAAGATATTAGAGCCCCAAACCCCCCTCTAATAGCACCCTTTTTTTTTCTTATTAATTCCCTCATCTTTCCTAATGGGTTTCAACCTAAAATTCCTTGTTAAAATGGGCTTCTATCTTTAACGATCCAGCCTTGCACGTGAAATTAGTTTTTTTTTTGGAGTTGCTACATGTACCCGACTGATTGGCCTCGGTTGCACCAACATTTTTGGATGTTTCGACTTTGTTAACCAACTTAAAATATGTAACACCGACTTACATTTTTTAACAATGAAAATAATTTGGGGGTATAATTTCTAGTTTGTGAACATTAATTTGTTTTTATGGAAAAAAATAAAGGTAAATGTTACCAATAAAACTAAACTTCAGTCACATATTCTTTACTTTCAAATTTGCGTACAAACTTCAAAAATACACTAACCATTGTCACAAGTTCTACAATAAATAGCAAACACTATGGTAGATTGTGTAAAAAAAAAAAAATTAAGTGCTTCATTAAACACAGAGGGGTTCACAAAAAATACGTATTAAAAATAAATAAATCTGTAGGTGAGTGCATCAATGCCACCGACTTTATTTTCTATATTTAGCTCTTAAAAATTGTTTAGTATATTCAATCACTTTTCGTTAATCATACAATCAAACTACTTGTTGATTTAGGACTTTTTACGAATTAATCTTATTGTAAATTTTTGGATATAGAGTTTTGGGATTGAATGCATTTTTTTAATAGTTGCAATCACTTGCATTTCTTATAATTTATTTTTTGACGACCCTAAACGAGAAAATTGCATCACCAAATGGTTTCTATTAAAAAAAAAAAATTGGTGTTACATCTTTTATATTGGAGCAAAAAAGTCAAAACATCTAAAAATGTCGATGCAACAAAGAGTTGGTGCAATTGAAATAGTTGCGTACACATAGCGACTCCCTTTTTCTCCTTAGTAGACCCTTAAAGTACCTTCCAAATACCAAAATTCATGTTATGTAGCTAAATAGAAACTTATTGTAAAAAAATATTTGAATTAACCAAATAATCTAACGATTAAACTTAGAAAACGATAATCAGAGTACACTTTTATGCACTCATCACACCCCCTAACCAGCTTATTGCTAGCCTCTAGCAATTCAAACGACTCAAACTTAACTACAAAAAAAAACAAGAGAAGAAACAACTATAATAAAACTCCGATCTATACCACTTTCGCTTGCACTTTTGATTGTATTTAGCGAATGCAACAAGCCTTTCAACCCCTAGGTGTCCCTAGTGGATGAGTTATAGTCTCATGAGGGCTTACCAAAGAGGTATCCACAAATATTGTGTTATTTGTTAACAAATTGCTCAGTCTTAACTTCCAAATTCAACAAATACCACAAATTGTCAACGAGAGTAAAATATCATAAAAAATGGTTTTCATTCATTAGCAAATTTAAAACAATGAACCACATCTTCACAAGTTTAGGAACTCCAAATTAGGCACATCACCTATAAATGACTAGTGAGAAGCCACAAGTTCCCGTTGGTGTAAAGTGACCCAACAAATAGCCATGGAGCTTCGAAGAAATTCCTATATAAACGACTTACTACCTCAAAATTCATTGAAATTTCCATTTGATGAAACAACCAAGGCAATGATTGTAACAAAAATTAAGATCTTTTTTTAATTTTTTAATTTGTATCAAGGATATATCAATGGACTATGCAATGTTTAGCTCCTTTAAGTTTTCTAATTGACCCATATATCGAGTTTCAGACCAATGACTCCCAAACCAGATGACTTTAGGACATTAGGTGTAGAAACACCCTTACGAATTTGCTAATTCGAGTAAAAAAAACTACGAAGTTAAACTAGACACAACTCGACTTCAACATGTGCAATGTCTAGCTATCTTAAGTTTTCTAATTAACCCATGTATCAAGCTTTAGACCAATGACTCCCAAATCAGATGGCTAGGGCATTAGGTGTAAAAAATCCCTATGGGTTTACTAATTCCAGTAAAAAAAAACTATGAAGCTAAACTAGTTTACTTATAAATTAACATCATGCCAAAGTTACTCATATCAACAAAATTTACCAATTTATCCTAAGATATAAGCATGCATATTTTGTTTCACCTTTTTACACCCCATATTGTGTCAGTGTGCATGTGCTAAATTCAAAGTGAAACAAGTGAAATACTCACCAATCAAAAGTACAAATTCAGATTTTCTAGACATATGATAATGTGTTCACCATTTTAAACTCGATAATGAATTTTAAATCAAAACTAAAGTTCAACAGTACTCTAAAAAACAGCTAAATCCATCACTGAGTTCAACATAACCATGCCAAGACATCATTGCAAAAATTTATTATATTTTATTTTTTAAAATTTTGTTTATAAATCTTGTTATTTTTTCTATATCAGCTTTTACGAATAGCTAAACACAAAATAAACAAAAGAAAACAACCTTTCCACATCCCTCAACCTACATTTGACATTGTCCTCAATGTTAAAATCTACTATAATGATTTAGGGGGGATAAACTAACAACCTAGCAAAACATAATACGGAAATAATAAAAAGTAAGCAAGGGAAGGGCTTAGTTGGATTTCTATAACTCGTGAGTACCTTAGCATAAAGTTCTCCTTTGCTCATTGGGGTACCTCCTAAGTAGTGCTAAGTTTATAGTCTTCAGCCAGACTTGGAGACTCTCATGTTATGTTATGTATCGAATGGAGTGGAGTGTCAAATCCTCATCTCTAGGCTCAAAGTTCATCTTAATGTAAGGCTTCACTTTATGTCCATTCACCTTGAATGTTATATTTTTCTCTTTACTATGAACCTCCACAGCTCCATGAGGGATATCCTTGATCACAACATAAGAACCATACCACCTAGACTTGTGTTTCCCAGGAAAAAGTTTCGATAATTGTAGATCAACACCTTCTGTCTCACATGAAAATATTTCCGGATAAGGTTTTTATCATGATATGTCTTCGTTATTTCTTTGTATAGCTTGGCATTCTCATAAGCATCAGGCCTTTGTTACTCTAATTTATTCAGCTGCAGCTTCTCTTTATCACCCGCCTGTTTCATACTCGGTGCCCTGACAATGGAGGGAACCATAGTCATATTAGTGGGCACAAGAGTTTCAAAAGAAGGTACATACTTACTTGAATGAGACTTAAGAGCCTCAAGAGATTGTACGACCTCAATGATGTCCATCATCACACTGTCATCTTCATGCTCAGGATTCGGCTTTGTGAAACTATGAGTAATGGCTGCTTCCAATGGATCAATCCTATGTACCTGAAAAACTTACTCAACACACTTTCAAAAACATCAATGTTGAAACAATTATGCTCATCATGGGTAATTTTAATGTATCAAATACCTTAAATTTTATCTTTTCACCATTTAGTTGCATGCTTATAGTACCATTTTTAACACAAATTTTTGTATCAGCAGTATACATAAAGGGTCGTTCTGAAATAATAGGCAAAGATATCAAATAGAAGATTCTTCCATGTCAAAATTAATAAAATCGACATCCTATAAAACACCTCTAGGTATTTTGATGCTTATGTCTGCCAATTGTTATGTAATTGAAATTGATTTAAGTTCCCCCAACTCCAATTTATCATAAATCGTGTATGGCATCAAATTAATATTGACTCCTAAATCAATTATAGCACATTCAAAGAGTTTACTACCAATTATGCATGGAATAGTAAAACTGCCTGGATCTTTTGGTTTGGGCGGTAAACTTCTTAACCATACTACACTTACCTCTTCAATCAATGCAACTTTCTCATATTTCTGAAACTTTATTTTGTGAGTACAACAATCCTTTAAAAACTTGACATAAGATGAACTCTTTTGAATTGCATCAAGTAAAGGAATTTAATTTTTATTTTCCTTAAAGTTTCAAAAATATCACGATATTGGTTATCTTTCTTTTGCTTGATTGGCCTTTGAGGCAAGGGTGGCAATATCACATTATCTTCCTCACTTACCTTGTTGGAGTTTGTGGTTTCTGTTGCATGTGCTTCCATTTTTTCCTCATTCTTCTTTGTTCTCACCTTGTTGTCAATAACTTTACCATTTCCAAGGATTGTTATGACTTTGAGTTGCTCATGTCCTCTCGGGTTTGGTATGGTT
Organism: Berberis vulgaris; assembly: GCA_963556465.1. Taxonomy (NCBI): domain Eukaryota; kingdom Viridiplantae; phylum Streptophyta; class Magnoliopsida; order Ranunculales; family Berberidaceae; genus Berberis; species Berberis vulgaris. Next base: position 54,103,680 of record OY747129.1, on the reverse strand, counting down.
TGTGCTAGAAACTCTTCATTCTTTCTCTCACTCAATTCCTTGGCCAACTGTCGTACTTGTGCCTCCAATCTCTGAATGACTTGACTAGTTTGAGCATTGGTTTCTTGCTATGTAGTAATGAAATATAGTATGGCACCTTCAAGACCATCCTTCTTCTGCTCAAGATTCGACTGTACCCCTTGTGGTGGAAGTTGAAAGTTATTTCTCTGCTAGAAATTTCTCCGTTGCCCCTGTGGATCTAGACTGTTCTGATTTCCACTCTAAGAGGAAATGTGATGATTTCTCCACCTTGAATTGTAAGTACTGGAATAGGGATTGTTCTTGGGAGGATAGTTGTTTTGTCCCACATAGTTTGCATGTACCCGTTCTGTAAAAGAAGACATGGGACAAATCTTAGTAGTATGATTAGAATGAGAATATACGACTTGAACAACTTATTGAACGGGGAGATGTTCTGGGTTTACATTGCTTACACAAGATCTGAGCTTGGATTCCAACATTAGTGCTTACCTCATAAACACCCTTATCTCATTCATGGCCTCCTTTTTGATGAAAATTGTTTATAATTCTCACTTAGGGTCTCAAACAACTCAATAACTTCCTCAATGTTCTTTTCCATAAGCACATCTCCACAAGCAGAATCAACAAGACTTTTATTATTATCATTTAAACCTTCGTAAAAAGCTTGTACGTAATCATCTTGAGATAGATTGTGGTGTGGACATTTGAGAAACAACTCATTGAAATATTCTCATGCTTCAAATAATGGATCCCCATCTTTTTGTTGGAAAGTCTGAATTTCCCTTCTGAGATGCTTTGCATTTTGTGCGTCGATTTTATTGATTTATGCATTTTGCCAACAATTCAGAAATCATTTGATCAATAGACACACATGGTAAAGCCTGCATTTTACCATTCGCAGCCACATATCTAGCTTATGTCAAAGCATTTCTAAATCAATAAAAGTTCAACTCTAGTCGGGAGATAATCGGAATGTCTAGCACATGGAGAAGAATGCATAAGGTGCATACTTTCAGTACAAAGTGGGGAAGAACTGGAAAAAACAATGCGTGCTTGTAACGGAGAATACCATCCGACCAAGTGTAATGACGACGAGACTCCGAATTTTGTTGGAAATCCTTGATAACTTGAGTAAGATAAGTATCGGAAACATAATAAGCCTTGATGTCTGACAACCAAGTAGAAATAGGCAGCGAAATGGCAGAAAGAGAATGCTCTTCTAGAACACGTGAAAGTGCATCTGCAGCTACATTTTCCCTCCCTTTTCGATACACAATATTAAAATCAAACCCTAATAACTTCGAAACCCACTTTTGTTGCATAGGGGTAGACATATGTTGTTCAAGCATATGCTTAATGCTGCGATGATCAGTAACAATGAAGAATAGCCATTTCAAGACACAATGAAGAATAACCATTACCTCATTCTCATAAGTGGACAACCCACGATTCCTCGGAGCAAAGACATGACTAGTAAATGTGAGAGGACACCCTTTTTGCATCAAAATACCACCGAAACCAATACCGGAAGCATCACATTCAATAGTGAAAGATTTTGAAAATTTTGGAAGTGATAAAACTGGAGCTGTAGTCATAGCTAATTTTAGAATGTCAAAAACAAACATTGCCTTAAATGACCAAACAAAAGAGTCTTTCCGGAGAAGTTGCATCAATGGTGCACTAATGGACCCATAATGGCGAATAAATTTGCAATAATATCCTGTAAGTGATGCACTATTTTAGTAGCACACAACTTAGTACCCTGCTTTGTGATTGTAATATAGAATAAGTAGGGATCGTTTTGGACCGGGGATTAAAGGGCTTGCCAATTAACACTAAGAATAACTAAAAGACAACTAACAACCTAATTAAGTAAATATTGGGGGACTGGATTTTCTAAGTTAAACTGTGAAAATAACTACAAAAATTACTGTAGAGATAATAAAACTAAAGGGACGACAAAGATGAGAAATTAGCTAAGGGTTTATCTCCACACACCAAACATATGATCATAAATCAATCTTCAATAATCACTTGCTAACTCGTGAGTGACAATGCTCAAAATTAACCGTGATCAACATTGCATTAATCTTATTATTTTCCCAAGTTCGTTGAATTAAACTTAGCGTCGCTTTCAAACTATTCTTATCATGCTATATAATCGGGAATCGCAAGTTAGATAAAAAAATCCAAGATCATTAAGTTTTGTGGAAAATATGAACACTGACTAGGCAATTACAAGTATGATCAACATCTTGTTCTTACCTAGGTTTTTTACTTAACCTTACCAACGTTCATTAGTATTTACTACTTATGAGTACAAGATTATAACGATTAGGTGAAACTCTCTTATACTCTAGCCCCAGATCCTAGCATGCTTACTAAGTTGGCCACCTTAACAAACATACAAAGAAAAGTTCTCTATAAAGCAGTTAAGCAAAACATAATCACTAATAGCAAGGAAGATTAAATTCAATTAATTTACAAAACACATGTTTGGGGTTTCGAATCAACCCCTAGCTGAAAGGGAGTTTAGCTAGACATATTTATTATGTTCAAATAGTAATCCATAATTAATAATCAAGTTAAATAAGAAAAAGAGAGGTTTAGAGATGAAAAACGCTGTCGCTTGATCCGTGGTGGTACAGAATGGATTGCGGGGTGCGGATAGAAGAGAGAAAGAGAAATAAATCTCTTCTTCCTCCTTCTTCACGATCTTCCCTCTTCAGACTTCTTTCTTTTGTTGAGCTTCGATTTACTCCTACTCTGACTAGCTGTGACTGAGAAGGCGTGAAGATGAAGAGAGGATCAGGTGGAAGAACGAAGGACGAGATGTGGTTCGATCGATGGTAGCTGTATGGAGCAGGTGATGTGGCTAAGGAGATAAGGTGATGAACAATGATGGTTATGTGGCTTTGATTGCGAGGAAGAGGAGGCTGTAGGTGGATCTATGACTGGGAGATCAGGCGAAGAAAAGGGAGCTGATTGTGAAACTGTGGTGCGTGGCGATGGAAACTATGTGGCTGCGAATAGGCTAGAGTTTGTGTAGCTCTAGCCTATTCAGCAACAATTCAGAAGCAGGCTAGAGTTGAATGCACCGTGATTTTTGTTAATTCGCCTTGCATTCAAATGTGCAAGTTTGTGTCAAACCAATGCGTATGAAACATGCATGCTCATGTAGGCTCCGTATTGTGTTAGACGTCTACCATAAAAAACTTGCACATGGACATAAAAACATTCTTGTTACTAATCCTCATAATTTCTCAAAATTTCAGCTTAAACGAACTAACAAAAATCATAGTTCATGTGCAAGTTGGTTGAAATTATTTCAAGGAGCAATGGTCAGATTGAGCTAAACTTTCCACACGTTAGTTTTGACATTAATCTGCACATTTTCTAAAAATCTTAGCTAAAAAGAGAAATTGAAAGCATAGTTCATTTTGAGTTGGTCAGAATTTGTCCTTTGACATGATCATGTTTTCGCAACATTATTTACACGTTTGACTCCGCCCAAATCCAATTGTCCCATACCCTTTTCTAGCAATTGTTTAGAATGAAACCTCAAATCCATTGAGATTTAGGCTTTCAATTGAAGCATGAAAATCCACCCTTAGAACTCAAACAAAACTCATACTTTTCTTTTATCTTGCCCATTGGAGATGCCCTAATATAGCACGACACAGTTTTAGAAATGGGGCACAATTTGCAGTCATGTTGAATGTAATTGTAGTTTGAAGGAAATCTTCAAATCAACTAGTTGTGACCAAGTGTCAAGTCCTCACTAAGCTGAGACGGATCAGCCAACGTGTTGATCATGTAACCAGTGTACGGATCAACCAATGTGTTGATCATGTACCCAGTGTACAAATCAGCCAGCGTGTTTGTCACGCCCCGACCCGCCACGGGAATCACAGCGTGCCGATGCGTGAACTAACACACATTTCAATCTCCCTTACTAAGTGCAAAGGGTCCAAACTTTTGTCATTGCCCAAAGCGGACAATATCTTACTGTGCGGATCGGGTCGTTACAGAATGGTATCAGAGCCTGACCCAGCCGGAAGTGTGCCATGTGGAGGTGGGCCCTCGGGCAACGTGGACGTTGTGCCTGTGTGGCCAACGAGGACGTTGGGCCTTAAGGGGGGTGGACTGTGAGACCCTTGTGTGGGCGGACCTGAGGGGGAGGGTGAGGGTGAGGGTTGGAGCCCAATAGGCCCAACAGGCCCGTGGATCCTAAGAGGGGTTGGGCTAGCTACCAAGGGGGATCATAGTCCCACATCGCCTGGGTGCGGGATGGTTATGTGCTATATATGTGCGAGGTTGGATCCCCATAGTAAGAGGCCTGTGGAGCCCCAGTAGGTGGGTGGAAGCAACAAATCCTTGAGGTGAGGGAGGTGCGGAATGCTGCCCAATAGGCCAAAGAGGACAATATCTGGATGAGTAGGGCCAGAGAGGGGCCCAGTGTCCGCTATGCATACTCTGAAAGAGGCCTTTTAAAGCCGTGCGGGCCGGTTGGGCCCAAAGCGGACAATATCTTACTGTGCGGATCGGGTCGTTACAGAATGGTATCAGAGCCTGACCCAGCCGAAAGTGTGCCACGTGGAGGTGGGCCCTCAGTCAACGTGGACGTTGGGCCTTAAGGGGGGTGGATTGTGAGACCCTTGTGTGGGCGGACCTGAGGGGGAGGGTGAGGGTGAGGGTTGGAGCCCAATAGGCCCAACAGGCCCGTGGATCCCAAGAGGGGTTGGGCTAGCTACCAAAGGGGGATCATAGTCCCACATCGCCTGGGTGCAGGATGGTTATGTGCTATATATGTGCGAGGTTGGATCCCCATAGTAAGAGGCCTGTGGAGCCCCAGTAGGTGGGTGGAAGCAACAAATCCTTGCTGTGAGGGAGGTGCGGAATGCTGCCCAATAGGCCAAAGAGGACAATATCTGGATGAGTAGGGCTAGAGAGGGGCCCAGTGTCCGCTGTGCATACTCTGAAAGAGGCCTTTTAAAGCCGTGCGGGCCGGTTGGGCCCAAAGCGGACAATATCTTACTGTGCGGATCGGGTCGTTACAGTGTTGATCATGTTGCCAGTGTGTTGATGCATAATGTGAGAACATTGGCTGGTCTCACATGGTTTCATGTGTGTGCTAGGTTAGTAGACTGGATTGGAAGGCTTTTCTGGATGGATCCAAGTGAAGAATACATTTGGACTCTAGTGGGGTGAACAAGTACGAATGCTTGATCAATCCATGCTGATGAACCATGCATGCGTATGGGCAGTGCACAAGCAATGCCCATCTCTACTTGTTGTATGCTTCAGTATGAATGAAAATAATGTATGTTGAGTTCAATGTTATACAGAATGGCCTAAGGTCTTTTTATTTTTTTTTAAGTTAAAGATTAGTTTTTGTTTTCTAGTGTTCATTCCTGATTGTAAATATTTCCAGTGTTACATTTAAAATTTTTTGAAAATGCTTAACATCTACTTAGGGGAAGGTGTCTCCTGAGCCTGTCTCAAGCAAAATGTTGTGCTAGTGTTGGCCATGCAATAAGCTAGCGGCCTGACTCAAGCATGGCTGAGATGGCTTGTGAGATGATTGAGACGGATGAATGGATGACTTACTAGACAAACATGTTGAGACAAGCCCAAGCACGAGGCACGTTGGCTAGTAATGGATTGACAGACCAAGTGTCCTGCATGCTTGCACGATGCATCCTTGGTGTATGCATGGATAATGGATGAGGCTCGGATGTTGGATTGAGGCCCACATGCATAATTCGAATGTTTGAATTGTAAATTAGATGAAACAACAACCTCTAGTTTCATTTAAATGAAAAATTAAACCAAACTTCACTTTGCTATCTAAATTCAACATTTTAGGGCACTATTTGAACCGAGTAGGATTTGATCGAATAAATTGACTTAATTTGACATCTATCTCTTTTATGTATTTATTAGGACAAATGGTAGTTAATTGTTTGGCGACAAATGCCTGAATGACACAGATAATTAGTTATTGAAGAAATTTAGTAACATAGCCATTTTATAAGACATTTGATAGGGAATGAGATATAGACTATTCAAAGTGAATCAAAATGAATCCGTGCTTATATATCAAGGCAATAAACTAAGGGCTTAAACACTCTGTGGGTGTTTATGCTTTCTATGTGAGTTGAATCTTGTGCATAATGCAATAAACTAAGGGCTTATCCCGAAATACTCTGTGTGTGTGTGTTTGTGCTTTCTATGTAGGTTGAATCTTGTGTAGTGTGATGTATTGTTAGCCCTTCAATAAGTTGAGATGTGTGTTGATAAATACATGTGTGTGCACGGGCTGGTGTGTAGGTAGTATCCGGAGGGACTGATGCATGGCGTAAGCTGAACTACGTAGGAATCTTAGTGCCTCGTGAGAAGAATCAAAACTGAAAATATACATAGAACTCTAATCAGTTACTAGCCCTGTGACAACATGCACCCCAAGTGAAAAATAACCATAATAATAACAATAAAATAAAATAAAAATAATAACCTGTTTACCCCAGCCAACACTAATAACTGTAGGTGAGTCATGTAATCAATTTATAAGCAACTCCAAACGTCAACTTGGAAACATGTATACAATTAACTATATCGTTAAACGTACAAATCAACAAAAGTCGGGATGGAATCACTAATCATGACATACCAATGGTCACTACGGCAATCTTATGATGATCCCAAGGGTACATGTATATACACAGCAAAAAAATATTGATGCCATGAGAACCAACATACTAGATGCACAGGGGATCCAATCTGCAACTTATCATTACAAGTGACAGCTCAATTCGAACCATGTTAACAAGGGCCCTTGCAGGTTTTAACATAAGAAAATAATCGAATGGAAACTCTAGCCTATACGCAACTTGCCCAATATTTTGTTCTTCGCCTTGCATCACAGATTTTTGTTAATTAGCCTTGAATGTTAGAAAAGGGACTAGTGCTAAGGCGAATGAATCCTTTTGCCAACAATTCAGAAATCATTTGATCAATGACAACTTTTTGAGCATGAGGATGGTGATATGGATGCTTATTTGGCGGTGTAGCTCCAGGAACCAAGGAAATGTGGTGATCGTTACTACGAGTTGGAGGCAAAGCAGATGGTGTAGCAAAAATATCAGCATGGTCCTCAAGAAGGTGTTGTAAAGCAATGGGATGAGAAGACACATCAGAAGGAGTCACCTCAAGGGATTTCAGTTGCAAAAGAACCCGATTATCACCACGACTAAGAGCCTTAGAGATGCATCGAAGATTCACCGCCACCACAGGTTGATGGCTTACGCCTTGTAAATGATATTGCGTTCCCTTAAAAGTAAATCGAACCCAAAGATCAGTAAAATCAAAGGTAATAGGTCCAAGTGTACACAACCATTGTGCACCAACAACATCACATCCCCCAAGAGGAAGAACAAAGAGGTCTTTGACAAAGGCAAACCGCCCAATTTTGAACGGAACTTGAGGACACGTACCCAAACATGCGCGCTCACCACCATCAGCAACCATCACATTTAAAGTAGCGGACAAAGGAATGATATCATGAATATACTTCACAACCCGTGGATCAAAAAAGTTATGGGTACTCCCAGAGTCGAGCAAAATCGAAACACATTTGCCTTGTAAGATACCTTGGACACGAATAGTTTGGGAGTTGGAAACACCACCCAGAGCATGCAAAGAGATCCCAACCTTATCAAGGAGGACCTCGGGGTCATTAAGCGACACAAATTCAGTTCCCATAGCATCGCTAACAACGTCATCATCAATGGGCCAATCACCGTCCATTAGGAACAATTGTTTATTTTTGCATTGATGGCCACGGTGAAATTGCTCAATCACAATTGAAACAAAGGTTTTTGTTGCGACGATCAGTCATCTCAGCTAAAGATAGGCGATGAATCAGAATGGACAAAGGTTTAGAGCCCGATGATGAAGCAAGTGGAGAAGAGGCAGACATAGGTAAAAATCGACCATTTGAAGCACGCGGTTGCCTGCGTAATAGTGATAGCTTATCTTCAACCTGACGAGCCAATCCAATGGCAGTAAAAAGTGAAGTAGGATTGAGAAGCTTCACATCACCACGAATGTCATCCTTCAGTCCACCAACAAAGCAATCCACCATGAAAGGCTCGGAATAGCAACAGTGAGATTGGAGAGACGCTCAAATTCCTCCAAGTACTCTTGCACAATTCCCTTTGTTGTAACCAAGCCAACAACTCACCAGGCCGCGCATAGTCAGCAGATCCAAAACGAATACAAAGCGTTGTGCGAAATTCATCCCAAGTCCAAGATTCAACAACCTCTCCCATCCATCGGAACCATTGCACAACCTATTTTTCAAGATGAAAAAAAGCTAAGGAAATTATTCCGTGGGGTGGGGGGTCTGATTAAAAACAAAAAATAATTCATCCTAGTAGGACCAACTCAACGGATCATCACCATGGAAGCGAGGAAAATCAATACGAGTATAATGAGTTTGCCAGGGTTGAGGAGGAGTCGATTGTCCAGGTTGAGTAAATTGGTGATGAGGTGTTTGTGGTGTAGGCAGGAGGGCTGGTGTGGCGGTGTTGGTTGAGGCCCGTGGTTGGATAATGGTGACCAAGGAGAGAACTTGATCCCGCAGCTGAGTCATCGTATTGCATCTCTTCAAATTTGCTTTCGGTATGTGCTTGGGCAGCTTGTAAATTAGCAATGGATTTCTCCGAAGAAGATTGGAAATCAGACCAAGCGGTCTCTTTGACTGTAAACTCTTGCTTCAATACTGTGATTGCATCGTGAGCCTCCTGAGCAATAACTTGTGCTCGAACCATTGTATGTTCGGGTTGGATTCAACTAGCTCTAATACCAATGTTAAGAACTTGTTGAAGAGGGTTCCTAATATTGAAACAAGAGCTAAAGATTTGAACAGAATGGAAGAAAGTTAGAGAAAAATATAGAGAAGAAGAAAGAAATTTTATGATATTCTCAAAACAATCTTACATGGACTACCTATAGCCTAAACCAATGCCTAATTTAACAAGAAAACAAACTTTCTAATCCTAATTTAGCAATGAAAACAAACTTTTTAATCCAAAACAAACACCTAATAGCTTATTCTTAATAGAATTCAACTCATAATTTGAAACTTCAACTACTAATTTGAGAGAAAACTTTTAATCAAAACAACATCGTATCACTCGTTGGGGCCTCAATTTCGTAGCGTTAATGATTTTAGGTGGCACGCTTCCATGGGAAAAATAATTAACTCGGCTGAGTGGAGGAGGAAACACGAAAACCTAAATAACTCATCATCTTATTTGTTGGGTTTTCTCTGTCAACGATGACGATAGAACCCTCCCACCTCCAAGTTCCTCTCGCTGCTTGTAAACTGCCGCATCCGCCTTCTTTTCTCTCATCTATGCCGCCGAACTTGGCTCCAGATCTCCTCTACTAACACCACTGTATTGTATTGACCTGTGAGCTATTGAAGATAAATTCAAATCTTATTCAGATGTAAGGTATAATGACTACATCATTTGTTTTTTTTAAAACATTTGTCGGTCCAATTTGTATTCTATTATGATCAATGGATTGACTTCCTATATTCTGATTATTATTATTTTGGGTGTGTGGGTGTTATAGAGATGGGGAAGTTAATCTGTATTGAATTCCTTGGTAAAATAAGAGAGAAATGAGACATGAAATTTTTTTTCATAAGAATTTCTCTTCAAAGTTGAAACACTACTATGACAAAGAGGAAAAAAGATATATATAAAAATGTGCCATTTGAATTATTGGTTCTTCTTCTCAGGAAGAGTCGCTGAATACAGTATAGCCTAGGCATTTCAAATGTGGCGATGTCTAAAGGAAAAGGAAGCTCAAGTTTGGGAGAGGGGTTTCGCTATTGGAAAAATGATAAAATATAGAGTTTTAGGAGGATGTATTGTTATGGATGGATACACTTTGATAATGCTTAAAGAAAAAGCCAAGAAGGTAAAGACTAAAGTTATGTAGGATTTTCATGACATATGGGAGAATGGTAACTCCTCCTTTAGAAACAAGGTTCAAAAGATTTTGAAAAAGAAAATCTCTCATGCTCTACCCTAACTAGGCGCTAGCAAGGGTGCTTATGTTATTGGTGAAGTTTGTGCTCAACAAACACAAACCAAATGATAAGAAAATGAACCACAAAAAACTTGATTTAAAAAATCAAGTGCTCTCCTTGATATCAAAGCCAACCAAACTAGAAACTAGTAATGGTTGAAAGACGTGGAAACTATAGGCCAATTAGCTTATTGTGCACCACTTACAGACTAGTGTCTAAGGTTAATAGTCTTGGCTCAGAAGTGTGCTCTGTTACATTATATAGATGACATTGATGTGTGCGTGAGATGAAAAATCCATAGTAGTCTTTGTCAAAAATTGCTTTGAGATTTTTTTTTCACTTCGAGTCTGCCCCTCTCCTCGTTTTTTCAAACTTAGTGAATTTCTCACGAAAGAGTTTATGGCTAAAACAAGTCCCCCCCCTGTCGGATTCCTTCCCCCCTTGCCGGATTTCTTTCCCATGGAACTTAGCCTACTACCACATTCTCACCATAGAAAAGCTGGCGAATAGAGGGCTGAATCTCCCCGTATAGATGTGTGCTTTGTGGAGATAAGTTTGTCAACCCCTCACCACTTTTTCCAATGTACATATGCTCAAGGTAGCTGAATTGTAAATTATTTGCAAATCGAAAAGGTGGGTCTTTCTCATCATTTCATAAGCCGTAAGATTTTTTTATAAATTTAAATACTATGTGAAAATAATGGAATGAGATTCTAAAATTTGCATAACTACTCCCTCCTCTCTCTTCTCCTCCACATTTTGTTACAAGATAAAAGGAGTAGAAGAAAAAAAAATGAAGAGTTTATCTTAAAAACGAGAAAATAACATATCGTTAATGGATTCAGATTGATATATGCTGGAAGCAATTATTGGATGCAATTAGTGAAAAAATAATCTGTTACAATGTATATTAGTAACTTGATCTTGTCATTATTTGCAGCTGTTCCTTGCCGTGTGGTTGTGCAACATCCCCCACCCCCCCCCCCCCCCCCCCCCCCCCCCCATTAAGGCTTCATCTTCTTCTGACTCATCTATTTTTCTTCTCTAGTAGATTTGATTCACATAAAAGGAGAAATTATAATTTTGTTGATAGATGTAACAAGCAACATGTGTACGCCACAACAAATTGGATCTCCGTACTTGAGGAGAATATGATGGCTTGGCGAAGAGGCTAGAAATCAGATTTTGGGTTGGGTTCATTGTGGGGTTCTTCTTGCTAAGACTTTCAAGGTTCACACCCCCAAGTACAAAAAAAATTGATAAAGAAAGTTACACACTCCTATGAACTCATTTGGAGTTCCATAACATGCTACACAAGTTAAGGAATTGTCAACTAGTCAATTTCACCATAAGTTCGTCATAAAATTGATAACTACATTTGATAAGGAGTGAAAATATTTAAAAACTTACAAATTTTTGGCAGGATGATCTACATGGTAAGGAGATATAGCCACAAATACATAAACTTATTTTGATTTTCTAGGGGGAAGGAACAGGTGTGTAACTTTTATTTTTTATTTTTCTTAAAAAAATCTTGTCCCTAGCACCCTTGTGTATATAACAAATCACATAGGACTTAAACCCCAAAAGAGATAAGTTTGCATAAGTTAGTTACTAGTTCAAATTTTACCGAGATGTGTTTTTATGGCTTTAATCCAATGCTTACGACTTATTCTCTATTATCTTTGCTAAACGCCTAATGACAAGTATAAAAAACAAACACCGTCTCTTTCTCTACTCTCTTTATGCTTTCCTTCTCATGTCGCTAAGAAGGTTGTTCATCAAATTATCTCTTTGTCGTGATTGCATCTTCTTCGTTGGTTCTCTTGATTCAAACTCTTTCTTTGTTGATTGACATCTCCATCTACCTCAAGGTTTCTTCAAGTCAAGGTAGGCGTTGTGTCTTGATTGAACTCTTTGATCTAGCATAGGTTCGATTTTGCTCTAGAGCATCTCTATTGCTCCAATGATGCAACTCTTTTGATATGATGAAATTGGATAAATGAATATAGAAGTTTTTCACACAATATATGATTCTATTACAAATATCGAGAAGATTTAGATTCATGAGTTCAATTCCATTTTTCAACCCTAACCTACCCAATTTTTTGTAATAAAGATTATCAATTTGTTTATTTTCTTCTTAATCATTGATACAAGGGGATTGTCACTTCTCTCTTTAATGCTCACAACATTGGTTTTGCTAATGAGTGTTTTATGGTCTTTATTTGTTTTATGTTTTTGAACATATTTATTGCTATAATTCTAGAGAGCCAGGCCGGCACCAGGCTTGGCTCAATACCGTCCATTATCCTAGATATGTGTTTGATGGCAATGGGTTTTGTTTGATGGCAATGGGTTTTGATGGCCCGCGCCTGGCTTGTCCGACCTGGCTCTCTAGAAAAGTTCTATTTATTGATAGTTTGATGGCAATGGGTTTTGTCTATTTGGTGGATTTTTTTTGTTCTTTAATGGCATGAGGTATTCTTACTAGTTATGGATTCATCACATTTTGCTATAGTATTGTTGTGGATGCAAATTTTCACCGGATCAAGTACTGATTACACGGTGCAATTTACATAAGATAGAGATTAATTCTTGACACTGTTGTGGTGCCTGCTACGGGGACTTCGATGCCAAAGTTAGAGCAATGCCTTTAGGAAATATTTATTTTTCTGTATTTGAAGAGAGAATTGTGAATCAAGAAAAAGTTACCTCCAGATGGTTTTATGTTTGGCTATTAGTAAACTGCTGGCAGATGAGTGAGACATTTGGTAGATGAGTGTGACACGTGGCAGATGAGTGAGTCATCTGCTTGGAGGCAGTTGTAACTTCTCTTAGGTAGTTGTAACTTCCATAGATAGTTGTAACTTTTCATTTGTGTTTTTAATTTCCTGTTTGGAGACACCTCTCTTTCAAGCTTGTGTACTCAGTTTAGCATGGCGGTCAGCGACGAACACTATTTCTCTACCGAGAAAAGAGTATTCTGCTGAGTTGTCTAGGCTTCTGCTGTAGATGAGGTGATCTACCAGATAAGTCACACATAGTAATTTCATGGGCTCTTGGACTTTGTCCAAGTAGATGATCATCCTTAGGTGAATAAAACAAGTCCTGCTCTGACATCCTTGTGATTTGATGACCCATCAACATATAAATTCCACATATCTTTGGGCTAACCTGTCCTTGTTTCAGCATGAGTTGAAGATTCTGCATTTACTGAAGGACGCGACACTGATCTATTGGCTGACTTTGTTTTCCTGGTTGAAGAGGGAACAAATTTTACTATGAAATTTGCTAAGGCTTGGGCCTTTATAGTTGTCATCGGCCGGTAGATTTTGTTGAAGGACGCAACACTGATATGCTGGATGACTTTGTTTCCGCGGTTGATGAGTGAATGAATTTTACTATGAAATTTGCTAAAGCTTAAGCCTTTATAGTTGTCCTCTGCCGGTAGATTTTGTTGAAGGATGTGACACTGATCTGCTGGCTGACTTTGTTTCCTTGGTTGATGAGAGAATGAATTTTGCTATGAAATATGCTACATTTTGAGCCTTTAAAGTTGTTTTCGGCCGGTAGATCAAGTCGTATTGGCCAGCTCTATTGCCCATTTCATGAGTTTTTGACAAACATCTGAGAGGATGTTGTGCCCCCAACTCTTCGCTGATGAGAACTGAGCTAATTGCTACATTTGAAACTGCCAAGTAGATGTACATGTCCTCTCCTAGATTTGTCTGTTGATCTACTCAAGAATCGATCCAAAGCTGTTGCTCTACTAGAGAGACTTTGAATTTCATTTGGAGTTGATGGTGACTTCATGTCAAGTAGTGGTTTTTTTTGCTTTTATGATCCCCAAACTTTATGTATGTTTGTTGTTCTGCTGACTTAGAAATATTTGCATTAAGCACGCAAAAGCTTGATTGGCCTCTTTCTTAAGTTTCCAATATGCTCAAGTCGAAATTGAAGCATAACTTGAAGAAATTATTCATGGATTCAAATCTATTTATCTTGGAAATTTTCTGGAGTATTGTGTGATCTGTTGACCACTTGACAAAACTTAAAGAGATTTAAATTGTCTTGAGTAAGATGCTTCTATGCCCAGTGATTGATTAATTGAATTACTCACTCACGGAGAGTGACATCCTCTACTGAGGTGTGATACTCTACTGAGGAATTTAGCTTATGTGGTCTGTTGACCACTTGATTAAACTTAAACAAATTTAAGTATTATTGAATAAGATGTTTGATGCATTGAATTACCCACCCACTGAGAGTGCCATCTTGAGGCATTTTGCTTGTTTGGTCGGCTGACTACTTGACTAAACTTAAACGAATTTAAGTGATCTTGAGTAAGAAACTTTTATGCATTGAATTACCTACTCACGGAGAGTGTCTTCCTCTACTGAGATATACATAAGTGTTTGTATTTCTGAATGTCTTCTGCTGAAGGACACGTAGAACGAATTCTCGTATTTCACTATTTCAATCGAAGAAAGTATGTTTTTTTGCTGTAAATATTTGTTCAAATTTCTTTTTTATGCAGGATCTCCTTTCATTGGTGGCGGTCTCTTCAGCCAAGGTTTGTTCTTCTCATGGAGAATTTGATTGGTCGGAATGGAAAACTCTGTGTATGTTCTAATGATGAGGAGTCTCTTGTTGAAGAGATAAAATACAATAAATACATAAAATACATAAAATACAATCATGTTTTTCTTATATGTACATTGCATTTTTTTTCATCTAAAAAGCTAAAAATAAAAAATGACACCTCAGCTTCAATCCACTTTGTGAAATAGTCAGTTGCCACAATCATCAAATTCTTTTGCGCTGGAGAGTTTGATTGATCAGAACGGTGAACTCTGTGTATGTTAATCTCTTGTTGGGGAATGTGTTATATGCCTGTCACCCTTGTTCTTTTTATCCTCCTTCTGATTTGCATTCATTAGTCCAGGTTGACTATCTTTCTTGGGTACATCTGGTGTTTTACCACTATTTTTTTCGTCATCCTACAATGCATAGCATTTTGTCATTACAAGATTTCAACATGCGTTTTGCCCAATTTCATGGACAATTCGCAATACAATTGTTGATCTGCGGGCAGACCCTTCTCGAAAGCTAAGGATGCAATTGGTCATCACACCCATTTATGCCGTGTTTTATGCAAATTGGCGACCTGACTTGCAAGATTTTTCTTGTTTCATTTCCATTGGGCTCGATTTTTGGGCAGAAAATTGCAATTGGTGATCAGCCGGCAGTGATAGACCTACTACCATTGGTTGTCCGGCCAAAAGTGGTTGAACCGATGATGATGATGGCAGTCTAGTTCGGGCAGAGGATTGTTCAACGTTATTTTTGCTAGTTTGGTTTCGAGTTCTCGCCATTGTGTTGAAAATGAAATCTGGAAAAAGTGTTTGTGAAGGAAACTTCAAATCGAAATGAACATAAATTTTTCCATGAATGGAAGAGAGCATGCAATGAGTTTGATTCAAGTTCTCATTGAAAACACCAATTTGTGGATGCAAATTTCCATTGGATCACGTGTTGATTACGCGGAGCAATCTGCATAAGATAGAGATTAATTCTTGACACCGGTATGGTACCTGCCCATGAGGACTCCGATGCCAAAGTTAGAGCAATGCCTTTAGGAAATTATTTATTTTTCTGTATTTGAAGAGATAATTGTGAATCAAGAAAAAGTTACCTCCAGATGGTTTTATGTTTGGCTATTTATAGAGGCAGAACGAGTAAACTGCTGGCAGATGAGTGAGACATGTGGCAGATGAATGTGACACTTGGCAAATGAGTGAGTCATATGCTTGCTGGTAGATGAGTGAGACACAACGAAAGGAGATGTTTCTTGTAACAGTCTCCTCCTTAATGGAGTTGTGTTCAGGGAGGCGTAACTCCCTCTACGGCTATCTTTTGGTGCAACGTTCATCTTCTTTATGAGAGAACTCGTGTTGGGCTTGGATTTGAGCATCGATTCGTGCCCTGTTTGTGTCTCCTTATTAGTGGACCTCGTCTGGGCCTCTGTAATTGGTTTTATTCTTCCTGGGGTTTATGAGCTGGTCGATAGATTGGGCGCTATATCCTCGTGATGAATCTATATGCCACCTGTACAACCGTGATGATCAGTCTATTTTGGTGTACCATCAGCTACTCCTCCTTTAGTTAGTGGGTATGTTCACGTATCCACTAACTGTGTGATTGTTGGTATTTTGATTGCACCTTTGCACTGGATTCAATGTTTAATAACTTTCGGTTGGTTGATCGTCTCGATTACTTCGTTGTTTGTTCATTTTTGCGCACATTTCATCGTGGTTTTAGTGCGCCATTATGTCCCATATGTCGTTCCATGAGCAATCTCTTTGTTGCCCGGTTGTATAAAGGGTGTTGTGGTTACTTTGCCCCCTTCTTTACGCTATCTTCGCTGTTAGTGTTATTTCTTCTATCCTATTGCCCTTTTTAGTCTATTTTTTCCTATTTGCCATGTCTGCCAGTGACCTACTGGACAATGATCATCTCGCTACTTGTGAGGATCATTTTTCCCCAAAGAAGGCTTCTCAGGCTACTTTGGATAATGTCCTTTCCAACTATGCTTTGGCCACCAATCTTGAAATCGTTTTCCTCGTGAAAATGACAATCATTGTTGCTCAATGAAGGATATATTGCGCTTTACCCTCGCATGTTCTATGCTTGTCTTCGGTTTCCAGTTCCAGAGCTATCCTGGTCGTATCTAGATTTCTTGGGTATTCCTCCTACTCAGCTGGGCCCGAATGGTTGGAGTGTTATGATTTCCATGTATGCTAGAGCCATTTTTTCTGGTATTCCTTTAACCGCTAGAATCTTGCATTCTTTGGTGAGGTTTAGCGTGAAACCTAACCGTACTTGTTTCCTTCATTTTCCTGCGTGTTTTAGCAATCTCAATGATGACATCAAAGGTTGGTCGTGGGATTGGTTTTATGCGTGTGTTGACTCTTGTTTTATACGAGGTCTACAGTTAGTAAGGTCTTTCTGAGTTCCTATCAAGCGTCAGAATCAACAATTGACCGCTGAAGAGCAAATTATCAGCAAACATTTCTTGGAGCTTCCGGTAGTTCCATTGGACGCCTATCTTACTGATGATATGATGAGGCGCAATGGTCTATACAACATGAATGAAATTGAGTGGGCCTTGTTAACCGAAAGGCAAGCCGCGAAGATTGTTGCCTGTGTTGCTGCTGTTGAAGGTGATGACATCATCGTTGATAGAAAAGTGAGCTCAGGCGTTATGGTTCTCAATGCTCCTATCCGTAGTGCTACCGGTTCTTTATTAGGAAGAGAAAAGTATTGAGGCCTGTTAGTCCGTCGAAGCGGTTGTTTCTGCCTTCTGACCGTGTTTCGAAGAAGAAACCACTTGTTGATTATGTGCATCGTACATCTCTTTATTCGGGTTTTGTTGATAGAGAACCTTCGAGGGAAGACCGCTGTTCTCTGTAGGAGGTGGAAGATATGAAGTTGGCTTTGGAGAGGAGTGAGAAAGATATCGTTCTTCCGCTGGACGATGGGAAAAAAGCTTCTATCTGCTTATGGCGGCCTTGATGCTGCCATGTTTCTGATGAGGACCCTCGGTCCTTAGATTACAAGATGCTCCAGTTGGCTGTTGTTCAGTCTATGGAGCTTGGCGACCGTGATCGGGTTCTCGGGGTGCAGTCTTTTCCTTCTTCTTCCTCTCATGTTGATGAAGGGGTGGAGATCCCTCATTCCACAGTCTGCTTGGCTTCTTCTGCTCTCGTTGGGCCGCTATTTGCTCTGCATCTGGTGAGCGACAGGAGGGTGATTCTCCAATCGTTACTTCTTCTTTCACGACTGTAGGTGGTTGTTCCTCCATACTACCAGATCCTCGTGTTCTTCATTCGCGGGTCAGTTGGAAGGAATCTACTTCTAATGAGATTCGTGTTAAATCGGTCGAGAAGTTCTGTTAGTTTTCTCGTATTGGTGTGCAGGATGGTGTACATAAGCTGATTAATGAATGGCATAAACGATCGGTAAGGAGGCCTTCAATGTACATGCTGAATCCGAATCTTCATCTTGAGGATGGTGTCAGGCTTATAATGAACGAGATGACCCATCTTGCCTATGCGGGGGTGATGGGTTTGAGTCATCATGTTAATCACAAATTTGTGGTTTCTCTGGAGAGGAAGTTGTCCTTGCTGCTAATGGTATTCTCCCATGTTCTTCACCAATATGATGCGTTAAAAGTGCAATGCTCTGAAAGGATTAAAGCGGTCGAGGTTGCTCAAACTTCGTTGGCCAAGGTTGAGGGTGTACGAGATCAGTTTGTGGCTGCGCTTGAGTGTTTGAGAGTTGACTTAGATGACATCCACACACGTTTGCATGATGTGGAGAAAGAACTTTTCGCTGAAAAGGCACTTCATGATGAGGTTGCGCGTGCCATGATAAAGCACTATAACAATTGTGACATCGCTGAACAAAAGGTAGTTACTAGCTTCATTTGATGAGGTCAAGGCTAAGTCCTTCGTGATGCTCACTACTGCTGAGGGCCAACTCATTGCGGTAAGAAATGAGCTTGGTTCTTTTAAGGATAGGATCTGTGTTATGGAGGTGGCGAATTGGCAGTGCATCGTCGATGGTCGGACTGAGCTTCTGGATTATATTGAGGGTCTCGGTGTCGACTTGTCTCAATATCATCATCTGGTTATCTGATCTTCGAGGATGACGAGGGTGCCAAAGATCCGCCGAGTGATCCAATGGCTGAAGAGTCGCCTCCTCCTCCCCTTGAAGAAAGATTTCTTGTCAACGATCTGGCTCCTGTAGATGGTATTGCTGAGGATGTTATAGATTTTTCATTGTAGTCTTCTATTGCTACCTTTTATTGTATCTGAATAGATTTGAATGAATGACATGAGTTTTTTCCTTTATTTTTTCTTCTGGTTGACTTTGTTCGCCCGTTGTCGTGGTGACGACTCGTGTTTGAGCTTTGATGTTTTACAGCTATATCCTTAGCAATCATTCGGTGATTTGAATTTTTATATTCTTTAGTACGCATGTCTTGATCTTGTGTTTGTCATCTCTGAGTCCTTGTGGAACGTTGTTTTGCTTGCTTTTCTTTTACTTTGTTGATTTGGTATGTTAGTTAATCCATGGTTCTCCCTGGCTGTGCTAACTTGCTCCTTCGTTTGTTTACTCCATTCATTTGATCAACCACGGAGTTTGTTTCCTTAGAGTTGGTTTGTTGATTTGGCGGTCTCGAGGTTGCTTCTACTTCCTTGACCACTCAACCTTTGGCTTTGTTAACTCGACATCTCAGTCGACTCAGTTTTTGTTGATTCAGGTGTCTAATCTTTATTTCGACGCTCTAGTTGACCCCAAGTCAATTTAAATTGTTCGTCTAGTTTCTACTTTGTTAATTCGACGTTTTAGTCGACTCAAAGTTTTTACTAGGTTGACTCGTTCGTTCAAATTTTACTTCGTTAATTCGATGTTTCAATCGACTTGAAGTCATTTTATTTAGTTGACTTGTTTGTTCAACTTTTACTCTGTTAACTTGACGTTTCAGTCGACTCGAAGTCGTTTTACTTAATTGACTCGTTCGTCAAATTTTTACTTCGTTAACTAGACATTTCGGTCGGCTCAAAGTTTTCGTGTTTAGTTGACTCATTTGGTCAACTTTTACTTCGTTAACTCGACGTTTCAGTCGAGTCAAAGTCATTTTACTTAATTGACTCGTTCATCCAATTTTTACTTCATTAACTCGACATCTCGGTCGACTCAAAGTTTCTGTGTTTAGTTGACTCGTTTGGTCAACTTTTACTTCGTTAACTTGACGTTTCAGTCGACTTGAAGTCATTTTACTTAGTTGACTCGTTCGTTAAACTTTTACTTCGTTGGTGAGACACTTTAGTCGACCCGAAGTCGTTTTACTTAATTGACTAGTTTGTCCAATTTTTAATTCGCTAACACGACATCTCGGTCGACTAAAAGCTTATGTGTTTAGTTGATTCATTTGGTCAACTTTTACTTCATTAACTCGACGTTTCAGTCGACTCGAAGTTGCTTTACTTAATTGACTCGTTCATCCAATTTTTATTTCGTTAACTCGACATCTCGGTCGACTCGAAGTTTCTGTGTTTAGTTGATTCGGGTGTCCAACTTTTATTTCTTTAGTTGATCAGACCATAAGTTTATTGTAAATATCCGACTTGCGTCCTAATTTCTTTTGGGCGTTACACGCTGATTATTTTGCATAGCTTTGCTTTGAAGTCGTTCGTTCTTTTGGAATGTCAATTTCAAAATTGAAACTTTATTGATTCTTTGGCCATTTCTAGCGGTCATTCTTCTTGAGTGATTCCGTTACATTGTGGAGCGTTTCTTCTTTTATTATTGCATGGCAGATGTCTATCCTCGCGTTGGTGTTTCGTGCCTCTATTGTTCCTTTTAATTTATGACCTTCTTTGCTTTGACCGTTATTGCTCCCCGTTTGGCATTGCTTGTTAAAGCTTGGTAGAGTTTGGCATTGTTAATTCCATTGTAAGTAAACTTGGTGGGATTTGTATCCGCTGTCAGTCTTCGAGTTGGTCAGTGCAGTCATTTTTAGGGCGTTGACCTTTCTGCTTCGATATAGATCTGCTCGGGTGGGAAATACCTTTTTACTGGGGCGGATGTAGTGTAAAGTGTATATTAATTCCCTGAATCGTTTTATTATGCATTGGCTGCAGTATCTGCCTTTTCTTTTCCTTTGAACAGTTTGTCTGGTATGCCGATGAATTCGTCCAATCGTCCTCTTTGGATCCAATGCTCAATTTTTTTAAGTTGTAGCGGTCCTCGGTATCATGTCTGTGATCCTAGTCTCGTCTTTTCGGGTCTCCTCTCATCCTGGGTGGCCAGTTGACATTCTACCAATTCGCTGTGTTTTAAAATGTCGGTTTGGTTTGTTTTTAGGGTTGTGTACAGTTTGTACTCCTTCTTCATCACACTGGTTATCCGCTCATGACTGGGCCATGCCGATTGCGTTTTCCTGGATTCTTGCTGGTTGGATTCAGTACTTTCGTCGTTCCGACGTCTCTTTGAATGTCTGCTATCCTCTTGTAATCCATCATCTCGCCTTCTTTCCTCTTTCCTTTTCTATTTCCTCGAATGGTTATCCCTTTGCTCCTCATTCTTCTTCCTAAAGATATGTTTTTGCACTATTTTCAGTAGGAACACCATGCCTTTTGGAGGATTCAGGTTAAGGGCATCGAATAAGGGGCCTCTTTTCAGTTCGGCGATGAAAGTTGCAGTGGCTGTGTCATCGCTACATCCATCAATCATTGTTAACTTGTTGGTGAAGCGAGTGACATATTCATGTATTGTTTCTTCGAGCTTCTGTCTGATGTGCAGGAGGTAGTTGGATCATTTTCTCATCCCTTGGCTCCCAATGAATCTGGTAATGAAAGCGGTGGCTAAAGCCAGGAAAGAGTCTATCGACCTTGGAGGTAGGTTACTGAACCAGTTCATCGCTGTGGATGTGAGGTTGGTTGGGAACATTCTACACAGGATCGACTTTGTGGTTTCCTTTAGAGCCATGATGTGGTGTAAATGTCTTAGGTGATTCATTGGGTCAGTGGTACCATCGTACAATTCGAACTTTGGTGGAGTGAACTTTTTTGGCATTGCCATTTTCACGAGTGCGTCGAAAAAATGGCCCATTGGCTAACTCGTACAATACGTTGGGATCCGTTACTCCAATCCTAAACGAAATTTCAGCAATCGTTCCGCCGCACTGCGGAGCCTTATCTTGAGGGAGCTCGCAGAATAGTTTAGTTTCTTTTGAAAAACTTGTGGAAGAATGTTTGACACAAAGATGATGTCCAAAACACCTTGTAGAATGGACTACCTTAATGTTTGCTCAATTTCTCTCTAAATCAAACACCAATTAAAACCAATTCAAAAATATGTTTGTTGGTGTGAACTTGAATCAATGACAATCACTTTTAAAACATTTTATATTTATATATATAAAACAAGATGGTGTGTAGGCTGGGAGATAAAAGACGGCTGAGATTTACCCAAATATAAGAATCTAACGGATCACATAGAACTTAATGCACCAAGAGTGCATGGGTTCAATTCCCATACCCAACATTTTGATACTTATTTATCCTGATATTTAAAATAGACCAAATTCTATTTGTCATGTTAAACTTTTATCGTGCCAACGGTACGGGGATTACCCTAGTCTATATTGCAAATCAAAATGGTGTTTGGGGTGGGTGATAAAAGACGGTTGAGATTTCTCCATCTCCACTGTGACACAACAAGAGTGGTACCGATTAATGGGATGTTAAACCCAAGCTAGAAGCTATGCTCATGGGATAGGGAGGAGAAAATGGTTCAACCCTTGCTGGTGGTGTTATTGCAAACAAAGAAGTATCTTTTGGGCTACCAAGGATAAAGTACACTCGGATATTTCAATGGGGAAAAAATCTATGCTCCAGTTAAGAGCTTGCTCTCACAAAACAAGCCCACAGGCCCTCAAGCCTGAATAAAAGCTAGTCCATGGAGGAGGAACCCGAATGAAAAACGAATATGGAGGATGAGTTCGAAGGACGAACTCGAAGAAAAAAACAATCCAGAGGACAAGTCTGAATAGAAGCTAGCCCATGGTGGATTTTTTCGAATGAAGGACGAATTTGACGGGTCCAAACAGACGACGTGTCCGAACGAAAGACGGATCGGAACAGAGGAGGACGTGTCCGGAACAAAGGACGGATTCGACTGGTTCGAATGGAGATGAGCCCGACTGGAACACGAGTCCGGAGGATGAACCCAACAGGCCCGAGTAGAGATTGGTCTGACCCTAACAGGCATGAGTAGACACTGATTCGATAGGAGATAGACCCGACAGGAAGCAGGTCCGATAGGAGACGAATCCGATAAAAATCAACTCCGCAGGTCCGACAGAAGACTAGCCCGACTTAAGACTAGTCACACTGACATCATCTGCCCTGGGCTCATGCAGCTTGACTATGATGATTTGTCAGATGACGAACTCACGCAGCTGACTATGATGACTTGTCACGGTCGACATCTGGACCGAACTCACGAAGTCCAACTAGTAACGGACTCATGCAGCTAACTACAATGACTCGTCACATATGACATCTGGTCCAAACTCACGAAGTCTGAGTACAATAACTTGTCACAAAAATTTTCGTCTAGTCCGAACTCATGAAATTCGAATCCAATGATTTCATCCAGTCCGAACTCACGCAGTTCGACGCCAATTACTTGTCACACCGACTTCACAGAACCAATAAAGAAAGCCCCATTCACAAGTTAGTGGCCACGCAAGTGAGCCCACTAAGGATGGAGTAGCTGATCATAATAAAATCGTCACCCGATCATAGCCGTACACGTGGCGTAGACAATCATAAATATTGGAGGATCGTTACAAAGAAGATGGAGTGAATCACTCCATCTCCATTAAGGAGGAAACCGTTATAATAAACGTCCTCCTTCATTGCACCAATCGAGCTTAAGTCATGCACACAATTGAATGCAGTCATTAATTTATTCATTTATAAGGTAAAGGAAAAGGTATGAGAAGGGAATTCAATTAGATTCGATTATTCTATCATTACAATGCAATTTTAACTGAGTTATGTCCAATTTTATCTCCATCTCCAACTGAGTTACTGACTTAAGCATTGGAGTGCCTTCGGCCACCAAAAACGTGGTCTTTGGCACTCTAACATTTGTTTTGCAAGTTTTACTTATTGGAGACTGGATTTTGGACGCATCAATGTGTATTTATAATTTTTCTCTAAATTTCAATGAAATGAATTGATATTGAAAATTTCTTATCTAGTACGGTCCTTTTAACTAAATGAAACTCACGTGGGTCATAACCCAATAGTCAAACCCAAAATTGAGCCATTGTGGCCCAATTTTTATTATTTTAAAATTAGGCCTTATCAATAAATTTTGTCAAAACCTGATAATTGTCACGTCTCCTAGAAGTTGCATCTAACCAATCGTATATGCTAGCTAATGCATCCAAAAATCGTCATCCTGTGAGTTTGACCTACAAAACAAATGTTAGACTGCCAATGACCACCTTTTTGGTGGCCGAAGGCACTCCGATGCTTAAGTCAACAACTTTATTTGAAGAAGAAAATAAATTTAGATAAAACTCACTTAAAGTTGCATACCCGTGTCGAATGTTTCATTTACCTTTTATAATGGTCGTAGTTAATTCTCTGCTTGACCATGTGAGGCGCAATGGAAGGAGATGTTTCTCGTAACAGTCTCCTCCTAAATGGAGATGCGTTCGTGGAGGCGTAATTCCCTCCACAACTCTTTTTGGTGTAACGCTCTTCTTCTTTATGAAAGAACTCATGTCGGGCCTGGATTCAGGCTCTGACTCGTTTGGGCCTAGATTCAGGCTTTTTTTGTCTTCTCGTTGGTGGGCCTTTGTGATTTGCCTTATTCTTCTTGGGTTTTATGAGCTGACCCAATAGACTAGGCGCTATATCTTCGTGATGGATGTTTTATGCCACGTGTACGACCGTGATGATCGGTCTATTTTGATGTATCATCAGCTACTCCCCTTTTAGTTAGTGGGTATGATGACGTGGCCACTAACTTCATAACAGTTTACCTTTCAATTCCATGATTGCCTTATATTTAATGTTGTCAGTAACTTTCGGCGGGTTGGTGTCTCGATTATTTGCTTGCCCGTTTGTTTTTACAGACATTTTTGGGATTTCGTGTAGCCATCATATCTCGCACATTGTCCCATGAGTCGTCCCTTCATTGCTCGGCTCTATAAAAGGAGATGTGACGAATTCGTGTTCCCTCTTTACGCTATCTTTGAAATTAGGGTTCGTTCATTCTTTTGCGTTCTTCATTTTCATTGTTTCTCTGTTCTTCAACGATGTCCATTGGTGACAAACTACAAGGTCGTTTGATTTTTTGATCATTCTGAATTCCTAATAAACGGAAGAATCTTCAGTTGATTGCTGAGGAAGAGAGGATCAGTGACCGCTTCCTGAAGCTTCACCGGTTTTCCATGGAGGCATTTTTTTAGGGCATCCCTTGGAGCGTAGTGGTTTGTACACTATGAATGAAGTGGAGCGAGCTTTATTCACTGAGTTCTGTGCTGAGGCCTTTCCTGCTTGTGCTGGCGTTAGTGATGCTAGCATTGATTGGGAAGTGAGTTCAAACAGGGGTATTACGGATCTTGATGCTCCTGTTAATGTCACGGTTCCCGCTTCCAGAAAAAATCTTGCGAGGTTTACAAGTCCGTCGAGGCGATTGCCGATAGATCCTGGTCAAGTTTCGAGCAAGAAACGACTTCCTATTCGTGGTTTTGCTCGGGTTGCATCCCGTCCGAATCCTGTTCAGGATGTTACGGAAGCTGCTTCTCTTCCAAGCCCTTCCCACGATGAAGTTACTAAAGGGGATCATGAATCTTTCGAAAAGGCTAAGGAGCTAAGGCTTGCGTTGGAGAGGAGCGAGAAGGAGACTACCCATTCGTTGGATGATAATGAAAATAGGCTTTTTTTTACTTTTAGTGTCTCGGATACTACTTAGTTGTCTAATGATGATCCCCAGGTTATCAATGATAAAATGCTTCAGCTAGCGGTAGAGCAGTCTATAGACATTGGTGGTGGTCAGAGTTTCGAGGTTTACTCTCCTTCTCTTTCTATTGATGTCAGTGAAGCGGCTGGGTTCATAGTTTCTTCTCCTGTCCATCAGGGTTCTCCTGTTCCCGCCATTACTGCCAGTCTTGCTCTTGTCACAGTTGCTTATCGACGGGAGGGTAAAAATGGTTTTTTTGTTGTTATTGCTATTCTTTCTACCCTTTCGGCTATCGGGGGTGGTTCTTCAGTGATTTCGGATCCTAGTGTTCTTCATCCATGGGTTGGTTGGACTGAGCCTGGCCCAAGAGATATCCGTATCAAATTGGATGGCAAGTTTTGCTGGCTCATTCAGCTTGACGTGCAAGATGGTGCACACAGTTTGATAAATGAGTGGCACTGGCGATTAGTGGAAAAGTCTTTGATGCCCGTACTGAGCACATTGATCGTGCTCCTGAGCAGATAATGGATGGGATGAATCATCTCACCTATGCAGGGGTTATGGGCTCGATCTATCAAGTTGGTCGTGATCAAGTGGCTTCTTTGGAGAGGGGGTTGGCGACACTGTTGTTGGTGTTTTCTCACGTTATTTTCCAATTTTAACGTGTTGAGAGCGCAATACGCGAAATCAAAGAAAAGTGTAGAGGCTGCTCGAAAATCGTTGATTGGGGCAAAAAGTATGCGAGATAAATCTGTTGTTGAGCTTGATTCTTGCAAAGCCAAGTTGGATGGGGTTCGTACTCGTCTACGTGATGTGGAAAAGAGTTATCCTATGAGAAGGCAACTTTTGATAAAACTTCTTGTGCTGAAGTTGAGCAATCCATTATTTGTGATATTACTGAGAGGCGGGTGGAACAGATAACTGCTGCGCTCAATGATGTTAAGGCAGATACTTCTGTTATGCTTAGCACCGCTGAGGGTCAGCTTACCGTGGCAAAAAATGAACTCGTTGCTGCCAAGGATAGGCTCCGTATTGTCGAAGCCGAAGATTGGAAATAAGTTGTTGGCGGACGGGTTGAGATTCTTGACTATATCGGGGCTCGGCGAGGATTTATCCAGGTACCGCCACTTGGTTGATAAAACTTTCGAGGATGACAATGTTGAAGAATCTGCTTCAGTAGTTGAGAAGCCATTGCTTCCTCTACCCTCGAACACCCCAGAGTCATTGCTTTCTCCCTCTCCTGAAGAAAAGGCCTTCCCTGTTCTCGTGAGTGATGATCCTGTAGTAGCCTCCATTTCTTCCCCTACTTCTTTATCTTCTTCTCCAGATGTGCCCGTGGGAATAGCTGTGAGACACGTGGGCTTATCGTCAGGCGGACTGCCTTATGCGGGCTTGAAACCGCATGGGCTAGATCAGTTGGGCTGATGCTTGGGCCTGTTATTCCTCGAGATCATCATGACACGTGTACGACGTAGGAGAGAGGACGTTTCGATGTATCATCAGCTACTCCCCCCGAGTTAGTGGGCCATCATATCGGTTCACTAAGTCACTTCTTGAAGAGATACGCTGCTCATGATGATTGAGCCCGAACCTTTATTTGAGCGGCGCACTTCATTAATTAAGTGTGCGACAGTTCAGTAGGTAAGAGATGGGAAACCAATCCCTATTTAGATCTCCCTTTCTACAGAGATTGACTTTTCCATTTCTTCGCTTTTAAAGACTCCGTTCTGAGCGTCTTTTGATTGAAAATTTATTCACCTTTTTCATGGCTCGCCAAAATAACTTGACGATGAGCTTCTAGCCAAGGGCTTCCAGTTATTTGAAGATAGGTATGTTTTTGAATCGGGCCTTGAAATTTTTCAAAAGACATTCGGGGTCCTTGAAGACCTGCCACTCTATACTCTTGAGTGATGATCAAACGCCGATGTTTCCTCCAGAAGGATTGGTCTGTTTGCACTACGGGATGCTTCAAACTGGAGTTTGTTTTCCTGTGCTTGACGAGATCTAGGGCTTCCTAGAATTCTTACAGTCCTTCTTGCCCAGTTAGTACCTAATGGGTACAGGATTATCCTTCTCATATTGATCAGGGCGAAGGATGCTGGTGTCCGTGTGACCCCGAGGCTGATCCAATTGCTAACTTCCCCTCGGCTGAATGATCATGGCGTTTGTAAGATGACGTCGCCGGATTGTTTCGGGAAGTTGCCAGATGACTTCAAATTCTGGTAGAAGTACTGCTTCTTGGCTCGTTCGGATTCGAAGTACTTTGAGTTCAAGGGCCGTTTGCTTGAGCGGGAGTTCAAGCCACTTCGTAAATACAGTTTCACCCTTTGATTTTGTTGCATTGATTTTATGTTTATCGTCGCATGCGTTTCGTTTTAGGGAGGTTCCCCACTACTCGTCTTTCTTTGGAGGAGCAAATTACTATGAAGGCATTTCGCGACATGTCGTGGATGAGTGTGGAGGACGTTATTCGTTCTACTAACTTCAGTCGCTGTGGATAGTGGGCCAACTGGCACGTGGCTCCCAGAGCGCCGAAGGTTAAGTTTTATGGTGAAACTCCTTCTACGAAGAGAAAGGCTTCCAAAGTTAAGGCTCCTGCCTTGCCCGACGCAGAGGGGCTTTCTGAGACGCTTGCCTCCTTCATAAGCTCGAAGAGGTCTCACACTGGAGTCGAGCCAGCTCCCAAATGGTTTGCTCCAGTGATGGAGGAGCGTGAACCTGACCAGTTTACCGGGGCTGAGTTTGTAGTATTTGGCTGGGAGAAGGACCATTTGCAATTAGCAGCGATTGATGATGCATCACAGTTGAACACTAAGCAGGCTGAGGCTTTGAGTGAGAAGCTAATGCTTGTTGTTGTGGCAGCTTCTACTGGAACTAGCCAATCGAGACATGTTTTACTAGAAGGTTCTGACGAGGATTCGCCTACGGTCCAGAGTTCAATTGTCCTGCTGGTGGATTGTCTGACAGTGGCCGTGGTGGTGTGGGCCATCCTTCTTGTAGTCCGCATTGTCCCCCATCTCGCTCCAAATCACATGTCAAGGTAATGGAGGGTCCGTTAGACAATTCGCTTCCTTCGAATTTCGCTCAGCCGGCGCACAATAGAGGGTCGGCTGCTGGTAACAAAGGGAAGGTCGTGGATAAGGGCCTAGGTGTGGTGGATACTACAAAGAGCGGTGCTGGCGTGATTTCGCATCCGGGAGAGCTCCATCCTGATGCGCGGATGAGTTTGTTTGCTTCGGTCGTGGTGAAAATGAGCAACCAGGCCTGGTACCAGGAGTTTGACATTGATTATGCTTGGAGAAAGCATATAGGCAGACGCTATAGCTGGTTGGCGAACTATGCTCCGAAGCCGGAGGACGATGTGCTGGAGGAGCGCATGGATAAAGGGTTGAAACACCTTATATTAGGGATGTCTCAATTGAGCCAGGTGGTCATCGCTGGGAAGGAAGTTGAGGCAGCCCATGAGAGGGTGTACACCATGGAGCGTATCTTCTCGACTATGCAGAAGTCATTCTGATGCACTTTTTGAAATTGAGTCGCTGAGAAAGCAAATTGAGGAGATGAGGCTTGAACAGTCAGCCATTGATGTTGAGACTCATAGGGTTCGTCTAGAAGCCCTTGAGTTTGATTTAGCAGAAGCGGTGTCCGCAAGGGGCATATCTAGACAAGAGCTGAACCTGGTTCGCCATGATCTAGAAGCTGTGCAAGAAGCTATGGTTAAGATGCTTTATCAATTGCAGTATTTTGTTGAGGAGAACACCATGAAGGAGTCTGAATGGGTTGCCTAGAGATAGCAGTTAGAGGTTGATTGGAATTCAATGCTCGGGAAGCGAAGAAAGCTGAGGACCAACTTCTACCGAAGCAACATGAACTTAGAGCAGTTAAGAATAGCCTGGTTATGGAGCAATCTCAGATTGATGCACTGACAGGCAGGCTGGAGCTGTTGGAGCGTGAACTTGCTGAAGCAAAAGCGCACGAGGAAGAACTTCTAAAGGTGCAAGGCAAATGTGAAATCCGTTGGGTCGTGCATGGGAGATTAGAACTGTTGGCGATGATAAAGGAAGAATATCCGGAATGGGACCTTGCTTATTACAAGAAGATTTCTTATGCAAACTTTGGAATAGTCTCTGAGTCTTATGGGGAATTGGTATTTTGGCGTTCTTGTATCGTCAACTTGGTTGTGCTAGCAGAGCGAGTACCAAACAAATATCTTGATATCTGCCACTTTTGGAGGTACAATTTTCGGGTTAATTGTTCAGTTAATTATCTCTTTAGTATTTCAAATATTAATTCTTTATATTGATATGTATAATTATTTTGTTGTGTTTGATATACGATCACTTTACCCTTTGGGGTACGGATCGAGCCTCGTAAAAAGATCGCCTACCCAGGGATTCAAAATTTAGCCCTTAACTTAGCGGGGTCGTGACTGAAAATTTTTTACTCTTAGGGAGAATCTTGATGACATGTCTCCTCAAAAGGTAAAAGTTAGCCATTTAAGTTAATGTTTCATCTCAGTTAAATTAATAAGTTCATGTTTGTATTGTCATGTTATTTGGGACCCTGATTGAAGAATTCTTTTTCACAACATTACATGGTTCCAAGGCTGTTTGTTATGCCCTGATGTTAAAGAATCATATCACCCTGATCGAGTGATGAGACATATGGGAAGGGTACATGTCATTCCAAATATCCCCATTCAAACCAAAATGAAGAATAGAGGTCAATTTGGCCACAACTACTCGGTAAAGCACGAGATACTGTGTTCGTTTGCTGCAACTTAGCAGAATCATCTCATGTCAACAGAAAACCAAGGAGCGTCAGTGAAGCTTCCATGGGATTGAGATTAACCATCCGTTCATCCAACCACCGAAGACGACGAGGACACATCCCTTAAGAAATCAATTCTTCATATCTCACAATCGGGTAATTGATATGTAGTTTAAGAAATTTGCTCACATTTGAAATACATAATTGATTTTATTTTTACTAAGATCAATGTTTTCCTTGCAGAACAAGTTGGTTGATAAGGCTCTTCAGTTGGTGGACACATCTAATGAATAATGAGGGAATGTTGATAAGGTTGTATTGCTCAAGGGGCAAAATAAAATAGGTGAGCTGCTAAGACACTACGCATTTCTCCTCCTTAAGATATAATGAGGAAGACCAACAAAATAGTTAAACTGGTGATGGTGGTGGCATTCCGAGTGGTGGTGATGCAGGTGGTGGTAGGGGAAGGGTTGGTGTTGTTGGTGCTGGTGCTGGTAGAGAAAGATCGAGGGTGGTGGTGGTGCTGGTGATAGAGGAAAGGGTGATGGTGGTGCTGGTGCTGGTGGTAGAGGAAGGGGGAGGGGTGGTGGTGCTAAAGGAAGTGAAAAAGTTCTTGCTGGTGGTGGCTGATGCAGTCAATTTTTGCTCTCTGCTTGACTTTGACTCGTTGAAATGCACAAAGAACTCACGTGAGCCACGGACCATCGTTATGGTGGCCGATGACACTTCGATGCTAAAGTCAGACAGGGATCTGAGGAAGGCTTAATGTTGTAAACAAGAAATTTGTAGTGTACATTTATTCACCAACCTCATGTCTTATTTATAGTGCTGGAGTCCTAGTTCGACTAGGCCATCAATGGTGTAGTTTAGGGAAAGAGATCTTCTTGGAGATCCTTCTCTAATTAGGAGTTGCCTTAAGGAGGGAAGTTTCCATGTTAGACCTATGCACCTAGATATGCGGGAGATAGCTCCTAATTGGAGTGTTGTCAATAGGTGAAAGTTTCCATGTACGACGTATACTCTGGTATTTGCTTCCTAGTCGGAGACAAGGTACTGTTGGCTTGCCCGTCCAAAGCTGATCCCCGAGATACTTGCCTTGACAGGTCTTATGGGTATTGGAGATAGTTGTGAGACGTGTGAGCTTAGCAAGACACAATAATTCAGGTCCATCTGGCGGATTGCGCTTAGTGGGCTTGATGCCACTTAGGTTAGATCGGTGTTAGGCTAACGCTTGGACTTAATTAAAACAATCGTTTCCACACATTATTTGACTTAATTATATTATTCATTTTAATGAATTGATCACTTAGACGATACCACATTCGCACCACCTTAGTGCCGAACATACATGCCGATATGCCTCTCTCACATAAAAGAGAAATTCCCCGTCATTCATGTCTAAGTGGGGACACATCACATACGGACATGAACTTAACGGATATTCCTTACTATATGAGTAACATAAAAGCCACACTTGGGCTATCAATGCGCATAAGTCACGTTACATTTTTTATAGATAAACAATCAAACATATTTTAGACATTTCAAAACAACACCCTTTTTCCTCAAGACCCAATCCGAAGGTAATTTAGTTTTTCTACAAAAGAGGAAAAAACATAAACAATACGAGATGTGATAGTTCTAAGTGAATTCAATGAGATTAAAGTTTATGAACTCATGATTATTTGTATCGTTTATTGTGATATCGCAAAATCTCTCAAAATGACACTGTCATATATAAATAAATTCACCACAATATCCACCCATACTTTTGGGAAACATAACATTTTTGTAAATAAATTTTATATAACAGAGCAGCTAACAGAAGAATTAATGTTTACGTCTTGCACTTCCATATTAGAAGTACTCAGAAAACGGGGAATGAAGAAAGGAAGGCTACCCTTTCCCACACATCACGAGAAAAGTCAAAAGGATAACCACCAGTAGAATTTCCAGACAATAAATATGTTCAAAATCACCATTTCTAAGTGAATTAAATTTATACAATAACAAAATCGCATGTTGACAGCATCAAAACACATGTTGACTACACTAAAACACTAACAATATGGTAAAACACATGCCCAGAATTTCTGGAACAAAAATAAGATGTGTCTTGACTCTCATTAATTATAAATGGGAACAATATGCAAGATTAAATTTGTGAAAACTACACTCGGCAATTACTGAAATCAATAGCAAATAAGGATATAGCACTGGCATTATACGCATAAGTGGATAGTTAGGGAACCAAATGAATACACCCCCAACAGATGGGACTGCTCTACAGTGACCCGCAAAAACCTTTTTGCCACCAGAATAAAAATAAAGCAAAATAGATAATAAACTGTGAATTAAATGATGCCACCCTTATTATATTATCATATCTGTTTGGTAATCATGAAACCATTCTGGAAAGTGAACAAGATCGAAAACAAAATATTTAGTAAACTAGAAATAAGCTAGACAGTCAGGAAACTTCCTAGATAGAGATAAGGAAATTTTCCAATTGGTTGATTAAGTCACCTATAATGAAAACTGATTCAAAAGACAATTTATTTGATATTCAAAACAAAACACTATGAAGCATGGTTTATTTTACCTAAAATGATCACATCAATAACCAAGATGACATTGGATCCACATGCATACATTCAAGCCAATGTCTATCAGTCTAAAATCATGATCCTCAACCAAATGTCTCAAAAGCATTGGAGGCTTATGTTCTGAGTCTTGCATTGAGGCAAGAGATACATTCAAATGTCAAGCCTCATTGAGAGCAAAACATTTATACTTCCATCTAATAAGAAATGCATACCTCTTTCCCCTCCCATCCTTGTAAATGGCAACCCCAAAAATAACATAACTAATTCCTATTCCACTGGCACTCAAGAGACACCAGTCCCCCTTTCCCTCTACTCATTCCAATCATTCAATAGGCTCTAGCTACCACCAACTTGTTCTTTATACACGAAATGGAAACTCTCCTCTAGTACTATCAATAAGGGATTTAAATGTTTAATTGGATAACAAACTATGAGCTTAAGAAGTGGGTCAAGAATCCTACATGTTTAAATGGATTAACCCATTCAAACCGACAAAACGCAACACACCAAACCAATCATAATGAAGCAAAAACTTTACCAAAATCACAAATACCTAGACTCAGAACTCAATTTCAAACAACCCCATGAACCCAAACTATCCCAAAATCTCCATTTACAATGATATTTGCAAGAAAAACAAACACATACAAATTTCTAAAAACAAAAGAGAGGAAGAACTCACTTTTGCTTGAAAAACTATTAACCTATAGATTTATAATTAAATTGGGTATTCACATATCACAATATCCCATTCAAATTGACTACAAATTGAAAACTTTTCACAATAAGATTAAACAACAAAAACGAGTGTTTGAGAACTACCTATACAAATCCAAAATGTGATCAATCAGAAGAATTAAACAAAGAGGGATTATGAACACAACAATGACCACAAAAGGGGTATTCAGTAACACTCATTAGAAATTCAAAATATGCATGAATTCAACAATACCCAATTCTCAAGTTTCACAAATTACAAGCTAAACCTTTCAATCTTTTTTTTTTTTTTCAAAATGATCATTGATTCAAACAAAACCCTAAACATAATGGCGCTTGCAATCCCATCATTTTCGAAATGAAATTCTGAAAGAAGGAATCAATTGCAGACGAATTAATCAAAAGGGATATCAAATTAGCATTCAGTGAATGTTATAAAAAGTAAAATTTAAACAGTGACAAAGATAAAAGGAGAGATAAGTAGCGTACCAAAATCTAACAATAATTCCTAGAATAATTGAAAACCAAAAAATATGAAATAGTATGAAGAAAACTCACTCTCTGATCTTCTCCGCCAAAACGTCTCCTTCCAGCCAACGCCATCGTCCCACATCGTCTCCCCTCCTACTCACAATCAGCCCCTGAACCAATCTTCGAATCAGACCCTTGAAACAATCCTGCAAACGGTTATGAAACACGCTTGAAACAGACCTGAAGCAACCCCGAATCAAATCTGAAACAAACCCTAAATAATCCCTGCAACACACCCTGATTCAACCCTATTTATACCTGTAATATCTCCCACATCACCGATCACTATCAATACCTCTCACCATAGTTTTCCATATCTATTCTTCCCTTCTTTTGTTATCTCTTTGTCTCACTTGCAATCTCTCTTGCGAAATGTTCCTGACACTAAAATCAAATGGGAAGGAGAGAAGTACGAGGAAGGGGAAAGGAATAGAAAGGAGGAAGCTTGGCCAGTGGGAACTCCTGATTAAGTCCGTCCTTCCGACACCGCCTCGGTCAGATTACGCTCAAGGTCCTCCAGATGAGCCCTCTGAGCCTCAACGGCCATGGTTGATTGATCCAACTGCATCTCTTCGACCTGCTTCTTAAGCCGCTTATTTTCATGGAGCGCATCAGAATACTGCGTCTGCACGTGCGAAAAGACACGCTCTAAAGTATATACTCTCTCGCGAGTTGCCTCTACTTTCATCCCAGCAGCGACCGCGTGGCTCATATGAGACATACCAAGTATAAGATACTTCAAACCCTTGTCCACACACTCTTCCAGTGTTTCCTCCTAGGGTTTTGGAGCGTGGTCCATCAGCCAGCTGTGACGCCTACTTATATGCTTCCTCGAAGCATACTCAGCATCCACCTCTTGGTGCCAGACATGTAAGCTCATCTTCACCAAGTTTGGTGAGAACAAACTTATCCGTGCATCAGGATGAAACTTCTCCTGATCGGGAACTATTCCAGCACTGCCCTTCATGGTCACCATCGTCCT
Organism: Berberis vulgaris; assembly: GCA_963556465.1. Taxonomy (NCBI): domain Eukaryota; kingdom Viridiplantae; phylum Streptophyta; class Magnoliopsida; order Ranunculales; family Berberidaceae; genus Berberis; species Berberis vulgaris. The sequence continues at coordinate 54,068,384 of OY747129.1, read as the reverse complement.
CAGACTCTCCTCCGTGGCTTTTCCCTTGTCAAGAATGACCGACCCTTTATTGCGAGACGACCCAACAGGATACGGAGGCAGAGGAGGGACCAAAGTATTCAAAGGACCTTCCAATAGTTCTAGCCGTGGCCTAAAACGATACGGTGAGTAATGCGGACTACAAGAGACACGGGCGGTACCACGACCACTTTCAGGCAAGTCAACGGTGGGGTGATCAGATTCCACCACCTCAGGCGAATATTCAACAGAGCCCTCTACTGGAGCGACCCCACGTGAATCAGCGCCAGCAGAAGCCGCCATTGCAACCCGCACCAATCGGTCATTCAAAGCCTCAACCTGCGCATCAATAAAGTTCGACCCGTTAGCAACTCTCGCCAACCGCAGATAATCTTTCTCCAAGCTAGGAAGAGTAGTCTTCGCCTCAACAGGCCTAGCAGACTCGCACTCCTATCTCACCAGAGCGGGTCGTGCCGAAGACAAACTTGTCCTAACACGAGGGTTCTTCCTCACAAAGGAAACAAGTGTGTCAGATGGATCATCTGCATCAGACAAAACAAGAGTCTGAGCCCTAGTAGCCTTCCTCTTCCTGGAAGGGGCTCTATCTTCCAGCTTAATGCGCGACTCTCGATGCAGAGTGGGGGAAACGTGTCAATTGTCCCACAGCCCACTACGAACGAAATTGGAAACTCTTATGATATCAACTACCTCCCTTTTTGCCATGACGCGGAATGCATTCATGGTGGTTTCCACCTCTAATGTAAGGGGAGCAGTGAAAAACCTTCCTGCAAAAAAACACAGGCAATGATCACTCAGACCACAATCAAGCACATCAAAGTCACAGGAAAGGAGTTGAACTTATGAAGTGGCTTGAACTATCGCTCAAGTCCTTCAATGTAAATAGATGAAACCGACTGGAGGCGACATTAGCGTTTGGTCGCCTGTCAGAAGGTACGACAAGTCTTCAGAAACTCCAAACTTTGTATGGATTTCAGCGAGACCAGGCTCGGACATCAGCCTATCTTCAAAAAACTCTAGGCCCTTAGCCAAAACAACATCATCAAAAAAGTTTTCTCGATCCATGAAGAAGACGAACAAACCTTTCTGAACAATATCTTCAAAAGCAAGTAAAACAGAAGGATCAGTCTTAGCACTGCGGACGACCTGTATAAAGGATAGGTTCCCGCCTCTTTCCTCCGAACCAACGCACGCCCAATTAATGCAGCGTGCGACTCAGGCAACAATTCATACTCAATCATCATGAGCACCGCATCCCTTCAAGAGATGACTTAGCGAACTGATGTGATGACCTACTAACTTGGGGAGAGTAGTTGATGATACATAAAAATGGTCACACTCCTGAGCCAAACACGTGTCATGATGATCTCGAGGAACTATGGGGTCAAGCATCAGCCTAACACGGATCCCGCCCAAGCGGACCCGGACTCTCACAACATGCTAGGCCCACATGTCTCACAGCCATCCTCAATACCCATAAGTCGTCTTTAGGCAAGTATCTCGAGGATCAGCTTCGAATGGGCAACTACAGCTTCTCTTTGCTTTCAACTAGGAAGCAAACGCCAGATTATCTACCACACAGGGAAACTCCCTTCCACAGATTGCTCTTGGATTTGGACCTATCTCTCGCGTATCTAGGATTGCAAAGCTAACATGGAACTTTCCTCCTACAACACGACTTTTAATTAATGATGGATTTCCACGAAGATCTCCTTCCTAAACTACGCATACGATGGCCTGGTTGAATCAGGACTCCTTGCACTATAAATAAGACATGAGGTTAGTAAGCTAAGGTACGCTACAAATTCCCTGTTACAGCATTACACCTTCCTTAGATCCCTGTCTGACTTTAGCATCGGAATACCATCAGCCACCCCACGATGGTCTGTGACTCACGCACGTTACTTTTGCAGTTCAGCAGGAACATGGTTAGAGTAGGGAGCAAAAATCGACTGCATCAGATGCAATTCTAACTAAACATTTTTGTAACTTTGAACATATACAATAATGAGTGAGACCATGTTTCAGTACGTGGTTCACCTGGAACTCCAAGAAATAAGCTTTCACCCAAGAACATACACCATGTTTCACTAGATCACAAGTCAACACACACAACCTACTTAACACCCACTAAAGTAGGTCACATTCTTAAATCGATTGGTTTGAATGTAAAAAAAGAAGAATAAATCTTTCAATGGTCTTTCCATTAGCATTGTTAAGTCACACTCATTGTTAATTCATACTCTAAAAAGCTTAAACTGCCTACATAAGGATAACTCATCACCAACATGAAAAGCTTAATAGGGTTCAAACACACCAGGGAAAAATGTGCAAAACACCATGCTTGGGAAGAGCACAATAATACTCCCTCCCCCAAGGGGGTTGGGAGATTTACCTACCCAAAGCTATGATAACTAGTTCAATCACCATTTTACTCTAATACTTAAAGCTATTAGAGAATGCATAACTATGAATATCGAAAGACCACGCAATGGTTTTTGAACAAGGCAGAGCAAAATGTGCAAAACAACACCTAGGGCAAGATATAAATTTCGAATAAAGATACAATGATTTGTCTTACTACAATCTAATTAATGATGGTCCGACAAGGCGTATATTGAAACAGAGTTTTACGAGTCCCTCTGAAATTTTGTTATGTAAAATCTTTGTATGTAAAGAGAACAACACATGCAAATTCCTTAAAGTATTAACAGACAGATGAAGGAAACTAGGGAAAAATAACTGAAGAGTATGGGCACTTGTGTGAGGTGTGAGTTGCAAGGACCGACATAGCTACCACTCCATCTCCATAACTTGAATGCATTTTGATAAGTTAAAACCAAATTATCAAACCAAAAAAAGAATAAATTGAAAGAACCTGGATTGCATATATTTGTTGGGAGTCCATGCCATAGGTTGGATCAAGGAATCAATGTCGTCAATTATGCAATACCCATCAATCTCATAAATCTAATATGCGACTCAGGTAGATTCAATTTCCACGACCTCCGTTGCTGAAAAGCTTTTGTGCACATTCCCACCTCAAAAATCTAATATGACATCATAACACTAGGACTAATTTCCTTGATTTGCATCTCTTTGACATTGTCATAGCTTATAACATCTTACCCTTTATACCAAAAGGCAGCCAATCAACACTAATAAAATTCTCAACATAAATTGGGCAAAACTCATGATACACAAAAATCAAAATGAACATAAAATACTATTTGAAGGTTAACAAATAAGAAAAGGTTTGTACCTTTGAGTTCAGCCAGGGACGAAAAGTTTCTCTCCTTCTCGTCTTTTCACCGTATTTGTTCAAAAACCTTCGAATCAATTTAGATAGAGGAGGCGGAGAGGGCTTCGTAGAGGGGGAATTGGGCGTAGAGAAGGAGTTGGACGCAACGTTAGGTGAGAGAGAGGCTGTGGTGTCGATTCGGTCTATGCGTAGATTTGTGAATGAATGAGGTTTGTGTTGGGGAAGAAGTGGACTTAGCTTAGTGTTTTACACTTATGCCCTCAGAAAAATATTAAGTTTCCTCACTCTTACAAAGGATGAAATGCGACATGGTGTTATTTTTTCTCTCAAAACTTTTTTCATTCAGGCGCCTGTTTTTCCGGTCTTTGTCGTATGACGGTTGCAAAATGTTTATGTGAGTAACTGGGAATCAAGTGAACAAATATGTGACGACTTGTCAAAATTTCTCACATAAACTAAAAAATGGTGACAACTTTCAAAGCGTCACATATAATTTCGCCACCTAATACCAGATTTCTTGTAGTGAAGATAACAAAATCCATGGAGAGAGAAAGGGAGTTTGAGTTAATGATTTAGACTATAAATTGAAAGAAAATGTATATGGGAAGAATGAGATGCAGAGAGAGAGTGTAGAGCAGATCTAAGAATGTGAGAATGGAAGAACATATTTGGGGAAGATGAAAGAACTAAGGAGAGAAGAAAATGGATGAGCTTTAAATGAAGGGTAAAAAGAGCACTATTACGGTGCATTGGTCCAGGTGCCTGGTGGTACCAGACACTGTAGATGTGCCTCGAGATACCAGGCACCATAGAATCAAGGGGGTAAAAAAGAAAAATAATTGCGCTATGACAAAAGCAATAAAAATTTCTTCACACATTTCCCATTCTCATCCTAAGGAAGGGTCTTACATTTTCAGCTGTGCGGCCACACCTATAAGGGTTTTGCTCGAAAAGAAAATTAAAGAGCAAAGCAAGTGGTAATCTACTTAATTAAGAAGAAATAGAGCTTAATACTAATTTACTTAATTAGTCTGCTCTATGGCACTGGATCGAGCTTATCCGAATGGTTTTGATAGTGATGGTGTTTTTTAGTCTTAATTTGAGGTGATTGGTAAAGCTGTATTCGAGCTGTTAATGGCAAAAGTCTTTGAGGATTAAGAGTTGAGACAAAGTTGGAGCTGGTAAAATCATACCAACGCGGTCTTTCGCTTACAACTAGTGATTAGTTTATTAAGACAGTTGATGATTAAATAAGTAATTAAGTAAAGTAAGTTGATGCAAGAAACGTGGGTCATTGGCAGCTTGGTTGGTCATAGTTTAGACTAATTTGTTGGATAGGACCTGTGAACAAGTGTTCCTACAAATCCAACATTTCATCAGTAACAAAATACTAGTTAAACTAGTATTCATTCCTAATCAATCGCTAGTCTTTATTTATCCCAAAATAATGGGACTTGCAATTAAAAAGATAAATAATGGATGTATATGAGTGTCTTATGGAAGGAATTCGTTTTAATTGTAGATAAACCATATGAAAAAATATTAAATTCTCGAAGCTTTGGGTCATATTGTATGCTGACGTATTAAAATTCAACTTGCAGAATGCAAAACTTTATATGATTGAAATTTTGCAACGCAACATGGCCCATGGCCGGTTTTTTGAAAGTTTAATTAATTTATATTCAATCTTTAATGATACAGTTAAGCTAATTTTTTTTTCTCCAACTACTTGTGTCACTAAGCCACATGTATCAACTAACAAATGAAAAAAAATAGGATTTTTTCTTGAAATTTTAATTTAATTATACTAATTTTCTACTAATAATGAGGTTGAGTCATTTTTATTTGTATTTTTTTTAATTTAAGCACACGAGCTCTTACATAATCTTTTTATCATATGTATTTTATGTGATTAGGTGAAAAAAATGGAGTAAAGAGAAATAATATGATGGAGAGAACTGGGCGGGTCACACTTTTTATCAAATGTATTTTTCATAATAGTGTATATTTTTGTTAAGAATTTTGAATTCTAATAAACTTATAGACTACCTTTGAAGTAGGGGTGGGCATTTGAGACCGAATTTTTATTGTTATTTTATTAATCGGTCCCAAAGCCCGACTAGGCCCGGATATATTAGTCCGATTACGGTTTCTATTATCAAAGCCCGATAAATAACCGGGCCGATCCGAATATTTAAGAAAAAAACTAAATAATCAATTTCCACTTTCCCCAAAGCCCAACCCAAATCCTATTCATATATAGTACATAGTACACAAAGGAGGTTCCTACATTAAAATTATGTACCTACACAAAGGAGGTCCCTAGTCCCTACACTTCAACTGAATAGTCAAATCAAATCAATTACATCTACACACAATCATTTACAAACCCATTATCTTTCTCACATCTACACACAAATGCAGAAGAAAGAAAAACAAAGTTTGTTTACTTTTCTCTCTCAGTTTCCATCAACGAAGAAAACTTTCTTCTAATCTTCAAAAATAGAGAGAAATGGAGAGCTCTAGATCTTCTTATTTCGCTGCTTTCGTGGTTGTTGCTTTCTTCGCCATCTTTTCAGTTGCCAAGGCTGCTGATGCACCGGCTCCTAGCCCTACATCAGCCGCTGGTGCCATGTCTCCATCATTTGTTGCTGCTTTCATCGCTACCTTTTGTGGTTTTTTTTTCATGTTCACATTTTTTCGCAAGTAAAGCAGTAGCTCCGAGGCTCTGAGATCTCAGAGTTTTGTTCACACACAGTCATAGTTTGAATGGAAAGGGAGGAGAAGGGAGAGGGGAGAGAAACAAAAATCTAGGTTGAAAGAGATTGGATCGAAACCGGCCCGACCCGACCAAAGAATTCGGTTAACCGAGATCCGGTTAACCGGCCTTATTCGACCCGATCTCAATTCTCAAATTTCAGTTTTCAAAAATTCGGTCCGAGCTTCGATTTTAGGTTTTCGGGCTGGTTACCCGAACTTGCCCAGCCCTACTTTGAAGAGAGGGAGAATGCGTGCGACACACACTTGAAAAATACTGTTCACTGAGAGCATTTTCGTTAATTTTGGCAGGCCTAACTAACAAATAACAGCCAATTTGAAGTTGTTTTCCTTATTTAAATGGGCTTAGGTCTTAACCCAGAGCATTTTTGCAGTTTAGACCTAACTAGAATATCCTCAATCAATAGCCCATGCTCAATTTCTCAAGGAAATTAAAAGTTGACACCTTTCTCAAGCCGATGGTTTAATTTCTCTCCGTCTTATTTTCCATTTGGCCCCCATTAGTTTATAACTATTGATATTTGGCCCACATTAGTTTTTTTCTTTATCCTATTCTAACACCCATGAACGTGTGTTCAACTACACTGACTAACAAATTTCATCAATTTTTTCAAAAATACCAACTTGCCTTGCATGTGCTTTGCACATGTATTTACTAAAATCACATAAATCATGTTTCTTGATGATCATATTTGATCCAACGTTTAAGAAAATAATATTTGGATTTTCTTAAAAAAAAATTATGTGATTTTAATAAAAAGTAGATTCAAATGCTATTTTCCTAGCCGTTGGATTAAACATAACTTATGTAATTTTAGTAACACATGTGCATATGATTTAGGTTTTTATATTACTTTTGATTGACACAAATCTTCTTTGTTAACAAAATTAAAATAAAAAAATAGATTCAAATGCTATTTTACTAGCCGTTGGATCAAACAACATGATTTATGTGATTTTAGCAGTGTTATAAAAAACGATAGGCGGTATGCGGAAGGCGAGCAAGTGCCTAGCGCCCAAGGGCCTAGGCAGTTTTAAGTTTTATATTATAACTTTTATAATTTACAAGAGTTAAACATAATACTTTATCAATTACTTTCAATTTAATGCCAAGATAGAAGATACATATGAAAAAATTTTATAACATGAAAAATTAAGCTTAAATTCATAATAGCATAAGTTGCATAACATAGAGTTTCATAGAGAGAAAAAAAAATTACATACTTGATGGTATGTACTCCAAGGGAAGCACTCCCCAACAAACTTCAGAGCTGTCGTCACCCCAGAGGTGAATATGAATTAGTACTAGTTGGGAGGTGCGTTGCAATATTCAAGAGCCTGGTTTTTTAATTAAAAAATGTACATACTTGTTAGCATAAAAAAAAACACTAATTAATTAGAACATTGAAGTGGAAGCTTTCTATAAATTTTTTATACAGAAATTTACTTTCTGACGAGCCGATCGTATGACGTTGGAAGTAGCTAAGCCCACATCACTTTGGCTATATATATTATCCCCGGGTAAGGACTTAATTACAAATTAAGTTAACCAAAGAGCAATAGTGATAGAACAAACCAATAAGCCTAAAGCAAACTCAAAACAGAGAAGTTAGAAAAATGGAAGGAAGGATACGAGGGTTTCCATAAACATTAGAAGTGAAGTCTTTGATGATAGATTCCATTTGCAGTTCAAAGTATAGAGTGGTACCCGCGTGATCCAAGTAAACCAGACCTAAAAATAATTAACCCAAAAAAAAAACGTAATTTTGAATTAAATCTGGCAAATTAAACGAAAAAGGAAACCAAGAACCAACCTTCCAATCTCTTAAACTCAGAAGCTCGAATCTGGTCGATGTTCTTGGGAGAGTTGGGGTATCCGTAATCTTGGCCGAATTCTTTCAAGAAGTTCATATTTTCTTCTTCCATTTTTGTTTTGCTGGTAAAGAAGAATCTACGGAGGATTAGAAATGGATATGCAAGAAGAATAAATGTTGAAATGTTGGGTTGGACAAGAATCTTTTCTCTTTTCTTCCTCTTCATCTTCTTTTTCTTCACCTCGTTCTTCTTATTTTTCTTTTTCTTTTTCTTCTTCTTCTCCTTTTCTTTTCTTCTGTTTTACAATTGGAAAAACCTAGATCAATGAGAACTAGTGATCGATGGGGGTGATATTAATTTTTTTGGTTATTTGGTCCCACTGTTGTTATTTGCACCCAAAAAAAAAAACCCGTCCAGATTTAGACTCGCCCAGAATCCGCCTAGGCACCTACTCGATTTTTCACCCCGCCCAGCCATTAATCTGGGTGTTTCTCTAACTTCTAGCGCCTAGACGGTCGCCTAGGTCGTATTTTAGAACACTAGATTTTAGTAAAAACATGTGTATATGATTTAGGTTTGTCTATTAATTTTTAATTGGCACCCAACTTCTTTGTTAAAAATATTAAAATAAAATAAAAATTAAAATCCAAGTGTTACTTTCCTAGCCCTTGGATTAAACATGATCATCAAGCAACATGATTTATGTGATTTGTAAAACGTGTGCATATGATTTAGGTTTGTATATAACTATTAATTTGCACCCCTTCTTGTTAAAAAATTATAATAAAAATAGATACAAATGCTATTTTCTTTAGGATGGACATTCATCCAAATGTTAAAAAATTAAGCAACATAATTTATATCATTTTAGTAAAAACCAGTGTTCTAAAAATCGGTCTAGGCGGCCGCCTAGGCGCTAGAAGGTGGAAAACCGCCCAGATTAATGCCTGGGCGGGCAGTCTGGGCGGGTCTAGGCGGGTCTAGGCGGTCTGGGCGGGCTAGGCGGCCTAGGCGGGGTCTAGGCCGTCTGGGAGATTTTTATTTTTTTTTATTTTTTTATTTTTTTATTTTTTTATTTTTTTATTTTTTTATTTTTTTTTATTATTATTTTTTTTTTTATTTTTTATTTTTTAATAAGGTTGATTGTGTTCTTATTTTATTTTTCTTTCCTATTTTTTAGAAATAAACTATTTAATTATTTTTTTAGAAAATCTCGGGAATGGGCTTTGATGATGATGATGATGATGATGATATGTCTAAATGTAGCGAAAGATGATTACTTAATGGAATTCTCAAAGGATCTGCCGGTACCAATTTTACTAATGTAGATTTTATCAAACATAACTGAGGTTATTCATGCAATTTGAAGAAAAATAAAAGATTACACAAATTCAAATTTATATAAAGTACCCATCATGACCAACTTCAATCATTTGAGTTTTAATAAATTTTGTTCACGATTGTTAATTTTTCATGTTTTTAAATTTTGCATATGTATATTGACATTAAATTGGATGTAATTGATAAGGTATTATGCTTAACTTTTGTAAATTATTAAAGTTATAATACAAAACTGGTGCCTAGGCCCCTGGGCGCTAGGCACCTGCTCGCCACCCGCCCAGCGCCTAGCGATTTTTAGAACACTGGTAAAAACATGTAAAAAGCACATGCAAGGTAAGCTGGTCTTTTTGAAAAAATTGGATGAAATTTGTTAATCAACGTAGTTGAACACACGGTCATAGGTGTTAGAATAGGATAAAAGAACTAATGGAGGCCAAATAAGGATAGTCATAAACTAATGGGGGGGGGGGGGGGGGGGGGAGGGGGGCAAATGGGAAATAACCCTAGAATTTAACGGGGGTGGTGAATGCGACAATGACAGGATGCAGGTTTTGTTCCATATCCACACTCACTTGCATATTCAATTCGGTGTGTGTGCGAAAAAGCGCACAATTGACACTTGATGCGTCCAAATCTCGTCCTTCTGTGAGTTTGACCTGCAAAATATATATTAGACTGCCAAATATCACCTTTTTGGTGGTCGAAGGCACTCTGATGCTTAAGTCACCAACTATGTTGAAGAATGAAGTAAATATAGACCAAATATAGTTAAAGTTGCATAGCTTGGTCAATTATTCTCTTTACCTTATATAATAACCGCGGTTAATTCTTTGTGTGATTTAAGCATGTGAGGCACAAGGAAGGAAACGTTTTTTGTAACTGTCTCCTCTTTTATGAAGATGCATCTATGGAGGAGTAACTCCCTCCACGACTCGTTTCTTATGTAAAGTTTCTCTTCTTTATGAGAGAACTTGTACGGGCCCGAATTTGGGCCTTAATTATGACTTCTTTTGATGGGCCATGTTTAAGCTTTTATGATTGGTTTTGCCTTCTTAGGTTTTCTGAGTTGACCGAGTAGATGAGATACTTGATTTTCGTGATAGATGATTTTTGCCACGTGTACAACTGTGATGATAGTCTATTTTGATGTATCATCAATACTCAAATGGGCTTGTGAGGGAGAAGGGATTCAACCTGTTTGGATGTGAATGGCTTCTAAATTAGTAAACATGGTTGGGTTTGAATGGACAATATCCTCTCTCAGTCTTGGCATTGTTCGTTGCACTTGGGTTTGAATGGCCAATATCCTCTCTTCGTCTTTTCGGAAAACGATTTAATTTTAAAAAAATTCCATAATTATTTGATATCGTTGATTTTTCACTTAAACATGATTGTGGATAATGGTGTTGTAATTTTAAAGAAGTTTACTCCAAGTAGATCTTTGTCATTATCTTCAACATTTCTGATACAAAGACAAATAAACATTCCCTACACTCTTCAACATTTCTGACAAGAAAGATGTAAATGTGAGTGAGTTCTACAATTCAAATGACCCTATCTCTAAGTTGGAACCTATTTTTAAGAAAGGGACCTTTTGATTGGGGATGAGATCAAATCTCTAGACCTTTTGTGAGTGAGTGACCATAAGCACGAAACTAAAGACTACTACAATCTAAAAGATGAAATTGAGCATTGGGTTCAAAGAGGACGGTTCAACGAATTCATCGAAATGCAAGACAAGCAGCTCAAAGGGAAGGAAAAAGCAAATACCACCACGAGATCAAAAGAATAGCCAAGAGAACTAATATACTCCCTACACTGCATGGTTGGAGGAAACAAAACAATCAATTCAACTGAAGAAGTAGCCAGAAATACCTAACACTCGAGCTAATTTATATCAAAACAAGAGTACTAACGAAACCAGACAAACCATTTGACCAATGCATAGAACATAGAAAAGTTTGCACCGATCAACTAACACGATTCAAGGACCCTACTGACGGATGCAAGCTGAACCTAAATTACCAACGACGAAATTGATGACAACAGACTCGACCAAACCTTCGCAGTTGACACCGAACCTTCTGTTAACATGAGCATGATTGACAATTTGGCATTGATGTGAGCATGATTGGACAATTTGGCGCAGATGTGAGCATGATTTGACAAATGAATACTGCTTAGCTACCGGATCAGAAAGCACCCTGAGTCCATTAGCTACGATAACGTATATGATGAACGAATGAAACATAACCAATAGCAAATACGGCGAATGAAGACAAGCTATACGAGACAAAACAACAAAAACATAAATCTGTAGCATGAGGATCAATATCAACCAAGCAAAGATCAAGAAGACAAAGCAATTCACTCTTCAATCTAGCATAACTGCTTCAGAAAAACAACCGTTAGGGTTGGTCAGAACATCCATAGGGGAATATCAATAAAACTACAAATTCAGAATCCCCATCTTATGCGTGGACGACAGGATAAATGCGTCAAAACTCAACCACACAGAGCAATCTGCATACCAAGCCAAAAGAAATCATGGCACAAGTTGGATATATATAATAAAAAAACTCCTGGTCTGATCAACCATGAAGTAAAAGTTGGACGAACGAGTCAAATTAATTCAAAAAACTTCGAGTCAACTGATACGTCGAACCAACAAAGTAAAGTTGGACGAACGAGTTAACTTAATCAAGAAAACTTTGAGTCGACCGATGCTTTGAATCAACTAAGCAAAAGTCGGACAAACGAGTCAACTTAAGTAAAAAGCAACTATGGCCTGACTAGTACGTCAAAGAAACAAAGTAAAAGTTGGACGAATGAGTCAACTTAATTTAGAAAACTTTGAGTCAACTGATACGTTGAATGAACAAAGTAAAAATTGGATGAACGAGACATCTTAATCCAGAAAACTTCGAATTGACCGATCGGTCGAACCAACGAAGTAAAAGTTGGACGAACGAGTCAATTTAAGTAAAAAGCAACTTCAAGCTGACTAGTACATCAAAGAAACGAAGTAAAAGATGGACGAATGAGTCAACTTAATTTAGAAACTTCGAGTCGACTGATACGTCGAACCAACGAAGTAAAAGTTGGACGAACGAGTCAACTCAATTCAAAAAACTTTGAGTCGACCAATGCGTCGAACCAACGAAGTAAAAGTTGGAAAAACGAGTCAACTTAAGTAAAAACAACTTCGAGCTGACTAGTACATAAAATCAACGAAGTAAGAGTTGAACGAACGGATCAGCTCAATTCAGAAAGTTACAAGTCGACTAGTACGTCGAACCAATGAAGAAATTGAAGGAAGGAATCGACTCAATTCAAAGAACTTCGAGTCGATCGATATGTTGAGCCGAAAAAGTAAAAATCGAGGCAAAAAATCAACTTGCTCACGCAAGCCGCAACACATAAAAAAGGATAAAGTCAACCCATCTCAAGACAACTAATGCGTCAAAGCATGAAAGTAGCCATAAAGGAATTCGAAGTGAAGTTTGATACGATTACAGCTGGACTAGAAAGGAACAAGCAACACACAAGATAAACAACGAAAAACATGCAATACAAAAAAATCTTTTCATTAACAACACTATTCTGTTACATCCGAGGAAAAAGTTGGAGAAGAAATGGAGGCAACTACAGCGTCGTTAGCAACATCATCTATGGGAGATGGCAAAGTTGTAACTTCAAAAGGAGAAGGAAGCAATGGCTCTTCAACCACTAGAGCACTCGAAGGGCTCGGGGGAACTTCTTTACCGTCGTCGCTGTCGATGCAAATTTCCACTGGATCACGTGCTGATCATGCGGAGCAATCTGCATAAAATAGAAATTAATTCTTGACACCGGTTTGGTGCCTGCAACGGAGACTCTGATGCTAAAGTTAGAACAATGTATTTAGAAAAATGTTTATATCTCTATATTTGAATAGACAATTGTAAGTCAGGAAAGTGTTACCTCCAAAAAGCTTTGTGTTTGGCTATTTATAGAGGCTGAAAGAGTCAACTGCTGGGTGATGAGTGAGACACGTGGCTGATGAGTGAGACACATAGAAGATGAGTGAGACGCGTGGCAGATGAGTGAGTCATCTATTTGCAAGCAGTTGTAACTTCCTTCAGGTAGTTGTAACTTCTGTGGTTGGTTATAAGCTCTTGTTGGTGGTTGTAACTTCCTGTTTAGAGACATCTCTCTTGCAAGCCCATGTGCTCAGCTGAGCATGGTGATTGGCGCCGAGCACTACTCCCCTCCTGAGAAAATAATGTTCTACTGAGTTTGTATTTGGGTCAGGCTCGGGCCTTCTATACTTGTAGCTTTCGTGGATAATCTTCAGGCTTATTGGGAAAAGCCCAAATCTTTGGGCTTATTTATCCAATTGGGCTAAAGGTTATTTTTGGCTCCCACAAATGCCCCTTATCTCCTTTGCTTTTGACTAAATAATAATGATTTTTTTAATTAAACAAAGGAGATATGCCTAAGGAGTCATGCCAAGAATGGAACTCTTTGAGACATCTTCACTGAGGAGTTCTATTTGAATTAGAAGTCCTTTTGTACTTAAACATCTTCACTTGAGGAGTTCTATCAGAACTAGAAGTCTAGCTTGAGATAAACTGTCCTCTCCAAATCTTGGAGAGTTATCTTATTCCCCTTTCCTGAATTTGCCGATCTCTTTTTGTTTATTCCCCACAAAAAGGAAATAATTTTTTCCTTTCTCCTCCATATCTGTAGACGGTGAAAAACATGAGCTTGCACTTCTTATTTTTTCTCGGTTTGGCTAATTGCAAGGTGAGATTTTCTTCTTCCCTTTTATTTATTTATATTTTTGTTATTCATGGAAATATAATCACTAGGTAGTAAGGTTAGGAAGGGTTTTCTATTGATGTCTTTCTTCCTTATCCCGCTATGTGCGATGAGCGTCGTGGTAAGTATGGATTTAAATCAAAATTATAATTTCAACCACCACTTTCATGTATGTTGGTCTATTTCATTATCAGGTGATGCACGATGAGTGTGACGTGTGATCATAGACTATCGACGATGGTGAAAAAGATGATTTTGGGCTTTCCCATCTTCTCGTTCATTGTTAGGTGATCGTCGACGTGACGTTCTACTATCGACGGTGGTGAAAAAGACTACTTTGGGCTAACTTCTTGTCTTTATGTATCACTGATGAACAACAAATGAATACTCACCATTATTGGGTGATCATCGACTGTCGACGGTGGTGAATGGAAGAGATCGTTGATTGTTGGTCATCGACCATGTCAATCTTTCAAACTTTGTAAACAGGGGAGGATAGTCGACTTTTTGTCGATCCTCTCTTTGTCTTTCATTTTTTTCAAACTTTGTAAACTGAGGAAGATTGTTGACTGTTGGTCGATTTTGTTTTCTTTATCCGGCGATGCATTATCGGCTAATTACAGAAGGGAAGGAACAAAAGAGTTTGGTTGATTCTTCTCTTTCTTTTCCAGCGATGTGCAACGACGGCGAGCGGTGATGATCGTTGACTGTGGATGATTGTTGAACATGTCTTCTATATCGAACTCGGATATGGATTCAAATCCAAATTGGATTCCATCAATGAATTCAAATCTAAATTGGATTCCATCAATGGATCCAAATCCAAATCAAACATGGGTTTAGTGTGGGGTTTATTCCCTTTGAATTTGAATTAAGCAACCGGAGAAGATGTACAATTGCAAGGGGTTTGTGCATATGCAACCACTATTTTTGCTATGTCCCACCATTACTTTTTTTTTTTTCAAATCCAAATACATTTAGGCTACCCTTTTAATTGTGTTTCTTTGCTAATCTGCAGGTGGGTTTTCTTTTTAATTTGTTCCGTATCTAGATCCCATGGGCTCTAAGAAGAAATCCGGTAATAGCCCTTTCTCTTATGACGATGAACCTTTATACCGCCAAGGAGGTTCCATTTCTCATTTTGGAAGATTTGTTCCTAGCTTGCCTAACTTGGAGAACATGGAGGCATTTTCGAACTGGATGGAAGTTAATTGCTCCGCCTTTCCTGAAGGAGTGCAAGTAAGATTGGTTGATCAAAGGAGCGACAAAGAGCCTTGCATCGATCCGGATAATAGAACCATCATATTTCACCCTTTCATCATCTCTTTGCGCTTCAAGTTTCCCATGCCTAGGTTCTTTAAAGAAGTGCTTAGTGAAATGGTGTGTGCCACCTTCAAGGTATTGATGACCTTTTTTTTTTTTTTTTTTTTTTTGTTAATATATTTTGTTTTTCTGCCCATTGATTGCCTTCGTTGATATGTAGATCATGCCTTCACCATCTGAACCGATGTTGATTAATAGCGATGGTGAATCCAGTTTTGCGGATATTGTTCCCTTAGCCGATTTACTAAAAAAAGATTTTATAGCTGACAAATTCGGGTGTACTAACTTGGTTGAATGTCTCCGTAGATCAGCCGACTTTAGTAAGTTTGAAATGAGTTCATCTGCCAAGCTACATCAAGAGGCGTTTTTCTCTTTTTTGAGAGGTGTCATTATGGCTGAAGAGTTTATGAAACATTTGTCTTATGTGCCCGAGTCTGCTACTGTTACTGCCCCCACTGCTGATCAGCTGGAAAAGTTGGAGGAAGAGAATGAAAAGTTGAATGCTGACCTTGTAGGTATTGAGAGGATTCTTGAAGCTGGGCATAAGTCACACCAAGAAAAGAGTATCCAGATCCTCAAATTGGAAAAAAAGTGTGCTGATCTGCAAACTTCTCTGTCTAATAAAAACTCTTAGCTGGTCTCCCTGAATCTCGAGTTTCATAATCTTTCCTAGAAATATGAAACTGTGAAACTGAACATGGAAGAGTTGGAGACCTTGAAAAGAACCCATGAATTACTTGAAAAGGAATGCAACGAATTCAAGTTGGAGGCAATTCGAGCAGTTGAAAAGCGTGCAAAGGCTGAAAAAAACTCTTATAAGCTCGATTATGTTGAAGGTAAAGGAGGATGTGCACTTTTATTTTTATTTTTTTATTTACAATAATTTATGAAGATGTTGATTTTCACCTACAGGTTATAAAACTTCCATCTACTCCCCCCGAGCAGACTACCACTACACCACAAGTCCACTTTTATAGCATTTAATTATAGCGTTTTTTACACATTTGCTATGAAAAGTTAAGTTGCATTACTATTGAGTTTAAAAACCCTATCGCTACGGCGGGATTATAAAACGCTGAGCGCTCAGCCAAATATTTGAGGTAGCGCCATTTTTCTTCTCTCCCTCAAACTTAAATTTTGACAAAAATTTCAAGTTTAACATCGAAATCTCTTCTTTCATTTCGATTTCGATTCCCCTCTCAACACACCCAAATCCCATCTTTCATCTCTCTCTTCGTTTCATTTCTTCAATGGCGACTGAACAAGTTAGAACAAAGCAAGAGATAACTTCCCTCTTGTTTCCTCTCCCTCTGCTCACTATCTAATTGGAGAAGGAGAGGACAATAGGTTGAGAAATTGCTAGGTTTAGGTTAGCAACAGTGAAATTTGGGGCTCCAATTTGGTCAAGTGACATGTAGAAGAGAAACAATAATCCCTGCTGCACCCGAAGCACTCCTAGAAACAAAAGAAGCAGCAGCAGAGAAGGTCTCTGAAGTTCCCCAGTCCATTGAAGAAGAAACAGAGGTTTCCATTCTACCCTTCAATTCTATTCTGTCTTGAATTATGTTTTTATATTTACTTTATAGTTGATTCCACATGTTCTTGCATTTCGTTAAATGTATCATCTTAAATTCTGTCTCAGTTTTCATTGTGAATAACTTCGTCTCCCATTCAAGCAACATATGATTAGCCAATTTGGTGTTTGAAGCAAAATAATGTTTTTTTTTTGTCACATTTCCTCCAATTGGTATCATAAATTCTGTCACATTTTTTCATTATTATTTGATTTTCTAAGACCACATTAACCCCAAAGAGGTTTAAATCAACATTTCGTAGTTTTCCCTAATTTGGCTCCTTGGGTATTGAAAATATAGTTTCGATTACATTTAATCCATTGGGTATCTGCTTCATTTTATGTTCTATATATTGTTGAAATTTTGTTATCATTTTTATTGAATGCAGAAGCTTCAAGTAGTGATGAAGCCTCCTTGGATGGAGAAGAACATCGGTCTTGCACTTGACCAGATTATACCGGGTCATGGATAGAGACCTTCTCGTCGCCTTTTCTGAGTTTCGTCATTGGAAGCCTACTCAATACTAGCTATTAACTTCATCTTCATATATGATGGTACTGATTTGATTTCTCTAATAACTATAGGTTTCTAGAAAAATTACCTATAATGGGCATGAAATGCATGAATTTGTTCCGAGGAAAACTTCTGCTTATATTAGTCAGAATGATCTCCACATTGGAGAAA
Source organism: Berberis vulgaris (assembly GCA_963556465.1). Lineage (NCBI taxonomy): Eukaryota > Viridiplantae > Streptophyta > Magnoliopsida > Ranunculales > Berberidaceae > Berberis > Berberis vulgaris. The sequence continues at coordinate 54,050,789 of OY747129.1, read as the reverse complement.
TGACAGTGAGGGAAACCTTGGCTTTCTCTGCTAGATGTCAAGGTGTCGGGACTCAATATGGTAAGTCAAGAATGATCTATACATGTTGGATTACCTGTATTAAAGCCATTCCATTCTCATTCGAATTTCTTACTATATAAAGTATCACTGTCTATGTTTGTCTGTGTCTGTCTGTGTGTGGCTCTTCCTTAGAACACCAATCATTTCAAGTTTGATAGTTGTCGTATATTATCTAAGCATATTAAAAACAGAACAATGTACTATGTGTTTCCCAAAGAAAAAGACAGTGAAATGTTTTGAGTGTCAAAACCCAACAAAGTATGTCCACGGATGGTTATCGGTAACAAAATACAACTAAATCAACAGTGTGAATTACAAAAACCTTCTTTTCAGCATTAACTACTTTTATTAATTTTATTTTTTATGATGATATCTCTCATCAAGTTGTAGATGTCAGTGTAGATGAGACAGGCACAAGGTGAGATGAGACAAAGCAGCGTGTTTCATCTTGAAGGCACATTTTCTAACCTTTTTCTTTTGGTAAAAATGTAAATTGTAGTTATCTATTACTTTCGTTCATTTGTTGTATTTTTCCCTAGTACATTCGTAAGTTTAGACTCTTGAGTAAATGCGTTCAAATTTCAAAATCTCTACTTCTCAAGTACTCACGCTTCAAATGGAAAGTGCATTTCTTTCTGTTCCTGTTGTTTTCACTCTTTCCCTCCTTAGTCTTCTTTTTTTGTGCATCTTAGTCTCTCCATGTTCAAATGTTATGAAACTTGCAAGTGTTTTCATGTTTCTTAGATACTAGAGAATCAGCTCTGCTACTTTCTCTGATTAATAAATAGCAGTTACTTATTATGTAAGCTTATATGTTTAATGAAATATCCATTTCTTCCAAAAATGACATATCTAGAAAGAATTATCGATTTTGAATGAATGAAGTTGCATTTATTTCCCAGATGCTTATTTTGAATAAAGATATGACTTTTCTTTTGCTTTTGTGCCGCTTGTTCTGGGTTTTGTTGTGATATGCCTTTTCTCATTCATGAAGTTACATCTTCTGCTTGCATGGTAGATAATACATGTATGATATGTTTTCTCAAATTAAAATTTTCATTCAATTGTAGTTCATTTTTTCTATGTGCTGAATATTGATAACTCATTTTGTGTACTATATACAGTCATAGAATGAAATTGCCTTGTGTAAGGACTCATTTTTGCATATAGACTTGTTTATGTATATGAAACCCTTTCCATTTGTCTGGATACTTTTGGATTAGTACTGTGTTCAGTTTGAGCTGTCATGCTCAGATGTCTTACATTCATAAGTTGTCATGTTATTTCATGCAAAGCAGCCCAATATTGGATACTGAAGTTAAATATGAATAGTTTGTTATTTTACATGGAAATTATGTGGGGTGTCTAGTCAATGACTTTTTATTAACCATAAATAGTTGCAACTTACAAAATGGAGTGTCCTTGTTACTCGAACATTTTGCTCTATTTCAATGCATGTGCCTTGTTTTCACATTTTTTGCTCTATTTCAAATGCTCTGAGCTGTCAGAAATTGTAGGTCATGTTGTCGAGTTCAAGTACATATTGTTCCAAGATCTTTGTGTCTTAACTTTACCTAGCTTTTGAGTGTCTCATTAGGCATCTTTTTCAAGCAGTGCTGATCAGTATGGAAGCTGGTTCATTCAGCAAAAACTTGAGACAGCCACATCGGAAGAGAAAATCATGGTTTTCCAAGAGATCACGCCTGATGCTTTTATATTGATGACCGATGTCTTTGGAAATTATGTAATCTAGAAGGTATTTGTACTTTAATAATCCATCAGTTTTGAAACTGATTTTATGTTCATTCTGCTTGTTTGCGCATGGCATAACAATTGGAGTTCTCCTTCAGTGTTTTGAGCATGGAACCGTGTCGCAGAGAAGGGAATTAGCAGACCAACTGAATGGGCATGTATTGGCGCTACTTCCATCAAAAGATGACATGGCTACTCAAGAATATGCACTACCTTACAGCAAAGCTGATGCAAATTCAAAGGTCAGTCCTGTTTTCTGTGAACCCTATGCTCCAAACATGTTTTATTTTTATATAGCAAAATATTCCCATCAAAACATCTAAACCAGATTGCTAGTTCCATCTCAAAGTTTGAATTCATTGTTAATTTGGGTTTTTTTTTTCTTCCTTCATTGGATGTTTACTCTACTTTTTTCTGGCAAGTGGCAGCGTGTGCAGGGCAGGGCTCACCCTGCTCAGTGGTGTGGAGATGGTGTAGTGAACATGTTTGCATTCTGTAGTTTGTGCCTGGAACAACTTTCAAGTCCTGTGGTTATAGAGGTTCTACATGCAATTCTTGGGGGTATTATAAGGGATTGATGCAACAATGTGAGTTTTTGTGTGAGAGGTGAGCCGATGACTCTGCCGTTACGTGCTGCATGTTGCTGCAGTGAGGTTCTTTGCAAATTATAGTAGGGGAACATAGTATTGTTTATGCTCTGTTTTTGTGGCTGCTGTAACATAGACTGATTTTTGGTTCATGCAGCTATTTGGCATGATAATCTTGATACTTGGAGCAACTTTTATACTATTTCTTGGAGCATCTTCATTGTTAGTCTATCATTTGTAAGAATTTATTGATTAGCTGGTTTTAGGAATATTTTAGATGTGGTCTACTTGTCAATGAGATGGAATATTTGCGTACTCTGCCCCAAAGAATGCTCTGCCCCATGCTCTCAAAGTGACAATGATTCCTTTAGGGAGGGAATTTTTTTTTTTATTTTACCATTCTGTATGGAGTGTACGTTGTGAGGGGCATTGATTTCTTTTTTCTCCCTGTTACTGTTGTATTTTAAAAGCTATGACATTATAAAGTTGTGGCTTTTAGCATATGTACAAAAACAAGAATGATCTCTTTTGGAGTTCCATTTAATGATGCTTACCATTTGTTTATTGATGTTTTCTTTACATGTAAATGTTTATGGAAAATGATTTATAACCTAGTAAAACTTTGGAATTTTTTGTGCTTAAAATAGTTTGCTATGTTTCAGAATGTTGGGTTGATATTACTGTTCATCTTTTAGTGGAAGGGATCAGGTACTACCAAGTCAAGAAGAAGCTGAGAGACTTTATCATGTTTTGCCAACTTGTCAAATCCGCAACTTCAGAGATAGTGGTCACTCTCTTTTCCTGGTATGCAGAATTTTTGTTTCTTGCAGAGATAGGGGATTTCAATTTCATAACATGAAGAAGAAAAGGAAGGGGTGTGTACTAGGAGAAACTCTAGTATGGCTGCTGTTGCTGCTGCTGCTGCTGCTGCTATCTGCTGCTGCTGTTGCTGTTGCTGTCGTTGCTATCGTTGTTGTTGTTGCTGTCGATAGCCCCTGTTGCTGTTGTTGTTGTTGTTGATGTTGCTATTTCTGCTGTCGTTGTTGTTGTTGCAGGTGTAGATTAATAAGAGTTTGTACATTATGTACATTCATCATCACAAAAATTATGTCGTTGCTTTCGTTCCCTTTTTTCCCTTGAAACATTATGTACATTCATCATCACAAAAATGTTTAGATCATTCAACATTTCTTTTAGCAAAAGGAAGTGAAAATAATACATTTTATTTTCTTTTGCTTGATCACCAACATGGTGTTTCTTGTCTTTGTCACAATGAATTTCGAGTGCTTAGGCTAATGCATACATGATAAGATGTAATAAAAAGTCATTTGATAGTAAAAAAAAAAAAAAAAATTTGCTATGTATACTTAAAACGCTATGGTAAAGTCTACCATAGCGGTTTTAGAGTCTACTATAGCGTTTTTAAAACACTATGGAAGAGGCTACCATAGCGGTTTTGAAACGCTATAAAAGCCAAACTTACCATAGCGTTTTAAAACCGCTATAATATCCCCTGGGTCTATTATAGCGCCGGCTGTCATAGCGGTTACTAAACCGCTATGGTATCCTACCATAGCGGTTTTTAAACGCTATTGATCACAATTTTTCTTGTAGTGTACTCCTGCCTCCCTTGCCGAGGTTGTTGGCTTTTCTACTCATGGTGAGCAAGGGGATATTGCTGCTGCTAATGACCTTGGCCCTTCGACTCTTTCTAAGAACGTGTAGTCTTTAGAATGTTTTTAGTTATCAGTTTTATATTTTTTGTCAGACATTGCCTTTTATTTTTAGTACCAACTTTCTTTTGTTTATTCATGTATTTGAATTGTGGTATGCTGACCGAATTTGGTTTTTATGAATCCAATCTTTATTTTGGCTTTTAATTTTCCTCGTATTTTTAGTATGTTCAACTATCGTCTTCCATACCAAAAACAATGCATGAGTAATAAACTTAGCGAAATATCTTCGCAAAAAATTTATCATATATGCATGGATGTACCTTTGACTTATTGAGAACAGGATGTGCCCTTTGGTTGAGGAGAGGATGTTTCCTTTCATCTGCCAAGGAGTGGTACTTTACCCTTCACTTACTGAGGAGAAATTGATCTCATGCACCTGCTAAGTAGGGTTTACCTGTCGCCTGTTGAGGAGAGGTATACTATTCTTTGCTTATAAGGAGAGGTGTCCTACCTTCTGCTTATACGAAAGAATAGTTGTTCCATACTTGCTATACAAGAAATGACTTCAAACTTGAGTCATGATCTATCGTTTTCCCTTCTGCCAAATGGGGAATTTGGGTAGAATCATGAGTGAGAACTCAGTATTGGGTTGTATCGTACATACTCTCGTCTGCTGGAGAGAGATATGTTTATTATTTGAAAAAAATACAAGTACAACCTTTTATTAGGACTTTTACATTCCTTGATTGAATACAATCAAGTCTTTCTAGTATGTACATTGCATTTTATTTTCTGAAAAACAAAAATACTATAATTTACTTGATAGGTAGTCTGATGATGACAGAATGATCTGCTTGTAGAGTTCCCTGCTGAAGATGCGTTACACATTGTACTTTATGAGATTGTTGGCATTCCATTGACTAGGGATTTCTTTGCCTTCAAGAGTGTTCAGCGTATAGCTTCCTCGACCGCCAACTCTACTCACTACATACGGTCTTTTCCAATTAGGATCAAATTTCTTTGACCCTTCTACCTTCCTAGTGATGAAGGCCTTTCACAAGACTAAATCCCCAAGTTGGAATTGTCTGATTATGACTCGTTTATTGTAATAGGACATAAGTTGTTGATGATAAGCAACAACTCTTGTGATAATTTTCTCTCGGTTATCTTCTGCTAGATCCAAGTTAGTCGCCATTTCATTGGCATTTGCTGCTAAGTTGGATACTTCCGTTCTCAAGGAGGGGACTACTATGTTTGGTGGGATGATAGCTTCCATTTCGAAGGCCAAGGAAAATGGTGTTTCTCCAGTAGGTATCCTTTTGGTTGTGCAATAAGCCCATAGTACTCCAGGTAACTCTCCTCAATCCATTTGCCTTTGGCTTTATCCAATATTTTTTTGATGCAATCCAAAATATTTTTGTTGGATGCTTCAGTTTGACCATTTCCTTGTATACCCAGGAGTTGAATTTTGTCGCTTTATGCCGTGCTTCTCAAAGAAGAATGTAATTTTCGTTCCCACAAATTGAAGACCATTGTCGGTCACAATGGAATGCAGAATACCAAATCGGCAGATTATGTTTTGCCAAATTATTATTTTTACATCTGCTTCCTTGGTAAAGGCGAGAGCTTCAGCTTCAATCCATTTTGTGAAATAGTCGGTTGCCACAATCATCATATTCGTCTATGCTAAAGCCATTGGCATTGGACCTATAAGGTCAATTTCTCATTGCATGAAAGGCCATGGACTGATCTGCAAATTCAATTCTTTTGTGGGCTAAGTAGGAATTGGTTTGAACCGTTGGCATTCGACACATCTTTGTATGAAGTCTCTCACATCTTGATGCATGGTTGGCCAATAGTAACCAACACTCAAAGCTTTTTGTGCTAGTGATCTGCCCCCAGAATGATTTCCACAAGATCCGTTATGAATCCTACTCAGAACTTCAAGTACTGCTGGAGAACTAATACATGTGAGGTCTGGTCCCAAATATGATCTGCGGTAGAGCTTTTCTTTCTTCACATAATATCTTGCAGCCTTCTGTTGGAGTTTCTTGGCTTGTACCTTGTCTACTGGCAAATTACAATTCAGTAGAAAATCAATAATAGGATCTTGCCAAGTAGGACTAGCATCGATCATCATCATCTCGGCTTCTTCTTCTTCAATACTTGGCATTTTCAAGTGCTCTACTAGGATGGAACACTTGAATTTATAATCTAAGGTTGACCCAAGTTCGCTAATGCATTTGCATGAGAGTTTTTTGCTCTAGGGACCTGCTTAATCGTTAAAATTGGAAAAACCTACAAAATTTTTTGGACTTTGTCTAGGTAGAGGATCATCCTTGGGTTCTTTGCAATGTATTCAACAGATGCTTGACTGATTATAAGTTGAGAATCTGAATAGATGACTAGCCTTTTAATGGACAACTCCTTTGCTAGGCGTAGACTAGCAAGCAAGGCCTCATACTCTGCTTCATTATTGGAGGCTTTGAAACCAAGTGTAATGGCTTGTTCTACCATGGTTCCATTGGGCGTGAATAAAACAAGTGCTACTCCGACACCCTTGTGATTTGACAACCCATCTACATATAAATGCCACATATCTTTGTGCTGATCTGCCCTTGTTCCAGTATGAACTGAGGAATCTTCTGCTATTGAGGGGTGTGACACTGTTCTGTGGCTGACTTTGTCTCAGCGCCTGAGGAAGGTGTGAATTCTGCTATGAAATCTGCCAAGGCTTGAGCCTTTATAGCTATCCTCAGCTTCTAGATCAAATCGTATTGGCTTAACTCGATGGCCCATTTTATGAGTCTTTGAGAAGTATCCGGGCTGTGGAGAATTGACCGTAAAGGATATTCTGTCATGATAATCACTCGATGGGCTTGAAAGTAAGGTCTTAACTTCTTTGCTGAAACCAAAAGTGTTAAAATTAAGTTTTCCATTTTTAGGTACCTGGTCTCAGCATCGAGAAAAGCTTTATATATGTAAAATGGGGAAGTTGTGCCCCCAGTTCTTATCTTATGAGAGTTGAACTCACTGCCACAATTGAAACTACCAAGTAGAGGTACGAGTCCTCTTCAGGCTGAGGTTTTGACAGTAGAGGAGGAGAAGATAAGTAAGTATTCAAAATTTTAAATGCAATTTCACACTCTTCATCCCATTTGTCTATCTATTCATTTTTCAATGCTTTAAAAAATGGTTTACATTTGTCTGTTGATTTGCTTAGGAATCGATTCAAAGCAGTTGCTCTACCTGTGAGACTTTGGATTTCTTTTGGAGTTGATGGTGTCTTCATGTCAACGATGCCTTTGATTTGATATAAATGGGCTTTAATTCTCCCTTGGGTGACTAGGTATCCTGAAAATCTTTCTGATGAAACTCCAAAAGTGCACTTCTGGATTTAACTTCATTCGATTTTTCCTTAGAAATCCAAATGTTTCTTCAAGATTTCTGATGTGATCTGCCTGCTGAGGACCCTTGATTAGCATGTCGTCTATGCAAACCTCCATGGTTTTTCCAATTAAATGGTTGAAGATTTTGTTCATTAACTTTTGATAGATCACTCCAACATTTTTAAACTAAAAGGCATTACCTTGTAGCAGTAAGTACCCCTTTCGATGATGAATGAAGTTTTGGCTTTACCGGGTTCGTACATCATAATCTGATTATAACCTGAATAGGCATCCATAAAACTGAGCAACTGGTTACCAGATGTAGAATCTACTAACTGATCAATGCGAGGTAGAGGATAGTTGTCTTTGAGACATGCTTTGTTGAGGTCAGTGTAATCTACACAAACTCTCCACTTTTTTTTTTATTTTTTATTGACTAATACCACATTTGCCAACCATTCAGTGTAGGATACATCCTCGATTAAACCGGCCGCCAAGAGCTTGTCTATCTCAGCTTCAATGATTGCTACTCTTTCTGGGGGTAAAGTTTTGCCTCTTCTGCACAATAGGCCTAAAGGTCGAGTCTACATGCAGTTTATGACAGATCACAGTTGGATCAATTCCGGGCATATCTGAGGCTGACCAAGCGAACGCATCTTTGTTACTTTGAAGGAAACTATTGAGCTTTGCCTTTTCATCTGTGCTGAGGCGAGAGCCAATTTTTGTATTTCTTTCGGGTAGATCAGGATAAAAAATCACAAGTTCTGCATCTTCTTCTTGTCTCCATCCCTCCTCAACTGAGGATTCAAATTGAACTTATCCTTCTTGATCCTTGTGCTATAATTGTTATTGGGAGGTAGAAGGCTTTTTCCCTTTCACATCGGCTAAAGTGACAGGAATAACTTCTTTCTGTTTAATTTCCTTCAATACTCGTGATGCGCGCCTCCTTGCCATGGCTTGATCACTCTTTATTTCTTCAATTCCACCACCTGGGATTGGATATAGATTTTTTGGCGTAGACAAGATGTGACATCATCAATTTTAGTTATCCATGGTCTCCCCAAAAGCTCGTTGTAGGGAGATGACTCATCTATTATCATAAAGGTTTGCGAATAGATGATTGGTGGTGAATAGACGTCTAGAATCATAATGCCAATTGTTACTGATGTAGCCCCATCGAAGGCAATCAAAACTTTTGTCTTTTTGGTGATAAGTGATTCTAAATTCATGTATTTGACAGCCGAAAGTTGAAGTATATTGGTTGCACTTCCCTCATATACATGAATTCTATCAATCATTGCATATGCAATCTGAATGCTGATGACGAGTGCATCTTCATGTAATAGATCAAGGCACTGCAGGCCACTTTTAGTGTAGCTGATCATCTGATTTTTGGTTGAGGAACTAGTTGTGGGGCGACCAACTGAGGCGATTAGTACTTGAGCAACCGAAGTTGCTTGTTTGATATTTCGCTTCCTTTCATTATTTGTGAAACTAAAGAGTTCAGATTCAACAAAAAATTCCATTGATTTTTATGACTTTCTTTGGGGGTTCCTTGGCTGCATCTCTTTTCTCAATTTGTTGAATGGCCATTTTTGCTACATACTCTATGCAATGCCCAGCTTTGACTAACTTCTCAAGGCGGTTCTTCCATGCTTGAAATTCTTTTGTCAAATGGCCAGTGGTTCCATGGAATGCACAATATTTATTCGGATATTTTTTTGCTAGATCTCCCTTCATGGGTGGTGGTCTCTTCATCCAAGGTTGGTTCTTTATCTCGTGGAGAATTTGATTGATTAGAATCGAGAAATCTATGTATGTTCTACTGGTAGAGGAGTCTTTTGTTGGAGAGCGTGCTCTACGCTTGTCACCCTTGTTCTTTTTACTCTCCTTTTGATCTGCATTCTTTTTTGTAGGTTGGCCATCCTTCTTGAACACATCAGATACCTTAGTACTATTTTTTCATCATCCCACAATGCGTAGCGTTCTGCCATGGCGAAGACTTCTACAAGAGTTTTACCTGGTTTCATGGTCAGGTTGCCATACAACAGGTGATCTGCGGGCAGACCCTTCCTGAAAGTCGAGGACACAATTTGATCATGACACCCAACTATGCTTGTTTTTTCTGGCTTGAATCTTTTAATGAAGTCTCTGAGCGATTCATTTGACTTCTTCTTTACTTTGCTGATCGACTGGGGGGTCAAAGTATGAAACCAATCTTGGGCTACTATCTGTAAATTCATAGCAAGTATTTTGCACATAAGCAGGTCATCATTCTTGTGCAGAGTCATGACACTTTGAAAATGCTTCAAGTGTCTTTCAGGATCAAAATCTCCTTTGAATGGGATAAAGGTTGGTGTGGTAAACCTTGCTGGTGGAGGAGCTCGTTCGATGTTATATGTAAAAGGTGAAGTTTTTACCAAGGCTACTTCTCTGTGCAGAGTATCATCTGGATTTCCCATAACTTGTAAATTCCTCAACTGCTCCTTGACCATTCATGCCACATCATCTACCCCCAAGGGCCTGAGTGTATATATCCTGCTGATCGGCTATATGGTGGTTTCGGTTATGATTATTTGTGGTAGATGACTCCTCATATTCCGAATTTGATTGTGATTTACCTGCATGTGAGTGAGGTAGAGTCTCAATAGGATTCGCTTGAAGGCTCCTTTTGATTTGACTAGCCTCTAAATGTGGTATGTGGGACAAATTAGTGTACTGATCTAAATCTGGTCCTTTGCGTTGTTCACATCCATCGAGATTCTGTCTTCTGCGCCGACCACTTATATCGGGTGTAGTTGCGGTCCCATCCTTGAGTGCACAGTTGCTTGGGAGCCCAACCTTGAGAAGACTCCTGTTTGAGGCTCGAGCCTTGATTGTACATTTACTCGTGGCCCTAATTTTGAATGAATGCTTCTAGAGGGATTATTTCCCTTTGATGGATGACTACTTCCACTCCCATGCAATGAGTTTGATTCAAACTCTCATTGAAAGCACCAATTTGTTGATGCAAATTTCCACCAGATCATGTGCTGATTACGCGAAGCAATCTGCATAAGATAGAAATTAATTATTGACACCGGTGTGGTACCTTCCACGGGGACTCCGATGCCAAAATAAGAACTATGTCTTTAGAAAAATGTTTATATCTCTATATTTGAAGAGAAAATTGTAAGTTAGGAAAGTGTTACCTCCAGAAAGCTTTGTGTATGGCTATTTATAGAGGCTGAAAGAGTCAACTGCTGGCTGATGAGTGAGATACATGGAAAATGAGTAAGACGCGTGGCAGATGAGTGAGACGCATGGCATATGAGTGAGACGCATGGCATATGAGTGAGATGCGTGGCAGATTAATAAGTCATCTACTTGCAAGCGATCACATTTTCCTTCAAGTAGTTGTAACTTCCGTGGTATAACCTCTTGTTGGTGGTTGTAACTTCCTGTTTGGAGAAATCTCTCCTGAAAACCCATGTGCTCAGCTGATCATGGTGGTTGGCGCCGATCACTACTCCCCTGTTGAGAAAATACTGTTCTACTGAGTTTGTATTGGGCCCAGGCTCGGGGCTTCTATACTTGTAGCTTTCGTGGATAATCTTCATGCTTCTTGGGAAAGGCCCAACTCTTTGGGCTTCTTTATCCAATTGGGCTAAAGGTTATTTTTGTCTCCCATAGTCATCTTCGAAAGCTTGATCAACCAAGTGGGAGTACTCTGACAAATCCACATCGAGCCCCTTGATATAATAAAAAAGCTCAACCCGCCCATCAACAACTCGCTTCAAATCTCTAGCCTCCACAATGTGAAGCTTGTCCTTGGCAATAGTGAGTTCATTTTTTGCTGCGACAAGCTGTTCCTCAGCAGTGGTAAGCATAACGGAAGTATCCGCCTTGACCTCATCGAGCATAGCTGTCAAAATTTCCACCTGCATCTCAGCAATATCGCGATTAATGGATTTTTCAATTTCAGCACGTGAAGCCTCATCATAAGCCGCCTTCTCGGCGGATAACTCCTTCACATCACATAAATGGACACGAACCCCATCCAACTTGGCATTCAAGGACTCAAGCTCAGCAACAGACTTATCCCGCACACTTTCCGACAACATTGCTTCCAACTTTCTCTCCAAAGAAAGCACCTGATCAGGACCAGCTCGATAAACCGAGCCCATCACCCCTGCATAGGCGAGATGATTCATCCCGTCCATTATTTGCTCAAGACCATAATCAAGGTGATCACTAGGATCCAATACGGGCATCGAAAGCCTTTCCACTGATCACCCATGCCATTCATTTATCAACCTGCGCGCGCAATCTAGCACATCAAGCTGAGTAAACCAACAAAACTTACCGTCTGACTTGATAAGGATATCTTTTGAGCTAGGCTTAGTCTAGCCAACTCGTGGATGAAAACCACGGGGATTCGAAAGCATTGAGGAACCACCTCCAATAGCATAAAGGGCAGAATGAACGACAGTGACAACGGAAGACCACTCTCACTCTCCCAGCACGGAACGACCATACCAGGAATGGGACTAGTAATGGCGACAGGAGCAGGAGAACCCAGACGAGAAAGAACATGAAAGTCCAGACGGGCAGGAGAAAAAACTAAGAATCATGCCGCATCACTGATGTTAATAGAAGGAGAATGAGGAGAATGAACTTCGAAACTCTGACTACCACCGACAACCTTTTTATACTGATCCACTGCCAACTGAAGCATCTTATGATCAATAGCCCGGGGATCATCGTTAGAACATTTAGCAACGTTCAAAACACCATAGGCAAAAGAAAACCTATTTTCATTATCGTCCAACAGACAAGTAGTATCTTTCTCGCTCCTCTCCAACACCAGCCTCTTTGAGAGATGCGCGATCCTCTTTCAAGACATCCTTCAAGAAGGACGAGAGGTAGCTTCTCTAACATCCTTGCCAGGACTCGGACGTGATGTAGTCTGAGCAGAAACACGAGTAGAGAGTCATTTCTTCCTTTGAACCCGACCAGGGTCTACTGACAATCGCCTCGATGGACTAACGGGGCTCACAAGTTTCCTCTTCCTAGAGGTTGGGACTACGACATTGAAAGGAGCATCGATATTTATAATGCGTCCATCCGAACTCACTTCCCAATCAATACTCACAGCACTAACGACAACACGAGTAGCGCGAGCAGTGATATCCTCAGCACGAGATTCAGTAAGCAGGACCTGTTCTGCTTCGTTCATGGTGTACAAATCACTATGATTCAAGATGTCTTCAGAAACAAATGCCTCCACAAGGAACTGGGGAAGCTTCAAGAATTAATCACTTATCCTTTGCTCATCCGCAATCAACTGGAAATCCTTTTGCTTGTTGGGAACTCGGAATGATCGAAAAATCAAACGACTTCAGAATTGGAAGTAGCCAGAGTTAATAGAAGCATAAAACCAGGACCTTGACAAATCACGGATGTCATCGTTAAGCTTTGCGAAGCAGGCAGGAGTATGGAAAAAGCAAATATCTTTGGTCACCATCAGACCAACCACCGAATGCAGAACCCTCACAGTCAAAAGAATGCTAGACAGAATAGCCCTTGCATCAAAAGAAACCATGACTCTCCAACCATTAGGACCCATTTGAGTAGGAGGAATGCCCACAGATACTCCCAAAACATCTCTGGAACTGGGAACTGAAGGCTAGATGAAAACATGCACGGATACAACGCAATGTACCCAAACCTTGGACGACACGGACATTCGTTATGTCTAGACAAAATAATCTCAAGGTCGGGTGGCAAATTGTAGTCAGAACGAAGGCTACCCAATGTCGCTTGAAAAACTTTCTTGGGAGAAAAATAAGCCTCACAAGTAGCTATCGGCTTGTCACTTAATTTATTGCCAATAGAAATTGTTAAAGAAGGGACAAACAAAGAGAACGAAGAAGACAAAAGAAGGAAAAAAAACCTAATTTCAAAGATAGCGTAAAGAGAAAAAACAAACTCGTCACCCCCTTTTATAGAGCTAAGCAATAAAGGGACTGCTCATGAGATAGCGTGTGAAATATGATGGTTACGTGAAATCCCAAAAATGTGCAAAAATGAACGGGCAAGCAGGGAATCGAGAAACCAACCCACAAAAAGTTGCTGACAACATTAAATACAAAGCAATGATGAAAATGAAAGACAAACTGTCACAAAGTTAGTGGCCACTCAGCATACCCACTAACTAAGGGGGGAGTAGCTAATGATACATCAAAATAGACCGATATTGCAACCATACACGTGGCAGAGAACATCCATCACAAGAATTTGGCGCCCCATCTGCTAGGCCATTTTGTAAAACCAAAGAAGTTTCAAACCAATCATAAAGGCCTAAGCAAGGCCATTATAAGAATACATAATCGATGCCCAAATCTAGGCCCACATGAATCGAAGCTCAAATCCATGCCCGACACGAGTTCTCTTATAAAGAAGATGAACGTTGCATAAAAAAGAGTCGTGGAGGGAGTTACGCCTCCACGGGTGCGTCTCCATAAAGAAGGAGATTGTTAGGAGAAACACCTCCTTCCGTTGCCCCTCACATGCTTAAGTCACGCAGAGAATTAACCGCAGCCATTATAAAAGATAAAGGGAACATTCGACAAAGGTATGCTACTTTAATTGAGTTTTGTCCAGATTTATTTCCTTCTTCAAACAGAGTCATTGGCTTAAGCATCAGAGTGCGTTCGACTACCAAAAAGGTGGTCTTTGGGAGTCTAACATCTGTTTTGCAGGTCAAACTCTCAAGACGAAATTTGGACGCATCAATAATAATATGAAAATTGTTCATTCAATTTTTTCCACGTCTTTGCTGGTGTACTAGTTGGAAGTTATTATGTTTACTAAACGATCCAATTTCGATCTTATTGAAGCGTACGATTTCTTTATAACTAATGAAAATTACTATTGATGATACACCAAACCGTCATTTGATCTGCACCATACGCGTGTCAAGATGATCTCGTCAGTAGGACAAAGTGGGCCCGGATGCCCATCAAATTTGGCAAGGCCCAGACAACAATAAGCTCGTATTAGCAGAATCCAAAAGGTTGGATTCAAGTTGCAACGCCCTATTAAGCCCACACGTTACATGGTAAAGCCCAATACCCGTAAGACCTAATCAAACAAGTATCTGGGGATTTCTTAAGACGGGCAGGCCAACAACACATTAGTTTCGACTAGGAAACATATCCCAGAGTATAAGTCATGCATGGAAACTTCCTTGCATGGACAACATTAAAAAAGGGAAACATCTCCCACAGATCTAGGAGCAGTCATGTAGGGAAATATTCCTACATAGATGACTCCCAACTAGTAAAGGATCTCCAACAATATCTTTTTCCCTATACTACGCCACCGAAGGCCTAGCCGAACAAGGACTCTCACATTATAAATAAGACACAAGTTTGACAAAGAAATGTACACTACATAACCCAATTTATAGCTATAAGCTTTCTTCTAGCCTTGTCTAACTTTAGCATCGGAGTGTCATCGGCCACCACAACGGTGGTCCTTGGCTCACGTGCGTTCCCTGTGTAGGTCCATGTCAAGGTAAAGGGAGAACAAGATTCGACTACAACTTTTATCTATACATTTCTATGTCTACGACAATTACTATTCTTCGTCATTGTTACTCACCCCTAATTTTTTTTTTTTCAATGCAATTTTATTAGTAATTGCATACATTAAAAAAATTGTTTAGTTTACTAAAAACTTTCTTTTGGTTCTCTTGGATTGTATGATTTCTTTATGGCTATTGATAATTATTATTTCTATCATTGTGACCTGCCCCTAGTTATTTTTATTTTCAATGCAATTTTATATGTAATTGCAAATTTAAAAAAAAAAATTGTTTGTTCACACTTGGTATAAAACCTCCAATCAAAAATATATCTGAAATTAAAATCTAAAATAATTAATATCTTTAGAATTCAATGAAAATATATACCACTAGCCAACTCAAACAAAATTTGAGGTTTATAAAAACCATTTTTCTATGAAATTCTATTAGGATCTTATTATGTTTCACAAATTTCATATTTTTTTTTAGCTTCACTTTAGATAATTATTTAATGATTCTAGATTTACGCTCGTTTGCCTTTGCTAAGGTTATCGATGTTGTGACCTTATTTTGGCTTAAGACTGGACTACAATGGATTCAATTTGATAAATATACTTATGATATTTATGTATAATTTTTATTAATTATTAGCTCGGGTAGGAAATTGTTTTTGGCTCCTTACCTGATAATTACTCTTATCAACTAATACAATTTGCCATTTCGCCTCCTTCACTAAAATCCTGGGCCCGCCACTGATCATAGATGTTATGGAAAGAAAAACAATAGGTGTTTCACCAATGACAACTCTAATGCATATAGAACCATCCTTTCCATTAAATCAACAATATTATGGATACGGGATCTCAATGCGAAAGCTTCTAAGAACCTCCCAATTGATGTTTTTATGTTTGGGAGGGATCAATTTGTTAGATAAATAAAATTTTGCACCAATTACTATTTATTGTTTGTGATAGTTGCTAGTGACTACCTCTGTCAACATCTCGTTGTATTTATTATATCTATCTTTTAATGAAATTTCAACATGTTTTGGATAATAAAAAAATGTCAGAAAAAAGTAGTTGATGAAGAATTAGGATGATGGACATTATGGTAGTCTTGCACTCAAGAAGTAGGAAAATCACCATTAAGAGGTGAACAAGTTGGTTTCTCGATGAAGTAGTGAAATCACAAAACGCTTCCATCAAATTGAAAATGTGAGAGATAAATTTGACAATAGATCAAAGTTTATGGATCTAAGGGAAGAAATTGGAAGAGAATATGGTGTGATAAGATTTATTGTTACATCAACCATCGAGAATAATTCCAGATTTGGTCAAAGACCAATACAGCCCGGTCTAGGAAGTTTATTTAAACCGTTGAATTCAGAATATGGTTAAGTGGCCCCAAATGGGGAACTACCCCATTGATGGGTGTCGTAATGGCTCTATTAGCAATATCCCTATATATTATTTGGAGATTTATTTCTTTCGCTTTATTGGATGGAATTTCAATGAATTATGTTAATAGGAATTGGCTTTGTAACCTAAAGCGAAACACTTAGGACTAGGATTTATAGTGCATTATAGCAGTTCGACCGAGAACTTCATTTCTTTTGGTATTTTCAGAATATGAGTGTGACTTGTTATAATTGATCATATTGATAGTATAAAAATGGGTTTGTCATCTCTCGAGAAATGGTTTTTGCCTCATCTAAATAGGTAAGATTTGTTGATAATTAAAAGGAAGCTAAGATAGACTAAGATACTTACTGATGATACATAAAACCATCCTCTGATCAGCATGGTACATGTATCATGATAATCTCGTCAATAGAACAAAGCAGGCCTGATTGCATGCCTAATCCAACAAGGCCTAGACAACACTAAGCCCACTATTGGCAGGATCCAGAAGGTCGGACCCAAATTGCAACACGCCTAAACCCACACGTTACGCGGTCAAGCCCAATACTCTAAGCCCTCTAAGGAAAGTATCTGAGGGGTCGACCCGAGACAGGTAGGCCAACAATACATTGGTTTTGATTAGGAAAGAAATACTTGATTATAAGTCGGGCAAGGAAACTTCCTTGCATGGACAACACTTCGAAAGGGAAACCTTTCCCGTAGATCTAGGAGCACAAGTCGTGTAGGGAAACTTCTCTACATGGACGGCTCCCAACTTGGAAAGGATCTCCAGTAAGATCTCTTTCCCTAAGCTACGCCACCAAAGGCTAGCTGAACAAGGACTCTCGCACTATAAATAGGAGATAAGGTCGATGAACAAAGGTATACTATAGAAACCCAATTTACAGCTTTGAGCCTCTTCTAAGTCTTATCTAACTTAAGCATCAGAGTGTCATCGGCCGCCACACTATGGTCTTTGGCTCACGTGTGTTCCCAGTGCAGGTTTAGGTCAAGGCCAGAAAAGAGAATAGGAATCGACTACATCAGTTTGGCACCGTCCGTGGGGACTGATGCGTTCAAAAATCGTCCTTCTATGAGTTTTATCTGCAAAAAAAATGTTAGACTGCCAAGGACCACCATTTTGGTGGCCGAATACACTCCGATGCTTAAGTCAACAACTTTGTTTGAAGAAGGAAGTAAATCTGGACAAAACTCAGTTAAAGTTGCATACCCGTGTCGAATGTTCCCTTTACTTTTTATAATGGTTGCGGTTAATTCTCTGTGTGACTTAAGCATGTGAGGCACAACAGAAGGAGATGATTGTCGTAACAGTCTCCTTCTTGATGGAGATGCGTCCGTGGAGGCGTAATTCCCTCCACGACTCTTTTTTGGTGCAACGTTTCTCTTCTTTATGAGAGAACTCGTGTAGGGCCTAAATTTGGGCTTTGACTCGTCCTGGCCTGGATTTGGGCTTTGAGTATATCTTCTTATAGTGGGTCTTGTCTGGGCCTCTATGGTTGGTTTTAATCTTCATGGGTTTTACGAGCTGGCCCAATAGATGGGACTTTAGATCGTCGTGATGGGTGCTTTTTGCCACGTGTGTGGCATTAGTGAAAGTCTATTTTGATGTATCATCAACTACTCCCCCCTTAGTTAGTGGGCACGTTCATGTATCCACTAACTTTGTGGCGGTTAGTATTCCAATTGTATCTTTGTTTTGAACTTAATGTTGTTAGCAACTTTCGATCGATCGATCGTCTCAATCATTTTTTTATTCGTTCATTTTCATGCACATTTTTTTGGAATTTCGCACGCCACTATGTATTGCACGTCCCCCCACGAGCAGTCTCTTTGTTGCTCGGTTGTATAAAAAAGATTGTGACGGGTTCATTTCCTTTTTTATGCCATCTTTGATATTAGGGTTGTTTCATTTTTCTATCGTCTTCTTCCATTTTTTTTACATATTCGCGATGTTTGCCGGTGACCTATTGGACGGTGAGTAGCTTGCTACCTGCGAAGCTCATTTTTCTCCCAAGAAGGCTCCTCAGGCAACCTTGGTTGGCGTCCGTTCTGACTACTCTTTGCCTTTTGACTTGAGATTATTCTACCTTGTGAGAACGACAATCCTTGTCATTCGATGAAGGGGTATATTGCGTTTACCCATGTATGTTTCACTTCGGTTTTCAATTTCCAGCTCCGGAGTTATTCTGGGCTTATTTAGACCTTTTGGGTATTCCTCCAACTTAGATGAGCCCTAACGGTTGGAGGGTTTTGGTTTCCACATATGCAAGGGCCATCCTTTCTAGTATTGCTTTAACTGCTAGAATCTTGCACTCGGTGGTCGGTTTGTTGGCAACCAAGAGTACTTGTTTTATTCATTCTATCGCGTGTTTTGGCAATCTTAACGTTGACATTAGGGGTTGGTCATGGGATTGGTTCAACACTTCTGTCTGTTCTGGTCACTTTGATTTGCGGGGTCGGTAGATTAAAATCTTTTTGGGTTCCCAACAAGCGGAGGAATCTGCAATTGACTGCAGAGGAATAGATTATTAGGGAACATTTTTGCAGCTTCCTGTGGTTCCTTTGGACACCTATCTTACTGATGTCATGGTGGAGCACAACAATTTGTATAGTATGAATGAAGTCAAATGGGCTCTGCTAATGGAGAGGCAAGTTGCGAAGATTGTTGCCTGCGCTGCCCTTGTTGATGGAGGTAATGTTGTCGTTGATGGGAAAGTGAGCTCAGATGTTACGGATCTAGATGCTCCTGTTAGCGTTGGCGCTATTAGTCCAACTTTCAGGAAGAGAAAAGTTTCTAGGCTTGTTAATCCGTCGAAGCGGTTGCTCCTAAGTTCTGATCATGTTCCGAAAAGGAAACGACTCGTTGATTCTACTCGCCGTGCTTCTATTTACTCGAGTTCTGTTAATAGGGAGCCCACGACGGAGGATCGCTTATCTCTACAAGAGGCTGAAGAGATGAAGTTGGCATTAGAGAGGAGAGAAAAATAGACCATTCGCCCGTTGGATGATGGCGAAAAGAGGCTCCTCTCTACTTATGGTGGTCCTGACGCTGCCAAGTGTTCTAATGAGGATCATAGGGCCATCGATGATAAGATGTTCCAACTGGCGGTTGTCCAATCTAAGGAGCTTGGTGGTCATGATCGAGTTCCCGAGACGCAGTCTCGTCATTCTCTCTCCTCCTATTGATGATGGAGTGGAGGTCTCGCCTTCTTCTGCCCGCTTAGGCTTTTCTATTCTCGTTGGAACTGCCACTCGTTCCACTTTTGTTGTGGTTACTACACAACAGGAGAGTGAGGATGGTTCTCCTGTCGTTACTTTTCCTTTTTTGCGGTTGGTGGTGTTTCCTCTGTGCTTTCGAATTCCCTGTTCTTCATTCGCGAATCAGTTGGACGGAACCTACCCTTGACAAGATTCGGGTTAAATCTGATGGGAAGTTTTGTTGGTTTTCCCAGCTTGATGTGTAGAATGGTGTGTGTAACTTGATCAACGAATAGCACAGACGATCATTGGAGAGGCCTTCGATTCCTGTGTTGGATCTGAGCCTTCATCTTGATGATGGCCTTAGGCATAAAGTGGATGGGATGAGTCATCTTGCCTATGCAGAGGTGATGGGTTCAGGTTATCAAGCTAGTTGTAATCTGGTGGTTTATCTGGAAAAGAAGTTTGTTGTGCTACTGTTGGTGTTCTCTCACCTTCTTTATCAATCCTACGCATTAAGATAGTGATGCTTGGAATAGATCAAAGGGGTCGGGGTTGCTCAAGCCTCATTGGTCGAAGCAGAGGATGCACGGAATCAATCTGCGACCGAGCTTGAATCTTTAAGAACTGAATTAGATGGTGTTTATGCATGCTTACATGATGTGGAAAAGGATTTGTCCACCGAGAAGGCAATTCATGAAGAGGTTGCGTGTGTCATGATAGAACACTTTACCAACCGCGACATTGCTAAGAGAATGGTGGAGCAATTAACGGCTGCACTTGACAAGGTCAAGGCAAATACCTCCGCGATGCTTACTACTGATGAGGGCCGACTTATTGCGGCTAGGAATGAACTTGCTTCTGTTAAGGATAGACTTCGCATTATGGAAGTGGCAGATTGGCAATGTTCACGGACAGACTGAGCTTCTTGACTATATTGAGGGTCTTGGTGTTAACTTGTCTAGATATCGTCACTTGGTCTATCAGACCTTTGACGATGAAGATGGTGTCGAAGACCTTCTGGATGGTCCAACGAATGAAGAGCCATTGCCTTCTTCTCTTGAAGAGAGAGCTCCTGCCAGTGATCCGGCTGCCCCTCGTCTGTCAGATGGTGTTGATGACGATGTTATGGATCCCTCCGCTTGACCTCTTGCTCATTTACTTTCTTCCTTGAATGTAAGAGAATAGTTTTATTAAAGAACATGAATTTTCTCCTTTGCTTTTCTTCGTATTCGTAGTTCATCTTGTTAACTTCGTTCGTGTTTCCTGTACCTTATATGGGTAGGTTATTATTGTCAAAATGATTTGCACTCTAGTTTTGATTTTTACAGCTATATTTTTTTTATCTTGCCTAAATTTTGTTGATTTGAATTCTCCTACGCTTGATACGTCTGTCTTAACATCGTCTTGGTTTTCTCGAAGCTCTTTATGAGAAAGTTGTTCTATTTGTTTGTCTTAACATCGTCTTGATCTGTAGCGTTAGTTGATCTGAGGCTCTCTTGAGTTGTGTTAACTCGTTCCTTCATCTTTTGCTTCCCTGGTTTGATGATCTAATTAAAACGAAATTGCTTCTTTCGAGTTGGCTCATTCGCTCAACTCTTATTTCGTTGGTTCGACAATTCAGTAAACCCGAAGTTGTTTCATTCAACTTTTGCTTAGTTGGTTCGATGTTTCAGTCGACCCGAAGTTACTTTTATTTAGTCAACTCGTTTGCCCAACTTTTATTTTGTTGGTTTGATGTTCTAGTCGACTCAAAGTTGTTTTTATTTAGTTGACTCATTCGTCCAACCTTTACTTCGTTGGTTCAACATTTTAGTCGACCCAAAGTTTCTTTTACTTAGTTGACTCGTTCGTCCAACTTTTACTTCGTTGGTTCGACGTTTTAGTCGACCTGAAGTTGTTTTTACTTAGTTGACTAGTTTGTCCAACTTTTACTTCGTTGGCTCGACATTTTAGTCCCGAAGTTTATTTTACTTAATTGACTAGTTCGTCCAAGTTTTACTTCATTGGTTCGACGTTTTAGTCGACCTGAAGTTGGTTTTACTTAGTTGACTCGTTCATCCAACTTTTACATTGTTGGTTCAATGTTCTAGTTGACCCGAAGTTGTTTTTACTTAGTTGACTCGTTCGTCCAACTTTTACTTCGTTGGTTGATCAGACCAAAAGTTTATTATATGTATCCGACTTGTGTCCTGATTCCTTTTGGCTTTATATGCTGATTGTTTTGCATGGCTGCATTTTGACGCTTTTATCCTTCGTAGGATGATGATTTCGAATTTGTAATTTTATTGATTTTTTCCCTTTTGGATGTTCCGACTGTTCCTAATGGTCGTCTTTCTGGAGCAGTTATGCTACATTGGGAAGTGATTTGTTTTATCATCTTGATCATTGCTTGATTGATGTCTATCCTCGTAATTGAGGTTTACACCTTTGTTGTTTTTTCTCGTTTAATCTATGTCCTCCGTCGCCTAATCCGCTATTACTTTTGTTCGTCGTTCATCATTAAAGTTAATTGACTCGAGGTGTTTCCTAATCGAGTAGCCAAGCAGTATTCGTTTGACTGGTCACGATAATATTAGTTACAAACAATCCGATCATGCTCCCATTAGTACATTGCTTGGCATCGCCTGTTGAGGTTTGATGGAGTCCTTGAGTCGATTGGTGCAAGCGTTTCAAAATGTTAGTTCTCCTACTTCGATATTGATTTGCTCGAGCGTGAGGTGCTTATTTGCTTGGGTGGATGCAGTGTAAGGCTTTTATATAAGTTCCCTAGATTGTTCTTTAGATTCTGTGGCGGTGGTATCTTCCTTTTCTTTTCCTTTGAGCTGCTTGTCTATCATTCCAATGAATTATCGAGTCGTTCCCTTTTAATCCAATACTCGATTTCTTCTTTCAACTTGTAGTAGTCCTCGGTATCATGCCCGTGATCTCTGTGGAAGGAACAGTACTTGATTTTGTCTCTTCCTTCTGGGTCTCCTCTCATCCTTGGTGGCCAGTTGACGTTCTCCCAATTCGCCATGTACTTCAGGATGTTGGTCCGACTTGTCTTCAGGGTCGTGTAGGGTTTGTATGTCTTTTTCATTACGCTGGTTATCCGCTCATGATTGGGACGTGCCGATTGCGATTTCTTGGATTTCTGCTGGTTAGATTCGGTCCTTCCGCCATTCCGATTTTTCTTTGATTGATCGCTATCTTCCCATGGTCCATCATCTTATCTTCTCTTTTCCTTGAATGATTTTCCCTTTCCTGATCATTTTTCTCCTGATAGCTTTCATTTCTTAAAGAGAAATGTGTTTTGGGCTATTTTTAGCAAGGCCGCCATGCTTTTTGGTGGTTCTAAGTTGAGAGCGTAAAAAATGGGACTCTCTTCAACCCGACGGTGAAAGTTGTGGTGGTTGTGTTATCGCTGCATCCATCGATTATTGTCAGTTCGTTGGTGAAAATTCATTGTCGTGGACCACGGAGGTAAGAAAGTTATGTATTCTCGTATCGTCTCTTTGGGCTTCTGCTTGACATGGAGGAGGTAGTGTGGTCATTTCCTCATTCGTTGACTTCTGATGAATCTTGTGATAAAGGCGGTGGCTAACGCCTGGAAGGAGTCTATAGATCTCGGTGGTAGGCTGTTGAACCAATTCATTACTGTGAAGGTAAGGCTAGTCGGAAATGTTCTGCACAAGATCGACTCTGTGGTCTCCTTCAATGCCATCATGTGGTGGAAGTGTCTCAGGTGATCTGTTAGGTCGGTTGTACCATCATATACTTCGAACTTTAGCGGAGTGAAGTTTTTCGGCATGGGAGTTATCACAAGGTCATTGGAGAACGACGACTTTGCTAATTCCCACAATACGTTGGGATCAATGACCTTGATTCTGAACATGATTTCAACAAGCGTCTCGTCACCCTGTGGAGTCTTGCCTTGGAAGAGTTTATTGTTCTCGAGGTTTTCCTGTTAGGATTTCGTCACTCCTTTGAGTTCGGTTGGTGGAGTTTTGCTAAGGTGGTGCTTAGACAGGATCAGCTGGCTGGATGCGCCCCAGGGTGATTTTTTCTAGCATCGATGTCATGTAATTTATTTGGACCAGAAGAAGTTCTACCCGAGGATTCGTGGCAGTGTAACTGAATGTTTGTGTTGTCTGGCCTATTACATGCTGTGGATCTTGATTATCGGGTGCTATTGGCTCGATGATTTGGGTTGTATCTTGTTCGTGAGTTGTTTGTGTTACATTGGTGCCAATAGGAGAGTTATTGTTATCGTCACCGGGTTGAAGATCTGTAGGGTGTGTCATTTGGTCTGACAGCTTGTTGATCGTTTATCAGATTTGGGTGAACTTCGTCACTGTGGATCTTCTTTTTAGAAAGGAAACTTGTCGTTCCCCACGGACGATGCCAAACTGATGCGTCCAACAACCGACCTCTTGTGAGTTTGATCTGCAAAACAGATGTTAGACTACCAAATACCACCTTTTTGGCTGTCGAAGGAACTCTAATGCTTAAGTCAGCAACTCTATTTGAAGAAGGAAGTAAATCTGGACAAAACTCAGTTAAAGTTGCGTACCTGTGTTGAATGTTCCCTTTACCGTTTATAATGGTCGTGGTTAATTCTCTGAGTCGCGTAAGCATGTGAGGCGCAACGAAAGGATATGTTTCTCGTAACAATCACTTCCTTGATGGAGATGCGTTCGTGGAGACGTAACTCCCTCAACGACTCTTTTTTGGTGCATCATTTTCTTCTTTATGAAAGAACTCGTGTAGAGCCTGGATTTGGGCCTTGACTCGTCTAGACCTGGATTTGAGCTTTGAGTATATCTTCTTATAGTGGGCCTTGTCTGGGCCTTTATGGTTGGCTTTAACCTTCTTGGGTTTTACGAGCTGGCCCAGTAGATGGGACGTCAGATCCTCGTAATGGGTGCTTTCTGCCATGTGTATGGCATTGGTGAAAGTCTATTTTGATGTATCATCAGAGACGACAGAGTTCCTTAGAAGAAACAGTAATGCCACCTTTTCCTAAGAGTTGGAGAGATGGTGACCAAAAGGTCTCGCAACAATGGAGACGTTGTTGAACCCTCAAACGCTGGAACTAGTAGAGCACCGCCAGCTCCGGTGCCACCAGCACCGAGAGAGGAACCCTTTCAGACCCCCCGCCGGTGGTGGCCACAACCAACCCAAAGGTGGATCTATTTTCAACCCAGATGCAACAAATCACACGAGCGGTAGAGATACTCAATCAGCAGAATCATCCACCCGCAGGAGAAGACCATGAGCAATGAAGAGCTGAGTCCCTAGAAGGTTTCAGAGAACATGTTTAGGAAAACTGCGTTGCCTCTGTAGCTTCCCAGTAGACTAGAAGCGGAGAAGCGACCAACAAAGATCCAACGTCCAGAACTGACATACACGTCTCGCAAAACCCCATTCGACTTAGTGGCCGAAAATCTAGATGTATTATTCAACCTCACTTCCCATTCATTTATGGATCATATCATGGACGAACTGCTGCCAAAGAAGTTCAATCTGCAAAGCTGGAGTTTTACGACTGGACAGGAGACCTGTTCAATCACTTGTGCCACTTCTAGCATGTAACGACACTCAAGGAAGGGTTCGATGTGATAATGTGCCGATCATTCCCTACCAACCTGAAAAAGTTAGCACTGACTTGGTTGACCAGCCTCCCTCCGAGGTCTATCGACTCATTCCGGACATTGGCGAAGACGTTCCTCACGCGCTTTATGGGCAGCCAAAGAATCAGGAAGGGCCCGCACTATCTGTTGACCCTAAATCAGAAGCAGAATGAGACGTTGAGGGAATACGTCACTCGCTTCAATGATGAGTTGACCCTCATCGATGGTTGTAGTGATGACACTGTCGTCACAACTTTCACCTCTGGTCTGAGGAGAGACAAGTTCTTTGACTTCCTTACTCTGGACCCCAACTGATATGGCAGACCTGTTAATTGACTATCCCCATTTGTCTAGCCCCGACAACCAAACTGAGACTCAATCCAGATCAATATAAAGAAGTAACAACACTTCAGCAAACGTGCGCCTACTCCAAAAGCTGATAATCAACAAGGAACTGCCCGCTAGCTCGAAGTTCATTCTTCAGTAACTTCGCTAGCTTTGGCAAAACAAGACACTTTGATAGAAGGACTACGCAATCTGAGTTAGGATCATACGTGCCTTCTTCAGGGCCGGGTTAGTTTAGTCTTCGCTCAAAGTCAATTTATTTTATTGCTTTGATTTCGTTTTTGTTTTTTGTTTTTGTTTTTCAGTTTAGAAGAATTGTTCGCACGAAACATATTCAAGAAATAAAAATATTTTATTGATTGCAATGAAAATTATTACAAAGCTTGCCCGACTGACTAATACAGAAGTTTACACACTACAAGTATCTAAGTCCGACGTAAATATGCATCTGTTAACACGCACGTCGAGACTTCGCTTCGCTAATCTGTCTTCAGATAAAGTGATGAAAGTAAAGTACTTGAAGAATGTTGTAAGCACATGCTTGATTCTTTGCTCCATCGAATCATCTTGCAAGGATGATCTAAAAGTGGCAGGATGAACCTCGAAAAGAAATACATACATCTTTGCTCCGCCAACCTGCCCTACAAAGAAGATCTAGAACTAGAGAAGTAGAAGGCAGATGATTGTGTCTCTCAAGAGAGGAGTGCATGTGGTGCTGCAGAGTTAACGTCCCAGGACCAAAGGTCGCATCTATCAAAGCTCCATTCCACCAACCTTCCTTTTGGCCGTGGCATCAAGCGTGAAGCCCAGTAGATACAGTGGGAACGACTGCTTCAAAACTAGTTGCGGGGATAATTTCAAAAACTAGATGGCACGAGAGGCCGTGGGAGCACATGAAGGTGGAAGACAAACTTGACCTGAGGGGGAGTCTATAACTCTTCTTCGCAATATAAGAAGACATTACAAGATCTCATGGAATCAATTGGATGCTCATCCAGATCAGGTGACATCGCATAATAACGGATGTCAGAACATTAGAAAACTCCAGTAACAAAGATCTTCCTTCAGCCTTTGGAAAACCCAAATTATATTCTTTGGTACGACGCATTTGGTCAACATGCTCTACAACGCTCATTGCAAACCTTGAGATAGAGAACGACTAAGTTATACATAGGCGAGGTGGTGTACGAAGCAGCGTTAGCCAACAGTTACGTCAACATTAAATGTTGTATGGGAAACAGAAAAACAACGATTCCAATTGCAAGTGCACGAGTCCACATTCATCGAATTAATGACCTTGTACGCAGCCCCATTAACTGAGGGGAGTAACCGATACTGAATCTCCTCGCAATCTGCACCGTACACATGACACGCTGATTTACGAAGATTTTTTCCACTTGGCCCCGCCATCTAATAGGCCCAAGCTTATGCCCTATTGGATCCGACCTAGTACATGCAAAGACACAAATGGCAAAGGCCTTGAGCGCCCATGGAATAAGGAGTGCGCCTACAAAGTATTGTCAATAAATCCAAGCATCCGCCCTATTATTATTACGTTGTTGTTCTGGGGAATCTATTATTAGTCCGATCAATGGATCGGACTCCAGAATCAGACCGCTAGACGAATTAAGTCAGGACACCCAAGTCTGACTTGCACGCCCGAAATCTTATTCTGGCCAAAGCTTAGTCAACCAAAAGCGACGACGATGAGTTAGAAAGTGGGAGCTTAGTCGGCGTTTGTAACACCTAACCGCGATGGCTTGCTAGGGACCATTGTCCAACTATATATAATGGTCACCGAACTTTACCAAAGCTTAGTCGATTTTGACCTATGACGATAGCTTTTGGTCCGCTCTAACGCCCAGTCTGTTATACGAGTGTTAACAGTTTAGAGAGTGGCAATTTACACCGTTCTGATGCCTGATCGAGACAGCTTGCCAGGGATCATTGTCCAAACATGGACAATAGTGATCGAACCCGACCAAAGTTTAGTCGGTGATGACCGATGACAATAGCTTTTGATCTGCTCGAAGCCTAGTCTGCTGATAATGGATTACGACGACCTAGAAAATAAGAGTCTAGTCAGCGCTCTTGACGCCTGATGACGATGGCTTGCAAGTGATCCTTGCATGGACAATGATCGCCACTGATAATGATAACTTATGATCTACTCGAAGCCTAGTCCGAAGAGAACGAATTGTGACGGTTTAGAAAATGGGAGCTTAGTTAGTGCTCATGTAGCTTGGTCAAGACCGCTTGACAGGGATCATTGTCCAAATATAGATAATTATCGCCGAACCTTGTCATTCTAAGACCTAGTCTACAAATAGCGGACGCCGATGGGTTAGAAAGTAGGAGCTTAGTCTGTGTTCATATAACCTGGTGAAGACGCCTTGCCAGGGATCATTGTCCTTTCGCAGACAGTGATCACCAAACCTTGTCACTCTAACACCCAGTCTGCAAATAGCGGACAATGATGGGTTAGAAAGTGAGAGCTTAGTAAATGCTCATGTAGCCTGGTGAAGATGGTTTGCCACATCATCATACTTCCGCAAACGATGGTCGCCAAACTTGAAAAAAGTTCATAACTTTAGGATCCCAATCTAAACAATCTTTAAATTAATGTACCTCAAAGTGAAAATCGCCCTAGTTAGTTATAAAAGCGAGCCCTTCTAGGGAGCGAGTGTAAGGGGCGCATCCCCCTCGAGATAAGTGGTGCCACACATCTCGAGGCGGTTTTGCTTATCTTGAGGGGAATGGGTGGTTACACCCATCCCTCACTCTCTTACCCTCGCTCCGTAGAATTTATGTATAAAAACCCATTTATCTTGCAAATGCACTTTAAAAGGCATTATTGTTTTTATACAAAAAAAAAAAAAACTTAACCTTCTTAGTTACATCAACATTGTTGACTTGATGGTCAAAGTCATAATAAGACTCTAGTCTTAAAATAGCCTAAACTTTGACCCCAAACTGAATACCCTTATAATTAATGGAACCTAGAGTAAAAATCGCATCTTTTATAGCATTTCTTCTACTGATTGTCAGTTAATAAATTATAATATGTTTTGTTAACGCCCCCTAATTTCTTGATTTCTCCATTGTTATTCTCATAATGGTTGTGGTGCTTTATTGTTGAGAGGTATGTGATATATGTCTACTAATAATGATTTAAGGCTTTATGAACAATAAGTAGTGTCTTGGTTCAACGACTTTTGAACTTTCAAAATTACCCTTATTTTATTTTTTTGCATAATTATAAGAAAAGTAGGAAATGTTGCACCTGTAAAGCTTCCCCATTGAACATTGATTTCTTTCTCAACCTCGCACACTCTCCTTCCCTCCTTGTCCACATCTCATTGTTCTCTGATCGCCCTCTCCACATTCCTCACAAAATTTCATCTCCCACCTTGCTTGCAAATGTTGTTTCTCCTTCGGATGTTGTTGATTGTGTTTCAAATGAAAATTTTTTCTAGTATCTTTTCATCATATTGAAATTGTCGTACTATCTTTGTGTTTCATCAACTATACTAGCACACAGATATTTAGTCTACATTTAGTTTTGCAACACCTCTAATTCCATCTTTGAGATCTTAACTACATATTCGTCCTAATCAAGGCTACCATTTCGATTCCGCTAATTTTGTTCTATTCTAACAGTACTTCGACACATGGTTCATTTTATTGATTTTGACATTTTCAGCCAAGCTCACTATTAATTTAAACCTATGAAATCTTTTTGATTAACTACTAGTACATATTACCATGTACTATTAAAAAAATAGTTTTCATTTTTTTTTCCGTAATTTTATTTGCTTTTTAATCCCTTAACCTCTCACACCCCAGATGTCGTTAGCCGAGTTTGAACCATGGACCTATGATTCCATCCGCTATAGGCATAACGCTGAGCTAGTACGCCATTAGCTTTTTTCATAATTAATTATGAATGTCATTGGCTTTAATTGTTGAATATGTACCTATTTGTTTCTTTTGATTTTGTTATAGCTTTGATTGTTGTGTTTTTGTTGGATTTATACAAATAAATATTACTGAATGTGTTAATAGGTTGTCAAAACTCAAAATAGACCGTTCCACTTTCTTTTTTTCTTCTTATTAAATTGGGTATATATTTTTCCTTTGGTTGTTGAATATTCATTGTTGACACAGGTTTATCTTCTTGGAAATATGTTAATTTGTTTCAAAACTAAAATATATATGAGTACATCTAGGGAGCGAGGGAGACGGCGCAAGGGTAGCTCAACACCGCCCACCTTTTTTAAGATACACAGTGATGCGCATCTCGAGGAGGGTGGGGCAGTGTTGGGCTGCCCTCGCCCCTCCCTTGCCCCTAGAATCAAAGAATATATATACACATCATGTACAAGAAAAAAATTCATGTCTTAACATCGGGTAGGGTTAGGGGCGAAGGGGCAAGGGCGACTCACCACCACCATCGTCCTCGAGTTGCGCATCTCGAGGACGATGGGTGGTGATGAGTCACCCTCGCCTAGGGATGGCAGTGGGGCGGATTTTCACGGATATCCGCCCCACCCAATCCGTTTGGGGCGGTTTTGGATATGGCTGAATGGGTTTTCGGGTGGTTTCGAGTATCCAAAAAATATTCTTTCATTATTCGAGGCGGATACGGATTTGGCCATATCCGCCCCGCGGATATCCGTTTAACCAACAAATTTACAAAAGTGCCCTTCGCCTATATAAAGGATTAACCTTTTACTGTTTTTCACAAATCACTCACAAATCACAGCCTCACACCCTCACCAAACGCTCCCCTCACCCTCTGACCCTCATCATTTTCATTCGCTCCCCTCACCCTCACCCTCACCCTCACCAAACGCTCCTCCCCTCACCCTCACCAACTCCCTCTCACAGACACAGAGAGCACAAGCTCTCGTCTCACTCTCAGAGCAGCATCGCCCACGTCGCCCTCCCTCACACCAAGTCGCCCTCCCTCACGCAGCGCGGCCGCGACTCGCGAGATCCTCCCTGCTGCTCCCCTCACGCCGCGAGAGATCTGCCTCCCTCACACCGCGTCGACTTCGAGAGGTCCCTCACACAGCGTCGACCGCGAGAGATCTGCCTCCCTCGCACAGAGATCGCCCCTTCTCCTTTTCCAGATCTCCTTCTCCTTCTGATCTGATCTTAGCAATAAGATCTTAGATCCAGATCTCTTTTGATCTTCGATTTGATCAGATCCGAGATCAGATCATCAGATCAGATCCGAGATCTCTGATCTGATTTCAGATTTCATCAGATCTGATCTCGATCTCAGATCTGATCTCGATCTCAGATCTGATCTCAGATCTAATCTCGATCTCGACCTCAGATCATATCTGATCTCGACCTCAGATCATATTTGATCTCGACCTCAGATCTCATCTGATCTCGACCTCAGATCTCATAAGATCTGATCTGATCTCGATCTCATCAGATCTGATCTCGATCTTAGAGTTCAGATCTGATTTCTTTTTTGGTAATTTGTTGTAATTTTAGATCGAATTTGTTGTAAATTTTAGATTTTTTTTTTTTTTTTTGTAATTTGTTGTAATTTGTTTATATTAGAGATTCATATATCTGATGTTTTTTTTTTAAATTTGTTGTATGTTTTTTTTTAAATTTGTTGTATGTTTTTTTTTTTATATTTGTTGTATGTTTTTTTTTTTTAATGTATAAATGATCGTAAAACTGTAGAAAGAAATTTTCATGCGGATATCCGGGGCGGGGCGGATATCCGCAAACCCGTCTGGGGCGGGGGCGGTTTTGAAAAATAATACCAAACGGATATGCGGGGCAGATTTTAATCCCCGCAATTTTCAGCGGGGCGGGGATGGATTTGCCTAAATCCGCCCCAATCCGCCCCATTGCCATCCCGCCCCTTCGCCTTCACCCCCTAGAATTGGCGCTTAACATCATAAATCCACGTGCATTGCACTGACACCACAATAACTCACTCGTTGATTTCATTATTGGTTTGCTTCATGCTTTTCAAGTAATCTCAAACTCAGTTACGAGGTTTCTTATTAACATAACAATGACTCTATACTTTAATTAATGTGTATTCTTATTGTTTAATATACTAGTGTACCCCATTTGATGGCACTTTCAGTAATGAAATAAAAGGAAAAAAATACGTAGAAAACATAACAAAAACACAAACAAACATGGAAAGAAATCGAGAATGCACCATTGGGCACCCTTGCATTGAATCTAATGTTGTTGTAGCTTGGATTCAAAACTCACAGGAAAATGATGAAGCAAATGCATTATTAATGAGAGAGAGAGAAAACTATATGACTTCTATCAATGAAGACCAACTCACTAAATCAATAAAAAATACGATGAAATACTCGGTTTTTCCTGGATTCGCCAATTTAACAGAGTACAAGAACAAAGACAAAGAAAGCACACTCGACACATGCAACTGAGTAAACTCACACATAGAACCTGCAAAACAAAATTTGAAACAAAGGGTTAAAATTTCACAAACTAAGTAGTTTTTTGTGGATGATTTTGCTTACTTGAAAGTGGGTTCATAGTTGAACTTAACATCAATACGAAAACCAAAGTTTAGAGAGCTTAGTGCAGAGCTCGATTGAGGGAAAGGGGAACTCTCTGTTTGTTGTGATTTTATTTATAGAGTGGAAAAATAAGAGAAAATAGAATTCCCTATCTAACAGTAGCATAAAAATCCCTAATTCAAACAAATAATTCTAGCATACTGCATTTTCAACCAATTTAGAAAAACCCAATATGCAATAAACCCTAACAATAGCAAGGATATAAACTTTTCAACAAATCATCCAAGAAAACAGACGCCCTAAGCTAATCAGACGATCTTGAGAGTGCAAAGAGTAATAGTTGACCTAATTCAACTTGGAATCGATTCGTTGTTGTGAGTTATCAATAGAGATAGATGAAATTACCTGACTAAAGAAATTTCGAGCTTGAGAGATGAAGAACTGACTATCAATTGGAGAAAGAGAGAGAGAGAAGCACCACAGAGAGACAACAACAACAACTCCGTCGAGAGAGAGCCACAGCTCGAGAGCGAGAGAGAGTGAGAGTGGCGGAGTGAGGGAGGGAGAGTGGCGGAGTGATGGAGGGAGAGCAACGGAGATAGGGAGCATCGCGAGAGAGAGGGGGAGGGAGAGCTACGCATAGAGGGTGTGCGAGAAAGAGAGAGGGAGGCGTTATTCTACCCTTTTAGGTTAGATCGATCGACATGTCAGATGGACAATGCTTCTAATCAAGGACAACTCGACTTCTAGCCGGCGTTGCAAGTAATCCGAAAGAGGTTCTTGCAGGAGGTAACTTTTCCCCACTGCATCTGCACGTGGTTTTTGTTGTGATCACTTGTGTTTTTGTTGTTTTAGGTAGTAGTGCAAGCAAATTTGAATAGTGGCAGAAATGATTTGCTACTTTTGTGTCATCTCCCGCGGATAGGTTAACCATCATCGATTTTAGGGTTAAGAACCTAAGCCTTTACTATTTAAAATTTGTAGCAAGATAATTGTTTAGGACGGGTTTGACGTTCATAAGGTCCCTCTTTAGAAGTTTGAAAGCTTAAAGTAGCCAAGTGAAATAACATATCCTATCTTGGAATAGTTTTTGAACTGACATTTCACTTTGAGCTGGAAAATGAAAAAAAAGGTAGGAACAATTCTGTAGTGGCGGATAGAAAGGAAATTATTGTGCCTCTCCTACGGTTAGGTAAATTAAATTGAATTTCAGCTCTACGTTAGTTACTAAACTCTAGAGTAGTCTGTCATTCATCTTGTTTGCGCATCATTTAGGTGTCGTTTAGGGTTCCGTTGTTTTTTTTAGAGTTAGATAATCTTAATATAGGGTTCGACTTTGAATTAAAAAATTAAAAAAAACCTAATTTAAGGAGATGGATTAGGAGAAAGCCTTTAAGGGTTATTTGTCCCCTTCTGCCTGAAAGCTAGAAGCTGCTGTTATGACTATGGCTTAGAAAATAGATGCAATTTTGATATTGACTCAACTCCTACCTCTCATGAATGTTTCATATGAGGTTTGTGTTCCATGTTCGAGTCCTAGTAATTCAACAACTGATAATGATTTGCAATATGATTATCCTACATATTTTGCTGAGCAAGCCAATTCTTTTAAAGCTATTTGGCGACCTGGTTATAATCCGCAGTCAAACTATTACAACCCTGGTTTCGCCAATCATCCAAATCTTTTCTGAGCTCATGGCTCACACCAAGGGGGACATGTTTCTCCCAAGCTCCTCAACCCCCTAGCCCTGTTATGCCTTAATTTAACCAAGTTCTTCCATCCAACACATCCAGTTTAGAGGAAACAATTAACCATCTTATGCAGCGCACATAACGAATGCTTGAACATGATTCTCAAGCTATATTTGAGTTATAAGACACAACTCAACACCAATCTCAAGCCATCAATAAACTTGAGATAAATGTGACTAAGATTGCTCAAGCACTGAGAAAGAGTCAGGGAGATTTTTCCTAGTCACCCTGTTCGAAACCCAAAGGGCCAATTCATAATTGATAGCACATCTGAGCCCGAGTCAGATGATGTTTTTTAGGATAATGTGATTGAAACTACTGTGCTTCCTGATCCATCCCCTCCTCTCCTTTTCATGTTGACTTATTCGATGTATGTCTTCTTAGTACTCATGGATGAAGTCTAATTTTCTGAATTCTTTGGAGTCTTGCCTCAACTACTTTCAAGATACAAATGATGCATCTAATGAGAAAATTCATGCCATAGGTAGTGCTAATTCCAGGTTTGGGGATGTTGAGTTGTCTAGCCCATCATCTTGGTGTAATTCACTTTGTCATGATGAGCATGTACCACCCGATATATCCATAAACATACTCCTTTGCATCCCTTTCACATTGACTGACTCTTCTTATGTGGATCCCTTGTTTTTCAGGGATGATTTCAGTTTTGACCATCCTATTGAGAAACATATTCAATCTTCTGATTTGACACTTGACTTAGGATTTCCCTTTTTAAGAGTATGCAAAAATCAATTGCTAGATATCACTGTTTATGACCCCTTTATGCTCCGGATCCGTACGAATTTCCTAAGAATGTGAGTTCATTTGAATTTTCTCTATGATTTTGCATGGCGCCTTCGTAGCTTTTGGGATGTGTTAGTATATGTTGTGTCGCATGTGGTTGTTACTATGTATTGGACGGATCCTCAACTTTTTAAGGTGTTACTATATGATTCTTTGACACTTTTGAAAGAGGGTGTTTGCTATGTTCTTCCTCTTCATTTTATGGTACATCATTTGTGAGGAAGAATATATGTCGGGCTAACAACATTAAACCAAACACTTCTGGGAGGCAACCCAATTTCAGTTGTGTCATTAGGGTTAGTTTGGATTGATTTTTGAGATCTTTATATTTGCATTCCACCCATACTCATTAGCTTTGTAACAATTTTGATTTACAACTGGTGCATGTAATTTTCCCCCTTTTTTGCATTTTTCTTGTGTCATGTATGTGTTTTATCAATTTCTTATTATAAGTCCACAGTTGTTATGTTTTTTAGCTATCATTGGTGGATGATCTCTTCAAAATTGGTCAAAATTTACCATGGTAATATCACTCTAACCCTCATCCCTTATTTATTTTCCATTTATCATGATTTTTCTTTTTATACATTGAGAACAATGTTTGCTTTAGGTTTGCAGGTGGGGTTTGTGAGTTTTTATGCATTTCCAAAAAATTTTAGCTAAATTGTATTTCACAACTCAACCAGTTGATTATTGTATTCTACTCAGTCTCCATGGAATACGTAGATGATTTTAGTATTTGTGAAAAATTTTGATTTGAAAATGCAATCAAAATTCGAAGTTCCTTTCCAATGAAGAGAGTATGCTTACAAGTATGCTTTTAAATTTGAGAAAATACATGTTATCACTGTCACATTGATATATTAATAAGAAGACATACGGTTTGATATTATTTTTAAGTTAAATATATCTCATGAGATTTTTCAACTCAACTATTCTTGTACTATAAGCCAAGTTAGCATAATTTGAAGTTGATGAGTGAGTTATTAACTAGAAAGCCTTAGAATAATAGTGGAGACTTAACATTTGTGAGTTTTCAACCATTTTATTTTTTCTTGAGGGTTATTTAATAAACTCTGATTTTTCTTGGTCTGCATTATCTCGTTGATGATCTTCTTATTATTTATTTTATTTTATTGAATGCTTTGAGAATGACATTAAAATTGGATCATTACACTAGAACTTCTTGGTTTATTTAATTGAGATGTCAAAATACTGACTAGAGCTTAAGAAGTGATATAGGCATTTTTCTATGAACCGTTCTCTAGTCTTTTAGGTGACCCAGTAATAATTATTTGTTTGCAACCCCTTGAGCTTTTGGATAACCTTTGCTTTGATAACCCCATCTCCGTTACCTACTCCAATTATGGAGTAATCCCCATATTGTTTTTATCCTTACCCAATTTCTCTGAGAATGTGTATGATTGATATATTTTTTAAATGGACAAATAAAAAGAATTGAAACTAGATATTCCGTGAATCCTTAATGTTGAAATGTTTCATTGTGTAGAAAGGGAAAAATGTGTCATTGATAATAAAAAAAAAAGATTGATGCTTCAACTATATATATATAATGGTGTACAACATTGGTTTATTTTTCAGTGCCCCATGTTTATTAAATACTATAGTCATTCTCAAAGAATTTTTGTATAACATTTTTCATTCTTGTTAGTCATAATCTTAGCCCCATTACAATTTAATAAAGACCTAATTTATCTTAAGTAAATGTTCAGTCTATAGATGTGGAGATTGAATAGACAAGAACTATGGTGTTTGATTCGACATTCTCAAAACTAATTGATATTCATGTACATGAGATCATATTCATTTCATTCTTTGAAAAGTTTGTTCTTCATGATAATTATATGTGAGATGTTTGTGTTTCCATAATTTATTTTTTTTCCTCACATATAAACTGAGTGATAAAAACCTAATCTCTGAGTGATTCATTGAGTAAAACGAGAGATTTGCTGTCGGAGCGTACTTTCTAAAAGTTATTTAGTCGTATCTTTACTATGAAATGGAAAGTTATGTTGATGAGGCTATGCACACACATACACACACACATTACGAATTAACAATAATGCCGAAATTTATTTAACCTTTGAATACTATTAAATTGTTGTAACAATCTGTTGATATACTATTGTGACACTGTTAGATGTTTTTCTTAATTTTTTTGATAATTAGATGATTACTCTGAGGAAAATAAAGGAGAGCGACCATGTATTTGCAAATTATTTTTAGAAAGTAGATTTTCTTTTATTGAGTTAGTAATGTTTATTGGTAACATTTCTGGAAACCCTCACAAGACTATAACTCGTCCGCTAGAGGTTCAAAGCCTTGTTGCACGTTAAAGTGTAACAAATGATTCCTGCGAAAGTGAGTTAGGGTTTTATTTTTGTTTTGCTCGAGGACTAGCAAAATATAGGTTTGGGGGTATTTGATATTCACATAATTATTACATAAAATATCTTCGAATTTATATTTGTTAGTGTTCCGGATATTGTATTTTATTCTAATTATTTTGTTTTCATGTTTTATTCTAGTTATTTTGTTTTTATGTTTTCGTAGGAATTGGAGCTTACACAATGAAATTGCGTTAGCGCGACGAGTTTGGAAGAACAAGCTCAAAGTGATGGCTTCGGTGAATTTGAAAGGTGCTACATAATAGAAATCCAAAACCCAAACCCATTTTAACCTAAGTTCAAGCCCAAGCCTAACCTAAATCCCCAAACTATTTAATCTCATTGTCAACCTAAACAAGAGATCTCTTCCCCTCTCCTATCTCTCTGGGAGTAGTCCCTTTTTCCCCATATCTCTCTCTGACGCCTCTATTTCTTTTTCCAGCCACAAATACTATCTCATCGTCCATCCTGCCGACGATTCTCGTTCACTAGGAAGACCGAAAAACACTCATCTCACTAGCTTCTTCTTCTTCTTCTTCTTCCCTTGCTCCATTATGCCCTGCATCTTACTTTTCTCTCCTTGGTATCCAACTAACAGACTCGCCCCTTCTTCTTCTTCTTCTTCTTCTTCTTCTTCTTCTTCTTCTTCTTCTTCTTCTTCTTCCTTTGCCAGCAATATCGCTACCTCTCTCCCTGCAATTTCACAGCAAAACGGAGCACATCATAGCACTATCACCTCCATTTCTCGACCTCACTTTCTCCCTTTTATCCCCGATCTCCTCTCTTCTTCACGAACTCTTCTCTCCCTGTTTAATCCTTCCACCTTGCCAGACAATCGACGGTGACCACCATCGCTTTCGTCATCCCTGTCGCACAACGAATGCAAAAACAAAACCTCACACCTTCATGCAACTTCTCTCGTCCTTTCTCTTTAGCAACCAACCAACCATCACCGTCGTCGGCTCGCCAGACAAAAGCAATTCGACCACCAGGCACGAATCTACATGGGGTCAAGTGGGGGCATTTCCCCCCCCCCCCCCCCATTGACTTTTGATTTTTTTTATTATTTGCGATTTGCCCACTTCTATGGCGCCAACGACGAAGTCCCACCCACCCTTTCCTTTTTTCCTCTGTTCTCTGTGACGCTAATGATCTTCCCCACCCCTATCTCTCTTTTGCTCCCTCTTTTGTTTACTACGAAATAGAAAACCGTGCTGCTGCCTCTTCTCTGCTTGATTTAGTTCCCTTTCCCACCATAGCCACCAACAACCCCAACCCCTCTAACCTGTTTTGCAAAAGATAAGGTTTTATTTTAAGACGAATTCTATCTCATAGTCTAGTTTTGTATTTTATTTTATTCATAGGATTTTTCTAGAGATACATGAAAATTTGATCCCTTAATTGTTCCTCAAGATACATGTTTTATCTTGAGATTCATCTATGAGTTATTGTTTGAAGGGCATTTTGGTAATCAACGTGAGCCTTTTGATAGTCAACGCACGTTGACTGCTACTCCTGAGGGAGACTACAATAGTGATTAATGATGGGATAACCTCTAATTAGCTATTTTCTATGAGCAAGTCACAAATACCCAAAAACATTGTCTACATATACTTTTACATTTGAAATTAATTCTTACCCCCTTGATATATACTAATTTTATTTGCCCCCCATAAATATATTTTGTGCTCCTAAAATTAACTCGTTGGATCCATTTCTTCTCACATAAATTAGATGGAGTTTTGTTTGAAAATTGGTGTTTTGTATAGTAATTTATGTATTGTTCAAATTAATATATATATGACTCATCACTCTACCCCCTTTAAACAAAATCCTGGCTCCATCACTGCCGGCCACCACCTTCCCTTCAACAGCTACAGGTTGTTACAAAATCTTGGCTATTTGCACCCATGATACTTATTTTGTACCACCACAGAGTAGTGGTTCATTGAGAAAGAGATGTTCGCTTATGCTGTTGTCGCGATCACCTCCATGATCACCTCCATCATGTGTTTCTGAATCCCCAACTAAGGCGTAGATGATTCCCCATGCTTAGTAGAATTTACTTTAGTTTTTTTTTTTCCGATGCATTGTGTGATTTGACATTGGGTTGATTTATAAACAAACACATATTACGTTCACCATGTATGTCATGCATCAATGGTAGGTTAGAATTAATCTGTGTTTTATTCCTATTAGTTAAACCTATGATTAGTTGTGTCTTAAATAGACATTTAATGCTAAGGGTTTGCATATTTGCTAAAATCAATCAATTACATTGCTATGATTAATTGTGTGTTAAACAGACAGTTAATGCTAGGGGTTTGCATCTTTGCTGAAATCAATCTACTACACTGCTAGTTCTAGGAGACAATAGTTGATATTTGTATAATATTATGAACTTGATGGATGATTCGAAAGCCCTAGCATATCTCTATTTTAATTCTCAAACTCAATTTTCAGTTATTTTTCTGTTTTCCATTAGTTTAGAAATTTTTGATTATTGTAACCCCCTTATTGGCTTAAATAGAGTATAGTTTTCGATTATGTCTTCAATCCTCGTTAGATCGACCCGTATTTGCCATTGTGTACTAGTTAGACAACCGTACACTAGCAGTATAACAATCAGGTGAAATTAGCCTATTAATTTACGTTAGTAAAATCTTCATCACCCATCCCATGCCCACCCCTATCTTTAAATGCCAGTTGACATTTTCTTTTTGAAGCTTTGACATTGCTTGACCGGTCTTCATATCTTTGACTTTGATTTCTTGACTTTGATTATGTCCAACATTCATTTGACAATGAAGGTTTTGCATTCGGTGTTGGTCTGTTAATGAACAGGGATACGTGCTTCCTTTGTTCTCCTGTCTGCTTTGAGAAACCTAACGATGACATCCGCAATTGGTCAAGGTCTTGGTTTTATGCTTCTGTGAACTCTGGCTATTTCTAACTGCGAGGTCATTTGAATTTTTTATCATTCCGAGTTCCCAATAAACGGAAGAATCTTCAGTTTAATGCTAAGGAAGAGAGGATCAGTAACCACATCCTTAAGCTTCATCAGTTTCCTATGGAGGCATTTCTTTTTGAGGGCACCCTGGAGCGTAGTGGTTTGTACACTATGAATGTAGCGAAACGAGCTTTATTTACTGAGTCTCGTGCTAAGGCCTTTGGTGCCCGTGCTAGGGATATTTACATAATTATTACATAATATACCTCCTAATTTATATTTGTTAGTGTTTCAAATAGTGTATTTTAGTTTAATTATTTTATTTTTGTAGGATTTGGAGTTTAAATGACAAAAGTGCATTAGCGTGGCGAACTTGGAAATTCATAGACAAATTGACGAAGTGGAGCGGGAGACACACAAGCCAAAGATTAATAAAGAGAACCAAAGAAAAAAAAAAAGGAAATTAGTTTTGAATTTTGGTGGAACAAAGGAGTAATATGGATGAACATAGCCAAACCCACCTTTCCTGTTATTAGATCAGAATCTAAACAAAGGGGTGGGACCCCTTTGTTTCCAATTATATTTGGTTTCCAATTTGTATTTGGTTTCTAATTGTATTTGGTTTCCAATGGGGTTTTCAATAAGGAGTTGTTTCTTTCTACCATAAAGACAACAACACACAGGGAAGGGAGAAGGGGCAGGGAACGCAGGAACAGCAGAGAACGCATGAACAACAAAGACACACACAACGCATCAACAGCCAAGTACGCATCGCTAATCCACCATGCGCTGCCATGCAAGTGAAGCTCCACACCGCTATTGTTGTCATCACCTTCACCATGTGTCACTAAACTCCACACAAGGCGAAGAGATGAACTCCTAGATGTAACGCACTTAATTAGTATTTGATTCGTTTTATGCTTTCACGATGAATAATGGTATTTATGATTTTCACTTTTATTTAATATAGGAGTTTATGTTATTTTAGTGACAAAGATTTCATCAACTTCTTCGTAGATTATTATTCCGGTGGTTGTCTTTGTTTCTTCATGTAAGTCTAGTCATGCTTTTCTTATGTGTAGAATTTTAAAGATCAATTAATTCTGGTAGGTTAGTTATATGTGATTATCTTTTATTACGTTATTGTCTCCGGATATATCGTAAATTTAGGATATCATATATGACCAATCTTTGTGCTTTCTAGAAAAAAGTGAAATCTAAAATCCACTTACATTAGAATATATTGGTGCATTAAAGACTATTTTTCCAATTATGTTGTTTGGGATGTGAAACACGTAATTGAGTTATCATAGCGAATCAATACTAGTTGGTGTGTGAAATCTATGAGGGATTCTTGGAACCTTGTGATTTTTCTAAACTTGATTTTTATTAAACTAAATTCAATTTCATATTTTAAAATTGCTATAATTTCTTAAATTTAGTTTCGCGTAGTTCTTATTCCTTGACCTTGTTTTGTAGATCGATTTTCCTCGTGGGATCGATACCCCAATCTTTACTACAATTGACCGCGTGTATTGTTTGGGCGTAATCAAATTTTGACGCCGTTGCCGGGGACAAACACCATTCTACAAGGGAGGTTTCGGGTATTATCTTTCTTGTTCATTGTTTTATTTTAATTTTAGGTTTTAGGTAGGGGTGGGCACGGGACGGGATGGGACGAGAAATACCCATCCCTATCCCATCCCGTTCATACGGGATCGGGACGGGATTAGCGTGCTAATCATATATAATTTATTTTGGGACGAAAATTGTGATGGTTATGATTTGATCATAGCTAAGGGTCTAATTTAATGGATTCAAATCCAAGTTCCCACTTAAATTCGTTCACAAACACAACAAGATCAGCAAAACAAGTGACAATACTGTTTATTTGGAAAGTACCATTTATAGGTATTTCAGTCGAGATGCTTGAACAAGTATACACATTTTCTATTGCTAAATAAAAAAAAGACACTAATTAAATCAGATTACATACATGCTACACAATACTATAGAAGGCATAGGTGTAACAGTTGACACTTATGCCTTTTACTTCACACATACTAAGAAAGCATTAGTATTATAAGGTTACTATATGGTATATCCTAATGATTGACACTTACCAAGAACTTCACGCAATTACACAATTCTAAAATAAATAATTAAATAAAAATATTAATAATTAATATTAATAAATTAGTTCGGGACGGGA
Source organism: Berberis vulgaris (assembly GCA_963556465.1). NCBI lineage: Eukaryota > Viridiplantae > Streptophyta > Magnoliopsida > Ranunculales > Berberidaceae > Berberis > Berberis vulgaris. The sequence continues at coordinate 54,008,517 of OY747129.1, read as the reverse complement.
TTGGCGGGATTGAAAATCTTCATCCCATCCCATCCCATTCTAGATCGGGACGGGACGGGATCGGGATGAAATTATTCAATCCCATTAAGACCCGAAAAAATAGGGACGGGATCGGGACGGGAACAGGAACGGGATCGCGTGATGGGATGCCCACCCCTAGTTTTAGGTCCAGTTCATTTGTCTTTTTTTTATTTTATTTTATTTCTTAAAAAAAATTGCAAAAAACAAAAAAGGACATTGGGGGAGTGTGGTTGGAATAGAGACTAATTAGGGTCCCAAATTTTGAACACCCACAAATTCACATTGAGACCAAACTAAGTCCTACTTCTAATTCTAACACCATGAGTATCATAAAGATGACGATGTTCGGTCGCTAAAGGACTATCTCCACTCCATGCACACTGCTACTCCATCATGTATCATGTTTGCACCAAATACACCAAAGCTACATTTTAAGCCGGGTATGATACAATTATTACCCTCTTTTCATGGCCTAGAGAGTGAGAATCCTTATGTTCACATTAGGGAATTCGAGGAAGTTGTGGCCACTTTCCACAACAAAGTTGAGGCTGTAGACTCGGTTAGACTAAGGTTTTTTCCTTTTTCCCTTAAGGAAAAAGTGAAGAGTTTGCTATACTCTTTGTGACCAAGGTCTATAGGTTCGTGGGAGGAGATGACCCAAGCATTTTTTAATAAATACTTTCCTCACCACAAAACCAACGCTCTAAAGAGACATATTTCTACCTTCACCCAAAAGAATAGCAAGACATTATATCAAGCATGGGTATGAGAGTTGGCGCTTAGTAAATTATTTTTATGAGGGGCTCACCAATAGAGAGCGTCAGTTCATTGAGATGATGTGTAATGGAAAGTTTTTGCATAAGGACCCTGACGAGGCCATTGAGTACCTGAATGACTTGGCTGAAAAGGCTCATACTTTGACTGGGCCAAGTGCTACTGAGAGCACAGATAGAACACGCTCAGCTGGAGTCTACCAACTGAGGGAAGATGATAACCTTATAGCCCAATTGGATAGAGTGACTAGGGAGTTAGAGGCACTTAAAGCCAAGGATGATAGGCCCACACATACTGTTGCCAGAGTTGAGCTACAGGATGCATGTTTTATATGTGGGGGAGTTGAACACTTAGCATAGGATTGCCCGACCTTGACTGAGATGAGAGGAGTTTATGAGGAATAATGTAACGCCTTAGGGATGTACAAGAAGCCTTCTTGACAGAACAGGTAAGTGCGGTGATTGAGCAGAAGACACCACCCAAGTACAAATATCCAGGGTGTCCTACAATCACTTGCTAGATTGGGATTCATGAGTTCAGCCAAGCCTTGTTGGATTTAGGAGCAAGTGTAAATCCGATGCCATATTCTATTTACTTGCGACTGGGTCTAGGAGAGATCAAACCCACATCCGTGGTACTACAATTGGCCGATAGATCGGTTAAGAAGCCAAAAGGAATAGTCGAGGATGTCTTGCTGCAGATTGATAAGTTTTACTATCTCGTCGACTTTCTTATTTTAGATACTCATTCTGCGGTTAATATGGAGTCTACAGTTTCGATTATTTTAGGTAGACCTTTTCTTGCCACAGCTAACGCTCTTATCAATTGCAAGAACGGTCTAATGAAGCTGTCTTTTGGGAACATGACTCTGGAGGTCAACATATTCAATATTAGCAAGCAACCACGTGATGATGATGAGTGTCATCATACCTACACAATAGACACGCTGATATCAGAGGAGGCGCTCTTGAGCGCATATTCTGAAACCTTAGAGTACCTCCTTTCTATTTTTTATTCTGAGAGTTCACTTTATCCTGACAATGCTTTTGATATTTCTGTTGTTGTAGGGTTAAAGGATAAATGAGGACGACAATGGCAACCATTCTTTGAGGAGTTTCCAAAGGAAAGACAGAAACCACAACCATCCACCGTGGAAACTTCGAAAGTTGACCTAGCTCCCCTGCCTGAGGGACTTAAACATGCATTCCTCGGACTAGGTGATACATTTTATGTTATTATTTCTTCCGTGCTTGATGGCTCACAAGAAGAAGAATTGATTAATATGTTACGTGAGCACAAATCTGCATTAGCTTGGACTATAGCTGACATCAAAGGTATTAGCCCCTTAATATGTTCCCATAGGATTCACTTAGAAAAAGGAGCTAACCCTCGTAGAGATCCTCAAACACGACTTAACCCCACTATGAAAGAGGTGGTGAAAAAGGAGGTCTTAAAATTGTTAGATGCAGGCATCATTTATCCCATCTCTGATAGCAAGTGGGTTAGTCCAACTCAAGTAGTTCCCAAGAAATCTGGAATAACAGTGGTGACTAATGATGAGGAGGTGTATGTTCCTACTAAGGTAGTGACACGGTGGCGCATGTGCATTGATTATAAGAAACTTAATTCTGCCACCCGCAAGGATCACTTCCCACTTCCATTCATAGACCACATCTTAGAGCGAGTAGCTGGTTATTTTTCTATTGCTTTCTAGATGGGTATTCAGGATATTATCAGATTGAGATTGCATTAGAGGATCAAGATAAGACTATTTTCACATGTCATTTTGGTACTTATGTTTTTCGGCTTATGCCATTTGGTTTGTGTAATGCACCGGCTACTTTTCAGATATGCATAATGAGTATTTTTAGTGACATGGTTGAAAAATATATGAAAGTATTCATGGATGATTTGACTGTTTTTGGTGATTCATTTTATTCATGTTTACTTCACTTGAAGGTTGTTTTAAGTAGATGTGAAGAGAAGGGTCTGGTGCTTAATTGGGAAAAATGTCATTTCATGGTTCCCTATGGAATAGTTCTGGGACACATAGTTTCTGATAAAGGAATCGAGGTTGATAAAGCAAAAATTGAATTGATTTCTAAATTCCATACACCTAAAAGTGTGATGTAGGGAACGTTTTGAGGGGCCGAAATCAGCTAGGCGACTAACACAACCTTCCACAATCTTGTTGATTCTCCACGAAGAATACCAAGAACAATAAAGAATTAACGCAGCAAGAAAAAGTTCTCTAAAATTGATCCAGGATTATTATTATCAAAAAACTGACTTTCTCCTATTACAATCACCAATTTATAAAGAAAAGAACACTAAACCTACCTGAAACATGACTTTCTAAACTATAGTAAGGTTCCTATTTTAACCAAAATACTCCTAAGACTCTTTTACTTATTAATAAAGACATCCTAAAAGAAACAGAATTCAAACGGAATTAAAAGACTGCTAAAACAATTATTAGCAATGATGCCAATAAGAGATTTGATGGAATCTGAATTAAAAACAGCAAGTCCCTGCTGGGTCATTGTTACTTATTCCGGACTTTCCTCTTCGCGTGGACTTCTTTTGATCATATCGTGCCAAATACTCTATTGCGCTCTGTTGTACTGCATCATTCTCCCCTGGGTCAAGAGAATTCGTCCTCGAATTTAAAGTATCATCATCAGAGTTATCACCATGGTATGGAATAAGGTGTTTCACATTAAACACATCAGACGTGCGAATGTGACTTGGTAGCTTCAACCGGTATGCATTAGAATTGATCTTCTCGGGAATCTCCAACGGGCCAATCTTTCGTGCAGCAAGTTTGTTATATTCTCCAACTAAAAATCTGTCTTTATTTAAGACAGCCCACACGAAATCCCCTACCTCGAAGTCCACAAGTCGTCGTTTCCTATCAGTCGTGACCTTATACTTAGCAACAGACTCTAATAAATTTTTCTGAGTATCCTCATGAATGTGTTGAAGTTGCTCAATAAGGGTCTCAGCCTTACCATGGACATGAGCCCGGTCTGGTATAGGTGCTAGGTCGATAGGTGACCTTGGATTAAAGCCATAAACCACACAAAATGGACTAAATCTAGTGCTTCGGTTGACACTACGATTGAAAGCTAATTCAGCCTGAAAGAGTTTCTGATCCCACGTCTTCAAATGAGTTCCAACCAAACTGTGCAAAATATCACCTAATGAGCGATTAACAACCTTTGTTTGCCCATTTGTCTGCGGATGATACGCACTACTAAAATCAAGCTTGGTACTGGCAAGTCTCCATAAGCTTCGCCAAAAATGAATAAGGAATCGTGTGACTCTGTCCGACACAATAGACATAGGAAGTCCATGAAGACGATAAACTTCCCTAAAATATAATTGAGCCACATTCACTGCATCTATTGTCTTCTTGCAGGCAACAAAGTGTGCCATTTTGGATAAACGATCAACGACCACAAAAATAGCATCCAATCCGCATTGGGTACGAGGAAGCCCCAGCACGAAATCCATGCTAACATCAGTCCATGGTTGACTTGGAACAGGTAAAGGCATGTACAACCCTGCATTAGTTGTTTTGCCTTTAGAAACATGACAGATACGACAACCCTTCACAAATTTATACACCTCTATGCGCATGGTCGGCCAGAAGTAAGAGCTCGAAACAAGCTGATACGTATTATCTCTCCCAACATGCCCTTCCCCATGTAGTTCCTGAATGATCTTCAACCTGAGGCTAGAGGTAGGCACATACAACTGGTTCCTTTGAAAAGAAAACCATCACAAACCACGAAGTCGGAACGATTGTCTGCTAGTACATCATCCACCACAGTTGCAATTTATGGGTCAGTAGCCAATAATTCACGGAAAGAATCAAAACCCAATACCTTGGTGCGCATAGTGGTGAGTAAAGAAGACCGACGACTAAGAGCATCAACCACGCGATTCTGCATGCCAGCCTTGTGTTTGAGGACAAACGTAAATTCCTGTAAATATGTAGCCCACTTGCCATGTCAAAAAGAGAGTTTATCTTGACTATTAATATGTTTTAATGAATCATGATCAGAATATAAGACAAACTCGTTGTGTATCAAATAATGGTGCCAATGTTTCAATGCTTGGACCACTACATAAAATTCCACATCATAGGTGTTGTAATTTAATTTTGCGCCATGTAACTTTTCACTGAAAAAGGCAACTGGTTTGCCATGCTGACTTAAGACCGCGCCAATACCCACTTTGGAGGCATCGCAATGTAACTCGAACGGTTGAGAAAAATCAGGCAAAATAAGGATAGGCGATGAAATTAGCTTTTCCTTGATCACGCAAAAAGATGCTTCTGCTGTTTCAGACCATGAAAACTGTCCAACCCTCATATAGTCGGTGATGGGTGCCATAATGGTGCTGAAATGAGGAATGAATCGGCGATAGAAAGATGCTAGTCCGTGAAAACTTCGTATCTCATGCAGGTTGGAAGGCGTTGGCCACTGCTTGATTGCTTCCACTTTTGACTCATCCACTGAAATGCCATCCTTGGAAACCACGTACCTAAGGAACAGTACCCTATCGGTCATGAATGAACACTTGTTGGCTACCGCAAACAATCTCTCCCTACGTAAAACTAAAAGAATGTCTCGAAGATGTTGAATATGTAAGTCGGCATTAGCACTATAAATCAGTATATCGTCAAAATAAACGACCACAAATTGACCAATAAAAGGACGCAACACTTGGTTCATGACCCGCATAAAAGTACTTGGTGCATTAGAAAGACCGAAAGGCATCCCCAGCAATTCGTATAGCCCCTCGCACGTCTTGAATGTTGTTTTCCATTCGTCTCCCGGGAGAATCCGAATCTGATGGTAACCACTCTTAAGATCAAGTTTACTGAACACCTTGGCTCCACATAGCTGATCCAACAGGTCATCCAACCAAGGAATAGGAAAACGGTATTTGACTGTTATCTTATTTATGGCTCTACTATCGACACACATGTGCCAACTACCATCCTTTTTGGTGTGAGCAGTGCGGGTACTGCGCAAGGGCTAAGACTCTCCCAAATGTGGCCCTTGGACAAAAGTTCTTCTACCTGGCGTCGAAGCTCCTCGTGCTCTTTTGGGCTCATATGGTATTGTGGCCGGTTAGGAAGGTTTGAGCTTGGTACCAAGTCAAACTGGTGTTGTATATCTCTGACAGGTGGTAACCCTCGCGGTAGGTCACTTGGAAACACATCTTGGTACTCATCAATCAGAAGTTGCACAACTTCCGGAATGTCATTGCTAATCTGCTCATCCTTTCCTATCAGTACGAATACCATCCCGGATTCTTCCATTTCACCCACAAATTTATTCATAGATAAGAGATTTGAGCCCTCCCCAGTTGGTGGTTTAGGTGCGACCTCTTTGCTAGGCATGAGTACAATTCGGGTAGCATCCCACATGAAACTATAACTATTCTTACGCCCATCATACATAACACTTCTATCAAACTGCCAAGGTCTACCCAATAAAATATGACACGCATCCATAACGACAATATCACACCACACTTGATCGTTATACTTAGAACCAATAGAAAAATTTACTAAGCAACGTTTCAAAACCGTTACCTCATTGCCCTTCTTAAGCCAGGAGAGCTTGTAGGGACTTGGATGTTGGATTGTATCCAATTTCAGCTTTCGAACAACCTCCTCCGCCACCACATTTTCGCAGCTGCCAGAATCAATGACTAGGCGACAAATTTTCCTGCCAATGGTGCACGTAGAATGGAAGATGTTATTGCGAAGCCACGCATCGCCCTCGGTCTCCTTCGGAGTGAAACATGTTCTTCTTACTACCGAGGACTGTCCTTGATCGCCTGGGACGTATTCCTCCTGCGGTGGGTCATCACTATTGGTATCGAACACAGGGTCTTGGTCGAAATCCCCAAATTGCTCATCGATAAGGTCTTCGCCTTCGACAAACAGTCCTTTACATGTCCGATCACCCTTCCTGCACTCAGCTGCTCGGTGGCCTGTTTCGCCACACTTGAAACACTTGGCCCCCAAGATGGATGCTCTATGTACCTGTCCAGGGACGTTCGGCTTACTGGCAGCACCCTGTTGGGCTGGTGCGCGGCTCGTAAGCTGTGTGCCAACGCTATTTTTGCTTCCTGGTAGCACTTTATTTCCTGGCAGCACTCTGTTTTGGCTGCTCACATTAGCGCCATCCCACGGAAGATTACCGCCCCTCCGATTCACCTGTTTTTCAAGGTGTATCGCCCGCTGATGCGTTTCGGAGATTGAGAATGTCCTGGAACTGTTGTCGCAACCCTCCAATGTACCGAGAGACCAGCTGTTCATCTGTATCTACCAAGTCATTGCGCACCACTAATTGATAAAAGTCAGTGGTGTAGTCATCGACTGATTTAGCACCCTGTCACAGGTTTTGAAGACGTTGGTACAACGCCCTCGCGTAATTATGAGGTAGGAATGCCAAGCGCATGTGCTTCTTAAGTTTTTCCCATGAAACAAGTTTTGTTTTTCCACGTCGGGCTCGAGCGAGTTTGTTTTGTTGCCACCAAGCAGCAGCTCTCCCACGAAACCTCGATGCTATCAGCTGAACACGCTTGTTATCGGGGACTTCTTTGAAGTCGAGAACCTCCTCGACGGTATTAACCCAATCAAGGAATTCCTCCAGCTGCAAACCCCCATGGAATTCGGGTATTTCTACCTTCAACCCGGACTCCCATCGCCTCGAATCACGATTTTGTATGGGATTTTCGACCACCGATCTCCTCCTCTTGTGTCCTTGCTCGGCAAAAGGGTTATCAAGGTCATCACCGGCATCTTCCTCCTCCACAAAATGTGGGTTTGGGGGTGATTCTGTCGTTGGACAGTCAAGGCAGCCACCTGCTGTGACAGTGCCTCAAACCTTGCTTCGAATTGTTGTGCCAATCGCGTTATATCATCACGTTCAATTACTTCTTCTAGCAGAACTTCACGAACACCAGGACGTCTTCCATGCGACATGGTGCAGGAAATGACTTGGCTCTGATACCAACTGATGTGGGGAACATTTTGAGGGGCCGAAATCAGCTAGGAGACTAACACAACCTTCCACAGTCTTGTTGATTCTCCACGAAGAATACCAAGAGCAATAGAGAATTAACACAGTAAGAAAAAGTTCTCTAAAACTGATCCAGGATTATTATTATCAAAAAACTGACTTTTTCCTATTACAATCACCAATTTATAATGAAAAGAACACTAAACCTACCTGAAACAGGACTTTCTAAACTATAGTAAGGTTCCAATTTTAACCAAAATACTCCTAAGACTCTTTTACTTATTAATAAAAACATCCTAAAAGAAACGGAATTCAAACGGAATTAAAAGACTGCTAAAACAATTATTAGCAATGATGCCAATAAGAGATTTGATGGAATCTGAATTAAAAACAGCAAGTCCCTACTGGGTCATTGTTACTTATTCCGGACTTTCCTCTTCGTGTGGACTTCTTTTGATCATATCGTGCCAAATACTCTATTGCGCTCTGTTGTACTGCATCAAAGTGTCAATGATGTGAGATAATTTCTAGGGCACGCGGGTTTTTATAGGAGGTTCATACAAAACATTTCTGCCATCTCTAGACCATTAAGTAGCCTCCTGGTCAAAGACGCCGAGTTCCAATGGACACAAGAGTGTGAGGACGCCTTCTGAACACTCAATGATAGGCTCACCTCTGCCCCCATCATGTAGCCACCGATTGAAATTTACCATTTGAGATAATGTGTGATGCAAGTAACTATGTTGTGGGAGCAGTCTTGGGACAACGAAGGGAAGGGAAGCCCTTTGTTGTTTACTATGCTAGTCGAACACTTAATGATGCTCAAATGAATTATTCGACTACTGAAAAAGAGTTGCTAGCCGTAGTTTTTGCTTTAGATAAATTTCGTGCTTATTTGATTGGTACACCTATCACAGTTTTTACTGACCATGCGACTCTTAAGTTCCTTCTTTCTAAAAATGATGCTAAGAAAAGATTGATTAGGTGGATTTTACTTCTGTAGAAATTTGATCTAACTATAAAGGATAAGAAGGGGGTCAAGAATGTTGTGGCGGATCATTTGTCTCGTCTGGAGTTCAATGACTTTGCCAATGGCCCACCCATTCATGATGACTTCCCTGATGAACACCTATTCACCGTCACTCAAGTACCATGGCATGCGCACATCGTTAATTACTTGGTTTTTGGCGAAGTTCCATCATCATGGAGTGCTCAAGATAAGCGCAAATTTCTGGTCGAGGCAAGCAATTTTTATTGGGATGATCCTTATCTATATAAGTATTGCCCCGACCAAATCATGAGGTGTTGTATCCCTGAAGGTGAGATTGAAAGTGTCTTACATTTTTGTCATAGTGCAGCTTGTGGAGGCCATTTTTCTATGAAAAAAACCGCTGCAAAAATTTGACATTCGGGATTATATTGGCCTACATTGTTTAAGGACACTAACAATTATTGTCGTTCTTGTGATAGATGCCAGAAGTTAGGTGCACTGTCCCGGAGACACGTGATGCCCCTTAACCCCATCCTAGTCATTGAGATATTTGACTGTTGGGGGATTGATTTTATGGGACATTTTCCACCTTTTTTGGATATTTTTATATTTTGCTTGCGGTGGACTATGTCTCCAAATGGGTAAAGGTTGTGGCATGCCGGAACAATGACAACAACACAGTTGTCAGGTTTATCAAAGAACACATTTTATCCCGTTTTGGTACACCACGAGCCATTATTAATGATCAGGGGACTCATTTCTGTAGTCGCTCTTTTGAGGCTTTGATGCGCAGGTATGGAGTTCATCACAAGGTCGTCAATGCCTATCATCTGCAGACAAATGGCCAAGCCGAGCTGGCAAACCAAGAAGTGAAACAAATCTTGGAGAAGATGGTGAATCCTGATAGGAAGGATTGGTCCTTGCACCTTACTGATGCACTTTGGGCTTACCGTATTGCTTTTAAGACAATTCTCGAGATGTCTCCGTATCGGCTTATATATGGAAAAGCCTGTCATTTACCTGTTGAGTTAAAACATCTCGCTTATTGGGCTGTCAAAAACACTAACTTTGATCTCAATGATGCAGGTATTTAGCGGAAATTTCAGTTAGCTGAAATTGAGGAGTTGCGGAATGATGCCTATGACAATTCCTGAATATACAAGGCGAAGATGAAAGCAGCTCACTATAAGCAAATTCTGAGGAAACATTTCGACCCCAATCAACGAGTCTATCTTTATGACTCACGACTTCATCTTCATCCTAGCAAGCTAAGATCGAGATGGACGGGCCTATTCATGGTAAAACAAGTCTTTCCCAATGGTTCCATAGAAATTGAAGATCCAAAAGATGGGAGAATATTTAGAGTAAATGGGCAACGTTTGAAGCACTATATGGAGCGAGTAGAGGTGCCAGAGGAGATCTCTCTGGTTGCCCCTGTCTACTTGATTTGATGTTTTCCACCCTATCTTTAGTTTAGGTTTTTTATTTTATTTAGTTTAGGTTTTTTCTTTTATGTTTTTCTTTTAGTGTTTCAAGTTATTTTAGGTGTTGCTACTAGCCCCTCATCCCATGTGTTCATTTCTCCCGTCGGTATAATTTTCTTATATTTTGGTGACTGTGAAGACATTGTTTATTTGAAATTGGTAAAGCTTCACCATGGTAATATCACTCTAACCCTCCTCTTTTCTTTTTCTTTCATTTGTCATGATTATTATTTTATACATTGAGGACAATGTTAGGTTTAGGTTTGGGGGTGATGTGGTTTATTAGATTTTTTGTTCAATTTTCAAAAATCTTTGAGCTTAAAACGTATTTTTAAATTAAACCGAGTCATTTTTTTGTGTTTTACTCAATCTCCATTGAATACTAAGATGATTACGGTAATTGTGCAAAATCTTTATGAAAATGCATTTGAAATATGAACTTTTGGTGAATTTAAAAAAAATGGGGGGAGGGGGGGGGGGGGGGGGGGGGGTTAGTCTTTTTAATTTTAGAGAATATTTTTGTTGCCTTTAATTTTAAGAAAACACATACTAACACGTGTCACATAGTTATATTAGTAGAAAACATGATATTTGATATTATCCTTATGTTAGATGTATTTCGTGAGACTTTTCAACTCGACTATTCGTGCATTATAAGCCAAGTCAACATGATTTGAAGTTGATTAGTGAGATATTGAACTAGAAAACCTTAGAATAATAGTGGAGACTTAACTCTTGTGAGTTTTGAGCCATTCTTTATTTCTTGAGGGTTATTAAATACACTCTGATTTTTCTTGAGTCCGCATTATTTCGTTGATGATCTCATTATTCTTGACTTTATTATTGGTTGCTTTAAGAATGACATAAAAATTGAATTTTTACACTAGAACTTTTTGCTTTATTTAGTTGAGATGCCATAGTACCAACTATAACTTATGAAGTGATATAGGCATTTCTTTCTTTAAACCAATTTTTTTAGCCTTTTAGCCTACCCAATAGTAAATATCCCATTACAGCCCTTTGAGCATTTAAATAGCCTTCTCTTTGTTATTCCCATTCCAATTACCTACTCCAATCAAGGAGTAATACCTCTATTATTTTATCCTTACCCAATTTTTTTAGAATGTATACGATGAGATATATTTATGGAATGGGCAAGTAGAAAGAGTTGAAAATAGAAATTTCATGCGCCCTCGAAGTAAAAGTGTTTGATTGTATAAACGGGGAAAACGTGTAAAAAAAAGGAAGGTTGAAAAAAAAAAAAAGTTGAATAAGAAAAAAAAAAAGGGTTGAAGGAGAAAATAATGAAGAAAAAGTTAATGGTGTACAACATTGATTTGTTCTTCAATGCCCTATGTGTTTATTCAAGGGTGTAGCCATTCTCAGGAAATTTTTGTATCTTTTTTTATCCATTATTGTTTGCCATAATCCAAGCCCCATTACGACCTTGTAAAGACCTAATTGATCTTAAGTGAAAGTTGGTTTAGTAGATGTGGAGATTGAATAGGCAAGAACTATGGTGTTTGATTCAACATTCTCAAAAGTAGTCAATATTTTTTTTCATGAGATCATATTCATTTCACTCTTTGAAAATTTTGTTTTTCATGATAATTATATGTGAGACGTTTGCATTTTCCATAGTTTATATCATTTTCCTCACATATAAACTGAGTGCCCAATCTCTGAGTGTTTTATTTCTGAGTGACATGAGAAATTTGTAGTCGAAGCGTACTTTCTGAAGGTTATCTCGTCACATCTTTACTATGTGATGAAAAGTTATGTTGATAAGGTTTCTCTCACACACACTTCGAGTTGAGAATGATTATGAAATTTGTTTAACCTTTAGATACTATTAAATTATTGTACTCTATTGATATACTATTGTGATATTTTAGTTCATTGTTTTTTCTTGAATTTTAAGCAATTAGAAAATTACAAGGAAAATAAAGGAGAATGCCCATGTTTTTTCATTATATTTTTAGAAAATATATTTTTTTCTATTGAGTCAGTAATGTTTGGGGGTAACATTTATGGAAACCCTCACGAGACTATAACTCGTCCACTAGAGGTAATCTAGGGGTTTAAAGCCATGTTGTACGTTAAGGTTAAGTGCAACCGTGATTCTTATGAATACGAGTTAGGATTTTATTCTTAATTTTGTTTTGCTCGAGGACTAGCAAAATATAGGTTTAGGGGTATTTGATATTCACATAATTATTACATAATATACCTCCTAATTTATATTTGTTAGTGTTTCAAATAGTGTATTTTAGTTTAATTATTTTATTTTTGTAGGATTTGGAGTTTAAATGACAAAAGTGCATTAGCGTGGCGAATTTGGAAATTCATAGACAAGTTGACGGAGTGGAGTGGGAGGCACTCAAGCCAAAGATTAATAAAGAGAACCAAAGAAAAAAAATATAAGGAAATTAGTTTTGAATTTTAGTGGAACAAAGGAGTAATATGGATGAACATAGCCAAACCCACCTTTCATGTTATTAGAACAGAATCTAAACAAAGGGGTCAAATTTATATTGATAATAAGTTAAAAAAACTGCTTTTGGATCCAAATTTATCTCAAACAAAGGGGAAGAAGAATGATGACAAGGGAAAGGAAAACATTCATGGTTTTCAAAGGATACAAAGTGGCATTGAAAAGTCTTAGAAAAATAAAAAAATAATAAAAAAACAAAAAAAGGAAGTGCACTTTATGCCAAAAATTGGGGATAAATAAAAAAAAGGAATGAACCCGGTAAGTAGATTGTCACTTGTGTGCAATATACCTTTTCCTAATATATATTTTTAAATTTTTTATTTTTTGTGTCCAAGTTTGAGAAGATGAAAAAGTGGAAGACTTGGATGAAGATATTGAAAGTGATCACAAATTTACAATGGCTTAAGCACATTTAAGGTAAAATTAAATTTGTTTATAATAAGGTGACTTCTATGTTGCATAACAAGTTCAAATATTAATTGATTAAATTATAGTAAGCAAATAAAAATAATATTATGCTCACGTAAATATTGTAATCTTTTTATCACTTCTAATGTTCGTTTTAATTTCTTTCCTGTTAATAGGTGCCAAACTATTCACAGCAAATAGAAATCCGGTTCACTTTTAAATAATTTAAGCTTAACAATATGATGTTCACGCTACTGATTTTTCAGGAGGAAAATTTTGAAGTTTTTATTTAAATAGTAATTCATCAGTAATTTATATAGCATTAGTCCGTTTGTGTGTTTGCAAATTTTAAAATTTATCGGCAATCAAGTATGAATGAGTTTGTGAAATAGTGGTAGGAAAGATAATATATGAGTGCATGTGTCGTACATTTAAAGAAAATTCAGTCATCTTAAGATTAACTTGGGTGTTTTCCACGACACATACGGTTGAGGCACATTTGTCATATTGATTGTATAACAATCTAATATTGTGGTGTTGCAGCCATATCCTAAGTTTTTTTTTTATGGGTTTGTCTTATTGTTAAGTCTTATCAATAAATTGTATAATTATCCATGCTTGATGCAAAGAACCTCCAACTGCCATTGCTCCACAGTTCTTGAATCACTAAACATACATCCAACCAACTTAACAAAAGATTAGCTTTGACATTAGGCCATTGCAAGAGAGTCATGAGTTGTGTTGTTAACTAAAATATCATGTTTGAGTTCCCTTGATACACTGATCAAGAAAACATAACATGAACAATTAAAAACCTTCACCAAATAGATAACAATTAAAAATATGGCCTGATTGCAAATGCTTATGAGCAGGGCACCAGACACCTGTAACATGAACAATATTTCAGATGCCCCAAAAATCATCCTAAACCATAGAACTTGTTATTGTTAATTTAGGCATACTCTTGGGCAAGTTGATAGGGAAGAGACACGGTCTGAGAGAAAATAGGTTATTGTTTTGTGTTATTTTAGGCATACTCTATTTTTTTTGTTATTATGAATTTAGGAAAACAACAATCGTGAGAAGATAGAGCTTTTAATTGATAGGGAGGAGACACGGTTTGAGAAAACATAGAGTTATTTTTTTGTGTTATTGTGAATTTAGGCGTACTCTATTTTTTGTATTATTTTTTTCACTGTATCACCAAGTTTGAGAGAAAATAGGGAGAGAGAAGGTAATGAGGTTTGACAAGCTATTAGTCTCCTTATAAGTTAGGACTTTTAAATTCTATCCGGCTTGGTTTGGCTCCACTCTATCATTAGTTAGTTATTAGGTGACAACTCATCTTAAATCTAAACCGTTGGATTATATGTTATCCAAAAATATATAGCGTTTAAATTTCTTTGTCATAAATGTTTGTCTCGAGATTCCACCTGAATATATATATATATATATCTCGCATAGGTGGTGAGGTTAGAATTTCTTTAATGTGTAATTTGTCAGAATTTCAATCAAATTAGCTCAATGATAAAAGTTGATTGTTTTCAAACATCATGTATTGGCATGGAAGTGATCAAATTGGCACTTGTAAAGAATCTGTCAAATTGCAGTCAGATGCATATGAGAGTGAAAATCACCATTTTTTAGGGGGATTAATTGATACCGGTCATTGGACCGAATAAAATAAAAGGAAAAACTCGATCCTGTAGACTCAGAAAAACTCGATTTTCTAGCCAAGGGAAAAAAAAAAAAAACTCGTTCCTGATTTTATTTGATTTCTTTGTATAAGATCAAACCTAAATTGTAATTTGGCCGAGGGCCACAAATACTAGAACTAATGAAATTTGGTTAGAGTTGGGATGTGCTTTAAGCTTTAAGGCTCTGTTGGGTTTAATTTATTTGTATTGTTTAAAAAAATCATTAATGAATAAAGGGCCTTTCCATCATCTCATGGGTGTCGGGGTTGCTGGTTTGTTGCAGTCTTCTCCCACCTTGGACCGCATATTTTAGAAATCCACCGTAATCCAATTTCATTTTATGATTTTATTTTGGCCGCGACTACACCACATCACCATTTCCTCTTTCTCACACCACCTTTTTTCTTTCTCACACTACTATATTTTCTCGTACAACCTATATAAACAAAAACTATCCATTTTCTTCCCCTCACCGTTCAAATCGACAATGGTTCCACCCTCCCCCATTCGAAATCTTTTGCAAATCTCTCTTAAATCTCTCCCCACACTAAAATCTCTTGCAAATTTCCTCCATCTCCCTCGAAAATTCTGAAAATCCCATCAAAGTCGAAACCCTTAAACCTAAACTCAATAAATATGCATAACTTAACATAACAGAGAAACTCAAACTCAAAATGAAAAAAATGTAAAACAGGGTAACTTTCGACTAATTTAAACCCTCAATTGAGACCGATTCTCAAGTTTATCGAACACAAAAGTTGTATTACTATGATTTATCTAATAAACACAACTTGAATCACTTGAAAATGTTTTGAAATGAGCAAGTTATGGTCATTTTATTAAAGTCGCGCGCAATCTGTCCGAAAAACATTTGTTCGCAGAGTGCACTGCAGGATATCTGGGATACCCCGCAATGTTCAATGTGAACAAGAATTTATTTTCCTATTCGCATTGTACAATGCGGGGTATCTGAGATACTCCGCAGTGCACTCTGCGAACAGTATTTTTTTAGAACAGATTGCGCGACTTTAGTAAAATGACCATAACTTGCTCATTTCAAAACATTTCCAAGTGATTCAATTGTGTTTATTAGATAATTCAGAGTACTACAAATTTTGTTTTGATCAACTTTAGAATTGGTCTCAATCGAGCATATAAGTTGGCCAAAAGTCACGAAGACTATCCCGTTTTCATTTTTCGGACAGATTTGCGCGACTTTAGTAAAATGACCATAACTTGTTCATTTCAAAACATTTTCAAGTGATTCAAGTTGTTTTTATTAGATAACTCAGTATTAAAATTGTTTTATTTTGATCAACTTGAGAATCGGTCTTGATCGAACACATAAGTTTGCCGAAAGTCAAGAACACTATTCCGTTTTCATTGCAAGACAGATTTGCGCAACTTTAGTAAAATGATCATAACTTGCTAATTTCAAAACATTTTCAAGTGATTCAAGTTTTGTTTATTAGATAAATCATAGTACTACAACTTTCATGCTTTTTTGAACTTGAAAATCAGTTTCAATTGAGGGTTTAAATTGGTCAAAAGTTACCCTGTTTTGCATTTTTCATTTTGAGTTTGGATTTCTCTGTTATGCATATTTATTGGTGGTGTGAGAAAGAGGAAATAGTTGTGTGATGTAGTCGTTGCCTTTTATTTTAGGCTAAAAAGATTAGAGGCATCTTTGTGGATGCATAAAGAGAGGAAAATACACACAACATAAGGAAAGCCACACCTAGGACAACCCTTTTTGTAGCTTATTATTCTTATCATTTGCTTTCACCTCCTCAATATAAATACAAGTAGGGGTGGGCATCCCATCTCGCGATCCCGATCCTATCCTGTTTCTGTCTCGTCCCAATTTTTTCGGATTATTTTGGAATCGATCAATCCGATCATGATCTCGATCTGTCCCGATCTAGAGTGGGATGGGATCAAGATTGAGATTTTCAATCCCGCCCATCGAGTCTCATCCCAAACTGATTTATTATTATTTATTAATTTGAAATTTTTATTTTAATATTTTTATTTGACCTTATAATGATTCTCTACACGATTCAATAAAAAAAGCCAACTAGAAATGAAACTACAATCTAATACCCATCATAAAATTCAATCTATTTTTATCTAGAATCAATAAAATCACATACCCAAAGTGTCAAAACAATCTATTTTAATCAAACCAAGACGAAACTAAATGAATCGTAAAATTTTGTAATACCAAAAAGAGATATTTTCTTTGGGAATCCCAACTTGTTGAAGACTTTTTTTATCCCTTCTTTCGCTTGGGGACTTTACCACAATGAGTAAAGTATTTGGGACGTTTTTATAAGAAGCACAACAATCCATCCAAAAAATAAACCTTAAAAACTAACTGAAAAGTGAAGGAGGTTAACAAGTTACAAAGATCCAACAATGGAAAAATATTTATTAGCATATATAGTTCATGGAAGTGAACAACAAAATGAATTCCAGGGTGGAACGGACTATTTTTTTTAATTTTGCGCTGCAGCAAATGTTTTAGTATATGCTTATCATGTCTCGTCCCATCCCGATCTCGAAGGAATGGGATGGGATCGGGATGAGGTCCATCCCGTCCCACCCTGCTTCATGCCTATCCCTAAATACGAGTATATGAGATTAGCCAGATGCATGACGCGGGAGCAACTCCTTTCACTTACTTTACTCACTTATTTCCTAGCATCTCAACTAAAAAATCATATGTAGTCAGTGATGCATCCAAATTTCATCCTCCTATTAGTTTGACCTGCAAAACAAATGTTAGACTGTCAAATACCACCTTTTTTATGGGCGAAGACACTCCGATGCTCAAGTCAGCAACTTTGTTTGAAGATAGAAGTAAATCTGGACAAAACTCAGTTAAAGTTGCATACCTTGGTCAATTGTTCCCTTTACCTTATATAATAGTCACGGTTAATTCTCTGCGTGACTTAAGCATGTAGGGTGCAATGGAAGGAAACATTCTTCGTAACAGTCTCCTCCTTTATAAAGATGTGTCCGTGGAGGTGTAACTCACTCCACGACTCTTTTCTCATGCAATGTTTCTCTTATTTATGAGAAAACTCGTGCAGGCCCGGATTTGGGCCTTAACAACTTCTTTTGATGGGCCATCTTTGAGCCTTTATGATTGGTTTTATCTTCTTGGGTTTTACAAGCTGGCCCAGTAGATGGGACACCTAATTCTCGTGATGGATTATTTCTGCCACGTGTGTGACTGTGATGATAGTTTATTTTGACGTATCATCAACTGCTCCTCTCTTAGTTAGTGGGTATGCTGTCGTGGCCACTTTGTGACGGTTGGACTTTCAATTCCATTGTTGCCTTGTATTTAATGTTTGTCAGTGACCTTTACTTAGTTGGTGTTTCAATCTCTTGTTTATTTGTTCGTTTTCATGCACATTTTTTGGATTTCGCGTGTCATCATATCCTGCACGTCGTTCCATGAACAGTTTCTTCGTTGTTCGGCTCTATAATAGGGGACGTGACGGGTTTGTTTCCCTCTTTACACCATCTTTGAAATTAGGGTTCTTTCTTCTTCCCCTCTTCATTTTTCTTGTTCGTTCGCGGTTCTTGTCTGCGATTTACTGGACAGTGAGCAAATTGCTATCTATGAAGTTCACTTCTCTCCCAAGAAGTTTCTCATGCAATGTTAGATAGCATTTGTTTTCACTACTCTTTACCTTCTGACCTTGAGATCATTTTGTCCCCGTAGAGTGATAGTCCTTGTCGTCCGAAAAAGGGGTATATTGCATTTTACCCGCGCATGTTTCAATCCGGCCTTCGATTTCCAGTTCCAGAGTTTTTCTTGGCATTCATCCTGCTCAGATGGGCCCTAACAGTTGGAGGGTTATGGTTTCCACATATGCGAGATCCATCATTTTTGGTATTTTTTTGGACTTTTAGGACTTTGCACTCGGTGGTTGGTCTGTTAGTGACCAAGAGTATTTGCTTTCTTCGTTCTCCTGCGTGTTTTGGTAATATGAACGATGATATCAGTGATTGGTCGCGAGACTGGTTTTATGTCTCTGTCCGTTCTTGCTACTTCGACTTGCGAGGTAAATAAATAGTAAGGTCCTTTCGGATTTCTAACAAGCGAAGGGATCTGCAGTTGAATGCGGAATAACAGATGATCAACGAACTTTTTTGCAGCTTCCCGAGGTTCCTTTGAAGACCTTTCTTTCTGATGTCATGGTAGAGCACAGTCACTTGTACATCATGAATGAGGCTGAGTGGGTTTTGCTTATCAAGAGGCAATCTGAGGAGATTGTTGCCCGCGCTGCTTTTGTTGGCGTTGGTAATCTGAGGTTGATGGGAAAGTGAGCTCGGATGTTACGAATCTTGATGCTCTTGTTAGCGTTGTCGTTGTTGGCCCAACTTCTAGGAAGAGAAAAGTCTTGAGGCCTGTTAGTCCGTTGAAACGATTGTTTATAAGTTTTGACCGCGTTCCGAAGAGGAAACACTCTTCGGCACTATTCGTCATGTTGTTCCTTACTTGAGTTATGTTGATAGGGAGCCTGCAAGGGAGGATCGCTTATTTCTCGAGGAGGCTGAACAGATAAGGTTGGCAGTGGAGAAGAGTGAAAAAAGACTATTCGCCATTTGGATGATAATTAAAATAGGCTTATTTATGCATATATTGGGCTTGACGCTACTGAATGTTTTAATGATGATCCTAGAGCCATTGATGATAAGATGTTTCAACTAGAAGTTGCCCAATCTAAGGAGATTGATGATC
This sequence comes from Berberis vulgaris, assembly GCA_963556465.1. Classification (NCBI taxonomy): domain Eukaryota; kingdom Viridiplantae; phylum Streptophyta; class Magnoliopsida; order Ranunculales; family Berberidaceae; genus Berberis; species Berberis vulgaris. The sequence continues at coordinate 53,988,840 of OY747129.1, read as the reverse complement.
ATAGTCGAGTTCGGTATCCTCGAACTCCTACTCCTGTTGACAGTGCGGCGGAGATCTTACCTTCTCCTGCCTGCTTAGGTTTTTTTGCTCCCGTTTGTACTACTACTTGTTCTGCTTCTGCTGCGACTACTATGCAGTGAAAAGGTAAGGATGGTTTTTCTATCATTCCGTCTTCTCTCCGGGCCATTGGAGGTGGTTCCTCAGTGCTTCCAGATTCATGCATCCTTCATTCACAGATTAATTGGAAGGAACCTATCCTTGAAGAGATTTGCGTTGTCGGATGGGAAATTTTGTTGGTTTACCCAGCTCGAGGTGCAGGATGGTGCACGTAGGCTGATCAACGAATGGCACAGGTGGTCAGTGGAAAGGCCTTCGATGCCTATGTTGAATCCAGGCCTTCATCTTGATGATGGCCTTAGCCAGATAATGGATAGGAATCATCTCATCACTTATGCGGGGGGTGATGGACTCGAATTACCAAGCTAGTCATAATTAGGTGTCTTCTCTGGAGAGGAAGTTCGAGGTGTTGTTGTTGGTGTTTTCCCACGTCCTTTGTCAATCTAATGTGTTGAGGGCACGATGCAGAATGGGAAAAAGCGATCGGGGTTGCTCGGGCCTCGTTGATTAAAGTGGAGGGCACACGGGATCAGTCTACAGCTGACCTCGAGTCTTTGAGAACTGATTTGGATGGTGTTTGTGCGCACTTACACGATGTGGAGAGGGAGTTGTCTGCCAAGAAGGCAATTCATTATGAGGCTGCACGTGTCGTTGTTGAACAGTCTATCAATCGCGACGTTGCTGAGAAAATGGTGGAGCAATTAATGGTTGCGCTTGACGAGGTCCAGCCAGATACCTATGTGATGCTCACCACCGCTGAAGAACAACTTATTGCGGCTAGGAACGAACTTGCTTCCGTCAAAGACATGCTTGTATTATGGAGGTGGCAAATTGGCAAAGAATCGTTGATGGACAGATTGAGCTTCTTGACTATATCGAAGGGCTTGGTGTTGATTTGTCCCAGTATCGTCACTTGGTCAATCAGACCTCTGAAGATGAAGATGGTGACGAAGACATTTCGGGTTCTTCGAGTGATCCAGTGGTTGAAGAACCATTGCTTCCATCTCCTTTTGAAGAGAGAGCTCCTGCAAGTGATCCGGCTGCTCCCCGTTCGTCAGATGATGTCACCAATGATGTTATGATTGCCTTTGCTTTATCTCCAATTTAATTTTTTCAATTGGCCAGGGAGCCTTTACAGCTACATTCTTGATCATGTCTGAATTTCTTGATTTGAATTCTTTTATGCTACTTTTATGCGTTGGTAGCTTTGAAATGGGTTGACTTTATCCTTTCTTCCTGATGTGTTTGAGCTTGTTTAAGTAAGTTGATTTTTCGTCTCGGCTTTGTATTGGTTGTCTCAAAGATTTTATGAGAAAGTTGGTTTGTTCGTCCAATTTTTACTTCGTTGGTTCAATGTACTAGTCGACCCGATGTTTTTTATTTGAATAAGTTGACTCGTCCATCTAACTTTTGCTTCGTTGGTTCGATGTACTAGTCGACCTGAGGTTCTCTGAGTTAAGTTGACTCGATCGTCCAACTTTCACTTCATTGATTTGACGTACCAGTCAATTCGAACTTGCTTTTTAATTAAGTTGACTTTTTGCCCAACTTTCACTTCGTTGGTTCGACATATTAGTCGACCTGAAGCTCTTTGAGTTAAGTTGACTCGTTTGTCCAACTTTCACTTTGTTGGTTTGACATAGTAGTCAACCCGAAGTTGCTTTTTAATTAAGTTGACTTATTTATTCAACTTTCACTTCGTTGGTTCGACGTATTAGTCGACCTGAAGCTCTTTGAGTTAAGCTAATTCGTTCGTCAAACTTTCACTTCGTTGGTTTGACGTACTAGTCAACCCGAAGTTGTTTTATAATTAAGTTGACTTGTTTGTCCAACTTTCACTTCGTTTGTTAGTCGACCCGAAGCTCTTTGAGTTAAGTTGACTCATTCATCCAACTTTCACTTTGTTGGTTTAACGTACTAGTCAACCCGAAGTTGCTTTCTAATTAAGTTGACTTGTTTGTCCAACTTTCACTTTGTTGTTCGACGTGCTAGTCGACCCGAAACTCTTTGAATAAAGTTGACTCGTTCGTCCAACATTCAATTCGTTGGTTTGACATACTAGTCAACCCAAAGTTGTTTTTTCAGTAAGTTGACTTGTTTGTCCAACTTTCACTTTGTTGGTTTGACGTACTAATCGACCCGAAGCTCTTTGAATTAAGTTGACTCGTTCGTTCAACTAATATTTCGCGGTTGATTAGAACAGAAGTTTATTATATATATTTGACTCGTGTCCTAATGTATTGTCAAGTTTTGATGCCTTATCATGTTGTGCATGCGTACGACGGGGATTCCGAACTTGTAATCTTATTGATATTCCTTTCTCGATATTCTGACCAACTCTAACGGTTGTTCTTCTTGAAAAGTTACGCTAGATTGTAGAGTGGTTTGCTTCGTCTTCTAGACCTTTGCTTGGTTGAAGTCGATCCTCGTGTTGTTAGAGATTTACATCTTTGTTGTTTTGTCTCGCATCGCCTATATAATCAAATCACCGGATTTGCTATTGGTTACATTTCATCGTCTGTTGGATATGTTACTATAGCTAATGGACTTGGGGTGTTTTTTGACTCGGAAACTGAGCAATGTTGAATTGTCCGATCATGCTCACATCAGTGCCAAACTGTCTAATCATGCTCACATCAGCGCCAAATTGTCCAATCATGCTCACATCAGCACCAACTGCTGAGGTTTAATCGAGTCTGTTGTCATCATTTTCATCATTGATAATTAAGGTTGGATTTGCATCCGACAATAGGGTCTTCGAATTGTGTTAGTTGATTGGTGCAAGCGGTAAACTGGTTTGTCTGATTTAGTTTGGCGTTTGTATTCCCACTTCAATATAGATCAGCTTGAGTGGGAGGTGTTTCCAACTGTTTTTTTAGTTGGGTTGATCGTTTTGCTCCCTTCAGCCATGCGGTGTAGGGCGTATATTAGTTCCCTAGGCTGTTATTTTGATTTCGTAGTGGAATCTGCAGTTTCTTTTCCTTTGAGATGCTTGTCTAGCATTCCGATGAATTCATCGAGTCATCTTCTCTGAACCCAATGCTCCATTTCATCTTTTAGTTTGTGGTAGTCTTCAGTACTTGCTTTTGTCTTTAGTTTGTAGCAGTCTTTAGTACTTGCTTAGTTTGTATCGTGCTCGTGATCCTTGTGGAAGGAACAATACTTGCTTTTGCCTTTTCCTTTGGGGTCTCTTCTCTTTCTAAGTGGCCAGTTGACATCTTCTCATTTCGCCATGTATTTCAGTATATTAGCTCGACTCGTTTTCATAGTCGTGTATGGTTTGTATGTCTTTTTCATCACTTGTTACCCACTCGTGTCTGGACCTTGCCGGCTGCAGCTTCCCAAAGTCTTGCTGGTTGGACTCAGTTCTTCCATTATTCTGATGCCTCTTTGACTGAATGTTATCCTCCAAGGGCCCATTGTCTCTTCTTCTTTCCTCCCTCATTTCATGCTTCTTTGAGTGGTTTTCTCTTTTTTGGTCATTTTTTTTTCCTGGCAACTTTCATCTCCTCAAGAGAAATGTGTTTTTGGGGTTTCCAAGTTGAAAGCATAAAAAAAGGTCATTTTTTCAGCCCAGCGGTGAAAGTAGCAGTGGTCGTGTCATTGTTGTATCCATTGATCATTGTCAGCTCGTTAGTGAAACGAGTGACGTATTCCCTTATCGTCTCCTCAGGCTTCTGTTTGATGTGAAGGAGGTAGTATGGTCATTTTCTCAATCGCTGACTTTCAATGAATCTTGTGATAAAGGCGGTAGCTAGTGCTTGGAAGGAGTCTATTGACCTCGATTATAAGCCGTTGAACTAGTTCATCACTGTAGAGGTAAGACTAGTCGGAAATGTTTTGCATAAAATTGACTCTGTACTCCTTTAACGCCATCATGGGGTGAAAATGTCGCAAATAATCTATTAGGTTGGTGGTGCCATCATATGCCTCGAACTTTGGTGGAGTGAACTTCTTTGGCATGAGCGTTATCATGAGGGCATCAGAGAATGACGATTTTGCTAACTCATACAATACATTGGGATTCGTGACTCTGATCCCAAACGGGATTTCAAGAGGCGTTTCGTCACTTTGTGAAGTCTTACCTTTGAGAAGTTAATTGTTTTCGAGATTTCCCAGTTGAGGTTTTGCAGGAACCTCATTGTTTTCTCGAGTTCGGTTGGTAGAGATTTGCTGGGGTGGCGCTTGGATAGGGTCGGCTGACTAAATGCGCTCTTGAGTGAGTCTTTCCAGCATCTCCGTCATGTGGTTCATCTTAGTCATAAGCATATCTACCCGAGGGTCAGCAGCAGCGATGCCGGATGTCTAGGTTGTCTGAGTTATTATCTGCTATGGATCTTGATTGTCGGGTGCAATTGGCCCAATGGTCACTGCTGGGTCTTGATCGCGAGCTGTTGGCGATATAGTATTGTCAGTAAGAGGGTTACTGTGGTTGTCGCTGGGTTGAGGGTCTGTAGAGTGTTCCATCTATTCTGACAGCCTGTTGATCGTCGATCAGATTTTGGTGAGCATTGTCACCATGGATCTTCTTTTTAGGAAGGAAACTTGTTGTTCCCCTCGGACGGCGCCAAACTGATTCGTCCAAATCTCGTCCTCCAGTTAGTTTGACCTGCAAAACAGATGTTAGATTGCCAAAGACCACCTTTTTGGTAGGCGAAAGCACTCCGATACTTAAGTCAACAACACTTATTGAAGAAAGAAGTAAATCTGGACTAAACTAAGTTAAAGTTGCATACCTTGGTCGATTATTCTCTTTACCTTATATAATGGTCGCGGTTAATTGTCTGCGTGACTTAAGAATGTAGGGTGCAACGGAAGGAGCTATTCTTCGTAACAATCTCCTTTATCAAGATGTGTTCGTGGAGGCGTAACTCCTTCTACGACTCTTTTCTTATGCAACATTTCTCTTCTTTATGAGAGAACTCGTGTGGACCCGAATTTGGGCTTTAAGGACTTCTTTTGATGGGCTATGTTTAAGCCTTTATGATTAATTTTGTCTTCTTGAGTTTTACGAGCTGGTCCAGTATCCTCGTGATGAATGATTTCTGCCATGTGTATGACTGTTATGATAATCTATTTGATGTATCATCAGTCAGCTTCATCAACAAAACATGAATCAGGTTTGGGTGGCAAACATGTCAAAGCAAATGTGTTCTTTCTACAGATTTAAAACTACATAAAATTCTTAAGAGCCTGGGGGGCGAAAATACAATTTTGCCCCCCTCTTTAAACACACACTCCAAAAAGGTGTTTAAAAAGAGGGGCAAAATTGTATCTTCGCCCCCTAAGCAGGAAAACCAGGCCGGTTTCCAAAGTGTTGTTAAAACTATGTTTCCAAGCTTCCAAAACCCAAGTAGTGATGGGTTAGAGAGCTGATGTAATGAACAAAAGTTCTAGTGGGGTGAAGCATGGAGAGGATTACTTGCATTTAAAGTGATAATGTTTGGCTTTTCTGTTTTGGTTAATGAAAGTGATGAAATGTTTGGAAGCTATGGAAGGTACAGTGTCCAATAAATGATCTTATGACAAGTACCACATTACAGATCTAATGTGAGACTAAGGATGTTACTCGAATGCTTCTTACCAGCTTATTAATTTGGAAACTCTCACTTCTCAACCCATTGCCAAGCATTTGCGGTTCGTTCGGAGGTGGTTTCCTCATTTTGTAGCCGATATACTCAAAAGTTGCATTCGGTCAAGAGGATTTCCTGGTTGGATGGTTGACTATAATGGAAAGTTTGAGACCGAGTACAACATTGCACAAGAGACCAAAACCCTCATCCCAACCAAGTCTCTAATGCCCAATCCGAAAATTCCCCACGGATACTATACTCATCTTCAGGGAAATGACTCCCCCTATTTGGTCATTTGGTCACATGAAGTATTGCAATAGTAAGGCTTTTGAAATAGGTTTTGCTCTCTCATGTCCACAGGTCAGCCAAAGAGGACAGTTCACCGACTGATTTAGCTCTTGATCAAAGAGAAATAAATAAATAAATAAGAGTGGGTACAGAGTAATCCTAGTTCTGAAAGCCTCAAACCATGCTCTGACTGTGTCAGTTTTATTAATGCAAAGTTACCCAATTTTTACTAGGAAGAAAGTTGCTTCCAAATGAACAAAGAAACTTATTTCCCAGTGATTGTAGTCCATTAACTCGAACCACAAAGTAGTCAGATTTGGCATCTGGCTGAAAGGAACTTGTTGGAGACTGGGGCACTCTTTCTCCACTCTCTTAACAGTGACTAACCTGCATAAAAGGGAGACACCTGTCAAGTTCTTTATTTCCCAACTTTTGGAAATTGGAATGGATATTTACAACTTTTCTTCATTGGTATACAAGAATTTCATTCAAAAGAGAGCAAAAACATTCAAGGAAGACTGCAGTAGTTTGAGAAATAAATACGAGGGGAGGGGGGTTAAAAATGAATACTAACTATGCCTCCTTAAGTAATCCTTAAAGAAGAAATTTCTTCCAATGAACAAGATCTCTGCTAATACTAGTCATCGAACACACATGCGTGACTCACAATTAAATGGGAAAACACATAGGTTCACTAAGAAGGGAAATTTTTTTTACGGTGCATTCTGATCATATTCAATTATACTTTCTTTCTTCTTCTTCTTTTTTTGCACATATTATTTATGTAACATTAAAAAATACAAAAAATTATATGTAGTTGAAATATTTAATAGTAAAATTCAAATTAAAATAAAAAATATATACTGAAATAATTTACATATAAAAAATGCTTAAATGAAAAAAAATTAAATTTAAATAAAATTAACAAACTTAAAAAAATTATCATTACCTATCATTTTTATCTAAAAATAAATTTCAATTTATTTTGGATTATGTTTCTCTTAAAATGTGTTAGAAAATTAGATATATATTAGAATACAAATAAAATGGCAAATATGTAAATTTATCGAGGCAATGAGCCTTCATGGCTTAAACAACTCCGCTATGTGTCAAGGCTTTTAGATGGCCTTGGCTTAGAAAATATGTTGCTTTTAATAATTAATTATTACATTGATTTTACTTTTATACCCTTGACTATTACATTGCATTCTCCAATAATTACAACTAAATGACAGAGCGTTTCTACAATTGTATCAACCAAGAAGCATTTACAGCTTCACTATTCATGGGCCTAGCCTCTTTATAACAAATTAAGCCTTATGAATAGTATAGCTGCAAATGTCACATGATCGATAAAATTAGAATATCCTTCGTCATTATGTGAGGTATAAATTGTAGAGATCGTAGGTATAAAGTGTAATAGTTAGGGGTATCAATGTAATAACAATGAAATAAATTAACTATTGAAAAGCAGTGTTCAAAAGAACAGCCTAGGCGGCCGCCTAGGTGTTGAGAGACACCCAGATTATAGGGTGGGCGGGAGAAAAATCGGGTAGGCACCTAGCGGGTTATAGGCAGGTCTGGACCTAGGCAATTTTTCTGGTTGCAACACCCAACTGGGGTGCAAATAACCCCCTTAAGACTTACTCTCTTTCCCATCGATCTAAGGTTGCAAATTTGCAATTGCAGAGCAAACTTTGAAGAATAAAAAGAGAAGAATAGACCACCTGGGCCGGCGTCATTTTTGCCTCTCCTTTTCGATCTCTCAGTGGATTTATTCCTCCGGCGTCACCCCACTCCTCTCCGATCTCTGTGCCTCTGGCCGTACGGCGTCATCTCTTTCAACCACAGGTACTCTTCTCCCCCAAATTTATATCCTAATTCCTAAGTGTTTGAGAATCACAGTGATCTTGTCGGTTTATTTCCCACTTGTTTCTTTCTGGTATTGTCATTAACACTAGAAATCATATGAATATCCTAGATATAATACAATTGTGTCATACTGTTTTGGTATTGGCATCTTATCTAAGCAATGCATTGTAGGCAGCTGACTAACAACAGTATATTGCCTCCCACTGAAAGAAGGAAAAAAAAAAAGTAATAATAGAAAGAAGGTAAATGGGTGATGTTGGCTTGGGGTTGCTTGTACTTTACCTAATAGGCTAATATATAATAGTGGTCAACTGAAATCAGGCCTATCTAGTGGTTTGTAAAGCCTGGTACGTACCTCCATTTTATCATATCACACACGTACAGATAGCTCACAGTGTTACACACATAGCTCACACACATCTATGGCATGTTCACTAACATCATTATTGATTATAATGATAACGCTATTTTAAACAAATAAATCAACTAATCATAGCAATTTTAGTACAATATTTACTTCAATTACAGTAGCAATGATATATTATCATATCTTGTGCGTTGTGATATATTGTTTACTTCCAACAGTATTTTGTTAATGTCTTGTTTAGGTACAATTCCTCATGCGGTATCATCTTCCGCAGCATCTAATACAATGTTGAAAGTAGAGAGTTCTTCCTTGAAGCGTGGTTCAAATGATGTCGGATGGGAGCTTGCGATATTGATGGATCCGAACAACTTAGATAAGTTGAAGTGTAAGTTGTCTGGGAAAATAATAAGTGATGGAATATATAGAATGAAGCTACACATAGCCAACATAAAGGGAAATATAACCAAGTGCATGAAATCTTTGAATGATGATAAATCCAAATGTAAAACTAGTATAAAAAAGGAGAAAAAAATAAGAAGAGACAAATTAAATAACGAAAATAAGAAGCAAGGGAAGAAGTTCTAGATTCAAAAAACTGAAGGAGATGAAGATATTGAAGTTGCGGGGTCAAGAAAAAGACCGCATTTTCTTGAACCTCTTAATAAATTTGCATCCCCCATCAATCTCGATTCTTCAATGAAATGAAGCAAGAAGATGTGACAACAAAATATTAACGATGCACTTTGGAAGCAAAGAACACATAAATTGCACCAATGGTTGGCTCGATGGGTGTATGAAGCCGGTATTCCTTTTCGTGCTATCGATAATGAGTGGAAGAGTTTGGTCAATTTGGGTCGGGTTACCAACCTCCAAGCCAATGCCTATTAAGGGAGCCATTATTAGAGGAAGAGGTTTAGAGAACAAAAAATTCACTTAAGAAGCAAGAAGAGTGGGCAAAGAATGGTTGCTCAATTATGACCAATGCTTGGACCGACCGGAAAAGAAGAAACATTATGAATTTATGTGTCAATTGAAAGGGACAACTTTCCTTTCTTCTAAGGAAGACTCAGAGGAAGCACACCTTAGGAAGCACACACCAGGTCCTATATATTTGAATACGTTGACAAGTGTATTAAAGAAATTGGGCCACAAATGCAACTCAAGTGGTGACGGACAATGCTTCTAACAATATGGCTGTGGCGGGGATGTTGAAGTCGAAGAGGCCAAACATATTTTGGACTTCTTGTGCGACTCATAAATTGAACCTCATGCTTCAAGGAATTGGTAACCAACCTAGGTTCAAAGGAGACATTGGGAAGGCAAAGGCATGTACTATCTTCATTTATGCACATCATGAAACCTAGGCATTGATGAGAAAGTATACGGAAAAAAAGACGGTGAGGCCGGGGGTCACTAGATTTGCAACTTTTTCCCAACTTTGCAAAGCTTGATGGAAAAGAAGAATGAGTTGATGTCTATGGTTGCTAGTGATGCATGGGTTCAATGCAAACACTCCAAGAGTACAAAAGGGAAAGCAGCATATTCCACCATTTTGAGTGAGTTTTTGGAATGGGGTAGCAATTTTCTTGAAAGTGTTTGCTCCTTTAGTTAAGGTGTTTCCCTTGTTGATGGGGATAGAAAACCATCAATGGCCTTTTTGTACACTGCTACAAGCAAAGAAGAGATTAAAGAAGCATTCAAACATTAAGAGGCCAACTGTCGTCCAATCCTAAATATTATTGATACAAAAGCTCGTGATCGACTTAATAGTCCATTACATTTGGCGGGCTACCTCTTCTATAACGATGAAAGCATACAATATGATGACATTGTAATGGAATGGATCTTTACTTGTCTTGAGACATTCTACCCTAATGACATTGATGCGCAAAATCAAGTAACAAATATAGAGTGGTTAAAGTATAAGAAAAAAGAGGGTGTCTTTGGAAGAATTTTGGCCGAGAGGGGATTTGCAAAGAATGATGACAATTATGGTCCGGGTATGTATGAATATTCATAATTAATTTTTTATTTACTACTAAATTACTAATTAATATTTTTATTTACTAATATTATGTTTTTTTCTTCTTTAGTTGGATGGAGATCAAACTATGGAAATAGTGTGCCGAAATCGCAAAGAATGGCTATAAAGATTCTATCATTGACTACAAGTTCTTCCGGGTTGAGAGAACTTGGAGCACTTTTGCGGGGTACATACAAAGAAAAGGAATAGAGTGGGTGCAACAACGTTGAATAATTTAGTTTATGTCCAATTCAATGCCAAGATTATCAAGAAGAACAAAAGGGAGAAAGAGAAGGGAGTAGATGTACTAGTTGCTAGTGAAGCTAGTCAAGCGTAAGGATGGATTGTTGATGGTGGTGATGAAGAAGTTGACCCCTTGAAAATGGTTGGGCAGGTATCGGAGGCGGATAATGTTTCTAGAGCTAGGAGAAGTTCTAGAAATGTTAAAGTAAGAGAACTTCATGAAAAAGATTTTGTATCTGATGAGGACACCGAAGGGAAAGAAGATGGGGGAGGATGTTGAGTTTGAGTCCGATACAAAGAGAGTTGTTGAAATGGAAGGATATTAAGAAGAGTTAGAGGCCTAGCCTTTCAAGTTTCAATTGTTTCAACTATCAAATATGTTTTCCTCTCTATGGATCTCAATGTTATGCTATTATGAATTTAAGCTTCAATTTTTTTCTAACTCCAAGTATTTTTTTTTCAATGAACTCTATGCTATTATGCTTAATTTTTAATGTTTATACATTTTCCATATGTATCTTGGTATTGAATTCGAAGTAATTGATATGTTATTATGCTTAACTTTTATAAATTATAATACAAAAATAAAAAACAGCTAGGCCTCTGGGCGCTAGTCCCTTGCTCGCCGTCCACCTACCGCCTAGCGTTTTTCTATAACACTGTTGAAAAAGCCACAAAGTCATTTAGCCGAGTCACTAAGCTATGACACTTAGCTAAAACATTTAGGCTATGAATAGATCAATTAATATACACTTTTACCATTTTGTTTGTATTCTAAAATACATTTTTTAACATATTTAAAAGAGGAAAATTCAAAATAAATGGAACTTTATTTTTAGATTACAAATACTAGACAATGGAAAAAAAATATTTTAAAATTTTTATTTTATTTCAATTTTTTTTAAGTATTTTCATATGTGTAATATACTTATTTCATAGTATATATGTTTCAATGAAAGTGTGTATGTTTTTTTTATTAAAGATCATAATATAGTTTAAATTGTATTTTTATTGTTTCATTCTTGCATTAAAAAATTACATAAAAATACGTGAAAAAATAACTCATCTTTCAACTGTGGCGTACATGTGCTTACAATGACTAGTAATCTACTAATCTAACCAAACACCTCTAAACTCGTACATAACTTGACAACACTTTAGAAGCGTTTGGCATCCAAAATGCAATTTTCTGACTGTCGAACAAACCCCTCAAACATTCTTCCATTTCGTTCTCTTCGGATCTCACACCAAATAGAAAAAGGCTATGAATGCTATGGTTTCCTACATTTGAATGACAAAAATGGAAGCATTCAAGCATGAATTCCACAACCTTTCTTGGTATCACCTACTAGGCTCATTATATGAGTATAACGGAACCCGCTGTGGACAACTTTCTTTTCCCGGGCCTCAAGATGCTCCTTGTGCACGTGACCATACCGCTCTGTAATGAAAAGCAAAAATTACCTTCTTCCCCTAAACAGCCACAGCCACAGCCACAGCCACCACCACCGCCACCATGAACATCGCACTGGCATCTCTCCTTTTTCCCACTCCCCTTTTTCCCTTCTCTTCTTTCTTTTCCTCTAGTCCTAATTCCTTACACCACCAACAATTATCTCTTTGTGCACTATCAACGCATATTCTTGAACCTCACCACAGCAATGTATAATAAAAAGTGGGTGAAGGTATTGAAGGTCGAACAACCTCGGATAGTATGTGCAATCAATATTGGTGCAACCTGGTTTGTGAATCAACTCAATAACGACACATAAGCTGTGTGGAAATTGACTCAGACTTGCACCATAGAGGGTGAAGTATAGGGGTTTTGTGTGTAAATTCTTGATATTGCTTGAATTATCAGTCTCTGCTGATCTTATCAGGTTTTAACATTTTGTGGAAGAAGAGAGTTTTAATGTTGACAGGTTTAGCTTTAGGTATTGGAGAGAAATTAGGTCACGAGAGATGGGACTTGAGGAGAGAACACCTTTGTTATTGTTTATGTTAATTTGTATTGAAAGAGTGATGTTAAAGTTGGAATATCCAATTCACTAGGATTGGGTGATTGAATCATGTCTAAAGGGATGCCTTAAACTCATCATCAATCACTATTTAGAGATGTTTTATGCAAATAACCTCAGTATGGTATGATCCATGATCCCTGGAGCTTTTTTTTAATCAGCAAAACAAGGAGCATTTTTTTATTGATAAGGAAACCTTACCTGCTAGGGCAAAACCCAGAGGATTTGAGATTTCGATGTCCCCATTTCACTCATTCACAGCCCAAAAAGGGAAGGGGAAAACGAAATGGAAAGAGAAAGAACCGTGCGAAGTACAACAAATTCCACCGATTTGTCATTCTGATTGACCTTTATCCAGAGTTGTCATCTTGTTAAAAATGAAAAGAAAAATTACCATATAAACTTGACCAACCTTGACATGCAAACTGGGATGCCACTTTAAAACAGGTTGCACAGAGTGCCATCATATCCCCTTCCCGACATTTGAACCATTCAAATTGGAATGTCTTCCATTCAATTTAGGTTATTAAGCCTTCAGAGTAAAGAGTTATTCCCTATGATTTTAGAGTGATCGATACCTCCTTCATGAGTGACGCTCAAGTTTTATTTCCAAGCAGAGAATGAGAACTAAATACAAGGCCTGAGGGCAACAGGTACAATGACAACAGACTATCAAACCATCATGATGCTGTCCTATAATGAAGTGATATCTTGAAGGGCACACCCTTGAAAGAGACATGGAAGGGCACATGTAGCCAAGGGCAAAGGCACTTTATAACATCCATTACGATCCCGAGACCCATAGACAAGGGGGATGACTCAAATACCCTCTTGTTCATTAGAAGGCCAAATAAACCACATAATCACATATAAAATTAGGGCTCAAACCACACTTTTATCCTTAACATAGGATTGGTACTTCCTATCATGAACAAGGTCCAAAACTAGATCTAGATAACACCCAAACAACCTCACGAGCACAAATAAAGTGAGACCATATGGCGCTACTGAGATTATAATGAAGTCTAGATGATTGTGCAACTCCATTCCACCACAGTCGACCTCCATAACCCTATTACCCAAGACCTTGCTGGTGCCAAAGTGGCTCCATGCAAGCTCTCAAATGAAAGGAAAAAAAATACACTTTATAGCTTGGCATGCCCAAGTTGCAACTAGGGTTGGCAACAAGACGGATTGGGGAGGACTTTTCCATATTCGTCCCCTCCTTGGCCTTAAAAAGGTGCCCCCGCATATGCCCCATTTCATCGATATTTTTTTATTAATCCTTGTCCCGCCTCACCTCCTAAAACGATCCCCGCCCCGATTAAACCCCGAAAGCAGGTTCAAAGACATACCCAAGTGCCCAAGAGAGGTAAGCCCACAAAGCTATTGAGAAGTCTTTATAATTTATAGAATAGTAGACTGTTTTAGTTGTGTTTTCAGTCAACGTGGGACTAAAATAAGCTTTTTTGTTAAGTCTTTGTGCTTTATATAGAGCAAAAGCCTAGTTGAATTGTGTTTTTAGCCAATGTGGGACTAAAACAAGAAGTTTTGTGTATTTGAAATGTGTGAATTTCTCTCTTGTGATTTCTATGGGATGTGGGACTAAAGTATGGCTGGGTGTATTGTGGCTCACGTGGGACAAAAGCATCTCACTTTTTCACTAATTTAGTCCAATGTTTGATTAAATCAAACACTTCAACTCAATATCAACTTATAAATAATGTTGTTGTTTTGGGGAAAATGTTTTCTTCCAAGTGTGAGTATGCATTGTATGCTACACTATGTAAAATACACATCATCATCATCATCAAAGCCCATTCCCGAGATTTTCGGGACTATGTAAAATACACAATAAAATATAATTTAATTGGAGGGTACCCTATCCTAGTCCCTGCCCCAAAACTGATTCAGGTTCAAGTTACATCCCATATCCACCCCATTAGGGATCGGGGCAGGGATCCATTTAAACGAATAAAATTGCCAACCCTAGTTGCAACTCAATTAAGGCCAATGAACTCCTATTTGCTTGGAAACTTGGTTGAGCTCCTATTTGCTTGGAGGCTTGGTTGACCCCACGTAATAAAGGAATGACTTGTTCTCAAGCATCCATTTGGTATTTCTTCTTATCTAATTCCTCGTCAAACATCAGGAAATCTATGTCCCTGATTTTAGGAATATAGGCCCTAGGCATGGACAAATATCACGAATATTTGAAGAAATATGGAAGACATCAACAAAATTGTAGTTGTCATGGATTTTAGCAAAATCAAATTTTTCAAAAAATTGGTGGGAATATCATATCACATGTCATGATTTGATCAGGTTGTTGGATTTACATCTAGTTATTATCAGTAAGTTGTTGAATGTTAAAGGATATCATGGATATTTAACGTTCTTTTAACTGGTAATATGCTTATCAATTTTGATAACCAAACTACATCGAAATCATGGATATATATGATATATCTCCGATATTTTGAATTTCGAGTGCAAATTTGTTATATTTGATTACCAATTGTTTGCTTTTTCTTCATTTTGTACATTCTATTATTCCCAATTACCCTTTTTCGTTTATGTTCCCATCCTTCATATGTTTGACGAAAACCTCGAATTCCACAAATCTACTCACCAACCTCCATATATTTGACAAAATCTAAAACTCCCGAAATCTGCTCACAATCCTTCATATGTTGGACAAAAATATCAATTTCCTCAAATCAACTTGACAACAAATTTATCTTCCAGAACCATCTCCAAAGTCCAAACCCCTATGTAGTAGTCCTAGTCGCTAGACGAGGCGAGGAGCTTCTCTTGAGCACCTAGCTCCTATGTTGTCGGGTAATCTGTCAAGGCTCTAAAGACTATTTTTCGTGAAAATGCCACACCCTAGCCTTAGAGCGTGAGCACCGATAGGGTCATACATTAGTCAAGGTGGACGTCACTACACTAAAATTTCTACCCCATAAAAAAAGGCTCTGCAGCAACAGTGCCTCGCCAGGGCTCTAGAGGCGGACCTTGGCGCCTCATGCCCCAGCTCGCCCGACAACATAGCTTAGCTCGTCTAGGTGTCTCCTAGCAGCCAGGCAAATGTTATAATCCCAGGCGCTAGGAAAATAGTTTCTCCTAGGCACCTAGCTCATCTAGGTGACACCTAACACCCTGGGCTCACTACACAATGTTAATATAAATACAAAAAAAATTTAGACAGTGCATAGGTTAAGTCGAGGAGATGAGGTCAAGTACGGCCCACCTAGTGCGCTAGGCATCACTCGAGACTACATAGCTAAATCCTTCATAACTAAGGGTGTGTTTGATTCCAAGAAAAATTTGTCATGGGAAATTTTCAAAAATAAAGTATGCGAGGATGTGGGAAATTTCTCTCCATCTTAAGGTGAATGATGATTCTATTTTTGGCAAATATTTTCTTAGCTTCCCCCTATGAAAATATTTCCAAAATTTTGTAACAACCAAGAGGATAGTGATTGTCACAAAAAATATGTTCTTCATTCTCCTTTTCTATTTCCTTCCTCTCCATTCTCACTTTTAACAAATTTTCTTGAGAAAAATTTCCTTGGAATCAAACACGCCCTAAGCTTTTTGTGATGTATTATACAATTTAGATGTTGTAAACTTAAACAATTAACTATATCATATAGCATATAGTGTAGAGTAAACTACCAAAATTTTGGAGTGCTAAAAATTTTAAGGGGTCTCGTAACTAGGTCAGGCCAAGCAAGGCATAATGAAAAAATGATCAGGCTCGTGTCGCCTTACACCTCAAGCTGCCCATGTAATATGACTTGACGTCCCCTGGCCTTCATTTTCTCTTATAAAATTAGTTTCGCAAGAACAAGAAAATACTTTATCAACTCGAGAGATATTGTTGAATAACACAATTCAACAGATCCACACAAATTGGAAATACAAGTTTTCTCCGTTCAAATGAAGGTCGCCGTAACATCCAATTTAAAATTACAATATAGAATTACAACAAAAAACATATTTCAAATAACCTTTCTACAGAAAACATTTCTAAGTGATGTAAATGATTGACAGTAATGCATTTTTAAATTTAGGAAAACAAGGTAAAGCATACTCAATCTATCATCTAAGACCATTTACAGTAGAAGATTAAAACAGATCTGACAAAGGTAAATTCATTCCAAAAGTTGCTAGCATGTCTTTCAAACACAACTTGACATCTATTTCATTTTCCCAATTGCTGAAGCTTCGATGAAGAAAAATATGTGAGATAAGGCAGATACAAGCCATTTGAATTCTAAACATAAATGTGGATTTCAAGGGGAAATGATTTTTTTTAAGGTAATCCCAAGTGATATTGATGTAATCTAGAATTTATTTTATTTTATTTAGTAATAGTAGTTGGGTCAGGCAAAATAAGCCCAATAGAATAACTAGAGATTAGAGCTACAATAGAATTATGGTTAGGTTTAGTATAAACGGGCCTACAGGCCATTGCTTATAATTGGTTTTAATAATGACGAAACTCCAATGGAGGTTATTTAGGTCTAATTTTATTTATTTTTTGTTTAAATTTATTTTCATTTGTATGTTTAGGTTACATTAGATACAAAAAATTATCAAACTTTCACATTTCACTTATGGAGAAAGTTAGTGTAAAGAGAGCAGGTCCAAATACCCTCATTGCTAAAAACTACGAAATTTGATTTGCTAAAAAAGGAGAAATTTTGATTTGCTAAAAATGACAGAATTTGATAGGCCTCTTGCAATACAATCCTTATCTTTTGCATAATAGATGAGTTACAACAACTGGACGATTAAGAAATATACGATGGGAGGTGTTTTAAAAAAACGCTATTTCAGGCTTTCGGGACTCCGTGAAGTGTTGTGGCATAAGCCTCAATTTTTCATAAAACAAAGAGTATTGAAAAATATTAAAAATTCATAAAATTGTCAAGAAAAAAATACAAATCATCCATCCATGCAAAAGAAAGGATCTAATTAATCATAAAAATATGGCTATTGGAACTGTGCGTTCCAACATTTAGACTAGTTCAAAAAGCACCCCCAAACTTGTCCAACCGTTACTTTTTCCCCCAAATCTCATATAGAATAAATAGTAACTTTTGACTTCCAAGGTGAAATGACCAGCTCACTCCCAAGGGTTAAATAAATAATACTAATAATAACAAAATCCAATTTCTTCTTCAAACACAAGGGTGACATTAACATCACCACCATTCCCTACTCACCTCCTTAATGGTTCATCAATATTCTCTTTTTCCCTTCCCCAATTTGACCAAACCTCTGCCACCTTCTAATCCTCCCGAACAACTACCAGCACTTTCTTCTGCTCCTCTCTCTACATATGCCACGAAATCCCATCACATCCAAGATAATCAAGTTTCTAGAAAGGAAGAAATCTTGAAACACCTGACTATTCAACTTAGCAAAACCACCCACATAATAGAATATTTAGGGACCACAACACAACTACCTTATCCATAGAAAAGGCTTTACATTTCCATACCTGAAGCATGTCGACAATGGAATGCAGCATGGGACCCACCTTTGTTATTTAATCGGTGACTAATCGGCGATTAATCCCCGACTAATCACCGATTGCTAGTAAAGCATTGCGATTTTGAATTAATCGCTTGAATAATCTTTACTCGATTAATCGATGGGAATTGGTGATTTCTTGTCGAGTTACTCGGGTTTCTAAACTCACTGATTAATCGCTTTCTAAACTCACCGATTAAAATATTCAAGACCTAATGGTATACATAAATGAGAAATATTAATATATATTTTAAAACATTTCCCTAACTTCATCAACATTCTATCATAGGGCAATACGAAGAGTGTTTGAAGAAGCTAAAGAAAGAAAAATCAAAGAGAATAAATAAAAAAAAGTTAAAAAAAAAAGCGACCAAAGGAAAATAACAATCAAAAGGTTCAAAATTAAAGAATATTGAAAGTCGCACCTTTATCTAACATTGTCTTTTTTTATAATTTTCCTTAAATTGTTGCATGTGATGTTTACTACTTCAATGTTCATTAATTTTCAATTTTCCCTTGCAGTAATCATATTACTTAGAAGGATTGAGAAAATGTGTTTATAAAATACATGCCGATTAATCCCAATTAATCTCGATTAATCCCAATTAATCTCGATTAATCTCATAACGCATCTGAACCGATTAGGGTCCGATTAATGATTTAACTGCATAAGGACCCACCCCACCCAAAAGAAAAAACAAAGTGTCATACCGCTCTTCCAAGGCCACTACTCAAAATAGAAAAGAAGATGATCATGAGTCTCCGCCACACTTTTGCACGTTATTACCACCTCCATACCGCTATTAGCCAAAACATTCCTAGTGGATGCATGGTTCCAAATGAGGCACCACACTTTGAAAGGAAATAGTCACATAAAAGAAAAAGACATTGCCATCAATCTCAACTCAAAGTGTCCCTTTCTTTCGATTTCTTTCCTCTACCCCCATTTTTCTATTGTAATCCCTTGAGTTATATTTTCTCAAATGAATGACAGCCTTAAGTTAACCAACGCAATGAAGACCCTAAATTTAAAATGACACCCTTTCAGTCACTAAATGAGGGTGGACAATGTCATATTGATCTATCCATATGCGTGGAACAGTAAATTAACTTGGAAACAAACTGTACTATGTTTTAACTCACTAAGAAAAACATAATCATCAATTGAAGGAGTATGTAAAAACTGAACAATTAACTCATACAAAATGCAATCATCAATTTATCTCCCCTTCTCAATGAAAATCATTAAAAGTAAAGTCCAACATATCATCAAACTGAAGCAAATAAATCAAATTCTTCACAAAGTAAACCAACGCAGCAAAATTAGGCAACAAAGTCATCAAAATGCAGTCTTTAATATTGCTAGTCAAGATGACTTATCAAAACCAGTAATTCAGCATAAACCCTTCACGTCAAAACCATCCAAATCAGAAAATTTTACACACAAAGAGCTAATATTTACAATAAAAGTAATGGGCATTACCTTGAAAAGAAGCTTTGAATCACTCGGTGGCTTCGACCTCTGATGCTTCCACCTTTGGACCTATGAAAAAAAATAAAAAACCAATAATCAGAACAAACCCTAGAAACGAGAAATACAAAAAAAAAAAAAAAAAATTTAATTACCATGGAAACAAGGTGGGCGAGCGTCCTTTCCCCAGCCGATCCCGCGAGTGGATTCGAGATAGTCTTGAACGAGATGCTTGCACTTCTGAAGATGATTGACGCCTTCGATGCGATAACACCACCTGAGCTTCTCTCGAATGATCTTTGCGGTCTCGATCTGTATCCACTTCTCTCTGACTATGTACTCTCTCATCTCCAACATGGCCACCGGATCCTTGTAGGGGTTCTCTGGATCGAAGTCATCTGGTGGCCCTTCCTCGAATTCTACTCCTGCCTTTCTCCCCATCAGCCTCTCTCTCACTCCCTCACAAATTGTTCCAGCTCAAGAAACCAAATCCCCTCTCTTGTACGAAGTGGCAATTGGGATGGATTAGGGGTCGGTGATGTCGGTTCAGTTCGGTTTTGAGCCCCGGATCAATTTCATTGGGTTTGGTTAAAACCCAAATCAAAATCTGAATTTTGTATCTGTAAATCGATGAATTCGGTTGAATCAAATTTCGGATCGGTTCGGTTCGGTTGGGCCAAAATTTCGGGCTCAAGCACTTGAAAGACTTTCATTAAAACATGCCCAATTTTTTGACTGACCCAATTTTTTGGTAGACCTAATTTTTAACCCAAAATTGAAAACTGAGAGAGAAAATGGATGATTCAGTGTAATAGGGTGCACTGCAGTGCATTTGTTGCACTAATCAGGAATTGACACCTATATGTTATTTAGTTATTTATATATATTTAATTAATCGGTCGGTTATTATTCGGTCGGTTCAAAATCGTAAACCAATTTCGAATCGTTTATAACCGGTTCGGTCGGTTAATCAATTTTTCCCACCCCTAGGATGGATTAGGGGGTGGGTGTTTGTTAATCAGGGTTGTTGTTAATAGCAGCAACTAGTTGGATTGGATTAAAGCCACCACAAAACATAGCACCCACATTCAATAGAATCGGGGTTACACAAAACTAATTAATCCATTATCGATCCTACGGTCAATTAGGGCCCAACGATATATGGTTTTTTATATGCTTGAACAATGACAAAATACATCAAATACAAGGTTTCTTTATAGTGTTGAAGTATGTCACCCTCATCTAATCCAATTCATGGGTGATGCGTCCAAATCTCGTCATCTTGTAAGTTTAACCTGCAAAATAGAAGTTAGACTGTCAAAGACCACCTTTTTGGTGGCCGAAGGCACTCCGATGTTTAAGTTAGCAACTATGTTTGAATAATGAAGTAAATCTGGACAAAACTCGGTTAAAGTTGCAAATCTCGGTCGATTTGTTCTCTTTACCTTATATATAATGGTCGTGGTTAATTCTCTGTGTGATTTAAGCATGTAGGGCACAATAGAATGAGACGTTCTTCGGAACAGTCTCCTCCTTTATGAAGATGCGTCCTTGGAGGTGTAACTCTCTCCATGACTCTTTTCTTATGCAATATTTCTTTTATTTATGAGAGAATTTGTTCGGGCCTAGATTTGGGCCTTAATTATGACTTCCTTTAATGGACTATGTTTGGGCTTATATGCTTGGTTTTGCCCTCTATGGGCTTTATGAACTAGCCCAATAGGAGGGATACGTGATCCTCGTGATGGGTGATTTTTGTCATGTGTATGGCTGTGATGACGGTGTATTTTAATGTATCATCAACTACTCCCTCCTTAGTTAGTGGGTATGCTCATGTACCTAGTAATTGTGTGAAAGTTGGATTTTCGATTTCAACATTACGGTGCATTTGATGTTGTTACTAGCTGTCGTTGCTGTTGTCTTTCCAATGTTCCATCCGTCTACTCGTTTCAGCGTGATTTCAGGGATTTCATGCGATTGTCATATTTTGCATGTTCTCCCAAGAGCGGATATTTCGTTGCTTATCCTTATAGAATGAGGAGTTGAGTTTGGGGTTTTCCCCTTTACACCTTTTGATTTCCATTTGTTGATTCCTTTATCCCTTGCTTTTACTTTGCAATCATATCTAGCTTCAAAGTTTTGAGTGGCGATGTTCTTAATGCTTGCAAGACTTTATTTTCACCTAAGCGAGCGACACATGCAACTTTGGATAACATTCATCACGATTATTCGTTGTCGGTCGATCTTGAAATCATTCTCCCTGAAGAGGGCGACAGTCCCTGTCGTCCAAAACATAGCTATATCGCTATGTACCCTAGTATGTTCCATTCTTGCTTCAGGCTTCTGGTTCCTGAGACCATCTGGAAGTACCTACATTTTGTGGGCATTGATCCTTTCCAACCGGTTCCTAATGGTTGGAAGGTGATGATTGCAACCTTAGCAAGGGTTGTCCCTTCCGGCATCCCTATGAATGTCATTGTTTTGCATTTCTTTGTGGGGTTTGGTGTAAACGCTAATTGCACTTGTTATCTTCGTTCTCCAGTTTGTTTCAAAAGTGTGCGAGAGTAGTATAGCCACTAGACCAAAATGGGTAATTAGCAACACATTAGCTTTGTAACTAAAAATCTTTGTAACACCACAAAAATCTTGCAAATAAAGGCATTACAAATATTAGTAACACATCAAAGTGTTACAACCTTAAAATTTTGTAACAGTTGTCCAATGTTACTAATGGCACTATAACATGTTACAATGTTCAAACATTATTAACACCTCAACGTTATAAATGTTTTTTTTACAAAAATTAATATTTAAAATTTTATTTGTTTTTAATTAAAAAAATAAAAAAGTATAAACAAATGAATGACATCTAATGAGATTATAAAACCCAAATATTCAAATACCAATGTTTAATACCCAAATTAAAATAATCTTGCAACCATTACAAAGTGAAATAGTTGCAATCAATTACAACATCGTTTCTCTTGTTGGATCAATATTAAAAAAATAAAAAATAAAAACTACGTACATGTATCAAGTTCATCATTAGTATGCTAACACTAAAAAAACTAAAAAAATGTTTGAATTCCATATTGAACATCATCTCCCTGCATCACTGACCCAACGTAGCACCATTCATCGTATTAGTACATAGCAATAAAAAAAAAATCAGATTGAATGAAGTCTTCAATTAATATACTAGTATCATAAACAATCAGTTCATTTAAAAACTATTTCAAAACTTCTAATTGGTAGCTTCTAAGCACTTATAAAAAACAAACACCACCTAATACAAGAAAAAGATAGAATTTTACATTAAAAATTATGAAGTCTCCAAAAAATTTATCATATCATGGTATACTTTACACACCTAGTCAAATATTATGTTACACTTATTTGCAGTTGAAATGCACTTGAAATGGGAGCATTGATTATTAAACCCCACAAAAAATTTGAATATGTTAAAAAGTTGTTGGGGCCAAGTAAGAATCACCAAGCTATTCTTGTCAGAGAGGTTCAGCAGGTAATGCCAGATACATACCACACATGGGGAAAAGGATCCCTTTGGGAATTGTCAGAACTGCATCTACAAACCTTCTCAAAGGAGAAATATGTTGAGCACCAGCATATGCATGTTAGGCTTTGAAATTTGTGAGTGAAGGAATAATAGAAATATATACCTTGTGTTTCTCTCACGGGGCTTGACAAGTTGGGTTGGAGCATCATAGTCGGGAATGTTGAACCAGAGTCCATGAAAAACAGCAGTAGGGACTCCCTCACGCAGACTAAAAGGGTGCCCACGAACGAAATCTTCACCTTCACTGTATAGGTCATAGAGAGTGTTGAAGAAAAAGGGTGTTGATGGGCAAAGAAGGTTTTGTATGTGTTGCGCCAATGTATTAATCTCTTTGCCAGATGGGTCTTTCGCCGCCTATTATTACGCAGTACAAGTACCATTTAGATGCATAGTTTAAGCTATTGTTAAGGAGCAGACAGATATACAACTAATCTTGCCAAACTTGAAGTGGGCCATCTTTGGAACTCACTAAGAGTTAGCAGGTGCAAGTGTCGGTGCTCAAGTCTGAGTAGTTGTCAATCCCAATCCAACAATGTGTAACAAAACATTTAATTGGGGCCTTACAACATACCAAAATCTATAAATATAAAGTTGTACCACTGTCAATAATAAATCATCCAGAGTAATTTTATATGTAAAGTGTAAACAGCTTTAGCAACGACATCTAATAAGTGGATTGTTGCAGTGCATTTGAGATCCCATCTGAAATATGAAATTCGAGTATAAACTAAAAAGATAATTCTAGACAACTTTGCATGATAGCTCCCCAAGTGAATCATGGAGTTTCCGTGGTTTTACAAACAAAATTGATTAAAAAAAAACTCAAAACAATTGATCAGAAAATCTTTTCAGGATTACAATCATTGCCTGCTGAACCTCTCTGCTCATCTCGATTATTGTCTTCAGTATTTGTTCCCTTAAGAGGTTCAATCCGGTGTGTTCCTTCCACTTCTTATATATCATAGTTTTCGGAGCCTTAACTTTTGAACCGCTTTCCATCTTCACCTGCTACAGAAAAGGAAAATAAGGGGATTTCATTGAACAACAAAATTCAGGCATCCCCGTCTAAAGTTTGGGCCACATACAGATGCAGGGGCCAGGGTGTCCTTTACACAGGAGTTAGTCGTCGATTAGTACAGTTCGATGACTTTTTAATCATAGTTTCTATGTTTACGCTCAAATACCTCAAAATTATTTGTTTTGTTGGTTCAACTTCCTTTAAGTATACTCTATTAACAGTGATTTTTCTTTCATCAGAACTAGTGGTCAAAGCGATGATAGATAATTACCAATAAAAAGTTTAAGCAATCTTTTTTCTGGATAAGCTAGATCCATAGCTTTGTCATAAGGTAAATTTTGAAAGGATTGAACCCAACCTGTTAACACCCCAATTCTAAGTTTTTAGGTCTCAAACATAGTATACCTAATTATAAAAACAACAGGAGGGGCAATATTAGTATTTGCTCTCAAATTTTCAGTAAAGCTAACAAGAAATTTTCCTTTTCATATTTATATGAAAGATATTTTCCTTCAAATTTTAAGATATGAAAAGATATTTTTGTTATCAGCCATGAACAAATGGCCAGAATAGACAGGAATTATATATTCAAGCCATGTGTTCTTGTCTAATAACAGAAGTATTTGTTCATATCTTATAATGTGAGTTTGATCAATGCCTGATTCATCTTCCATGGACGCATAATATGTTTGAGGAAAAAAAGGAATATAATCAGAATTGGCAATATCACGGTAATACACTTTGGGATTGTATTTGCATCTCTTCTTTTTCCATTCAATATGAAGTTGTTGAAAGATCAATTTGCAACCTCTTCACAAAACGTGATGATTCTGCAAACAATAGGCTTCGACTAAGATCAATGTATGTACTGATAAGGCGCATCTTTGGTACATGTAAATGAGGATCAACTGACGGTTTGACTTCTGGTCACCATAATTTTTAAGGATGGATAGTAAGTATTGACCAACAAATGAAACAAAATTCTAAAACATTTTAGACTTAGCCCCCATAATCTGCACTAGATTTACGGATAGCCCTTAAATGTGCACAACACTGTATTTTGACCACAATTAGTAACATCTTTTTGGGTTACAATACTCTCCTCAAGGACCAAAATTCCATCAACAACAAATTGAAAAGAAAATTTTTAGCACTAAACCTTTGTTCTTATCAATGTTCGTAATTTCTTTTCTTTGAAGATGAACTAAACACATCGATATATTTCATTTTTTTCACAAAACGTGTAATTAATTTAAAGCAACACGACCAAATTTTGTTGGAAATTCAAGAACCCTAAACGGGCTAAAAGGAAAGAAATTGACCGAAAAGCTAAAATGTAGAAAGAGAAGACGAGGTTTAGGGCTTTTACCATGTAAGATTTGGGTCTGGAACATGCAAAATAGATAACTTCGCTTCGCAAGTAATCACAAGACTTATATGTTCTTTTTTCCACTTAGATGAGCTCAGTGGATCTTCCCTGTTCACCTTCGGGGGTCCATGGTGATCTGCACAAAATCAAAATCAAAAGGAACAATTTCATGATTCCAAATTGGATCCGCTCTCCGATTTAAATCCCAATTTTTCACATAACCAATCAATACACTTCTTTTTTTTACTAACAAAACACTAATGAAATTTATCAAGATCAAAAGAGAAAGAAGATTATTTTTTTTACCTCCACCGTCCGAAAGGTTGCGTCGTTGGATCAGCTTAGCAGCTTGAGACGGCGATGTTGTAATCGATGAAGAAAGACATGTTAAGGAAACTTTTTGATGGGCTGCCACCGTCCATGTTGCCATGGTTATTGTTGAGAAAGAGTACCAGCCAACGACTATCTTTGTCAAGTTGGGAAGCTCCTTCCTCTGCCAAATTGAAGTAAAACCTTGCCCTTTTAATTTGCTCTTTCATGAACTCCCTCCAACCATCAGAGATCTTCATTGACATAACATCTTCATCACATAATCCAAATTGTTCGAGCTCGTTTTGTGGTAGATACACTCTCCCTCTTAAAGCACTACATGGTTTAGTTGCAAAAAAATAAGGATCAGATATGAAGAGGAAATCCCACCAACTACATAAATAATTTAGCCAATTTTAGTATGAATTAATTGTTATGAACTTAATATTCTCCCACATCTCTGAGAATGTTGGTAAGTTGATTGCCAATGCCCAAGTAAAGTGCAACATCATAGATGTTGTGAATGGTATAGGGTGAACTTCCAGATTCTCGTGAAATCCCCATCACAGGAACACTCATTAGCCCAACTGTGCCAGCAATATAGTAGCAATATAGATAAAGCTCTTTGAAGTTCTCATATTTGCATTTCCTTGTGTTTATTCGCATTCCATTGATCTTGTCTCTTAAGGGCTTAATGTCTATGGGAAATTTCTGAACTGTATCTGTAAGTGCAACATCTAGTATATCATAAGGGCGTCCACGGAAGATATCTTCAAGTCTCTCCTCCCATCTGTCCAGAACAGCTGCCACTGCACTCATGTGCATGGCATTAGGGCTATCTACGAGTTCATCAGTCCTCTTACACCATACATATATTACCCATATTGCCTTCTGACGTTCGTCTGTCATTAATTGAGTTCCTGATCCAAAATTATACTAAACAGGTCAGACAGACAAGTTCTTTTCTAGCTAGAAGTTGAGATATAACAAATGTAGATATCTAGTACGAGGTGAGAGAAATGAAACCTGAACCTTGATTGCAGTTGAATTCTATTAGCGTAACCCTAACCTCCTCTTCAACCTGGCTTCCTCAAGAAACTTATGTTTGTCTCTTTCCTTGGAACATCTTCCTCCTAAATTGACTCTCTTCCGCATCGATGATCTCCACTAAAGAACGTTGTTGCTTCCGACCTAAATATTCTTCAACAATTTTTCGTGAATTCAACTCAGAAACTACGAAATCAATCAACAAAATCGTTCGAAATCGAAATGAAGAAAGGAAAAGTTTTTGGAAGAGTCAGTGATGAAATCGACCAAATTAGAAGAGATGATGATGACGAAGAGGAAGAATTAGAAACAAAATGAAAATCGAATTGCCAGGGTTTCGTTTTCTTCTTATCTCTATTCTTTCTTCAATTCGACATGTCGACTTCGTTCCTTTTCTCAGTGATTAGATATGGAGATGGAGACGGAGACGGAGACGGAGACGGAGGGTGAAAGAGATGGAGAGCTCGAGAGAGCTCAGAAGAGTGGGAAAGATAGAGAGGGAGAGTGAGAGAGATGAAAGTGAAACATTAAAATCCTAATCTGTAATTTTGAAAATAGTTTTTTTTATTACTTAACTTTCCATAACTTTGTAACACAAGTTTATGTTACAAAGCTTGCAACATGATCATGAGTTACAAACTAAAAAATAATATTGTTGCAAATACTTTATTTTGGTGTAATAAAATAATTAGTAAAATAATAATAAAGCTATTATTTATAAAATTTCTAATAGTAACTTAAGTTAATAATTAGTAACATTTTTTGGGGTTACAAGACTTGTGACACAATAAAGAGTTACAAATTAAATAATATTGATGTTACTAACTACCCATTTTGGTGTAGTGAGCGGTTGGTTGAGGCCCTGGTTTTATGCTTCCATTGCCTCCAACTATTTTAAGTTGGGCAAAAATCAGATTTTGTGGTCATTTCGATAGCCTAAGAGGGTCGAGTTATCGTTGTCATTGGAGGAGCGAGAGTTCTGTAATCGGTTTGACAAGCTTCATTGAGTCTCGGTGGAAGATTTCCTTACTATGGATGCTATTGTCTGTAGTGGCTTGTATTCATCGAGTGAGGTGGGTCGCGAGGAACCTATTGCAATTCATGCTTCGGATGTGACTACTGCACGTGCTGGTGATGTGAATGTCGGCAGCTGAGTGAGTTTTGTTAAGGAACCTGTAGGCCGAATTACTTTTGTTGCTGTCAGAGAGACTGAGAGTGTTAGCTCGATCATTAGAAAGAGGAAAGTTCTCAGGCCTCCCAGGCCATCTAAGATGTTGGCAATTAGTCTTGGTCGTGTCTCAAAGAAGAATAAGCTTGCCACATTGGTTCATGGTATGATTAAGGCTCCATCTCTTATGTTTCCCAAAAAAAGAGGTCGTGGTGCGGAAGATGACTTTGCTGATGAGGGATAAATCAAGCTCTGTAGAGGAGCAAAAATGAAGGTTTATCGTCCTTTGGACGATCATGAGAAGAGTTTTGTTTCTTCGTAAGGTTTGCTTGTTTCCGCCAACTTGACGGTTGATGCTCTCGCGTTATTGAAAATAAAATGCTTCAACTTGAACTTGGGCAGTCTGAGAATCCAAACAACACCAAGACTTTGGATGACTTCGAGTACGATCCGACATTAGAAGATTGAGTCGTTACTTGAGCCCGGGGCTTCAAGCCCCCATGTTTCTTGTTGTTGTTGGGACCTCGGGATCGCTCACTGTTCCCTCCGCTTATCGTCTTATTTCAGTTGCGTCCGAGAAGTTCTGCTGGCTTTTTGAGATTGATGTGCAGAACAATGCTCGCAACCTCATTGGCGGTTGTCATGGGCGGTGGCTAATATGGCTCTCATGCTCGTGCATCCACAACGTCGTCATATCGATGAGGGCCTCCAGCACATATGGAAGGAATGACCCATCTTACTTATGCAGCAGTGATGGGGTCAGATTGTAAGGTTGTTCGCGATCAGGTGGCACTCATCAAGCGGAAGTTGGCGAGACATGTCTTGGTTCTTTCTCACGTTCTCTGCCAACTTGACTTGTTGAGAACACAGTGCATAGAGCATGTGAGGGCTACTGATGTGTCTCGGACTTCGTTGAGGAAGGTCGTGGCTATTCGAGACAAGTTCGTTTCTTATCTCGAAACGTCCAAAGTTGAGCTGGATACGTTGCGGTCCTGTCTGAATGTTGCTGAGAAGGCATTGTCCAACTGAATGGTTGAGCATGATGAGGCCAATCATTTTGCCAGTCTCAAGGCTTCTGTGACGATAATTGCCTAGCTGAATTCTAAGTTTATTGCAGCCAAGTCTGCAATTTTCGCTAGGGGTGGGCATCCCATCCCGCGATCCTGATGTCGTCCCGGTCTCGTCCCATCCCGTCCCAATTTTTTTGGGTTTTTGGGATTGATCAAACTCATCCCGATCCTGTCATGTCCCAATCTAAAGTGGGATGGGAACGGGATGAAGATTTGCAATCCCGTCCATCCCATCCCGTCCCAAACTTTTTATTTAATATTTATTATTATTATTTTTAATCAAACTACTCTTCTAAAGGAAAGTTTATGATGTGTTGAAATTAAATCAAAACATTTGAATTGGTACTCTTTGTTTAGATAGAAACCTTAGTTTGAATATTTTTTATCAAATAGAATCCATGAAAATTCATGTTTTTTTTTCACATTTTAGATTGGTTATAGAACAATTATTCTTGTTGAAAATAAAGGCAAATGATGGTTTGGTTTAGTTTTGCACTATAAGTTATGTAGTTGGAAATTTGGTCAATGAGAAATATTTTTCATTTTCGAACTTATATTAAGATAACTTGAGAACTTATATCATTCATACAAGATACAATTTGGAGTAATGTGAGATGAAATTTTGGATGACATTTTATATTGTGACGATGAAAGTTATATATACATAAGTTAGGCATTATTGGTGTGTAAGCAATGTGAGATGAATTTTTTTTTGTGGAAGACTATTTAGTACATGTTCATCCCGTCCCGAACTCGTTTGGGATGGGATGAGGTCTATTTTGTCCCAATCCTGTCCTAGTCTTGAACGAATGGGATGGGATAGGGATGAGGTCCGTCACGTGCCCACCCCTAGTTTCTGCTAGACTTACAGTCGTCAAGAACGAATTGGTGCCGACTCAAGCTGAGCTTTCATCTTTTACCGAAAGGCTAAAGGCCGTGGAAGCAGTGGATTGGCAAAGAGTTGTCGATGGCTGTCATGACTTTTTGGGTTTCCTTGAGACACAAAGCTTGGATTTAACCGAATATCGTTGCTACGCCGAGCAAGAATTCGACGAGGTGGAGTAAATCGTATTTGCTGACTGATCATGTTGTCGAAGAATAGTCTCATCATTTGTCTAAGCTTACACCATCTAGTGATGTCGCTGCTAATGCTGATGTTCCTTATTAGGCGTCCTTTTTGGCTCCTTTGTAATCTTTTCTTTTCAGAAGATCAATGGAAACTTATATTTTAGATTTGTTGTGTCTAGTATGTCTAGCTTATTAGTTTTTTTACTTTCGACATTCTTGGCAGAATTCTGACTCGTTCATTCGGATTTCTGTGAATGGCTTCAGTGTTTGACATACTAGTCATGTCGAAGCTCTTTTTTACGGAATCTGATTCTATATCTGGATTATGATGTCATACGTTATAGTCGACGAGAAAAAGTCCAGCTCGTAAGTCCTGGTACTTTATTAGTTCGTGGTTGATCAGGCCAGGAGTTTCATGTTCATGTAATATATTTATTTGTTGCTCGATAGTCTAGCCATGCTGAGTATTTTCACGAGTGAGATTTTCAGTCTAACTTCTTTGTCCCGACTAATTTTTTGTCGTTTTGAACTCGAGATGGAGGGTTGAGTGAAGAAGTTTATTGATAATATCCTTTTAAGTGCTCTATATTCCACAATCGTGGTAGCTTTTGACCCTCCTTGTTTACCAACCAGTATGTCCCTTGTCTATTGATCTTTATTACTCTATACGGTCCTTCCCAATTTGGTTTAACTTGCCCGCGTATGATTCTTTTGTGTTAAGCTGGACTTTCCGAAGTACCCAATCACCGATGTCAAAAGTGCGGGTTCTTACCTTCTTATTGTAATATCCGGCAATACGCTATTGGTAGGCTTTTGTTTTGATAGAAGCCACTTCTCATTTTTCCTCGAAGAAATCCAACCCGACTCTCAATGCCTCGACGTTATCTTCAGCATGGAATTCTTCAGTCCATAATGTCGTCATACCGATCTCCACGAGTATCATTACTTTGGACCCGTACGCGAGGGCGAAATGGGTTTCCCCTGTCAGAGTTCTTTTTGTTGTTTTGTATGCCCAAAGGACACCAGGTATCTCAAATGTCCATAATCCGTTCGATGCCACGAGCCTTCTTTTAATCGCTTCGAAGATTGTTCGGTTGGTTACCTCAACTTGCCCATTCACCTATGGGTGGGCGGGTGTCGAGAAGTGTTGTTGGATGTTTGGGTATTCACATAGCTCTTTTATCTTTCTGCCTTCGAATTGTTTCTCGTTGTCCGTGACAATTACCCTTGGGATCTCGAATCTGCATATTATTTCTTTCCAAATAAACTTCTCGACTTAGGTTTCTCCTATATTTGCTGGGGTTCTACTTCTACCCACTTAGTGAAGTAATCTACTACCACGAGGAGAAACTTCTTTTTGTCGGATACAAAGAGTGATCCTACGATGTCCATTCCCTGTTGCATAAATGGCTAGGGGGTTACTCATCGGGATCAGATTTTGTCCCAACATGTGAGTATATGGGGCAAATCTCTAGCATTTGTCTCATTAGCGAACAAGTTTTTAGCATCTACTTGCATCGTTGGCCAGTAGTATCCTAGTGTGAGTACTTTATGGGCTAGTGTTCTTCCTCCTGGGTGATTCCCGTATGTGCCGTGGTGGATTTCTTGTAGGACATAGTCAACATCTTCGAGTGAAAGACACCTTAGTAATGAACTGGTGGCGGATCTTCTGTAAAGTCTGTTGTTAATCATCGTGTTTCGTGTTGCTCGATTTTACAGTTTTTGAGCCTTCATCTTATCTGTTGGAAGTTTTTCGTTTGGTATATACGCAAGGATTGGAGTTGTCCGGTTACTTTCTTGATTTGTAGTGCATGCTTCTTCCACCTAGTTTTCAAGTATGGAACTTCCTTGCATCATGATGAGTGGATTATCATTCTTTTTAGCTTGTGATGTTTCCTTTGCTAGCTCGTCGACCTTTTCATTTGGGCATCTTTGACTTGGAATTCGTCGTTCAATTGATTGATCACCAATTTAGAATCAGTAATGACATCTGATGTCATTCATTCCCAAGTGTTTTGCTAATTGTAGCCTAACTATGACTGCTTTGTACTCGGCTACGTTGTTTGAGGCTTTAAAATTGAATTTTATCACCTTCTCAAACATGTCGCCCTCCGAGTTGTACAAGACCTATCCAGCTCCGCTTCTCGCCTCATTAGATGCTCTGTTACAGCACAGAATCCATCCGTGGGTGGTTTTTGGTTTGCCCTTATTCATTTTTGTTTCTACCTGTTGATCGTTGTTTCCTGTAAATTCGGCGATGAAATATGCCAATGCCTGGGCTTTGATCATGGTTATAAAGGCATAGCTAATATCAAACTATCCAAGCTCTACCGCCCATTACACCATTCTTTCCAATAGATCCGGTTTGTGCAACACTGGTCGAAGTGGTTGCTATGTCATATGATTGGATGCGCTTGGAAGTATGGTCGTAGTTTTCTTGATGACACGATCAAGGCGAGTGCCAACTTTTCTAGAGCCGGATAATTGATCTCTGCATCCGCAAGTGTTTTACTAATGTAGTATATGCGTTTTTGTGCACCCTTTTCCTCCTGACTAGCACCAAGTTTACCGTGTGGTCAAACGTATAAATATAAATACAGTGTTTCCCCCGTGTTTGGTTTCGTCAGTAGTTTTGTGCTCCCCATATATGCTTTTAGGCTTTGAAAAACTTTCTTGCACTCTGCATTCCACTCGAATGTCTTGTTTCCTTTCAAATTTTTGAAAAAAGGTAGACATTTGTCTGAGGATTTGGAGATGAATCTGTTCAAGGCCGCTATTCTTCCATTAAGACTTTGTATGCCCTTTATTTTTGTCGGTGACTCCATGTTGAGAAGCGCCTGTATTTTCTTTGGGTCGACCTAGATTCCTCTTTGATTGATCATGTACCAGAGGAATTTTCTTAATTCTGCTCCAAATGTGCACTTCTCCGGATTTGGTTTCATTTTGTACTTTCGCAGTCGGGAGAAAGCATGCTCGAGATCTGTGATATGATATGTTTGGCATGAGCTTTTGACAAGCATATACAAAACATAGATACAAACATAGATACAACAGATAAATAAACATAGATATAAAGATAGAGAGCGATACCTCCAATGAGACAAAAAACGAGACCAAAACCACAACCAGCGCCGAAGCCAAAACCTGGGCCGAGCTTCCCCAACTGCTTCGTCCTCACTATGGGTAATTTCCACAACAACCATTTGTCGTCCCCATTGTTAACCCCACTCATCTCACTTTACACCACAAGGAAGAGGATAATTCAAAAGAAGAAAGCTGAGGATGCCTTTTCTCTTCTTAGACTGACAGATTCGTAGCGTATTTTAGACTTGGATGTCAAATTAATCAAACTTCAAAATTGGAAGGTCCAGCAGATCCACAGTGACCGAGCGAGATAGAGGCGAGCAGAGAAAGGCATAAAGGCGAGCAAAGAAAGCCATAGAGAGGCGAGCAAAAGGGCGAGAAGAGACGATCAAACCAGAGGGAGAGGAAGATCTAGCAGGGGAGATATGATAAGGGTTGTGTTTTTTAAGGTTTAGTTCAATATTTGGTAGAGCCAAATAAAGGGTCACACTAAGTCAAATATTTGGGGGAGCGCCAAAACGCCTGCCCAATTTTGCACATCGTTTTTTATTTTTGAAGTCATTAAAACTTGACTTTTGATAGCACAATTGTAAAAAATGCTATTAGCAAATGCTATCAATGAGGATATTTGGTGTAGTGGTTCTTCGAAAAGTTGATTTCGGCCCGCCATGAAAGATAGTACAAGCTTTCGAATACGAAGGTTAAGCGAAGTCAAAAGCACAGAAGGCGATACGACAAAGCATAATCTCTGAGATTGAAAGAGTAAAAAGGCTACAATCCATAGGCAGGAGATCTATATAGAAAACATAACTCCCACCTTTCCTTCCTTCGAGCTGACGCACGCCCAATTGATGAAACTCGCCGCTTGAGAAAACAACTCAGACTCAATCATCATGACTGCACAGTTGCTTCATGAAATGACCTGGTGGACTGATATGGCGACCCACCAACTTGGGGGGAGTAGCTGATGATATATCAAACTGTTCTCTGATCAGCCCCGTACATGTGTCATGATAATCTCATCAACAGAACAAAACAGACCCTATTGCATACTCAATCCTGCGAAGCCCAGACAACATTAAGCCCACTATTAACAGATTCCAGAACGATGGACGCGAATTGCAATGTGCCATTAAGCCCACGTCACGTTGTCAAACCCAATACTCATAAGCCCTTATAAGGCAAAAGTAAGCCATGTTAAGGCAAGTATATGGGGGATCGACACAAGACAAGCAAGCCAACAGTACATCAAATTCGACTAGGAAACAAATACTAGAGTATAAGTAAGGCAAGGAAACTTCCTTGCATGGACAACACTCAGAAAGGGAAACCTCTTCAGTAGATCTAGAAGCACATGTTGTGTAGGGAAACTATCCCACATGGACAACTCCCAACTAGGAAAGGATCTCCAGCAAGATCTCTTTCCCCAAACTACACCACCAAAGGCCAGCCAAACAAGGACTCTCACGCTATAAAAGGGAAATAAGGTCAATGAACTTTAGGTACGCTACAGAATACAAATTTACAGCTTTAAGCCCCTCTTAAGCCTTATCTAACTTAACTATCTGAATGCCATCGGCCCCCACACGGTGGTCCTTGGCTCACGTGTGCTACTTGTTCAAATCTAGGTAAACAACGGGGAAGGAGAGCAAGAATGAACTACATCACCTACAATGCATGTTTCAACCCCAGCAACAACTTTAGAGCAGACCGTGCCTGGAGATAGAGAGCTACAACATGGAGCGATAGCCCAATCATCTCAAATATCTGGCGGCACCACCATGGATATTTGCGTGGATCAACTCACTACCAAGATGGATATTCTAATCAAAACAGTAGACTAACCCACTCAAGAACGCTCTCAATCCGCCAACCACGTTAGAGAAAGTAACGAAATTCCTGCAAAACCTTAGTAGGCGAACCTCGAAAGCAATGAACCACCAACAGATGGCCCTCATAGAACAACAATACCCCTTTGCAAATTCCATTCAGGATCAAAGTCACGGATCCTAACGTGTTGTGCGAATTGGCCAAACCGTCATTCTCTGACGCACTCATGTTAACTCTTCTACCAACAAAGTTCACTCCACCAAAGTTCGAGACATAAAATTGCACTACCAATCTCACCGACCATTTATGACATTTTCACCACATGATGGCATTGAAGGAGTACACAGAGTCCATCCTATGCAGAACACTTCCAATCAACTTGACCTCCATAGTGATGAGTTGGTTCAACAGCTTGCCGCCGAGATCGATAAGCACTAGCCACGGCCTTCATCACGAGGTTCATCGACATTCAAAGAATGAGAAAAGGCCCACACTATCTGCTTCACATAAGAAAGAAGCCTGAAGAGACCATAAGAGAATACGTCACTCATTTTACTAACGAGTTGACCATGATTGACGACTGCAGCAACGACACGACCATTCCCACCTTCACTTTCGGACTAAAAAGGGGACCATTTTACGATTCTCTGAATCTAGACCCCCTAAAAATATAGCGACTCTATTGAAGACCGCCCAAAAACACGTCACCCTCGAGGAGATGGTGGCTGCCAGAAGGAAGAATGAATCTGAA
This sequence comes from Berberis vulgaris, assembly GCA_963556465.1. Taxonomy (NCBI): domain Eukaryota; kingdom Viridiplantae; phylum Streptophyta; class Magnoliopsida; order Ranunculales; family Berberidaceae; genus Berberis; species Berberis vulgaris. The sequence goes on along the minus strand of OY747129.1, from coordinate 53,953,030 downwards.
AGGAGACACACTTCAGTCGACTGAAAGAGGAGAGAAGAACGTCGGAGGGACGATAGTCCTCGAGAGAAAAGTAGCCAATAAAAAAGGCATCAAACCAGTGGCAAATCCGAGTTCGATCAACAAAAACCTGGAAGGCTACAACCCAGAGGATCCAAACATGAATTATCGTCAAGAAAATCGTTCACAACTTTGAAAACAAGTCGAGCTGAGGTATTGAAAACTATGGCGAAGTGGGAGGACATTAAGTGGCTACCTAAAATGAGAGGAGATCCAGATAAGCAAAGTAAAAACAGATGTTGCTCTTCCCACGAAGACTATGGCCACAACACCGGGGACTGCTACAACTTAAAGGACGATATTGAACGCCATATCCAAAAAAATGACTCGGAGAGTTCATTAGGCGGAGAGAGTCCAAAGAAAGAAAAGTCAGGTGAAAGGAGAAATCAAGGGAGCTGATATACGTCTCACTTGGCGTAATCGGAGAGAATGAGCTATCCAATTGATCTCAGAAGCGATCTCCAGAATTTACGAACAAATATCATATACCCATAGCCATTTGCATAACGTGCTTGAATGTCGCATCAAACTCTGACATTCTCCAAAAAGGACGCGAAGGGGGTCTATTTCCCTCATAATGAGGCACTGGTAATTTCAGTAGTGATAGCCACGTGGGAGATCAAAAGAGTGTTGGCTGACATAGGCAGCTCGACCAACTTTCTGTACTTGACAACGTTATGAAAGATGTGGTTCACCGAAGAAATGCGCTTGCATAACGATCAACCAATGGTAGGTGTTAGCGGAGAAAAATGGCATCCGCTCAGAATGATCCAACTGCTAGTCGAAGCAAGAGAACTAGGGAAACAACGAGTCTTGTTGACAGATTTTCTTGTTGTCAATGCTCCATCTGCATACAACATGCTTTTCGAAAGGCCTTAAATACATGAAATGGGTGCGGTATCCTCCACCATGCATCAATGCTTGAAGTATCATACTGACGATGGCGTTGGAATAATCCAAGGTAATCAGCCAGCTGCACGCGAATGCCATGATGTAGCGATGAAAGCTCCGTAAAAATAATAATTACTGTAATAACCATAGGAGCTGCTGCAACAATCTGGTCAAACAAACCCCAACCTCTCGGATAACAATGCGGCCCCAACTAGTCCAAGAAATCTAACAAACACTAGACAACCATAAGAAGAAACAAAAGTAGTCTACTTGGACGACGGAGGAGACAAATAGTTCGGATGGCACAAAAATCCATCTAGAATTCGCCATGAAACTGGTCCAACTGCTGAACGATAATCAGGAAATTTTTGCTTGGACAATAAAAGACATGGTGGGAATAGACCCGTCTGTCATCACTCACAAACTACAAGTCAATCCGGATAAGAAGTCAGCTGACAAAAAAGAAGGTCGGTTGTCCCAGAATGTAATCAAGCACTAAATGAGAAAGTGCACCATCTGATAACTGCAGGAATGATAAGATAATCTCACTACCCAGACTGGTTAGCTAACACAGTGTTGGTAAAGATGAAGAACGACAAGTGGAGAGTATGTGTAGATTACATTGATCTGAACAAAGCCTGCCAAAAAAACAACTTCCCACTTCCACGCATCGACCAGATAGTGGATGCCAATGTCGGACATGAACTCCTGAGCTTCATGGATGCATACTCTGGATACAATGAGATACAAATGCACCCTCCTGACCTAGAAAAAAATCTTTCATGATAGGGAAAGGTACACACTATTACCGGGTTATGCCATTCGAACTAAATAACGCATAAGCCATGTACTAGCAACTGGTCAACAAAATGTTCAAAGACTAGATTGGTACGACGATGGAGGTGTACATCGATGAAATGTTGGTCAAAAGCTTACACCAAGCAGAACATATCGAAGATCTCGAACAGGCTTCTCCCAATTTCGAAGATACAAAATGAAGATGAATCTGGAGAAATGCACATTTAGAGTAGAGTCATGGAAATTCCTCGGATACATGGTAAACCAAAGAGGAATTTAAGCTGATATGAAACACATACAAGTACTTCTCAACATGCAGTCACCAACGAACATAAAGGGCGTGCAAAGTCTTAATTGCAGGATAACAACTTTAAACAAATTAATTTCCAAGGTCTCGGAAAAATGTCTACCTTACCTCAAAGTCTTGAAAGGAAACAAGATATTCAAATGTGAAGAATGCGAAAAGGCCTTCCAAAGCTTGAAGGCGTACATGGGGAGCACAAAACTGTTGTCAAAATTGAGCACGGGGGAAACATTGTATTTGTACTTATTCGTGTCCGACCATGCAGTAAGCTTTGCACTAATACGGGAGGAGAAGGGCGCACAAAAGCCAGTATATTACATTAGCAAAACCCTTGCAGATGCAAATATCAACTATCTGGCTTTGGAGAAACTGGCGCTCGCCCTGATTGTATCTCAAGAAAGCTCAACTGTACTTCCAAGCTCACCCATCATTGTCATGACCGAACAACCACTTCAGTCAATATTGCACAGAGTTATCTGGAAGAATGGTGAAATGGGCAATAGAGCTCAGACAGTTCGACATCAGCTATGCCCCCATAACCGCAATAAAAGCTCAAGCACTAGCGAATTTCATTACTGAATTCATACGCAGTAGAGGTCGCCATCCAGCTAGTATCTATGAAGAGGATCAAACCAAACAAACCGTCCACGAATGGATCCTCCATTGCAATGGAGCATCCAACGAGGCTGAAGGTGAACTGGTATGATCATGTACAACTCAGAAGGCGTAATGTTAGAAAATGTGATAAAATTCAATTTCAAAGCCTCAAACAACAAAGCCAAGTATGAAGCAGTAATAGCCAGACTAAATTGGAAAAAACACTTGAAAATAAAAAAAAATCATAGTTTTCACAAACTCCAAATCGGCCAAATTGGTGGTCAATCAATTGAACATCGAATTCCAAGAAAAAAATGCTCGAATGAAAGCCTACTACCAAAAAACTGCCAAGATGATAGAAAGTTTCCAGACTGCAACCATTCGGTGATGTGCAAGGGAAGAGAATAAAAGAGTTGACAAACTAGCCAAGGAAGCATCACGGGCTAAAGAAAATGATAATCCGCTCATCACGATACGGGAAAGTTCCATACTGGAAAATCAAGTGTAAGAGGCGTGCACAACATGACAGGAAAACAATTGGATAATTCCAATCCTCGTGTATATAATGAACGGGGAGCTCCCAGCGGATAAGATGGAAGCCTGAAAACTCTTAAATCGAGTGGCACTATACACGGTGTTTAACGACAGACTCTACATGAGATTTGCTACTAGCCCACTACTAAGATGCCTCTCGATGTCATGCAAGACATTCATCATGGTACATGTGGAAACCATCCAGGAGGAAGAACACTAGCCCACAAAGCCCTAACACTGGGATACTATTGGTAGACAATGCAAGCGGATGCAAATAAACACGTTCGCACTTGTCACAAATGCCAGAGATTTGCCCCATATACTCACTTGCCAGGACATAATTTGATCCCGATTAGTAGTCCGTGGCCATTTCACTATGGGGATGGACATCGTAAGGCCACTCCTAATGTCTGAAAAGAAGAAATTCCTCCTCGTAGTGGTAGATTACTTCACTAAGTGGGTGGAAGTAAAACCATTAGCAAAGATAGGAAAAATTCAAGTCGAAAAGTTCCTCTGGAAAGACTTAATATGCAGATTTGGAAACCCAACAGACAACGAGAAACAATTCAAAGGCAAAAAGGTTAGGGAGTTGTGCGAAAACCTAGGCATCCACAACACTTCTCAGCACCCGCCCATCACAAGGAAAATGGGCAAGCCGAGGTCACCAACAGAACGATCCCAGAGTCAATCATAAGGAAGCTTGAAGCATCAAAGGGATTGTCGACATCCAAACTACCTAGCATCCTTTTGGCATAAAACAACGAAAATGACTCCAACATGGGAAACTCCTTTCTCCCTTAGATATGGGTCTGAAGCAAAGATACCCATAGAAATTGGTATGCCAACATTCAGAACCAAAGAGTTTTGAGCAGAGGACAACAATGAAGTACTGAGAGTCAGATTAGATCTCCTCAAAAAAAGTGAAAAAAGCTTTGATCAAAACAACAGCCTACCAACAACGTATGGCCAACTACTATAACAAAAAAGTAAAGTTTCACACGTTCAATGTCGGTGATTGGGTACTCCAAAAATTTCAACTCAACACAAAAGAACCAGGACCGAGGAAACTAAATCCGAATTGGGAGGACCATATAAAGTGATAAAAATCAACAGACCAGGGACATACTGGTAAGAAAATACGGAGGGTAAACAAATACCACGACCATTTAATGTAGAGCATATGAAAAAATATTATCAATAAGACTCATTTACATCCTTCATTTCGTGTTCAAGCAACAAAGCCTGGTCGAACAAAGGAGTCAGACTAAAGATTTTACTCAAGGAAATGCACAACACGACCAAAGTAACTCAGTTGGAGATGGAGACTTGATTTTGGTAGCTTCGTATCAACAATAATGTCGCTCAATGGCACAAGCTCAGACGGGCGAAGAGATAATTGTTCCTTCTAAGCGTAGCAACGATACTTAGATAAATCCAAGCCTTGCGACTCAATAAAGTTTAAGAAGTCGTGGCGACCATCAACTACTCTTTTCCAATCCGCCATTTTCGAAGCCTTTAATTTATCAGTAACTGACACAACTTCAGTCTGAGTTGACGCAATTTCGCTTTCAACGACAGTAAGCCTAGCAGAAGCTATCGATTTGACAGTAGCAAACTTGGTATTCAACTGAGCAACTTGCGTCGTAGAAGCTTTCAGACTGGTGTACTCTATAGCAGAACGCTTGACCTTGTCACAATTAGCCATTCGATTGGACAACTCCTTCTCAGCAGTACTCAACTGAGAGCCCAATTTATCCAATTCCACCTCGAAGGTCTCAAGGTCGAAAGCAAACTTATTTCGAATAGCCTCGACTTCCTTCAGCGAAGTCCGAGTGACCTCAGCAGCCTTCTCGTACTTCGTACACTGCGCCCTCAGCGAATCAAATTTACTGAGAACATGGGAAAAACCAAGGCCTGCACTCTTAGCTTCTGCTAAACGAGTGCCACCTGATCACGTGCGACCTTATAATCTAACCCCATAACGCCAACATAGACGAGGTGAATCATCCTCTCCATAAGATGCTCGAGACCTTCATTGATATGATTGCGTGGCGGATGCATAGGCATAGGAGCCCTCTAGACTAACCGTCCGTGATATTTGACGATGAGATTACGAGCATTGTCTTGCACGTCAGTCTTAGAAAACCAGCTGAACTTCTTAAAGTAATAGTAGTAGGACGAGTAGCAAGGAGAGTAGTAGGCAACTTCGAGGTACCCGTGATGACAGAGGGAACATGGACCTTAGGACCCTGACCACTAGTAACGACTTGATCTCCCAACAAGGAGTCGAACTCAAAATCAGACGAAGTCTTTGTGTTGTTTGGATTCTTAGACATTTCGACACCAAGCTGGAACATCTTGTTGTCGATAATACATGAATCATCAATGAACAAGCCGGAAAAATTGAGCACACCGTATGAGGAGACAAGGCTCTTCTCACGATTATCCAAATGATGAGAAACCTCTTTCTTGGTTCTCTCAAGATTTGGAGTCGGAAACCTAAGACATGCTTGAAACATGCCAGGGTACAATGCAATATAGCCAGGTCGTGGAAGACAAGGACTGTCACCCTCTTCAGGCAGAATGATCTCGAGGTCATATGGCTACGAATAGTCGTAACAAACACTATCCAGAGTCATTCGCATTGCCCGCTTAGGAGAGAAGTAAGCTTCACAAGTAGCAACACATCACCACTTAGAACCCTGAAGCCAGATATCGTTATGAGACAAAAACGATAGGAATATGTGGGGGACACGATGGCCACACGAAATCCTAAAATTCACGCTAAAATGAACAGGCGGATGTCGGATAAACAAACACAGTAACAGCTGGTAATGACATTAAATGTGTCGCGATGGTGAAATCGAAAGTCCAACCTTTGTACAGTTAGTTGTTACCTCATCATACCTACTAACTAAAGGGGGAGTAGCTAATGATACATCAAATAAGACTGTTATCGCAACCATACACGTGCCGAAGATCGTTCATCACGAGGATCAAGTATCCCAAAACCAAGCCAATTAATAAAGCCCAAAATAGGGAATCCGGTCTTAAAAGCCCAAACAAGGCATGTTAGAATAAAGCATAGACAAAGGCCCAAGTCCAAACTCAATAGAGTTCTCCCTTAAAGCGGAGGAACATTAACGAGAAAAAAAAAGTCGTGGATGGAGTTACACCTCCAAGGATGTATCTTCATAAAGAAGAGATTGTTACGAGAAACGTCTCATCTCGTTGCGCCTCACATGCTTAAGTCACGCAGAGAATTAACCAAAGTAGTCAAAGCCATGGCTTTTCACCGCTCAAAGCCAAAAGCCAGGCCAAGCCATGACATCTCGCTTCGCTTCGATCAAAGCCATACCACTACTCTGAAGCCACAAAAAACCATGGCTTTTTGCGCTTTTTTGCCGAAGCCTGAAGCACCCAAAGCGGTAACTTCATGACCTAAGAAACAAGAAGATGCATGACAAACAAGATGCATGACCAAAATATCTTCTAATGTAGTGTCAAATGTAAATATTGAATCTTCAGCTGTAATGTAAACTAATGAATCTTCTGTTGAATCTCATTATGACATTTTTATCCACACCAAGCTTGTATAACTAAGAGATCTAGAAATTGAGGATTTTTGGTTGCTAAGACTGTAAATGTAGGCTCATCTGAACCTTCAAAATTTCAAATTAAGAAATTCATTAAACCTTGAGCAAATTACTTTCAATTTAAGACCAATTTTTTTTGAAAAACCCTAGACAATCCAAATTTTGCATCTCTTCGCAAAGCATACTGCGATTGGGAATTTCTACTCGCAAAGGTTCATGTGAATTCAGATCTCTTGCTCGCATGACTCTTGAGAATATGAATGTCAAAAATATATTTGGATGGTGGATTCTTTCTATAAACATTGTATCAAAATCATAGAAATTTCAACATTTTAAGAAAAAAATTTCAAACACCACAAATTCCCACTTTTGGACAGAGTCCAGGATTTTGACCCAGTCGCAGTGGATAATGCGAGCCCAATATAGGTAGCCGCAGAGGTCTCTACGATGCTAATTCTCATTTTCGCATGATTCTTTAAATTGGGAATCTCAAAGTATTGTTTGGAAGGTGGATTCTACCTATAAACATTACTGCAAAACCATAGAAATTTGAAAATTTTAAAATAATTTGCAAACACAATTTTTTTTTACCATTTGGGATAGAGTCTAGTGTTTTAGCCAACGCAGAGGTCGCTGCGATTGGGAGTTAGGAACTCACAAAGGGTCATGCAATTGGTAAACTCCCATTAGTTCTGGTTGCTGCGATTGGTAGATCCATAGTCGCACGGTCCTGTGCGAGTGCATTCGAAGGTCGATTCCGACATCGCGATTGGTTTTTTTCTTAAATTTTGGTTTGACTTGTGTCTTCCATTGTGTTCCACCACATTAATCCCAAAATAGTGTTTCCAAAAATTTACCATGTGGCATCACACAGTACATAGGTTCCAAACACGTACGATTTAGGCAAAAAATCCCCTTGATTCCACTAGATTTCATCTCTTTTGGTTTATTATTATTTTTGATGTGAATTGGTCGTTCAAATTAAAGTTGAAAAATAATAATTTCTTGGTCTAGTTGATCAATTTGGATTATGGTTTCAACAAGTGAGAATATTATGTGCTTCTGTGTAAGTGTGTTATTTGAAACTTCCAAGAAAATGTGTGAGTTGTTTATGCAACTCAACCCATCTTCAAATCCAAGTTGCAAAATCATAGTTTTCTTTGGTCGATTTCATCATTTGAAAGAGACCACGAGCTAAAGTAGTATTTAAGAATGTTTTCTTTCACATTCTCATTGAAAAGCCACCCCATCTCCCATCTCTTCGTGATTACGAGAAAACAATACTACAAGACCAAATATATTATTTTTTACGAGTTGCATGCGTTGGATATGTTGAGGATTATTTTGTGATTGGAACTTCTGTGTAGGATAGATGAGAGAAATTAATCAGGGACCCGAGCAGAAAATTCGACAATCAAGTCAGGGACAAGAGTACGATAGTAAGTTTAGTGAAAACGCGGGAGAGTCAGAGAGGGCCCTAGTTTCTTACATTGTTACGTACTTGTCCTTGTGAAATTGAGCATGTATTATCCCCATTTGAGCGTATCTCTACCTCTGTGATCATCAATAGTCTGAGATTTATTAGTGTTCTAAAAAATGTTAGGCAGTTGGCGGACGACGAGCAGGGGACTAGTGTCAAGAAGACTAGGTGGGGGCCTAGGCAATTATTTATTTATTTATTGTAATTTTTAATTTATAAAAGTTAAGCATAATGGCATATAAATTACTTCCAATTCAATGCCAAGACACATATGAACAACGTATAAAAAAACAGTCTTAATTTTTTTTTTCAACTGGAAATAAAAAATAAATAAATTCAAAAACCCGTCCAGGAGGCTGCCTGGCGCCTAGGCCATGCCTAAACTGATTTTTAGAACACTGGGATTTATACATAGTCCCAAGGGACCATTACGTAAAGTACGCATCGTCAATATACTCACCAAATTTTTGGGATTCATAAATTTGTGGTGGTACAAGGTGGAACAATATACTGATCGATTGTGGATGCAGATACTGGTTGCTTTGCTTTTGTTTACCATTAAGTTTTCTCTTTCTCTTAGGCTACGTTTGTTTCGCCGAAAATAAATATGCAAGGAAAAGAGCCCTAGCAACTAATCTTATTTTTAGCTCTTGTTCGTGTGAGATCCTGGAAATATATTTTCAAGAATTTTATTTTCCCTATAACTTTTCATGTTGTTTAGTTGTGTCATAGAAATTAATTGTCAAATGAACAAATTTTTGTCTTATGCGGTAACAGTTGGGTTGAATGTGGTTGCAATAGGGGTTTTGATTGATTTTGTAATTGATGTGATTGTAGAAATGACAATGTACAATTGTGGTTGTAGCTTGGCCGGCATTGGTGGTGGCAGTAGTGGTTGTACCATGGTGGTTGTGGTTGTACTATATATGGTGGTGTTAATAGTGGTTCGTCGGTTGTGATATGGTGATGGTCGTAACGTAACTTATGTGATGAGGGTGGTGGTGGCGGAAGTGCTATGATGGTGGTGGTGGTTTTGCCACAGTTATAGTAACGGTGGTTATTATGGTGACCCTGGTGATGGTGGTATTAGTATTAGCGGTGGTAGTGGTGATGGTGGCAGTGATGGTCGTGTTATGGTGCTGGTAGTGGTGGTGATGGCGGTGAGGATGGTGGCGGTGGTGGTTGTTTTATGGTTGTGGTAGTAGTGGTGGTCGTGGTATAATGATGGTGGTGATGGTAGTGGTTGGTGGTGATGGTGTTGGTTCATTATGGTACAGTGGTGTGGTTCTAGAGCTGGAATGGTGAGAATAAAAAGTTAAGGAAAATCTTGAAAAATCAAGATCCCATTAAAAATTGATATGTTGATTTTCCACCTATGAGGATATTTTGTAATAAAAATTTCCAAAGATTTATAATTTTTCAAAAACAAGTATAAGAAAATATACAGTTTGGAAAATAAACATTCTGAAAAATTAATATTTATGAAACAAACACATCCTTATTTTCTTCTTCTCTTTTTCTTTCCCTCTTTGGAGCATTAGCTGTAGCCTGCTAATCATGGTTTTATTTTATTTTTTTTAATTTTCATATTTTTTCTCTACAAGATCAATACAAATATGCCCTACAATATAGAATGTGGGGGCATGCTCTAATCAATAGCCTTGAACGTAATGTGAAATAGACATTAATATGGTTGAGCTTTAACCAGGGAAGCAAAATGCAGCTCTGGACAAAGACTCTTTCCAATACTAAATTGAATAATCTCCCCCATAAATCATTAGGTTGTATTCATTCTCATTTGAAGTAAAAGTCAAATACCCTGTAGATTGAGTTGAGTCAACCTGATTCCATCATGTTTTGAGTCGACTTATTGGAGTTTCAGTAATCGTCCCTTTGTTTATTTATTTATTTCTTCAAAGAGAGGCTAAATTATTTTTAAAATATAAACGGAGAGACGTGGCAAAAAATTGGTCGTTTGATAGCTATGACTACAACAGGTTTTGCATGCATCTACACAATGCACACCAACTAATTTGTTCGTAAAACATCTTATGGTTGCTTTGGTTTTTGTGTGTGTTATGGTGGCATTAAATCCAATTCCATGAGATATCAGAAATATTGGGAGAATGAAAGAGGAGGGGATAGGAGAAGATAGGACAAAAATAAAGAGAATGAAGTTATCCATGACATCTCAATTTGTGTGAAAATCACACTAAAAGTAATCCAATAATGTTACTATATAAAAACAACACTATGACTAGACTTGGTGCTTGATTAGTCATCCAACGAGCAATTATAATCTAATTATGATGTGTTTGGAGGAAGATATACTTAACGTAACTGAAACTCGATCGATCAAGTTTCAAAACTCCAATATTTTTCTCAAAACTCAAAATAACCTAAGGGTGCTTTTGATTTTCGAAAACCTTTACATGGAAAATAAAGTTTTCAATGGAAAAAAAAAACTGTTCATCGAATTTTTTTTCCACTAATTGACTTTTCAAAGAAAAAAACTATGGTAAAGTTTTCCACCGAATTTTTTTCCGCTTTTTGATTTTTCAAAAAAAAAAAAAATCTTTTTTTCCTAATTTTCCATGATTGCAGAATTCTTTTCAATAATGAATTTATTTTAAGCCTAAGTTGTTATTATGTCAAATAAATTGAACATATGCAGAGTGCACCATATAAACATAGTAGAGACTTATAACCTATATTATACAATCTCTTATGTTTCTCAGAAGATACGACACGAGCATCAATTGCATTAAAATCCAAAAATCAATTTCATTGCAACACCATCAATTGAAAAAAGGACATTTCCATGCATTCCATATTGCAAACAAGGAAGGGGGTTTCTCAACATCCTCAACTCCCATTGATACATTAATAATACAAAAATGACCCTACAAATATTGAACAAGAGTCCAACTTATTAGGCTTAGATCATATCCATAATACAACAATACAATTCAAAACATAACAAAATCACTTATTACATCTCACTCACCACACACACATTTTTTTAACACAAGCACATACTTCAAAACAATCAGTTTGTGACTAAAAAGCTATTTCACAAAATTTTCTTGCTAAGCAACATGATCTCCTCTGCATTATTTGATCCTCATTTCAGGTGTTCTCACCCCACCACCTACAAATCCAACCAAATGGTGTAAAATGAGTGCATCATCGTCGAAAATAGATTTGGGTAGCTAGATTGACGAATAATACAAGCAAATTTAACCGAATTACCAATATGGAATTTTCCTTTCTAATGGAATGACTGTAGGAAATCATAACTTCATTCATTTCTAATGCATGTCTACCTTGTGGTCATCTCTTAGATGGGAAACCGGAAAAGGGATATCCCTTCCAACCGAGCACTCAGATCCTGCATATTGACAATTGTATGGTCTGAAGTTGCACTGAGCCTTATGCTTCAGCTTGGTGTAATAGGGAAAAATCTCTGGATAGCCAAGGGAACCATATTTGTATGGCAATTCAATGGATTCTGCTACTTTTTCTAGCACTAAACACCTTATATCTCCAAGCTCCTATCTACATGTAGGGCACCTATTGTGCACCCTCGTTTTACAAGTAGAACATAATGTATGACCATTATGGCACTGCAAGAATCCAAATTCATCACTATTAGTAAGCAATCTCATATTTTTCATCCTTAAGTGCAGTTCAGGGAAGTCAAGCAACACTCTTCTTAAGGTACATCTAGAGGCGATTTTAAGTGCGCTCTGTTCCTCAAGGGCAGTTCGGTAAAATAAAGGGTTTACTTAATCTTGTTCATTGATTATTAGCTATTGTTGATCTGGATCGTTAAATAATACCTATCGCTATAGTTCCCATGGTGGCTCTTCCAGCCGCCGCGGGGGGAAGCAAGCCGATGGGGCTTGGAGATGCTTATCCTGACGTCGCAAAGTCTCCCAAGTCGTTTCTTCAAGCTTTGGGAGTTGTTAAGAAGGTGACTATTGAGGAAGAACCAATGAAAGGAAATCATTTTCACAAGGATGGGAGTCCGGCTCTATCAATGAATAGTCTGAAGCGAAAAGATGTGAAAGGTATGTAGAATCCTTTGTTATTGTGCTTAAGTTTTCCAGTTATCACCTCTTTTTAGAGGCTATTCGAGAAACTATTCATAAATCTTGGGGAGTCATGGGGGATTTTACCATGGGTTTATTGGATCAAAGGCATGTCCTGGTTTGATTTCAGGTTGAAGAGGAAGTTAAAAAAGCTTTATCAAAGGCATCCGGGTTTTAGTCTTAGGGAGGATCCGGTTCTTGCCCTGTTGTGGGTGGATCTTCCTAGTCTTCCTTTACAATTTTCCATCCTTTATATTTGAAAGAAGTAGGGGATTCAATTTGTGCATTTTTTAGGATTGATGATAGTACTCTCGGTTTTACTAGACCCAATGTTGCCAGGATTTGTGTTGAGATGGATCTCTCTAATGAACTTCCTAATCGTATTTGGTTAGAGTTCTTCGAGATCAAGGGCTTCTGGCAAAAAATTGTGTATCCGGGTTTCAAGTATTGTGATAATTGCACTGAGGAGGCATGTAGAAAAAGTGCAGGCTTTAAGAATCCCTAGGATACGACAAATCAAGTTAACATTAAACAAGTTGAGGGGAGTCTGAAAAAACAAGAAGTAGGGATTAAAGAAAAGGGGGCTCAGCCTAGAGGCATGGATGTAAAGAAGGTCTACAAACCAGTGAAGAAAGAGGCAGGAGATAATGTGGAACAAGTTGGCACTAGCGGGACGAAAAACGACGAAGGTGTAGAGGTTGTAAGCCAAAATATTGTGCCAGCAGTTAAACAAGGAAATCCTGTTACTGTGCCAAAAAAAGATGTTCCTATGACGCAAAAGAATTCTTTCGCAGTTTTAGCAAAATTAGAGAATGAGATGCATAAGGAGAATGACGTGATTAACCAGGAAAATTGTGAAAAAGGAATTAATTTGGCTATAGGAAATCAAGTCTTGGACAAGAAACAAATTTTGGATGAAATAGGAAACTCTAGCAATACAACGCATGAGATATTGGTTGCTAATTATAGGGCGGATTGCATAGATGCAGGATATTCACCAAATGGAATTGAGAAAACGATTCTGGGAGTTGAAGCGGATGATCCGCATGTATGTGTGGTACCGGTGGAGAATGTAGCAAGATGTGCAGATTCAACTGATTGTGCTGTGGCTGTGACAGGATCGCAGCCTGCTACGGAGGGTGCTGGTGATCGCGAGGTGGTGGCCAGTGAGGTTCACGGTGCAGAGGCAGTAACAACGTCAGTGGTTTCTCCTGTTACACGAGGCATCGAGGAAGTGAACAGTGTTTCGCTAGGCCTGGCTTTGAACGAGTCAGCTGTGCTAGTTTCACACGGCTTGGAGTTGAGCGATTTGGTTGTCCTGGTGGTAAGAGAACAAGGCACTAAACCACTGATTTCTGACAGCACGAGATTTGTTCTAGTCGAGAAAAAAGAGGAATCAAAATCCAGTCCGAATATTGCGAAAACAATTTGGGAGACACTTTAGACAAGGCGATTTCCTTGTTTAAAGAGTCTCGTAGATTGTGGAGACAGAAGATGAACATTAACACCTCTGAGAGTGAAGCAGTAGATTCAGATTCTGAGGTTGGTCTGTAGGCGACATTGAGTGGAGATTTGGAAGTGTGGGCAATGTCGGAAAGAGAAATGAGTAAAAAAAAGAGTAAAAAAGTCAAGATGGCAATACTTTCGGGTAAACGTCGTTCGACAAGGCCGATTGTTCCACCCATTCGGTTTAAAAATGCTTGAGAATATTATATTTTGGATTGCGCGTGGAGTGGGTAATAGAGCCACGAGAAATAGGCTAAAATGTCTGGTTAATGAATACAAAGTTCGTATTATTATGATAGCAGAACCGATGATTGAGGCTAGCTGTTATAGGGAGATTGGGAACAAAGTTAGGCTGTTTGGTTTTACCTCCAATGAAGATGAGGGCGGGAAATTTTGGATTTTTTGGGATTCGGAGCTAACGGTTACGGTGTTGGATAAGTCGGATCAGGTCATTCATTGTCAGGTAACAGATTTGAACGCTCAGAATTATTTTATTTCCTTTGTTTATGCTAAATGCACTGTGGAAGAGAGAAGGGTGTTATGGGTGAATATGGAGCATTTTGCCATACAATGTGACTTTCTTTGGATGGTTGGTGGAGATTTTAATGCAATTGGCACTGATCAGGATAAACTAGGTGGGAATTCTCCGTCAATAATCAGTATGTCCAATTTTTCGGATTGTATTGAACAATGTGGTTTGCTTGACTGTGGGTTTATTGGTCCCAAGTTTACATGGTGTAATAATAGACGAGGGCTGGACCGTATTTGGGCAAGGTTGGATAGAGTTTTTGTGAATTGCTTATGGCAGTTTAAGTTGCCAAATATGAAAGTGAAACATCTTCAGCGCACATTTTCGGATCACGCCCCTATCCTGGCCTCGATGTCGTTGCAGCCTAGGGTGGGTTTCTCTCCTTTCAGGTTTCTTAATATGTTGACTTCGCACCCGTCTTTTGAGATGTTAGTTAAGTCAGTTTGGGAAGCACAAGTATACAACATGAGGGCACTTGATGTGGTGGACTTGAAAATAAAATCTCTTCGCAAAGCGCTTATTAAATGGAATAGAGATATTTTCGGTAATATTTTTAGCAGAATTAGAGCATTGGAGGATGAAATGAGCCAATGGGAGAATTTTCTTATTGCTGGTTGGGAGGCGAATGGCAGGAATGGTTTTAATGTGGAGGCTAACTAGGATATAAATGTATGTTGTAATCTGAGCAGATGTCAGGCTGAGTATAGAATAGCTCTTAAGCAAAAGGAATTGTATTGGTTGCAGAAATCAGGGGAGAAGGAGTTTAAGGAGGGGGATGCCTGCACCAAATAATTTTTTGCTTCAGTTAAAGCTAAACAAAAGCGAAGAGTTATTTCTACTATTACTTTGCAGTGTGGCAGGGTGATATCTGAGGTGGGGGAAATTATTAGTGAAGCGAATGGATTCTTTCAGTGACTACTTTCCACCCAGGCGCATCATGATGCTGATATTGAGTTACTAGATTGTATTCCCTCAGTCATCACTGGTTTGGATTGCGATCAGTTAGTAAAAAGTCCGTCTTTGGAGGAAGTGAGACAGGCGACTTTTGACATTTCGAGTAACAGCATTCCGGGGCCTGTTGGGTTTACTGCTGGTTTCTTTCAGTCTTGCTGGGAGATTGTTGGTATTGATCTCTGGAAAGCGGCCAATCAATTCTTTGAAGGTGAGGCCCTACCAGCGGCTTTCACGACCAACTTTATTGCACTGATCCCTAAGGTGGACTCACCAGGTTATTTTTTTGATTTCCTTCCTATTAGTCTATGCAATGTTATTTATAAAATTTTCAGAAAATTACTTTGCAATAGAATGACTTTAATTCTACAAGATATGATAGCCCAAGAATAGAGGGCATTTGTCAGTAGGGATGGCAACGAGGCGGATTTGGACAAATCCATCCCCGCCCCACTGGAGATCACGGATCCCCCAATCCGCCCTGAATATCCGTTTATAAAAAATTATAAAAACCGCCTCTGATCCAGACGGATTGACGAATATCCGACCAGCCCGAATATCCTTTGTAAAAAAAAAAATTTAATCTTCTCAACATCAGATCATTAACACCAATACTAGATCACTGAGATGGTAAGAAAGCCATACAAAAATTGTAACAAAAAAATAAAAACCCATTACTTACATGAAAGCCATACAAAAATTACAACAAAAAATCAAAATCCATTAATAATGGGACAGATTAGTGATGTTTAAAGATCTTCATATAACAAAGATCAAGAAGCTAAATATTTACAAATCTCAGATCTAAAGATCTACATCTACAGATCTCCGATCTAAGGATCTACATCTACAAATCTCACAGTTGAATCCACACACCTTGAATTGGAAGAAGTTTCATGTAGTAGGGAGGTTGAATGTTCCAAATATTGTACCTCAAGAAACCTGGTTCATTGATGATTCTTCCTACTTTTGGACCACAAACACAGACTTCATGTAGATCTTTGCTCAAAAAGCAAAATCATCAATGAAGTCTGTATTTGCTCAACGTTGATTGAAGTCGGGGAAGGAGGATCGAACTCCACCTCCTGGTGACTCTTTCTACTTTGTGCAAGATCCGAATTCGCTTTCTCTCCCTTGCGATAGAGTGGATTCCTCGAGGTGAGTAGCTTCTAAAAGTCTGTATTTGTTCTTTGAAGAAGAGGTCAAGAGGATATTGCTGCAGATGATGAGATTGAGAGAGAAGGGTAGCCACTACTATCAATTTATGAAGAACATGAATGGGATGATGATCTTCTCATTGTGATCAATTGATGAGAGATTTGCAGCTACCGAAAAACAAACAAGAGCCGCCACCTTAACCCCAACCTTTCGTATGGAGAAAGAGGCAGGGAGAAGATTAGCAAAGAGATGGAGAAAAAGGAGAAGCAGAAGAAGGAAGAAAGAGAGGCGGTGGGTTGTATTTTGAGTGCTAAGGGATAGAAATTAGGTTTAGGGTTGGTTAGTTTTTTTAAATACTGAAGGGTATATTAGTAATAATGCGGGATAAACGGATATCCGTGGGACGGATATAGCCAAATCTGCATCCGCCCCGAATATTTAACGGATTCTGTTTGGATATCCGTATCCGCCACTTAATCCGTTAAACCACATCCAAAACCGCCCCAATCAGGGGGAATGGGGCGGATATCCATTAAAATCCGCCCTACTGCCATCCCTATTAGTCAGGGGCAGGTCTATTGTGGAAAATATTGGGTTGGCTCAAGAATTGGTGCGAGACATTACTAAAAAGGTTTCAGGTGGCAATGTGGTTCTTAAGATTGATATGGAGAAAGCGTATGACAGATTGGAGTGGCCTTTCCTCTTCTCTGTTCTCAAAAGATTTGGGTTCACGTCTAGAGTCTGTCACCTTATCTCTAATTGTATTGCTAACTGTGGATTTTCGGTTTTGATGCAAGGAGTCTATAATGGTTATTTTAAATCTTCTAGAGGGTTGAGGCAGGGAGACCCACTCTCCTCGCTGTTATTTATTATAGCCTCAGAGGTGCTCAACAGAGGCTTGGTGGTCGCCTTTGTTAGAGGTGATATCTGCTATTACTATACGCCTAGACAATGTCGGCCTATTACGCATCTTTTGTATGCAGATGACACTATAGTTTTTCTCAATGGGAGAAAATCTTCAGTTATAGGCTGCATAAAGTTTTTAGAAAGATATGCCCGATCCTTGGGACAAAAAAATTAATGCAGATAAAAGCTCATTCATGGTGGAGGAAAAACCACAGTGGAACAAGTGGTGGCCGTTAAGACCTACACTGGTTTTCAGTTCACAGGGTTTCCGATGAAGTATTTGGGAGTGCCTATTTTTCAGGGAAGGTGCAAGATTATCTATTTTGATGCGCTAGTTAGCAAAATTCAAAAGCGTATTAGTGGATGGAAAACAAAATTGCTATCTTCTGGTGGGAGATTGATCTTGATTAGACATGTTTTGAGCTATATTCCAGTGTATGCGTTAAGCGCCATGTGTGTACCTCACCAAGTTATTTCTAGAATTCATAAATTATTGGCAGATTTCTTTTGAGGAGATTGCGAAGGCAGACTGAAAAAGAAATTAATTTCTTGGTAAAATATTTGTTTCCATAAGGCATAATGAGGTTTGGGGATTAGGAATATGTTTATAGTCATTTAGCGTTTTCGTTTGAAAGCCCTTTGGAAGTTGATTAATGAGGACTCGCTGTGGGCAAATTACATGAGGTGTAAATATTGGAAGGACAGGGTCCCTTTATCCTATCAGGTAGAAAAAAATAGTGTTTCGCCTCTAATGAAGGAGATAATGAAATCTAAAGTAGCTTTTGGTGGAAACAGTGTCTGGCAGATTGGTGATGGGAATTCGAGTTTTTTTTTGCGACAATCTGAAATTTAGCGAAAGTTTTCTTGAGATCATAGGATTTGGAGGTACAAGATTATTGGCTTACGATCGCAGAAGTCTGAAATGGGAATTTTGAATTGGTTAAACCTGAGTTTAGTGTTGTGGCTAAAACTCTATTTGATGACAGGATTAAGGGTGGAGTAATGAGCAAGGATTCCTGTATTTGGACCCCAGACCCGGATGGCCTCTTTAGTTCTCATTCGGTGTATGAGGTACTCCGGGACAAAAAGGACAAAATCATTCTCTTCGACAAGATCTGGTTGGCTATGTTTCCATAAAAAATCTCTGTCTTTGTCTGGAAACTATTATTTAGAGGAGTCCTAGTTGATGGGGAGCTACATCGGTGTGGGATCAGTTTAGCCTCGAGATGTTCTTGTTGTGCTTCACCGGGTGTGGAAACATTAAATCATCTTTTCCTGGATGGTAGCTTGGCTAAAGGGGTTTGGAGACATTTTGATGTTATCTTTGATGTCCATGTTAGAAGGCCGACGAAAATCGCCACAGTTTTGACAGTATGGTTTAAGTGAGCCAATAAGTATTCACAGGCGGGATTACTCTACTTCTTAACGCCTATTGTCATCATTTGGGAGATTTGGAAACAATGGTGTCGGGGTGTTTTTGATAATGGTAAGCCAAGTATTATGACTACTATTTAGCTTGTCAGGAGGAGTCTTTGCCTGGCTAACTAATTTTTTTCTCCTAAGCGGGTGAGTGAGAATAAGAAACCACTCTTGACTCTTGGTTTCCCTATCACTTCGATAATTATGAAAGGAAATAGAGTAATCTTCTGGACTTTTCGTCAGGAGGAATTCGTGGCACTGAATGTGGACGGTTCGTCTAGGAAGAATAAGGCGACAACTGGCATTATTATAAGAAACAGTTCGAGCAACTGTTTAGTGGCAAAGCAAGTTGTTCTAGGAGAAGGATCAAACAATCATGCGGAGGTTCGAGCAGTTATGGAGGGTTTTATTCTGTGCAGTAGGATGGAATTTTCAAAGGTTTTATTTCAAACGGATTCCAAAATTGTGCGTGGTTGGTTCTATGAGGATTTAAAAATTCCTTGGCTTATGAAATATGATTGGCGGGAGATTAAGAAACGGGTATCTCATATGGAGGTTGTTTGTGTTCATATGCTTAGGGAAGCTAATGCGGTGGCGGATGCTTTGGCGGATAATGCTCAGAAGGAAGGAGTAACTTGAGAATTTAAATCCTTGGATCTTCCGAACAGGATTGCTGGACTGGTTCATTTAGACAAGATTCGTACGCCGTATATTCGTTTTCCTAAATGATTTGGCGTTGTAAGGGATTTTCTTTGCATGATATTGTGAAGATTCAGGATGATGCGTTAGCATACAGAGCTCAGTTTCAGTGCTTGATCAGGCTGCGTTCGAGTGAAAGTTGGGTGTAGCAGGTTTGGCTGTGTTGCGGTTTCTGCTGTTAAGGTTGTGGTTGTTGTGTTTGTTGTTATTGCTGCAGGTGCGCAAGCTGCGTTGCTTGGTTGTTTTGGACAATCTGACGCAACTCTTGGCTGGTAATTGCGCAAGCTGGTACGTGTATGCATGTTGCAAATTGCAAGTTGCAGGTTTTTGCTTGGTCGGTGCTTGCAAGTTGCAAATTTTTGTGCTTGCAAGTTGCAAGTTCAGTTTGCAAGTTATGGAGCAGCGCTTAAGTACTTGCCAATTGGCTCATCAAGTATTTGTCTTAGGCCTCATCCTTGGTGTATTAGGCCTGTTTTAAATTTTGCTTTTTGTTATGTAGGTTTCTTGGTGTTAGGCCTTATTGAGTAAGGCCTAAATCACCCCTAAACCTTGGTGATGAAGATCTTTTGATCAAGGTAAGCTGATCAAGGTCTTATTTTCTTGGTTTGTTAGGACAGTTTCTTTCCTGGACTTAGAATTTTGTTTAGCCTCAAGGATTGTTTCCTAGTATTTATTCGGGTAAAGTTGTCACGTACCCCCGATAGGTGTACAAGAATTTTTGATCAAGTAATAAAGGTCTGGCATCCCATAGTTGCCCCTCCCCTCCGGAGGTTTAATTAAAAAAAAGTGCAGTTCAAGAAAATTTTATATGAAAAGAACTCAAGCATAAAAGAGTCAAAAAGATAATTATGTGAGATCCATATACTAGGTCGAGAAAAATGAAACAAAATAAAAATTAGAAGAAACAAGTCCAGCAGATTCTGTAGAAATAAACAAGATGAGTTCAGGAAAGTACTGCTCCAGAAACTTCAATAAAATCCATGACATTGATGCTAAAATTTTGTTTTCAATAATCTAGTAAAAGAAAACCCGAAGACATGCTTAACAATCAACATGTTTCTAGACTGTCTGGGACTAAGAAAAATGAAAAAGATGTAACCAATTGACTAAACCAATTCAAAGATAACAAATGAAGATCTAAGACACTGAATCCATTATAAGAAAACTCATAGATCCAAGCATATACTTGGTGTCCATCAATTGTAGCTCAGTTGGTCGGACATCCACTCTCCTTGTGAGAGGTCGCGGGTTCAAAACTCACCAGTTAGAATTTTGTGAGTTTTCGCCCGATTATTAGCCTTTGGGTATTGAATGCAGCTGCTTAGATGGATTGGACCGGAGGGAAGCGAAAGCGAGTCTTCATGCAAGGTAGAGGCGATGGACCTAAGTGAAAGCAAGTCTCTATGCGAGATGGAGGCGACGAGGATATTAAGTGGCAACAATATTGTAGCCTTCGGGTCTGGTTTGGTTAACCCTATAGGGTTAGTCATGTAGCCTTCGGGCATAGATTAATAAATAAATAAAAAGGGTCAATGACCCAATTTAAAAAAAGAAAAGAAAAGAAGAAGCATATACTCGGTGATTATCTACAAGGAAATAAACATACATCTACCAAAGAGTTATAAGCCCTATTGTCATCTAAAATATAAGAAGTCACAAAATTTTAAGCAGCAAATTATGCTTATATAGAGTCTACTCATGCATCAGCACACTATCTGAGATTAGTCACCAATTTAATTAATATAGTGATTGTCAAAGTTGACTAACAACAATTGTTTCCCTATTGTAGTGCTATTCATAGGAAACATTTGACAGTCCATCAAATTATTACCTTCCATTGTTAAGCCTGAATCCATTGATGGCTGCTCTGAAGGAACTGGAACGGGGAGGCACCAAAGAGTGACTTGCTGATCGAATGTGGGCAAATAATCTGGTGTGTTCATTGGAGTTTCTGATCGAGAAGCATCAGACTTTCTGCCCTGCTTGAAATTCATAAGTACGCTAAAACAATTATCAGGCCCTTCTATTCGTTCTGGAGAGGACCTGCTGCAAAGGGGTCAGAGCAGAATAACCAAAAAGAAAAGGAAAAATATAAAACATAGTCCAAGGACTGTAGGCTGCATTTAGTTAGGGAAATCTACTTCCCTTGAAAATAGGCCAGGTTTATTGTTCAATCTTTTCATGCTACAATGATATTTGTCTTTGTTTTGGCCAGAAATAAGAATTTAACTAAATCACACCGTGTGTTTGTTTATGATATAATTATTTTTTCTATGAGGTAAATTATGAAACAAAATCTTACTATTTCCATATCAGTTCTTTATACAGCATGCTGAAGATTGTAATCCATGGAAATTAGCCATTTTCCCCCATCCAAATTCTTAGAAACCAAAGACAGCCAAATTGTCGGTCTGTTATCACTACACCAAATTTGCATTTTTGTAACAACCTCCAAAACAATAACTTTTGAACTGTAACAGTTCACCAATAATTTCAAGTCAAAACTAAATTCAGTCAAAAATGAAAACAATTTCACAAAAAAAGTGATACAATAAATTGGATCACCATGAATAGTATCACTTGTAGCATCATACTCTTCATGGTGATAAAATTATTGTATTACTTTGTTTGTAAAAATGTGTAAAATTGTTTGGTGGACCTCAAAAGTAATACTATTTTGAGGGTTGTTACAAAAATGTCGATTTGATGTAGTGTATGTTAGATTTTCTATTTACTGGGGAAGAAGCTTTGAATACTCCCTCTAGGTAATACACTGGAGGGAGGATGGGAATCGTCTTGGTGTGTAGTAAGTTTCCCAGAAGGTCAATGTTTTGAATGCTCCCCTTTTGTACCAGATAGGAAGAATACAAAAGATGAGTGAAATTAGGTGATCCTTTCAAATTCAGATGGGGTCGCATTCATTCTGTTTTAAGATCACATGGTGTGATCTTAAAATTTCATGTTTTTTTTTTTGGCACAAATGCATGTGAAAGTTTTGCCGTAGGTAGGTAATTGTACATAATTGTGAGACCCTGGAGTGGGCGGACCTGAGGGTGAGGGTTGGAGCCCAATAAGCCCAACAGGCCCGAGAGAGGTTGGACGAGCTACAAAGGGGTACATAGTCTCACATCGCCTGGGTGCGGAAGGGGGATGTGCTATATATCTGCGAGGTTGGATCCCCATAGCAAGAGGCATTTTAAAGCCGTGCGGGCCGGTTGGGCCCAAAGCGGACAATATCTTACTGTGCGGATCGGGTCATTACAATAATGTTGTGTAAAAATGTAGTGATTGAACCTCAAACCTAATTACTGTCATTCTACTAAACCAGCGGGTTTAGTCTAAAATACCATTGAAATCCGTGATTTGAAAGAATTATGTGTTGGATGGCGATGCACAAAAGCCCATGGGGTATTACTTTAGAATGTCATACAACTCTGATTTCATGGTGTTTCGGGCATGGGTTGTTTCAGTTGCGGTATTAGTTATAAAACACCGATTTCATGGTGCATGTTTCTGGCATGGGTTGTTTCAGTGACTTGCTGACCCATGCTTTTCGCAAGTTATTTACTAAGGAGAACGTTGGCACCATCGCGTACACCGCTTCTTTCTTTTATAACAATGAAAGGTATGTTAACCAGTTCAAATGAAATTGGTTATGGAACCATAAGCATGAAAATAAACCTTCAAAGATGAAATTTGATTTTTGTGCCTATGCATTGGAAGCACTGGAGCTCAACTTATGTGTTAACATTTTATGTACTTGGTATTCTTTCTTTGTAAAAGCTATTATGCAATACCTAGGTAACCAAGTCTCATTGCACTTGTGCGGGGAAGCCCAACTAAACACAATTTTACAACCAATGCAAAAGTCTCTTTTTCAACCACTGTGGGAGAAAAGCTTCTACAACTTTCCATCCTCGATTTTTCACTGAACAATCAATTTCATGGAAATGGAAAAACCATTTCAACAGTATCGACGTCAATGGAGCAGAACAAATTCCAGAATAGCTAGCCTAAATTGTCATTCAATCAAAGTTAAGCTAAAAATGACCCGAAAATAGTAACTCCAGGAGAAGTTACAACGACAGAGAGAATTCATAAACGGAGCACGTGAACAACCATAGGCTTGCACTGATGTACTTTGTTACACCAGAGAGTGAGAAAAAATATACAAGTGGTAAGCTTGTATAATTCATTTTGGGAGGTTGTTTGTAGTTAAGCAATGAAGTCATGCTAAGGGTATAGCGTTGGTGATGTTAGACACCTTCATTCAATCCTTCCATCTGCCCCCATTTATGACGAACGTATGCTTTTGCTTCCCTTCCCTTTAAATCTCATCCTCCCTTCCTTCCTTCTCCAACTATATCCATCCCCATCCCTCCCCCCTAACTCCTTCCCTTCCATTATATTGTTCCCCTTCCATTCATCACCGAACTCAAAACAAACAACCAAATATGGCACCAGCTTTGCCAGACTTCTCAAACTCAGTGAAGCTCAAGTATGTAAAGCTAGGCTACCAGTACCTTGTCAACCACATCCTAACCTTCCTGCTAATACCCATCATGGCAACAGTTTTCCTAGAAGTCCTACGTTTAGGTCCCAATGAAATCGTAAACCTTTGGGCCTCTCTTCAGCTTGATTTGGTCCAAATCTTATGTTCTTCCTTCCTTATTGTTTTCATTGGTACCGTATACATCATGAAGAAGCCTAGAACTATATACCTTGTTGACTATGCTCTCTACAAACCTCCGGTTACTTGTCGTGTCCCCTTCGCTACCTTCATGGAGCACTCTAGGCTCAACAATTTGGCTGACCCCAAGAGCGTTGAATTCCAAATGAGAATTCTTGAACGTTCTGGCCTTGGTGAAGAAACCTGTTTACCTCCTGCAAACCATTACATCCCTCCTAAGCCTAATATGGAGGCTTCAAGAGCTGAGGCAGAGCTTGTAATCTTCTCAGCTATTGATACTCTAATGAAGAAAACAGGCCTCAAGCCAAAAGATATTGACATACTAGTTGTCAATTGTAGTATGTTTTCACCTACACCGTCTTTGTCCGCGATGGTGGTGAATAAGTATAAACTCAGGAGCAATGTTAGGAGTTTCAATTTGTCCGGAATGGGGTGTAGTGCTGGTCTCATTTCGATTGATTTAGCGCGTGATTTACTTCAGGTTCACCCGAACTCGAATGCGTTAGTCATCTCTACGGAGATCATTACTCCCAGCTATTACAGTGGGAAAGAAAGATCAATGCTGCTACCAAATTGCTTGTTCCGCATGGGTGGTGCTGCAGTCCTAATGTCTAATAAAAGAAAAGAACAAAAACGGGCTAAATACAATTTAGTCCATGTGGTTCGCACTCACAAAGGGGGAGATAATAAGGCGTTTCGGTGTGTGTATGAAGAGGAGGATGTTCAAGGGAAGAAAGGGGTGTCACTGTCTAAAGATCTCATGGCTATTGCTGGTGAGGCTTTGAAATCAAACATCACCACAATTGGGCCTCTTGTGCTTCCTGCATCGGAGCAGCTGCTCTTTCTCTTCACACTTGTTGGTCGAAAACTTTTTAACCACAAATGGAAGCCTTACATTCCTGATTTCAAACTAGCTTTTGAGCACTTTTGTATCCATGCTGGTGGGAGGGCTGTTATTGATGAGCTGCAAAAGAACCTACAGCTCTCTGCTGAACATGTTGAGGCATCTAGGATGACTTTACATCGATTTGGGAACACATCCTCATCGTCCCTTTGGTATGAACTGAATTACATTGAGGCTAAGAACAGGATGAAGAAAGGTGATCGTGTGTGGCAGATAGCATTCGGAAGTGGATTCAAATGTAACAGTGCTGTGTGGAAGTGCAACCGAACGATAAAAAATCAGGCTGATAGTCCTTGGTCTGATTGCATCCACAAGTACCCAGTACACATCCCTGAAGTGATCAAGCTCTAGACCAATATTATCTTACATGCCTTTGCTCAATTTCTTTTCTTCACTAGATGTATTTTCATTTGTGAATTTTTCTCTTAAATTTATCAAAGATACCCAGCATGCTTTTTATGTATCAAATAAAGGAAGGACAGACACATCAATTCAACTGAGAACTTTTGAATAATCATAACATGTGAAGGTAGTTGAGTTTATTCAAAATCTACCACACAAATGGTTGAAGATTGAGTTCACCTTTATTGATTGGCAGTTGTATGTAGAGGCTCTAGTGTTTATTACATTTAGCATATTGGATGTGGGGCCTGAAACCTCTGCATCTAATAGATGCTGAGCCGCAACAGGTGTTTAATGGGGTTGATTGGTCCAGATGGTCATGCATTATTCAATGGCATGGGGTTTGCTATAACACATTGAATGGGTAACCAGAAGCTCTAAATCATATTGGGTGAAAACAAAATGGGCTCTGATTCAATAATCAAATCCCAGTATGGGACTGTAGGTTTCACAGATTTGGAAAATGATGTATGTTCATCTCTCTCTCTCTAATAATAAATTTTATTAATGGCACTCAACCAATGTATGAAAATGTAGTTTTGTGTCAAAATCATGAAAGCCTTTTACAGGAATTTGAGTGCTTACTTTGAAGAAATTTAATCCATTTATTGATGGGGAAAAAGAGTGTAAATGCAGTGAAAAATACATTGCATTGCAGAACCATATATCATCTTCTCCTGGTGCAGTCTACCTAGATTCTAGTTTTCCCTGCAGTAAATGAATATAAAATTGGCCTTAATTTGTTGTTTAAGATTGAATTGATCGTACAAAAAATAGTGTAGATTATTCTGACTATTTGTCTATCATCTCTTACATGCCAAAAAAAAGGTTATTTTTTTTAATAAATTGAATTTTTGTATCTGACTTTAAAGCGGTATACAAGGGTCATTTAAAAAGTTATCTGGTGCTATTATCATTTGTGACGACAACAAGTCTAGAGAGCCAGGCCTTGATGCCAGGAGTGCGCCTAGCCTGCTGTCCGAAAAAAAAAAAGGCAAAACAACAAAACCCAAACCCTCTCTCAAACCTCTTCTTAGAAGAAGATGGCTTCTCCTCACCATGAACAACAAAATCCAAACCTTCTTTTTGATGCTTTGTACTGTCAAGAAGACAACTTGGATGAAGAAGAAGAAAAAGGAGAGGATGGGTTAGTAGTAGAGAGTGAAAAAGAAGAGAGTTACAATCTTAAAGGAATAATAACTTCGTCATCAACAACAACAACCCAATCTTCTTCTCAACTACCCTTTTGTTATTAGAGCAAGACTTGTTTTGGGAATATGAAGAGCTTCTCAATTTGATCTCTAAAGAACAAGAAACACATCAAGTGATAAGGAATTACTTAAAATCGGATTCGAACTTGTTGATGGCTAGACAAGGGGCTGTTGAGTGGATGTTGAGGGTGAATGCACACTATGGCTTCTCACCTCTCACTGCTGTTCTTCCAAAGTTTCAATCTTTTTACATGGATGTTTTTGTGTGTTTTAGGCGGAGGAAACAAAGTAAGGAAAGAGAGTGATTAAAAGAAAAGCCAAAACAACAAAACCCAAACCCTCTCCTCAACACGTATTGGACAGCAGGCCTGGCGCACTCCTGGTGTCAAGGTCTAGCTTTTTAGACTTGTTGCTTTGACGAACATGAATGTACTCCATTCACTGTTTCTCAAGCACAAGTTCCTTATAGTAGTGAGGCGAATTGAACTTCGTTTCTACTTTTTTTTTAGCTAATATATTCTACTCCTTCAAAGTTCGTTTGAGGAACCAAACCTTTTATTCTGGGTACTTCCAGTCAGTGTTCTAAAAAGCGCTAGGCGGTGGGCGGGTGGCGAGTAGGTGCCTAGCGCCCATGGGCCTAGGCGGCACTTAGGTTTTGTATTATAACTTTAATAATTTACAAAAGTTAAGCATAATATCTTATCAATTACATCCAATTTAATGTCAAGATACATATACAAAATTTAAAAACATGAAAAATTAACAATCATGAACAAAATTTATTAAAACTCAAATGACTGAAGTTGGTCATGATGGGTACTTTATACAAAGTTGAATTTGTGGACAAATATCCAAACCTACTCTTTTATTTTTCTTCAAATTGCATGAATAACCTCAGTCATGTTTGATAAAATCTACATTACTAAAATTGGTACCGGTAGATCCTTTGAGAATTCCATTAAGTAATTGCCCTTTGCTACATTTAGACATATACTGAATAAAAAAAAATTAAATTGTTTATTTCTAAAAAAGAGGAAAGAAAAGTAAAATAAAAACACGATCAACCTTATTAAAAAAAAAAAAAAAAAACTCGCCCAGACTGCCTAGACCCCGTCTAGGCCACCCAGACCGCCCAACCATTAATCTGGGTTTTTTTCTACCTTCTAGCGCCTAGGCGCCGCCTAGGCCGATTTTTAGAACACTGCTTCCAGTAGATACAACGAATCTCTTTTGAAAAACATGAATGGTTCCAATTCATGGCAATTATAATGGAAGTCGTATGGGCAACCAAAAGTAAGTGTTTTTGAGGGGGAAAAGTGGTCTATCCACAAAATTAAGTCAAAACTAGCTTTTATTTTAGGGTTATTTTCCATTTGGCTCCCATTAGTTTATAGCTATTCCATTTTTACCCCCAGTTGTTTTTTTATTCCAGTTTAACACCCATGATTGTGTGTTCAAATTCCATCCAATTTTTTTGAAAAGACAAATTTACCCCTACTTAATTTTTAAAGCAAACGAAGACTTTTTTTAAATCCCACTCTTTCAAATCCCCTCACTCTCTCAGCAATCTCTCTCCTCCTTCACATTAACATGGTAACATCAAATAGTATTTTTTTTATGAAGCATAATGTATATATTATAATCATAATAAGTGCCCAGCAGAGGTGGCTAGCTCGTGAGTTTCCAAGTTTAGCTTGCGAAGGATATAATTACAATACCAGTCTTTATTAACAGAAAGTAAATTTCTAATACAACTAATAAGCGGCCTCCACATCCAGCACAAATTGTTTTGATCATTCTGTTGTGTTGTGCTAAGTATTGTCACCAGAGAGCCAAAGTCTCCAAGCAAAACCCTTGTTCACCATTGTCTTTATTGGGCAAGTAGGAGAGATGCCTCTGCCACCCAACATTCTACCATAGAGCTATCAAACATTTTGCCTAAAATTGAGGAGGACACCTTGGCTAGGACTCTGCCACCGTCGTCCACCGCGGAAATACCTATGGCTCATTTCTGGGAAGAAGCAAAAAAGCAAGCATCGCAAGTAACCACAATCATTCAATTGATAAGCACTAGGGGTGGACAGTGTGTGTTAATGTTGTGGTTTCTAGCCACTTGGAGTTGTAAGTGGATCTTGTGGATTCTGGAGGTTTGGGACGTTGTAAGGGGGGTGGGTGGGAGGTTGGATTGTTTGGGGGTTGGTCTATGATGCTATCTTGGTTGGGGGTGTTGATATTTAAAGTTGTGATAGCAGTTTCCAAGATCTGATGGCAGGAAAGTGTTTTCATATTTTCTTGATCAAGGTGTGGCACTTCAAACCATTGTTTGGCTCAGGATGTCCAGGTGGTGTTAAGGGAGATGAGGAATTGATCTGTCATGAATTTAATCTTTCGAAATATGACATTATTATGGACATGCCAGATTGTTTTGATAACTGCCATAAATTGTGATAACATCTCCTCAGTAACCAAAGGGTGAGTTTTGGTCGTATCTCATATGAACCGGAAGGCATAAGTTATCGTAGCATTGGGGGAGGGGAGGGCGATTGGCCAGTTGATAGGAAGTAGAGATAGTTACCATAATCTAGATATGACTGAGCACATGTAGAAGAGGTGTAAGGCATCTTCACGATTTTTGAGACAAAAAAATACAATAGTTATCCATTGGTACGTGGATGCGTTGAAGGTTTGACATTGTAGGGAGTAATTCCAGTGCAAGTCTCTAGAGGAGGATCACCTCGCTAGTTAGGGCTTTAATCCGCCAAAGCACCCGATACATTTTGGGGGAGAGGGTGGGAGGTTGAGGGCAGGAAGTTAGCGGTTGTGTCGCTTCAGCAACATTTTACATGTAAGAAGTAATGATTGAGTAAACATGAGAACTGTATTATTTGTGGGGAAGATAAACAAATTCAAACTATGATAAGTTTTAACTAAAGGGTGCCATCATAAACAACATATTGTGTAAAAAAAAAGTCTCATGGTAGCACATAAAATAAACATGTTTGAACCTCTATGCCTCCACCATGAATAATCTTTGAACTTATGTATATACCATGTTAGCAATGTTATTAGAAAACCAATCAAGCCCCTCATACAACCCCTCACCAGATAGGCTTTTAATTAATACCCAAAACCACATAACAAAAAAGATGAATGAATGCAATGCACAATAATGAGCCGAGTTTCATCTTTTTCAACAAAGTTGAAAGAAGTAGGTGGTAGCTTTTGAAAAAAATCCAGACCTCTAGCGATAAGTGTGATTCGAGATGAAAGTCTCACCAAACAACCAAAGGATGAAGAGATCTCTGAGTAAAAGGACAATATATGAAAAGATAGCAATAACAATTCATAGATAGATAGGGATCTCTTCCCTAGCCAGTCTATACATGTGTCTATGGGTGTCATTTTTTTATGACTTGAATAGTGTATAGTCATGGCATGGCATGAAGGGAGAGAAATGTGTTTGGGAGTGTCTGTTGTTTAGTCAAACCGATAAAAAAAAAGTGAAGGCTTTATTACAGAAGAAATGAGAGAAGAATATGAATAAATGGAAAAATATTAGTATTTTATGTTGTGCTATTGTATAATGTACATAAGAGAATAGAAAAGCCCAAAGGGGGCGGAGTAAGTGGTGATTGAGGGATCTTTCAACATATTGCCCGGGAGTCATAGGAGAGGTTTTAGGTTTCAAAAACACATGCACATACAGAGACGTACAAGGGTAAGTTTGTCTTTTCAAACAAACTAGATGGAAATTGTTAGTCATCATGGTTGAACACACAATCATGAGTGTTAGACTAGAATACAAAAACTAATGGTGGCTAAAGAGGTATAACAATAAACTAATGGGGCCAAATGGGAAATAACCCTTTATTTTATAGTTTTGGCAGTCCCAACTACTTGGGAATAGTAGGTCAACTGAAACTTGTGAGCATGAGTGTTCAGCTAATCCTTTAATTATCTTACCCCTCATTTTTTCTCATATGAAGAGTGGATTAAAATTGAGATGGATTATTTTTTTTTTGCAATTTTACAACCAGCGAGATCAACTTTTAGGTTTGCGTTATCAGGTTTTTGTTATTCAGGCTATCCACATGAAAATAAAGGAGTATGTTGTTAGCGGGCTCTGGGTCCACTGTACATAACAACGATATTATTATCAACTTAAACACCTGTAGCACTGGCTCCCCATTTGGGCATTCGAGTGTGGGGTTTTACCCAAAAGGTTTCATTGCTATAAGGGAGTGGACCACTTCTTTATAACTTGCTTGACAACTCAACCAATATACGAGATATATGACTATTCAAGCCAACACAATACCAACAATCTCCATACTTGCTTTGATACCACTTTGTTGGGAAAACAAAACAAACAACCATAAAAGCAATTCACCAATGGAAGTATTCAATTCAATATGCCAAACCAATATTCAGTGCAAGCAAATAATTAGTTCAAGGAAATAAAAGTAAAAGACACCAAGATATACGTGAAAACCTTTAAACGGAGGAAACTACTTAGCTCCCCCTCCCCCCCCCCCCCCCCCCCCCAAACATATTTCTACTTTTTTCCCCTCTAAACTTCATATTTGACACATGAGGAAACCACCATATATAATTGGGTCCACCACTATCTCATAGGTTCAACACCCATGCATGAAACTCAACAAATCCCCCTCTAGGCCATAAAGGAGTACCATAACTCAAGTACTGCAGAACACCACTTAGCAAAAATCATGTTTATCTTTCAGAACCACTTTTTTCATCCTGTCGAAAGGATTCTCACTAGTGTGAAACTTCTCAACTTGGAAATAATTCTTCTGAAGTACATCACATATTCGTTGGTAATGATAATCTATATGCTTGTACACCCATGACATGTGGCTTTCTTGCTACCACAATGACTACCACAATGCACTATATATTTCTTTTGATTCACACCCAGTTCCTTAGAAATATTTTCAACCCTAACGTTTCTTTCGGGGGTTTAGTAATGCCAATGTATTTTTCTTCAGTCAATGACAATATACAACTCCCCCTATAAAAGGGAATACATAACTTGAAGTAGACATTTTCTTGTCAAAATCACTTGCCATATCTGCATCTATGAACCATTCCAATACTACTCCTGAATTACCAATGCATAAACAAAGCCTTGAAGTACCTTTCAAATATCTCAAAATCCATTTAACTGTTGTCCAATATCCTTTTCCTGAATTATTAAGATACCTACTCACAACATCAATTGCTGAAGCAATTTCTAGCCTTGTTCATACCATCACATACATCAAACTCCCCCCCCCCCCCCCCAGCAGTGGAGTATGGAATTTCTATCATCTCATTCTTTTTCTTCACTAGTGGTAGGAGACATCTTGGCACTTAACTTGAAGTGATTAGCAACTAGAGTGCTCACGTAGCATCCTTCATGTCATAACTTTCAAACACTCATTGATTATATTTTTCTTGTAACAACCACAACTTCTTAGTTTTTTTTATCATGAACAATCTTCATTCCCAAGATGTGTTGAGCTGGCTTCAAGTCTTTCATATCAAAAGACAGACAAATCCTTCAACCTGTCAATATATCAACATTTTTTTCCCACAATTAACATATGATCAACATAAAATAAAAGAATAGTGAATCTATTGGGCACTATCTATTATAAACACAACATTTAGAAGTGGGTCTCTTGTATCCATGACCAACCCTAAATGAGTCAAACTTCTTATACTGTCGCCTTGGCTCCTATTTCAGCCCATACGACTTTTCTTCAATCTGTAAACCATGTATCTTTCCCTTTCACTTCAAAAGCCTCTGATTGTGTCATGTAAATTTATTCATGCAAATCCCCATGAAGAAACACATTTATAACGTCTAACTGCTCAATCTCAAGATATGGGCTAGTTGCAAGACTCAACTCCACTCTAACAAAGAACATCTTCAATTATAGTGAGAATAACTTATTGAAGTTTGATGTCGATTCCTGCCATCCTTCCTCGCTGCTTACCTAGACCTGCACAGGTAGCACATGTGAGCCAAGGACAACCGTGTGGCAGCCGATGGCACTCTTATGCTTAAGTTAGATACAACTTAAGAAAGGCTTAAAGCTGTAAATTGGTATTTTGTAGCGTACCTTAAGTTCATCGACTTTATCTCCCTTTTATAGTATAGTAGAAGTCCTTGTTCGGCTAGGCCTTTGGTGGCATAGTTTAGGGAAAGAGATTTTGCTGGAGATTATTTCCTGTTTGGGAGCTGTCCATGTGGGATAGTTTCCCTACATGTCTTGTGCTTCTAGATCTGCGGGAGATGTATCTTTTTTTGAGTGGTGTCCATGCAAGGAAATTTTCTTGCATGACTTATACTCTAGTATTTGTTTCCTAGTCGGAACCGATGTACTACTAGCCTGCCTATCTTGGGTCGATCCCCTAGATACTTGCCTTATCACGACTTACTCTTGTCGTATCAGGGCTTATGATTATTGGGCTTGATCGTGTGACGTGTGGGCTTTTAGTGGCTCTTTGCAATTTAGGTCCAACATTCTAGAATCTGCCAGTAATGGGCTTGATGCTGTCTGAGCCTCGTTAAATTATGCATGCAATCAGGCCTAATTTGTTCTGGTGAAGAGATTATCAAGACACATGTACGATGCTGATCAGAGGACTGTTTGATGTATCATCAGCTACTCCCCCGAGTTAGTGGGTCGTCTTATCGATCCACTAGGTCATTTCATGAAGCTATTGTTCAGTCATGATGATTAAGTCTAAGTTGTTTCCTCGAGTGACGAGATTCATTAATTGGGCGTGCTCCAGCTTGAAAGAAGGAAAGACAGGAGTTCAGTTTTCTATATAGATCTCCTGCCTGTGGAGTGTAGTCCCATTACTCTTTCGATCTCAGAGAGTCTGCTTTGCTGTCTCTCCTTCTGTGCTTTTGACTTTGCTTAACCTTGGTATTTCAAAGTTTGTACTATCTTTCATGGCGGGCCGGAATCAACTTTCTGGGGAACTATTCACTAAGGGCCGCAAGTTTTTTTAGGAGAGGTTGCTCTCTAAATCTGATCTGGAAGTCCTTCATAAGACATAGGGGATTCCCGATGATCTGGTGCTCGACACTTTGAGCGCGGTCTAACGTCGTTGTCCCCTCTTGAGGGGTTTATCTATCTTCATCGAGGTATGCTTTAATCGGGTGTCCGCTTTCCTGTTATCAAGGAGAATGAGAGTTTATGTCGTACCTCGGTGATAGCCTTATATATGATACATTTTAAGCAACTAATTTTATATTTGTTATACCCAAATATCTAATAAAAATATCTCATTATGTGCATGTTGTGTATTTTGTAGAAAATCAAGCACTAATCTCAAATCATACACAAAGTAACACAATAAGGCTAAGTTCAACAACTAAAAAGCTCATTGGAAGTTCACACATGCATTGTCAAGACTAAAGATCTTTAAGCCCAAGACCCATGAAGTCACGCCCACAAAGGATCATCATCTATGGTTCTCGAGGATATCAACTTGAAGATTTGGACATCTACATAGAAACTTCATCATAGCCAAAGAATCTCTAAAAACTCCACTATCTATGCTCAGATTTGGATTCCGTCACTTTTACACTCCACCTTATTTCAAATTTACACTATTCCATGTCTTTACTTCATCACTTTTACACTTCACCTTATTTCACTCCAACACTCCACCTTCCACCCTATTATCTCTACACATAAGTCTCACCCTTCTTCATCTATAAATACCCCACACATGAACACATTTTGAAACACTTTGAGGGAGAAATAGTTGTAGTTTAGAAAGAAATAAGTGGAGGGAATGCCTAGAGCTTAACATGTTTGGCTTACATCTCACCTTAGGGTGTGGGTGAGCCCATGGGAGGATAGCTCCAAGATGGTTCTCTTTTCTTTAATTTATTTCCAAGTTTATGTATTAGAGAAGCAAGTAGTTAGATTGATCTTGTACCTTGATTATGTCATGAACCAATGAGGTAAGTTAGATGTTTTGTGTTTCATCATATGAATTCAATTCATGTTTTCCTCTTGTACTTCTTAAGTTTAAGATTAGATAAGTTTCTATTATTGCAATTTCTCTAACAAGATCCTACTTATAATGTTTACATATTATTAGTCTAAGTTTCATTTTGATTTGTTAGATATTTGGTGTTTCATTTAAGTAAGGATTCCTTGTATGCTTTTAAATCCACATTTGATTCTTAGGTTACTAATATAATTAAAGCTTGAAATCAATTTGCTCATAAAGCCATATTCTCCATCCTAAGGTGAGATGAGAATCTACCTTAGGTTGTGTTAATGAATTTGGAATGATTAATCTAAGAGTGGCCTAAAGGTGTCATCTACTCATGATGGCAATTCAAAGCCTTAATTCTCATATTTAAGTTTTACTTTGCATTTTTTATTTAACACTTCGCCAATCATTTCTTTTCTGACTAGGTTAAGTTTCAAAAGAGATTTAAAAATTAGTTTTTCGAATTTTATAGCTCTCCTTGTGGGATTCGACCCGTACTTGCCGTTATCTAACTAAATAGATAACTGTGCACTTGCGGTAAGATTTGAGCTCGATAAAAAATTTGGCACCGTTGCCGGGGAGAGCAATGGAAAATGAGTTTTAAAATCAATTTTGAATGCTTATCACTAGTTTAGTTTAGGTTCATTTACATAGTTTAGGTGCATTTGAATTATTTGTTAACATCTTGTAGTCTGGAAATTCTAAACATCTTCATGTTTACATTTTTTGAGCATCTAATGTTTGCTGTTTAAATTTTTTCAATTTTTTTGATAAAAATTCATGATCTAAACTTTCATGGACAACTTTCCATTTGTTCATGGATGAAAGGTTAGTGAGAAACGAATTTTTGAACTTTGATTACCTATGCTGGAATTTGTCTATCGTAGATGACTGATGTTTGGACACATGTTCTGGTGATTGAGAGTTATGTTTTGTGTGTTTCCAAATTCTTAATGTTCTACATCTTGTCTAGTCTCTAAATCATCTTTTAAATTTCAATTTGGATAACTGGTCGAAACAAAATTTGAATTCTCGTAGCAGATACACAATCTGGACAATGTTTTGTTCACTTCAACTTTTCGCTACTTTCTGCATCCAAATGAATTTTTAAAATTTTCTAA
Source organism: Berberis vulgaris (assembly GCA_963556465.1). Taxonomy (NCBI): domain Eukaryota; kingdom Viridiplantae; phylum Streptophyta; class Magnoliopsida; order Ranunculales; family Berberidaceae; genus Berberis; species Berberis vulgaris. The sequence goes on along the minus strand of OY747129.1, from coordinate 53,917,155 downwards.
TAAAATTTTGGTTTGTTAGCAATCCAGGAAAATTTGTAGATTTGAATTTCATCAAGTATTTAACTCTGCATGGTTTTTCAAAGTCGATCTATCAGTTCTTGAAATTTCTAGCAATGTATTCTTTTGCCAAACTTGAATGGTTTTAAAAAATTTGGTTCTATACTTTGTTTTTGAAGATTTTAATCATTTTCTTATGGTATAAATTTCAGGGTTTGTGCATAAAGGATACTTGGAGAGGAGCTTTGGTGAACTTAGTGAACAATGGAAAACAATTGGATCAAAATTAGGATATTTTTTTTTGTTTTCTTTGAGTGAATGGGAGGACTAAAATTTGTACTATATATTAAGTTGTAATAGATAAAACAGGGTCCAAGATACAACCGGAAGCAAAGTGCAGTACCGCTCTTAACCCACTTCGAATCTCTTGCAAGAAGTGTTTCTGGATTGTTTATTTAGTGTTTAAATTTTTGCAAAATATCGAACTGTGCTAAACTACATAAGAGCCGACCTGGCTATTTGCAATTGAATGGGACTTGATCACCCACCTCATCACTCCAATTCACGTTCAATCTTGGCTAAATTTAATAAAATGGACTAAGACAACTAGAGCCAATTAGAACGATGTTCATAGGACCTCAAAAAAAAATAGTCCGTGATTGAACTCTTTCGAAGTAAGGTTGTTCTATTGCCAGTTGGTCTGCACTAGTAAAGACCATTGTGACTGCACTGCATTTGCATGGAGAGTGGTACTTCAACGGGGTTCCTCACAAGTCTAATCTTATTTTGATTAGGAACATAGGGGTTCTTGAAAGTATTTAAGTTGTAGCTAAAAATCGTAAGAAATCCTCTGATCTTAAAGACGCCCTTCAAGGGCTTAGCCAGTTCTAGTACACCAAACAGAGTAAAATCTTGCTAGAACACATCTCTGCCTAGTGTGGTGGTCTAGGGAATTTTTACGTAATAAGCTACATCTTACTTAATTACAAGACATATAGAAAAATATAACTAGGGTGAGAACTGATTTTTAGATGCTCAAAATCATTCTTTATTTCAATTAGATTGGGTTTTAAAAATAAATTTCCCTTGCAATTAATTGAAGATAATCAACTTGTTGCTTGCTAGATGGATGGATAGGATTTGATTGAGTCTTGTTTGTGTGTCATGATTATTGTCCCCCTTTAGGTACATTCACATATTGCATTTAGTTTAGGTCATATCATCTTAGGTTGCATAAGATAATATTTATTTTCAAAAAAAATAATAAATTCGATCCAGATTTATTCAAGTTCAGTGTCAAGGAATTTCTCTTATGTAAGGAGCCATAAAATTATGGTTTTTCATTGGGAAGATCATGAAAATGCTACATTTGTAACCCGGGTACTTATCCGTGATGAGATTAATTTCCGTAAATCTAGTTGTAAAGGCATCTGAGTTTAGGATTTGCAACTTTGAAAGTTAGTAATTTGTCAATATTAGACAATAGTTTGTACTACTCATAAGTTAGGCATTTTCTAAGAGTTTGCATTGAGAGTTGTATTTTAGCTTCGATGTTCTTGTTTATAGTTGAAAAAATGGATTAGTTATCTGGTGAACATGAGAATAATAGTGGAGACTTGTATTCTGTGAGAATTCTAGCTTTTCTCCTTTATGAGGGTTATAAGCTAATTCTAAATTTCTTGAGTCCTACATTATCTTGTTGCGTGATCTCTATATTATTTGTTTCTGTAAAAAACTGAGAATAAAACATCAAAGTTGAATCATATTACTATAGTATGTTCTGAAGTTTACCCAAGGTACAAAACTCATATTAATTTAGGGAAATGAAGATAGGTTTTTCTTGTCCAGTTGAAGCCTTGTAGCCTACCCTATTTGTTGTTCACCCTTAAAACCAGTTTGAAACAAGTTATGTCAGCATTTTACTGTATAGCCCACTAACCACCAATTCAACCCACTAATTAACCAATTATGTCTACCGTGTCCTTTGCTTTTGAGAAAGGTTAGGGATGAGTTATCAATGAAAAAAAAAGTTTCATCATGGAATATTATACTCCATAGTATCAAAAGAATTTACAAAGAGCCTCAAGATCAAATGCCATTTTAAATAGTGCAAAAAAAAAAAAAAAGTAGTACTTCTTTACAATCAATAAGAAAATTGGATGTTCACAATCGAAGGAGTTGAGTCAACATTCTCAAAAGTTTCTTAGAATACCTCTAACTTTCTCAAAAGTTTTGTTTATCCTTATCATTTCTTGTTTACCCTTGTCCTAAGCCTTATTACAACCTAGTCAAATTCTTATATGATCCTTACAAAGATATGGCCGAAGTGTGGAGGGTGAATTAAGAAGTACTGTGGTGAATGAAGTCAACATTCTCAGTGGATGATATCCCTTATTGAGATAATATTTATTGTATTATCGAATTCCGATTTTTTGTCTTGTATGTGAATTATTTTTTATTCATTTTTTCATCTTATTCACATACATTTGAGAGAAAATAGCCAAATCTCTGAGTGATTATATTCCTTGTGAGATTTGAAGTTGAGGCGAATTTTCTAGAATGTGATCCAGATATAGGTCCACTTTTAAAACTGAAATTTGCAATAAAGAAGATGATCAAACATTTAATATAAACTTGAATGAACAATTTCTATTTCTTTGGAATAGTACTTACTGAAGTCAATTATTGACTTAATATTGATCGATAAGTTACAGGAATACATCTCTTAAACCTTACACATTCAAGTAGAAATTCTTTGAGGTTAAATAAGGAAAGAGTTGTTTTTAAAAAAAAAATTGAGTCCGAGTCCCGAGTATCACTAATGTTTGAGTGCATCATTTTCGAAAACCCTCACGAGACTACAACTCGTCCACTAGGGGAAACCTAGAGGTTTAAAGGCTTATTACATATGCTAAAAGTAATCGTGATTCCTACAAAAGTGAGTTAGTTTTTATTCTTCTTTTGCTCAAGGACTAGCAAAATGTAGGTTTGGGGGGGATTTGATAGCCTTATAAATGATACATTTTAAGCCCCTAATTCTATATTTGTTATGTCCCAATATCTAATAAAAAAATTTCGTGTATTTTGTAGAAAATCAAGCACTAATCTCAAATCATACACAAAGTGACACAATAAGGTTAAGTTCAACAACTAAAAAGCTCATTGGAAGTTCACACATGCATTGCCAAAGACTAAAAATCTTCAAGCCCAAGACCCATGAAGTCAAGCCCAAAAAGTATCATCATCAATGGATCTCGAGGATATCAACTTGAAGATTTGGACATCCACATGGAAACTTCATCATAGACAAATAATCTCTACAAACTAAACTATCTATGCTCACATTTGGATTCCATCACTTTTACACTCCACCTTATTTCACTCCAACACTTTTCCATATTTCACTCCAACACTCCACCTTCCACCCCATTATCTCTACACATAAGTCTCACCCTTCTTCATCTATAAGTACCCCACAAATGAACACATTTAGGAGAACACATTTCGAAACACTTTGAGAGAGAAATAGTTGAAGTAGTTGTAGTTTATAGAGAAATAAGTGGAGGGAAGGCCTAGAGCTTACCATGTTTGGCTAACTTTTGAACTTAGGGTGTGGGTGAGCCCATGAGAGGATAGCTCCAAGATGGTTCTCTTTTAGTTAATTTATATCCAAGTTTATGTATTAGAAAAGAAGTAGTTAGATTGATCTTGTACCTTGATTATGTTATGAACCAATGAGGTAAGTTAGATGTTTTGCGTTTCATCATATGAATTTAATTCATGCTTTCTTCTTCCATTTCTTAAGTTCAAGATTAGGTAAGTTTCTTATCATTGCAATTTCTCTAACAAGCTCCTACTTATAATGTTTACATATTATTAGTCTAAGTTTCATTTAGATTTGTTAGATAGTTGGTGTTTCATTTAAGTATGGATTCTTTTTATGCTTTTAAATCCACATTAGATTCTTAGATTACTAATATAATTAAAGTTTGAAATCAAATCCTCATAAAGCCATATTTTCCTTGCTAAGGTGAAATGAAAATCTACCTTAGGATGTGTTAATGAATTTTGAATGATTAATCTAAGAGTGGCCTAAAGGTGTCATCTACTCATGATGGTAACTCAAAGCCTTAACTCTCACATTTAGGTTTTACTTTGCATTTTTTATTTCAAACACTTCACCAATCATTTCTTTTCTAACTAGGTTAAGTTTCAAAAAAAATTTAAAGATTAGTTTTCCGAATTTTATAGCACTCATTGAGGGATTCAACCCGTACTTGTCGTTATATAACTCAATAGATAACCGTGCACTTGCAGTAAGATTTGCGATCGATCAACCCTCCTGAGGGGTTTATATGTTTTCATCAAAGTATGCTTTAATCTGGTATCCACTTTCCTATTATCAAAGAGATTGGGAATTCCCGGCGTACCTTGGCATTGCACCCGCTCAACAGGTGCTGAACGGATATAAGATTGTGATTGCCATTCTAATTAGAGCTAGGGACACTGATATTTGAGTATCTTCGAGGGCGCTTAAACTACTCACTTCCCCTCAAATAAATGAGCACACTGTACTGACGTCGTTGGACTATTTTGGCAAACTGTTTGATGATTTTGAATCCTGGCTGAAGTTATGTTTCATGGTTTCTGCAAACTTGGTGTACTTTGAGCTTGCTGGTCGTTCGATCGAGCGTGAATTCAGGCCACTGAGTAAGTTTGACTATTTTTTCTGGTGTTTTTTGTGTTAATTGCATATTAGATTGACCTGTGTGGTTTTCGTAGGGAGATTCCCATCTTTGCCACTATCTACTGAGGATGAAGTAACATTGGATGTGTTTCGTGACATACCTCATCTGCCGGTAGAGGATGTCGTTGCTTCTTCTAACGTTGAACACAACGAATTGTGGGCTCACTGGTATGTGGCTATTACCCTTTTTTGGGTAAAAAAAACCAAATACTAAAGGTGTGTCTGCTTCGGGAAAAAGGAAAACTTCCCAATATCAAGGTTCCAAGCCTTTCAAGGATGGCAGAAATAAATGAGGCACTTTCTTCTCCTATGCATCTGAAGATGTCTCGTGCTTTGTCTAGACTTGTCCGTAGGCGCTTGGCCTCGTCCGAAGGATGTGATGCTGTCAAGCAAGTGCCAGATGAGACTGCTGTTTCTGAAGGGCATGATGCTCAGGCCATGGTCCCTATCTCAATTCCTGACTTGGAAATGGAGTATCTGCAAATGGTGGGTGTGGAGCATGTAACCAAATTGAGTACCAAGCAGGCGGAGTTTCTGAATAAAATGTTGTCGTAGTCGGGCATTAAAGCCTCATCTGGTCGTCCCTTTTCAATAAAGGACTTTGAGCTCCAATTTTTTCTAGATCATGAAATCATTGTAGAGTCGTTTGATCGTCAGCATCATTGTGAAGGGTCCCCTTCTTGTCGCCTGTATTGTGCTCCATCTCATTCCCATCCACACATTGAACTGACGACGGGTCTAAAGAATAATTCGCTTCCCTCTTCCCGTCAACTGATTTCGGATCGGCACGTGAAATAGGGCTGGTTGTTGTGGGCAAAGGGAAAGCTGTTGATGAGGGCATTGATGCAGTGAAGACAATCAAGGGCGGTGTTGGTGTGATTTTGGTCTTGAATGATCTCCATCTGGATGCGCTAATCAGTCTGTTTATTCCACATGTAATAAGGATGAACAACCAAGTGTGGCATCAGGAGATTGACATCTCTTACCCTTCGAGGAAGCATATCAACAGGTGAAATGACTAGCTGGCAAACTATGCTACAGAGCCAGTTGGAGAGATCCTGGGAGAGCGTATGGATAAAGGACAGAAACATCTCGTGCTGGGGATGTCATACCTGAATCAAGTGGCCGCAGCTGGACTGAAGTTGAGGCCATTCGTGAGAGAGTGTATACTATGGAGCGAGTTTTTGCAAATTTGCAGAAGTCATACTCTGACGCTCTCTACGATATTGAGTTATTGAGGAAGCAGCTTGAAGCTTACTTAGATGCTGGAGCGAAATGTTGGTGTATTGGGCCGGGGACTTAGAAGGTTCGCTTGGAAACGCTTGAGTCCGACCTGGCGGGAGCCATGTCCGCGAGGGATTGGTTCAAAAATGAATTGAACCTTACCTGTCGTGACTTGAAGTTTTCCCGCGTGACTGTGGTGAGAGTGCAAGCTAAACTACAGGCTCTACATGCTGAAGGGATCAAGAAGGAGTCCGAATGGACTGTCTGTTGTCAGCAGTTGGAGGTTGACGTTGAATTTAATACCAAGAGTGTGTGAACCACTGAAGAGCAATTCCTTCTGGGACAGAGTGAGCTGAATCTCGTCAATGATAAGCGGGGTGTCGAGCAGTCCAAGACTAACTTGCTGTTAGGAAACCTAGAGCAGTTGAAGGATGAGCTTGTTGAATCAAGGGTGCACGAGGATAAGCTTTGTAAAGCCCAAGGCACGTTTGAGTTCAGCTGAGTCGTGCACGGAAGGCTTGAGTTGTTGCATCTGATAAAGGAGGAGAATCCCGACTGAGATCTCTTATTATAAAGAGATTGCATATGCAGAGTTTGGAGTGGCCTCCGATTCGTCTGAAGAAGAAGGCGACTTTGATTAGGGTGATCGAGAGCAACACCTGCAAATGTGTCTCCTGCCTTCTCCCCTGCTAAGTCTGGTTTTGTTGTATCTGACTCTCCTCCTTATTAGGTGTGAACCCTGTATTTTCTTTTTGGCTTCAAATGAATAGTATTGTGTACGTGATCATTCTTACCTTTGCTTTACCGCTAGCATTTACCTATTTTGTCTTATTTCGATATTAATTGTCAGACGAGAGGCTTCGCTAGACCAGGAAGCTTTATGATTGATATGTTTCCGAAAGTTTTGACTCCTTGCGCTGTGATAGTTCATGCAATTCTGGTCAAAGTCTTCTTAGAGATTGGGGAGTGTAATTCACACATTGTCTGGCGGCATGTTGAAGCAGCAATTGTTGTTGTTGTTGTAAGCGAATTAGTCAGACTATGGTCCTAGCGCGTGTCCGTTGTAGATGATTGGACAATAGTCCTCGTGAGTCATCTAGGTCGAGCTTCTAGAACTCTGACCGAACCTATGACTCGTCTTAGTTTACTATTCGTAGAATAGGCTTAATTGGACTGTGGGTTGTTATTGCCAGTTATGACTGACTAAACCGGGGTCAGGTTTTGGCGATCATAGTGGTCCCTGGCAGTCCATCTTGATCAGGCGTTAAGGGCACTGACTAGACTCTCACTTTCCAACCCATCTTGATCTGTTCGTGGCAAACTAGGAATTGGAGCTAGCCAGAAGTTATCATCGTGAGTCGCTCCGACTAAACTCTGGCAGGGGTTTGGCAATCACTATCTGTAGTCGGCCAATGATCCCTAGCAAGCCATCTTCACCAGGCTATATGAGCACTAACTAAGCTTCAACTCTCTAGGCCGTCATAATACGTGCGCAACAAACTAGGCTTTGAGCAGACCAAAACCATCGTCATCAGCGCCCAGTGACTAAGCTTTGGTTAGGGTTAGGCGATCACCGTATGCGTATGAGTAGTGACCCCTGGCAAGCCATCTTAATCAGGCGTCGAGAGTGCTGACTAGACTACAACTTTCTAAGTCGTCGGAATCCGTTATTTTCGGACATAGGCTTCTTACAGACCAAAAGCCATCGTCGTCGGTCGACACGGACTAAGCTTTGGTCAGGTTCGGTCTCTATTGCCCATGTTTGGACAATGATCTCTGCCATGCCATCTCGATCAGGCATCAAAGCACTAACTAAGCTGCTACTCTCTAAACTGTTGACACCCATTTAGTTTAACGGACTGGGTGTTCGAGTGTCCCAGAAGCTATCATCATAGGTCGAAACCGACTAAGCTTTGATGGGGTTCGGTGACCATTATCTATAGTTGGACAACGGTCCTGGAAATCCATCATGGTCATGTATTACAAACGCTGACTAAGCTCTCACTTTCTAACTCATCGCCGCCCGCTTTTGGCGAGCTAGATGTTAGAGCGAACCAAAAGCTATTGTAATCAGTCGGAGCTGACTAAGCTTTAGTCAAAATAAAATATTGGCTTGTAAGTCTGACTTGGGTGTCCTGATTTACTTAGTTTGCCTAGCGGCCTAGTTCCAGTGTCGGATCGATTGATTGGACTAGTAATAGATTGACCGACTTTAATAATTAGTAATGGAATAATAATAGAGCTGATGTCTTGCATTTAATGATAATACTATGTGGGCGCGCTCCTTATTCCATTGGTGCTCAAGGCCTTTGTTGTTTGTTCATTTGCATGTGTTGGCCGAACTTGCAGGGCATAAGTTTGGGATAATTAATGGAGGGGTCCGATTAGAAAAAATATTTGTGGATCAACATGTCAGGGTTACGGTGCATAATGCGAGACGGTTCAGTATCGATTACTCCCCCAAGTTAATATGGATTCTTGGAGGGTCATTAATTCGAAAGATGTGGACTTGCACAGTTGCGATTAGAACCGTCGTTTTCCCGATTTCCCGTACAATATTTAATGCTGAAGTAGCTGTTTGTTGACGCTGCTTCGTGAACCATCTCGCCTATATATAGGCTGGCTATTCTGCATTCAAGCACTATAATGAGAATAGTAGAGCATGTTAATCAAATGCATCTTAACAGAGAGTTTTCTTTAGGTTTTCCAAAGGTTGAAGGAAGATCTCCCTTACTAGAGTCTTCGAATGTTCTGACTTTTGCGCCATTGAGTCTTGATGAGACTTGTTATTATGGGTGCCGCCTAATCTGGGTGAGCACCTCATTAATCTCATGAGATCTTGTAATATTTTCTGATATTTCGTAGAAGTATGGACTGTTCCTTAGAGGATAGGTTTGCCTTCCATCTTTTGTGGCCCCCGAATTCGCATGTACCATTGCTGTTGGTTGATAATACCTGCAGCTAGTATGTGGTGGTTGTTCCCTTCGTCCGCCTTATTCTATTTCGGTTCCAGTTCCTTTTCGTAGGGCAGGCGGGCAGGTTGAAGGCATTTGCGCTTCGTTTCGAGGTTCATGTTGCCACCTTCAAATCATCTCTGTGAGGTGATTCGACCGGGCAATGAATTGACTGCGTTCCTTCGCCTTATGTTGCATATGCTTTACTTTCTCTACTTTCTCTTCTGGAGGTGGATTAACAGATCAAAATCTCTACCTTTGTTTCATCGAATAGATACTTGCATTGGACTTAGATACTTATAGTGCATGAACTGATGTACTAGTTGGTCGACAAGCTTTGTAATAACTCTTATTGGAATCAATAAAATCTGTTTTATTTCAGAAGTTTGTCTTATACGAACAATTCTTTTAAACTAAAATGAAAAATAGAAAACAAAAAACAAAATCAAAGCAACAAGATAATTTAACTCCGATCGGGGACTAAACTAATCCGGCCCTGAAGAAGTCTTATAGGTCCTGGCTCTAATTGCATAGTCTCTCTAGCGAAGTGCTTTGTTTTTTCAAAGCTAGCGAAGTTACTGAATAGTGGACTTCATGCTGTCGGACAGTACCTTGCTGATTAACAACTTTTGGAATAGGTGCATGTTTGCTGAAGTATCGTTACTTAACCTTTTATTTGTCGGGATTACGCTGCCGCCTCTGACTTCTGGCTCTCCGCATCGCTGTACTTTGGTTATTGAGGCTCCTCCGCCCTTATAGAGTGATTCTCCGCTTTTGTCTAGGCCTGGTGTCTAACACATTGGTTCTGTGGGCCCGAGCTGCAATTGGTAACAATTCAGCTGCTTGAGGGTTGGATAATGGCAGTCTCTTGCTGCTGGTTGATCTTCTCGGATAGTTCCTTCTGCCTGGTTGGCTGTATATTTTATGCATTGGTGTAGAGTGGAGATTACTGCTTCCATATGATGAAGCCACGACCTTCCTAAAATAATGTTGTAGGTAGACGGTGCGTCAACTACCATGAACTCTTGAACAAGGTACTTCCGTAATTGTGGCTCTCCCGCCACCACAATTAGATTGACCTTCCCGATGGGGAAGCGTTTTTCTCCACTGAATTCGACCATGGGGTGGGTGGCAGGGGTTAAGTCTTTCTTCTGTAGCTGCATGTTGCGAAATGCACTGAGGAACAAGACATATAGTGAGCTTCTAGTGTCCGTACCTCCCACTGAGCGATGAAGATGGAGATGACCAGGGCGTCATTGTGAGAAGAATGTACCCCTGGATATCCCTATCCTTAAATGTCAGTGATTGGATCTAGTTGTGAATTCGTGCATGTTTCACTTGTCGGTCCTCATATTGAGATGGTGTCCGCAACTTGATCAGTGTCATTTTGCGGGACCTGTTAAATTGCTCCACTTCGAAACCGACCCCATGGAGGACATAAATGACGTCAAGAGCTTCTTTTTCAATTTTCTTTACAGTGTCTGTTCTTTCCTTTGCTCGACCCTACCTCCTGTTCGAGCCTAGGAACTCATTGAGCTTGTCTTTTCTGATCTAGTACTCGACTTCTCCCTTGAGGTTTCTGCAATCCTCAGTATCGTGTTCGCCTTCCTTGTGGTAGGCGCAATATTTGTTGTTGTCGTGCCGAGCGGGATCTCCTTGCTGCTAGGGCAACCACTTTAGTTCTTCCCAATCCTTGATGGAATCAAGGATGTCGGACAGACTGGTGTTGAAAGGGGTGACTGATTTTGACCCGGCACAATTCGAGGCCTTGTCCTGCCTGGTGCGGCCAGTGTAGGTCTTGCTATCAGTGTGCTTCCTTTTATTTCCGTCATCGTCCTTTTTCTTCTTCCCCTCCTTTTTGTCCCTAGGGACAAAAGGTTTTTTTCTTCTGATTTCGTTTCCTTCTTGACAGTCACCATCTCGTCCAGAGTGATATATCTTTGGGCATATCTGAGCAAGTCTATCATATTGGTTGGGGGGTCCAGGGTAAATAAGTCGTAGAACTTGCATCTTCTTAGATATGAAGTGAAAGATGTGACAGCGGTGTCATCACTGCAGCCGTCGATGAGGGTCAACTCATCATTGAAAAGAGTGATGTACTCTCTCAGCGTTTCGTTTTATTTTTGCTTCAGGGTCAGCAGATAATGGGGCCCTTTCTGAGTCGTTGACTGCCCATGAAGCATGTGAGTAATGCCATCACTGACGTCTGAAATGAATCGATAAATTTTGGAGGGAGGCTGTGGAACCATGTCAGTGTCGACATCTTCAGGCTAGTGGGAAAAATCTGTACATTATCGCATAAGACCCTTCTTTGAGTGCCATAATGTGTTGAAAGTGTCGCAAGTGATTGGATGAGTCTCCTATACCAACGTAAAACTCCAACTTCGGTGGTATGAATTTATTTGGCGGCGACTTGTCCATGATATGATCCATGAATGGAGAGACCGTGAGATTAAACATCACGTTTGGGTTCATGGCCCCGTTACGAATGAGGTTGTGAAAAATGTGTTTGTCAGTTCTTCGCTGCTCACAGTCTCCTTCTGTAGGCAAAGGATTTCGTTGTTTGAGTGCCTCTAGTGTTTCTACGATTTGCTGCATTTGGGTTGACAGTAGATACACCCTTAGGTCTGTTGCAGCTGCCACTGGCGCGGGGTCTGAGGAGGTTCCTCCCGTGGCGATGGTGGAATGGGTGGCGCTCTGCCGGTTTGGGCGTTCAAGGGCTCCGCAGCGTCTCCATTGATGCGAGACCTTGTTGCACCATCTTTTTGGTCATCTGTGAAGCATGGTGCTCTTACTTTTCTGAGAAGCTCTGTCACTCCCCACAGACGGGGCCAAGTTGATGTAGTTGATTCATGTTCTCCTTCCTTGCTGCTTACCTAGACCTGCACAGGTAGCACACGTGAGCCAAAGACCACCATGTGGCGGCTGATGGCACTCCGATGCTTTAGTTAGATAAGGCTTAGGGGAGGCTTAAAGCCGTAAATTGGTATTTTGCAGCATAGCTTAAGTTCATCAACCTTATCTCCCTTTTATAGTGTAGGAGTCTTTGTTTGGCTAGGCCTTTGGTGGCGTAGTTTAAAGAAATAGATCTTGCTGGAGATCATTTCTTGTTTAGGAGTTGTCCATGTGGGATAGTTTACCTACACGACTTGTACTCCTAGATCTGCGGGAGAAGTTTCCCTTTCTGAGTGTTGTTCATGCAAAGAAGTTTCCTTGCCCTATTTCCACTCCAGTATTTGTTTCATAGTCGGAACCGATGTACTGCTGACCTTCCTGTCTTGGGTCGATCCCCCTAGATACTTGCCTTATCAGGGCTTACTCTTGCTTTATTAGGGCTTACGAGTATTGGGCTTGACCGCGTGACGTGTAGGCTTAGCGGCTCTTGACAATTCGGGTCCAACGTTCTGGAATCTGCCAATAGTGGGCTTGATGTTGTCTAGACCTCGTTGGATTATGCATGCAATCGGGCCTGTTTTGTTCTATTGACGAAATTTCACTACAACATATATACGATATGATGACGCCTATCTACACGTCAAGGAATCAATGATCATAATAGGTGTAGTGCATTCTACGACGTGCATTTTACGTCGTCAAATCATGTCCTTATAGATTTTATATAACTTGCTAATTTGTACAATGAATTAAATTGCACATCGTAAGTTTATTCAATGACGTCCTTAGCAAGTCATAAAGAGGTGAAGCAATGACGTGCCTTGAATGTCGTTGTGCAAGACGTAATTGATGAAATAACGACGTACTGGTCAAGACTTAACAAATTGTTGAGGACGTGCAATGCAGGATGTTTTTTTTGTAAACTACGACGTCAAATACACGTCGTAAAATAGTTTTCTAAAATCAAAAAAATAATATATATATATATATTTGTGTGTGCGCACGTGATATCATGTAATCTAGGACGTGAGTAGCTTCTTCAAATAGACTGCAAAAGGTGTCAGAGTGCTAAATAAATACATCTATTTAAGCTTCTTACATGTTAAGCTTCTTACATCTTTAGCTCATAGCTAAAGATAGATCTTTTCCTAGACAGTTTCCCTAGCTTCTTGGGCCTTCTCCGCTGCATAACTTGTGTTGTGTGTGCTGCTTGGCCTGTCTTTTCCGGGGTGCATTTGGTTGCCTTGTCTTTGGTTATGTCTGTTGTTTCACTAGCCCTCTCAGAAGCTAATTATTATGCTTCACGAGCTTTCTCTGCTGCCATTTTTACAGTACCTACAAGAACGTTTGCAAAATTGTTACTCAGAAAAAGCCCAAGAAAATGTCATCATCTTTCAAGCCCCCTTTTGACAGTAACTGATAAAAACACGAATATAAGTCAAAATTGGTATTTTCAATTTCTTCATCATCTCCAAGAATACTCCCCCAACTTATCTCCACATATAAGAGTGCAATGCATAATAGTACAACCAATCCCAACTTCATTTTCTTTGCTATTTCCCTTGCTTTTTCTTCTCAATGTCTCTAAATCAATCTCTCTGTCTTGGAACTTCTTAGCAGACATGAAGGAATTCAAGATAGTGATATTTCCCTTATATATTGAGGAATTAAATCAAGATGCCTTTGTGTGTATCAAAAATGCTAGGAAATCAGGGTTTTGCAACCAAGATGACGTGTCATGATCTGGAAAAAATGATGAAATCCTCAAAGATTTTATGTGTATCTCAAAGTTGTAAAAAACTTCTCTAACGATGTCACATCATCCTGGTTACAAAACATGTTTACAAAACATGGTTTCCTAGCCCCACTCTTGTGTGTATATATAGAGACGGACAAAACGTGGATGAGACACAGAAACCATTGCCCTGAAAAACATCTTCGACAGACCTTGTGCAACATCAAATTACTTTGTGCAGCAGGCAAAAACAGGCCCTGAAAACCATCATCGATAGACCTTGTGTAGGTCCTGAAAACCATCTCGACAGACCTTGAAAACAGGCCCTGAAAAACATATAGAAAAAAACATGCTTGTGCAGCAGATAGAGAAAAACAATTGATGGGACAATGGGAAAATGATATAGAAAAACAACAGATAGAGAAAAACAAGCATATAGAGAAAAGGTATATAGAAAAAAATAAGATAGAAAAGGGATATAGAAAAAACAACAGATAGAGAAAAACAAATATATAGAGAAAAATAGGCCTTGAAAACCATCTTCGACAGACCTTGTGCAACAGCAAAAAAGGGCGTGAAAGGCTATGTTTTCATATTCACAGACCCTGTACAACAACCTAAACATGGCTTAACAGGCTCTGTTTTCACGTTCATCATTTCAGCACGCTTACCCTTGTCACCCCATGCAACCTTTAGTTTAAAACAACACTGCGGGAGAAGGATCGTAATAGAGTAAATTATGAAAAATACAAACAAATGTATGGTGCTAAAAATTTAAATTATGTACAGTGCTAAAAAATTAAAGAGTCAAAATCAAAACAATAATTACTTGAAGCAGTTACAATAATTAAAAAGTGTTTGCATCATTTTCATGTTTTACCCCCAAACCTCTTCACCAAAACAACAACTCGACTTAATCTCCACATTAAAAAGAAATAGAAATTTTAATTAGCGAGTGAAATAGACATGGTTGAGAGTGGTTAGGGCTGTGTGGGTTTATCCCCCACGTCCTAGGTTCGAGACCCGCCGGCGGCATGGTTACTTTCTTATGGTGTTGACCTGTAGGTCGCACCTTGTTGATAGGTTATGTGATCCTATAAAAACCGCTTTCCAAAAAAAATAAAAAAAAAAACAACAAAAATACCCAGTCAATTTTTCTTTTGGCCCAATCAGTCCAAGACTCGGATTTTACTTTGCTTTCGGCATCCTCTGCTTTCAACTTGGCATCCTGGGCTATTATAATTTCTTCATCATCTCCAAGAATACTCCCCAACTTATCTCCACATATAAGAGGGCAATGCATAATAGTAAAATCAATCCCAACTTCATTTTCTTTGGAACTTCTTGGTAGACATGAAGGAATTCAAGATAGTGATCTTTCTCTTATATATTGAGAAATTAAAGCAAGATGCCTTTGTGTGTATATATATATAGGAATTAAAGCAAGAAACATCAGGAGTTCCGATAACATGCCTGAGCAGCTGAAACCAAATAGTTCTTGTCAGTTGAACACTCAGCATTATAAGGACACCCAGAGAGACAGTTCCCACATCCAAGAATGCTTGCTATAACCTGACATTCGAGCCCAGAAAACAGGCCTTGAAAACCATCTTCGACAGACCTTGTGCAGCAACAAAAACATGGAGCGTCAGGCTCTGTTTTCACATTCAAAGACCCTGTCAGCAACCTAAACAGGGCTTAACAGGTTCTGTTTTCACTTTCATCATTTCAGCACACTTACCCTTGTCACCCCCTGCAACCTTCAGTTTAAAACAACCCTAGCAGGACGTTGTCTTCCGAACTGTATACCTCACTTCGGCCATCTAATATACGATGTTCGCCCACGATCTAACCTTGCCAATGCCTTGGTTCTATTTGGAAACAATTGATACCCAAACAATCTTCTCAGCCGATCTCTTTGTGCCAAACTTGCTAACATCCACATTGAGAGGGTTGAGAGAAATTTATATAGAATTACAAGTAACTCATAGCAAAGGGAAGAAGATGTAAAAGTAAAATGAGTAGAAAGACAACTACCACAGATTCATCTTCTCATTCCTCTTCAGATTGTGTTCTACTTCTTCTTCCTCTTCAACTTCCTCCTAATAATGATAACAAGGTTAGTCTTCTTTTACTAGATCAGAAAACAACTAAAGTTGTATGCAGATACTCAAATATTTCAGTAGTAGAAACCACAACTGATGACACATCTGTAAGATACACACTTAAATTTCATCACACGGTAAGTATGACGATTTCATATAAAACAACCAAGCCACCAACCTCATCGTCATCTATGTCAGAAAGGCTTTCTGATTTATCACCAGCCATATCATCCACGTGCTCATGTTCATGTGAATGAAAGACAACACCTTCGTCAGTTGTCTGATGTTCATTGGCTCCACCTGCCACAAGAGGCTTATGTTAGCACTCAAGTTCTAAAGATTTATTGCACAAAAAATTGTTAAACGGAAGTATGATAATCTGTAATATAATACTAACAATTCATGGCATCTCTATATGTTCCCAGTTACTTAAACATAATAGGGGGAAAAATTAAAGTTGATGAAAATTTACTATATATAAATAAATAATAAGAAGGGAAGATATTGCTTACCTTCGAATGCACTTTTTCCCTCCTCCTTTTATCCGGGCTTGGGACCAACAATGCAAAGTTAGAACTTTGCACAGGCGGAGTTAAAAAAGGTCAGATAAGTAACATGCCACTCAAAATCATCATTATCAATGTGTATATTCCAAAGTGGCATAATAAATAAATAAAACTAACATCCAAATAATCTAATAAAATCCAATGTGTACCTACTAAAACATTTCACAATAAGCAAATCTAAAGCTTCTAAACACCTACAACGTCTTCTCTAATAAGAAAATTCAAACATCGTCATGAAGTTTTATAAATTAATCTTTGATAACGAAAGGTGTGGGCCAAGCCACAAACGATCCCATGACATCTTTAATAGTCTTCAGTTCACTATTTCCCTGAACAAGCATTGCATCGCCTTTCACAACAACTTCAACACAAACCTTTTACATTCCATCACCCAAAGGTACACCATGGACTAAAACCTTTGCATCATCAGTCAGCCAAAAACCAATTGCCACAACATCCTCTGGGCATAGTCTAACCAATTGACAAGTTACTCGATTTGTTGTATGAACGCGTGCATGCTGGAAGTACATAAATAAAAACCTAAATTACTTTTTTATAAAAGTAAATGAACTATAAGATGAATATATATAATTTTGAACATTTGTACCTTATTCGAGTTTCAGTTGTTTTGTTCGCGAGAGTCTCCACCTTTAAATGGAACTTCATTATGGTCTTCATCAAAATATTTGTGTTGCTGGTACGAAATAATGATTAGCAATAAAAAAAAGGATAACAAAATAAAATGATTAGGTGTTAGATTAGATGAAATATACATGTGACGCCAACATATCAACAGTTTCCTTCATTGCTTCGAAATCTGACCTCATGGTGTCAACGACTCCTTCCAAATGATGCACTCTTGCTGAACTTTGTCGAACACCAACTAAACTAGACGGTGTTACACCGAATCTCAAAGCTCTCACACGACCACGATGTTAAGGACCTAGGACTTGTGTAAGAGAATCTCTATTGAAGTCTAAACTAAAGGAATTTTTTTCATTAACCTTATTAAGCTCAACCTGAAAATAAAAGGCATATAAACAAATGTCAAATCTTAGAATATTTATTTTATAAACTTGATGATATAGTAAAAATATTCATACAATTTTATCTTTGACACGATCATTTATTGGTTCCCCGTTATTTTTCGTATGAGCCTTTGTCCATAACATAACTCTGGTAATTTGGTAGATTCCTTGAGATTTCTGAAAAATGAAATTGTAATGAACATCTTACAATCATAAATATCTTGTAATATAGTTGCATTATATTGCAGTGTTGTTAACCACCATTTGCTCTTCCATTCGAGCATAGCCCAAATGACTTGATGTGTGAGGCAGTGTGTGCACTTTCCTAATCTCTATAAACTTCGGCCTCCTTTCCTGTACATGATAAAGTCATTAATGTGATTTTAAATTTAAATACTAAAAATATAATTTTTATACCAATTTGTATAATATCAATTTCTTCAAGTCTTTAGAAACAACAAACTTTTGCTGGCAAAGAATCAACATAACAAATAGAAAAATAACAAAGAATTACAAACGGAAAAATAACAAAGAATTACCTTCACAATGGTCCACGGTTTGATCTTTAGGTGTTGAGGTACATTTTTCCACTCCTTAAAGCTTATTGGAACAATCTCTCCAACTAAAGGACAAAAAATGAGCTAAGCTTTACATAGTTCTTTCCTATTGGTTGCCCTCTTTCATTGACTTCAATGGGTAACATTTCATTAACAAGTGTTGTAATAACTTTGCATTTTGTTTTTTATATACGACGTGGTGGATGGGTTGGTTCTTCAGGTTGATTTGAACCATGTGAGGTTTCATCATCAAAATCTTGATATTTCCCTCTTGCATCGAAACCCACATCCTCATTCATGTCATTGCCTACATTCATTGGAGTTATAGCAAAACAAATAAAATTTCTTGTTTCAATCAATAAAACATAAACAAAACTAAATTTTAGAATTGCATATCCATACATATTGGGTTCCGCATCACTTTCTCAGGGTAATCAATTTCCTAGTACTCCCATCAAACTTAGCCATCATTTTCTGCGCCCTACTTTCGATATTTCTTTGAACCTATACAAGTTAATAACATGGTAAGAAAATAATATCTTTAGTCAACATAAAAAACAAGCATCTCACCTTAGTCTTATCTTTTTTCTTCAACATATTCGTCATATTCTTACCACTGCAACATAATGTTAAACATACACTCAAGAAATATGAGTAAGTATTTCTTGAGTAAGTTACTAAACCCAATATTTTGGAACATATCTTAAAAACAATAAAGACCTGCATTGGTATATACATAGAACATAATAACAATATTTTCACTAATTAGATATCAGATAACAATGAAATAAATATGACTAATGGTGCAAAAACTAGAATGTAGTTCGGGAAAAAAGTTGCATAACAAACATCCATGGCCTACAAAAAAACCTGAGACCTATTTGTTTCTAACTGAATTCTCTTGCACCCAAATTCCTTCACAGTTTGCACGATTATATTTTTCATCTCCTTCAACAATTTGAAGTCTTGACTCTTGATCGTTCTATCGGTGCAAAGTCCGCAAATGAATGAGTATTTGGATCAGCAAAATCCAAATCATGGAATCCACGGGGAGGTGCTTTCAGGACAACATACGAATGATAGTCACTTGATTCTTGAGAATAAAACACTTGTGAGCATGAGATGGAAGAATAAAAGGATCTTGATTTCGCAAATTCCTAGTTTTGAAGTTGGCTAAGGTAAACCCATATTTAGTTTTGTTGGCATTTGTTGTGCTAGCCCAATCACAATAGAACACTGGATATCGAAATGTAAAAAAATAAAGCTCAATAATTTGTCGTATAACACCATAATAAGTCAAGTCTTGGTCTACTTGTTATGTATCTTGGCACTAGATCTAGATAAAGTGCTAGCCAACACAGAAACTCCAGAGTTTTGACATCCTTTTTCAGCACTCTTTGTGTGGAAACGATGACAATTTACCAAATAACCTCGATAGCTCATAGCTTCTCTTCTTGGACCATGTGCCAACCGTTCCAAAATATTAAATACAGACTTGAAGTCCATTTCTCTTGGAATCTATAAAAAAAACCTTTTTCATAAAGAATACGTAAGAACAAACACATTATGAACTGGGAATAAAGTTTAAATTTTTAAATAATTGACACTAGGCTTTCCTACCTCTTCTTTTATCCACTCACAAAATTATTTTGCATGTTTTGTTCTAAGAAGGGCTTCATTTTTCCGCAAGCGTGGTTCAAGGCGAATAAGCTCCTCTAGGTGCTTCCTAATTAATGACAGAAAAGATGTAAATAATAATCAAATAAATATTATATAAAAAATAGCCATATTTTTTTTTAAATGAATAGCTAGTAACTAAAGGTACGTTGAACTTCCTTTGCATTGAACAAAATGCAACGATGGGCTTTACGATGCAAATATTCGGAAAGTGTGATTTGTGTCCCCTTTAACAATGGTTTGCCTTCAAGGATGGTTGATTCATCATCATCCTCATCATTGCGACCCTTTTCACCGGGATATATTCATCAAGCTTCATTTGTTCTACACAACCTGATACTCTCTTCTTGCAAGTAGCACTCCGTGATGCACCTCTTTGGTCTTGCATTAATCCTAACATAGCCTTTTAAAATCTTCATAAATCTATGAAACATGATCATGAGATGATTAAAAGAAATTAAACAGTACATTAACTAGGATTAAATTATAAATAAAGAGATAGAGTTTGAACCTTTCTGGTGGATACATCCAATGAAATTGAATCGGTCCTCCAATGCATGCCTTTTGTACCAAGTGAACCGTCAAATGCACCATAATGTCAAAGAACGATGGTGGAAAAAATCTCTCCAAGAGACACATTGTCTCTACTACTTCAGCCTCTAAGCTTTCCATTTTCTCTCGATCAATCTCTTTGACATAGCTCATTGAAGAATAAACACAATCTAAAAATTGTCTTTCTTGGCCCATCCGAAAGAAGTCTTCTCAATGCTATAGATAACAATTGTTGCATCAAGACATTCATGAGATTTTTGGCCATGAATTGCATGATCTGCCATCGATATGCATTTTGAGATATTTGAGCAGTACCCATCAGGTAATTTCAATGAGAAAAGCCTATGACAAAATGTATGTTTTTCTGTCTTTGATGAGGTGTGTGGTGCCGCAGGAAGAAATGTCGTAGTACATTTACTTTGAGGATGCAAGTCTGACCTTATTCCTAACTCTTTCAAATCCTTGTGAGATTGAATTCCGTCTTTTGATTTCCCTTTCATGTTCAATAATGTCCCAATTAGACTCTCACAAATGTCCTTTTCTATATGCATAACAACCAAATTATGGCGTAGCAAATTATGTTTCCAATATGGCAAATCAAAAAATATTGATCACTTCTTCCACATTTTTACATATTGTCTTTTTGTTGTTTCTTGAAGATTTCCCCCAATATGTCTCAATATCCTTAACTTTATCCCAGACTTGACAACCTGTCAAGGGAACAAGTTTGTCTCCATACTCTTGTTTTCCATTAAACAGACTTTTCTTCGACCGAAATGGATGATCATTTGAAAGAAACTTTATGTGTCCCATATAAGCAAACGTTTTGCTATGCTTTAGCCATTCAACACATATATCAACTCCACATTTAGGACATGCCACTTTTCCCTTTGTTGTACATCCTGCAAGGTTTCCATACACAAGGAAATCATTGATAGTCCACATCCAATGCAGTCTTGGTGTGTGCATCATAAATTTCAACACCAGTTGTCCATAAAAGTAGCAAGTCATCGATAAGTGGTTGCAAACAGATATCGATATCATTGCCATGTTGTTTCGGGCCTGAAATTAACATACTAAACATAAAAAAAATTCTATCGACCCATAACCAAGGTGGTAAATTATTAATAACTAGCACGACTGGCCAACAACTATAAGTCGAACTGAGAGTATGGTATGGATTAATCCCATATGTAACAAGTGCTAGTTGTAAGTTGCGTGGATCCTCACTAAAAGAGGGCCATTTATGATCAATTATTTTCCACGCAGGAGTATCTACTGGATGGCGCATGATTCCATCAATACTCCAATTAGAAAAATGCCATATTAACTCCTTTGCACTAACGGACATATACATCCTCCCAAACCTGGGTATTATGGGAAAATATCTTAAGACTTTTGTTGGAACACAATTTCGTACTTGCTCCGTACAAGTATCCACTTCCCATTATGAAGAACCACATTTTGGAGAAGATGTTTTGCTTTCATGCTCATTCCTATATAAAATACAATCATTTAAACACGCATGAATTTCCTGACAATCCAACCTAAATGGGTCAAATATTTTCTTTGCAGGACGAAATGAACTTGGAACAATATTATTCTTCGGAAGCATGTCTTTAAGAATCTCCAATAAATTGCCAAAACTCTTATCATACCAACCATTCATTACTTTTAGACTAAACAATTTAATTACAGCTAACAATCTAGTATACTTTTTGCAACTTGGATACAATGGTTTTTCTGCATTCTCTAGCAAGTCTTTCACTTTATCATCAAAATTACCTGAAAAGTCATCTTTACTGTCCATATACGCCACCTTAAACAATTCATGTGTAACCATGTTAGTATCATCGACTCTCATGGATGTCCCACTAACATTCTCTGGTGGATCTTCACCATGCAAAACAAATGTGTCATATGTCATAGCAATTCCCCGGTAAATTAAGTGGTCAAACACAATCTCAGAACTCAAGTAAGTGAAGTTCTTGCAGTCTATGCATGGACATCGAATGTTTGTCAGATGATCTGAATTGATTTTGGCAAACTCAATGAAATCTTACTCCATTTTGATACTCATCGCCAGCTCTGCAAGTTATTAGTCGTGGTTACATACATTAATCTTAAAAATTAGTTTATATTTTGGAAACTATGTAATTTGCAATAGATAGTAAACCTAGGTTTAAACCTCCATGTCTTGTCCATAATTCTCTATTGTTCACCTATCCTTTGTTGCTCAATATATGCAGCCTGAAAACGTAACAACTCCCAAGTGATTTTACTCCATCTATCCATTGTTCCTAAAAATTTTGATGATTATGACAAGGATAGATAAAAATATGCAATAAATTTATAGTCATGACAAACTAAACTACCAAGAATTCATATGAGAATTGGCAAAAGATAACGAGAAAAAGAGAAACTTACACAAATAGCACATAGGTAAGGTGATTGTATGATGACATGTAGGAATTCACCACCAACTGAGTGATTTTTGAGTGCTCTGCAACGACAGTAGAGGATGAAACATTTCAAACTTGCATTCACTAGAACAAAAGGAAAAAAAAATTATGCTTTCATTTGTTTCAAGAGTCAAATTTTAGAAAGAGAAAAAAATAATAAAAATTATTTGTTTCATTTTTTTCTCATTATCATTTTTGTTTCATCATAAGTGCAACATCTTGTTCATGCTATTATTTGACGTCATAGGTGAACTTTATGGTGTCTTCATTTCTCAATAATTGTTCATTTTGTCTCAAATGAACCACCACCACAACCAAAATCAACATCAACATCAACATCACAAGCTCAAGAAAGGTCCAGCCTTCAATCCCGTACTCATCAATCTAGGTATCGACATACTCAAGTTGATTTGAGGGGGAGGAGAGTTAGGATCAGCAAAGACGTTGCTGCTGCCAAATATTTGAACTAGCCCGTGAGACTTGGTTTCAAGACTGACGGGAAATAGTTCTTGCCATCGATCTAGGTATCGACATACTCAAGTTGATTTGAGGGGGAGGAGAGTTAAGATCAGTGAAGACGGTGCTGCTGCCAAATATTTGAACTAGCCCGTGAGACTTGGTTTCAAGACTGACGGGAAATAGTTCTTGCCACCCAGACTTATCTTTCTACATCAAACTACACCTAAATCGAACTTGTTAAAAATTCAACAATAGCATGAGCAAAATTAAGTATGATTGCATGGCTGAAACTCAAAGGAAAGGTTGTTCTTAGTTTGTCATAGCCATTTGCTTGGCTAATTTCATCAATGAAAAATACATCAATTTTAACGCCAAATACCTTAGCTTGCTAGATAAAAACTAGAACTAATAATAAAATTTAGAAACGTTAAAATATAGATAAAATAGAATAATATATGCAAAGCAGAGTATGATGGCATGACTGAAAATGGAAGATTGTTCTTAGGGACGATTTGCCCAGTTAATTCCATAAAGAACAATACCTCAACTTTAACATCAGCCTCTAACGAAGAATACCCCAGCTTGCAATATAAGAACATTAAAAAAAGATCGAAGCACAGGGCTTTCCACAAATATAGCTACAAGTAGAAAAAATTTACGTTGTTCTAGGTTTTGTATTGCTCTTCCTTTAACCCCTTCTCATCCATGAACGTTTTGAAGATATTATCCATTACTGAACATGAATGAATAACTTCATAACAGTGAAAAATTTATTAATAGATCTTAAATCTCAGTTCCTCCTTGTCATTCTTCTATGTTCCTATCTTTTGAATCCTATCTTTTAAAAGATTCAAATACACGGACTCTTCATGAACAAATTTGGTTAGTTCAAATGTTGATTAAATTTGTTGTTTTTACTAAAAAGTTAAATTTTTTTTTTTTTAATTTGCTTCATCCTATGATGAGTTCTTCCCTAAACTCTCAATCTCTTTAAAATACACAAAACTTGAAATACAGATATATTCCATAATCAAAAGGATCAATTGTTTTACACGTTTTAAAGCAAGCCTTTTTTGACCATTTAACACACCCTATAACCAAAAAAGAAATTAAACCAAAAACACTCTTTTTCATTATTATCTAGATCAAAACTCATTAAATTCATTAAAAAAATTCAGTATAGAAGTTATTACCACAAAATTTGTGAAACTCTTCTTTTCCAAAATTGTGAGTCCCAAAACAAAGATAATATAAACTAAACACCACCTAGGTAAACAAACAGAATTAGCATTATGACAGAAAATTGAACATTTTAAAACAAAAATGCGTCATAATCCACGAAATCAACAAGATGGGTTCAGTTCTCCAAAATTTTCTCATTCCATCAACATGAAAGTAGCAAAAATGATAGCAATCGAACCAAAATTCATTCAATCCATTCAAATTCAACTTACATATCACTGCAAGAACAATAAAACACATAAGAAACATTTAGAACCATATCACATCATCTGGCGCTTTAATAAATCGCCAAGGAAGAATGAATGAGCCCCAATTCGAAGAACAAACCCAAGATATGAGAGAATAAGCCTTAAAAACTGAAAATACAAACAACATCCAAGCAAAATCAGTCAACAAGAAAAACAATTGGAAAGAAAAAAAGTTCTGTGGGCAAATAATTACACCCACTGAGATTCAGAATATCGGTGGAATCTCTCATATTCGTTTCTCCAGGAACAACGAATTGGTAAGGAATCATTCGTAGAGTACGAATCAATAACCAATAACCCTAGCTAAATCCGTAATCGACAGAGCGAATCAAGAATCAGTAAGATCATTCGAACGTGAACGAACAACAAACGATCGAAAGAAAGAGAGAAAGATTGTTGAAATTGCAAGAAGAGAGAACAAGAGCACTTACCTTCCATTCTTAATCTAAACCAAAGCCTGCAATCACCAAACAATCTAATAGACCCAATCGCAACACCCAATCGGCAGACCCAATGTTGGAAATGTGGCTTTTTAAATAAAACAAAATGGGTTTGTATCTGGTTTCGATATCTGGATCTCTCTAATTTTAGTCTCACATCTTCTACACAACTCATTGTGGTAAGGTTTATAAGGAGATTGTTTGGACTTGAGTTTGGATCCCTTGGGGGTACCACACTTTTGTGAGGAGGGGAGAGATCATTAAGAGAGCAACCCATTCTTTTTGTATCTAGACGGGATTTTGTCCATGTATCTAGACGTCTTCCTAAATTTCCACGTTTTTTTAAGTGCGATTTCCGTTTGGATTTTCCCCACGTTTTCCATGCATTTATTGTGCCAATGAATCTAGCCAAGTCTTTGTATTGTCAATGTACTTATCCAGATTTTCGTATTTGAATGAATCTGTATTCTTCTCCCTATAAATACAACACAAAGTTAGAGTTTAAAAATACAAGAAAGAAAGAAAAAGTACTTCGTTTTGCAATTAGAGAGAAAAACATTTTGCGCTTCGTTTTGCAATTAAAGAGAAACATTTTGCAAACAAGATCATTTCGTTTTGCAATTAGAGATAAAAATATTTTGCAAACAAGAGCATTTCGTTTAGTATTTGAATCAAATAAGTGCTTTTCGTTTTGTTAAAGTATATGCTATGTATTTGTGATTCCGAGCAAATAAGAGATTAAGGGTGGATAGTATTCTGTTCATCAACAGTGCAATTGTTGGAACGAGACAGAGAAGATTCTTGGCAGTTTTATCCTGGGGACGGCGAGGCTACTTGACTGCTTGCACAATTTTGGGCAGAGCCGCGAAACGTCTTAAAGAGAGCGACCTAGTCCGCAACTCAACCCAAGAACAAATTGGTACCTTCGTTCCTATCTTTTAATTTGAATTCTTTACAGCATTTACAACATCCAATATGCAGGCACAGTCGCAACACCCAATCGGCAGACATAATCGAATACCCAATCGGCAGACACAATCGCAACACCCAATCAACAAGCACAATCGCACAACTCGCAACACACCCTTTCTTGCGTTTTCCTCTTATCTTCTTGCCTTTTCCTCTTATCTCTACTCTTTGCTCATGACTACGGAGGTATTAGATTGAGGACGTGGAGGCGATGGAAGCCTCCATGAACTTAGTTTGCGAGAGAGGGGCGGGATTTTTTTTAGGGTTACGTGGGTTGTTTGTGTTTAAGTTTGTTAAATATTGGCAAAACAAATCGGGGCGGTATATATAAATTTTCATGACTCACTAAGAAGACGTCCCTAAAAGCATGTCAAAATTTTTTCAAAATTATTATATAATGACTTAGGTTTGTGACGTGTGCTTTATGTATGTCATAAAAATTAATTACAATGACGTGCATGTTAAGCAAGTCGTAAACTTAAGTCATCTAAACTCCTATTTGTTGTAGTGTTATCATTACACGTGTACGGTGCTGATCAGAGGGCGGTTTGATGTATCATCAAAATCGATCCCTTTTTTTTCAAAACTTTTCACCACTAATTAGGCTTTGTGTTTCACATTTTTCTCATCACCATCTTTTTTTTAGATTGTAGACCCACTTGTTCTTCAAGGGTTTTCCTCCTTTTAGAATTTTAACTAATTCATAAGTACCATTTTTATGCAAAGAATTCATTTCTTCTTGCATAGCCTTCATCCAACCATCTTTATCTTTATGAGCTAACACTTTTTGGAAATTTTCTGGCCCACATTCTTCTGTAAGCAACACATACTTAGAGCTCGGGCACTTATTTAACATCTTGCACTCTCTTGTAGACCTTCTTACTTAAGGTTTTACTATCTCTTGTTAAAGGTATTGTTCTTGTGGCTCAGTCTCATATCATCACCATCTAATTCATTTTCTTGCATTTGGTCACCTACTATTTCATTTTGCATCTCTCCCCTATTTTCAACATGTGACAAATGAGGAGGATGTGGAGTAAGATCTAACACTTCACTCTCTATCTGCTAAGGTTTCTCATCATTTTTCAAATATGCAATGGCATAATCTTCATAAAATACCATATCTTTGCTTCTAACAAATTTTTTTATTTGCATGATCCTACAATCTGTAGCCAAACTGTTCATATCCATAGCCAATGAAAATGCATGGAAAAACCTTCTCATCAAGGTACACCATTTGTTCCTTGGGTATATGATCAGACGTTTTACACCCAAACACCTTCAAATGAGAGTATGACACGTTTTCACTATTCACACTCTTTCCGAAATATCACCATACAAAGAAATTGAAGGAGAGTTGTAGATGAGGTAACATGCAGTACGAGCATCTTCAAGCAAAACACCTTCGACAACCTAGCCATGTGAAGCATGTATCTGACTCTTTCTATAATAGCCCGGTTCATTCTTTCTACCACTCCGTTATACCATACATGGAGTGCTAGGAACTATTTTCTCACACCGTATACCACACTCACACAATAAGCTTTAAATTCTCTTTGAGGTGTACTTTCTTCTATTATCATTGTGGAGGTACTTCAAAAGCTAGAAGCGCTGAAAAACTTGATTTTTAGATCTAAGGAAATAAATTCACACATTTCTTGATGCATCATCAATAAATGTAAAATCATATCTACTTGTGCTGAAAAACCTGATTTTTAGATTTGAAGAAATAAATTCTTTATTGATACATCATCAATAAATGTAAAATCATATCTACTTCCACCTAGGGAATCTACTTCAATAGGACCACAAACATCAATATAAACCAATATAACCAATTTTTCTTTTTGATGATTTAAGAATTGTAACTCTTTAATGTTTACCAAATAAACAATAATTAAAAAGATTAGGAGGGGTATATTTCAAGGAGGGAATCAATTTGTTATTTGCCAAGAACAGCATACTCTTCTCAGTTATGCGTGCAAGTCGCTTATGCTACAAATTTGAAGAAGAGTCATCTTTCATTAGATTCAAACACATACACAATTTCACCCAAGTCTTCTATAATTAAGGTGCAACATGCCTTGCCTTTCCTACAATAAGTAAACCTTTGGTAAGTTTCCAAGTATTATTACCAAATTAATTCGTGTACCCTCGCTTGTCCAAAGCTAGTCCAAAAATCAAATTAAGATGAAGAATAGGTATATGGTATTCCAAAATCAATGTGTATCTCACATTTTTTTATACACATGTCTCCCACCCCCACAATCTTGAAGAAACTAGTGTTACCCATCTTCACACTGCCAAAATCTTCTACTATACTAAGTGCTGAAGTAGCATGCTAAGATGCACCAATGTCAACATACAACCAATTCGCTCCCTTTATTTGCAACATGCAAATATTCACCTTCACCACAAAAGAACAACATGTTCTTACTTGAAACAACAATTGTATCATTTTTACTTACTTTTCTTCACTTTTCCTCATTCAAATCCCTAATGTAGTTGTGACAACTTCTTCTAATGTGACATGGTATACCACAAAAATGATATTTCCACCTTGTATTACTTAACTGGTCTCTCTTTTGACACCTTGATCTTCTTGCATTGACACCTTTGGTTGAGTCTTCTTAATCGCATTTAAAAAAAAAATCTAATTTCATTGATCATTCACAATCCAATATGTACGATTTTATAATTCAGTCGTACATGTTTACAGCGTCACTCCACCGAACCTATATTGCTTTTACAGGTTAACTAAATTTTTTTTGCTACATTCTCAGATAACATTTTCAAATTTTTACTTAACGAAGCTCACCAGTGGTAATTTAGAGTTTTAATGAAGCTATACTATTACCTTTTAGTCGCTAACTATTAGAGCACTTATATTATAAAAATAAGTTTTCATGTTACGTGAACATAAGGTGGATGCTAGGTGGCAACAACTACTATTAGCCTTCGAACACGATTTGGTTACCCAAACCACACCTATGTTATCTTTATAATTGATTAGCCTATGGAAAAAATTGATTGTGTAGCCTAACTAATTGATGAACGACGAAAATAAGTCTATTAAACCCAATTCAAATCAACTATGAACATGGCATAGTTGTTTGAGTATCTATAGATTATAAATTGACAATGGATCAACCCATTCGATCTTAGGGTTGTAGACTTGCAAAGAAGTTGTAGAACCCGATTTTCTCTCCCTTCATCCTATTCCACCGCACCTGATCAACCATGACCCAGACCGTCGACGACCTCTACCGACGATGATGGCCTTCTTTGTCTCCAAATTAACTGACAGATACATAGATTTGGCTCCACTGTCGTGTCATCGTCCTAGTCAGTTGAATTCGATTAGACCAAAAGAAAAAAAAATCATATGGGGTAGGAGCAATCATTCATCGTCTCTCTTCTCAAGACTTGCTCCTCCTACTTCAGTGACATCACCTCCACAATCTCCTATCCCATCTCCTTCTTTCTTGGTTTTCATTTCTAGGGTTTTAAGACTTCATAAATTTTGAATTCAAGATTGTGGTGTTTGATTTGTTGTGGAGCAGACATGGAGTGAGCGATATAGGGCTTTAATTGATTTTTTTTGTACATTGTATTACATTATAATTATAATAATAATAATAAAAGCCGCCTAGGCGCCTGTGCGCTAGTCCCTTGTTCGTTGCCCATTTACTCCCTAGCGATTTTTAGAACATTAATTTCCACCACTGTATCTACTGACATGCATTGAAGGAAGAGGTGTCAATAACAAGGAGAAAAGTGGATCAACAAGCACCATCCCATCTCTGGGCCCATTTGCATATGGTGGCCCAAATTATGACACATACAGTAAGATATGAAGTGGACAAAGATGACACTCAGAGCAAGGAAAGGAATAGGTAAATAAAGGTAAACAAAAGAGGGTGAGCAAAAAGAAAGAACAAAGAGTGAATTAGTGGAAACCATTCTTGTCACATTACATGCCCAAAAGTTAGAAAAGAAGAAACTAAGAGAGAAAAAGAAAGAAATAATGTTTTTCTTTTACTAATGGTAGCTTGTTTAGTTGGTTAAGGCTATGGTGGTTTAACCCCCATGTCTTGGGTTTGATATACCCACCGGTAGCATGTTTGCCTTTTAGAAAAAGTTTTTATTTCATTTTTAGTAGAAGCCATTCTTCTGACATATAGATTTATTTTTAATTTTGTTTTATTTCACATTTTGTTTAAATAATATTTGATGATTTTTTTTAAAATTCATTTAAACCTCTGGTAAGGAGAGGCACCCGTGGCATGCCAAACCTTAATTAATAATGCTAAAAAAATAAGCTAAAAAACGATATAAAAGGGGAACATTTCAGCTTTACCCATTGTCTACAACTAAACCTCTTTTTAATATATGTTGTATGCAGTCATCCAAAATAACTAGAGCTCGTGCTTTCCGCGTCAATGTAACTTCATCAACCTACTTGGAATTTTTATCATCTTGTGCCAAAGACGCCAAATGATTAGCCACTGAATTTACTTCTCTGAAAACATGAATGCAAACACACTCCATGTCACTTGCAATGGCTAAAATTTATCGCCGCACATTTCCTAAAGATCAAGGAACTCCCATTCCATTAAACCATCATGTTACCATCATAGAATCATTTTGAGTAATAACTCTACCACTCCCCAACTCCAAACAAAAGTTCAACCCTTCTATACAAGCCATGGACTTTGCTTTATTGCTAGAACCCACAACAAAAATGAAATTTTGGCCCCAAGACAATGCCCCTAGCATCCATCACAACTATACCACCAGCCATGTTTTTCGCCTTAGAATCACCATTCCATCTTGCTGACCCATATATATTAAGAGCATACCAGCCTACTTGTGGGAGATTTCAATACAAAACTAGTGGAGCTTTCACCTTACAATTCTTAATTTCAAACCCAAGCTTTCGAATGAAAACATCTTCTCTCCCCTTCCTTTTGGAATAAAACAATGATAAACCAGTTGAAGCTAATCACAGACCTTTGAATCACAAAATGGATATTCCAACATTTATCCGAGTACCTCTTCGCATTCATTTGGACCAAAACTTCCCAAAGAATAAAAAGTGGCGTCAACTGAAACAACACCCAACGCTGCGAAGTATCTGAAGCTCTTCGAAACCATATTTTCATCAAGGAGTAACCCTCTATTGGCCGTCGCGCATGAACCCTGAACACCATGTCAAAATGAGACCAAACCTGCCTCGCCAGTTCGCCTTCCATAAAGAGATGTTTAGTAGATTCAATCTTTAGAAATCTGCAACATCTCCACTTCGAAACCAGCGACACACCACACGCCTGTACCTCCTTGTCAACTAGAATTTATATTTTTAAAATTCTCCAGACCGACAATGAAATTTTAGTCGGGAAAAGGGAATGCCACAATTTCTCATAAACTGAGTCTGGATCACCTTTAACTCTCATTGCTTCAAAAGAAGATTTCACAATCAACACACCAACTACACTGGGCTTCCAAACTCGTACATCCAATATTGTGGAAATTATTCGCAATCTATTGTCATACGCCTACTCAATGAATCCAAGCCCCCTTTCCATTATGAATGACCTCCTTAATGCTAAGCCAATTCTGA
Source organism: Berberis vulgaris (assembly GCA_963556465.1). Taxonomy (NCBI): domain Eukaryota; kingdom Viridiplantae; phylum Streptophyta; class Magnoliopsida; order Ranunculales; family Berberidaceae; genus Berberis; species Berberis vulgaris. The sequence continues at coordinate 53,885,675 of OY747129.1, read as the reverse complement.
TCATGAGCATGTATAATATGTTTCTTGAAAGCAGTTCCCTCGAACCAATTTTGTTCAAAGAAACTAGAATTTCCAGCACCAACTTACAAAGTAGACAAGTGCCACATCTCCAAACGCAACTGCAACAATTCCCTGATAAATATCAAGGAAACCCTCTTCACATCATAGACCCAAATTGGTTGCTTCCCATGAAAAACATTTATGCCTCGTGTACACAACCCATAAAGACTTCACATTAATCAGATTCCAAAGCGCTTTCAATCTAAAAGCCTTAACAACCGGCACCATACTCCTCAAAGCCAACCCCATTTCCCTAACTGGCAAGCACATTTTCGACCAACTAACCCAATGTCTTTAGTTTCTCCCTTTATGGTCGCCCCAAAAAAAGTTTGAAATAATATTGTGCACTCATTCCAGAGCCGCTTTTGGCACAGAAGTTGCTGCAATTGTGTGTATTGGAATGGAGCACAACACATGTCTAATCAAACCAATATGCCCCTTGGAGATAGTAACCTTGCTTTCCACCCTTCTGTCCGATGTTGAATCTTAATTACTAGATTGCCAAAAAATGTGATCTAACATCTGCCTTGAATCGGGATGCCATATTTAATGGACCTTCTTATTGTTGAAAACCCCTCCAGTTTTTTTATTAAATCAAGTCTGTCCCTAGGAGTTTTTTTATAACAGGCAAACAAGCTTTTAGCTGCATTTAATGTTTTGACCCGAAGCCTCACAATATTCATTTAAAAAATCCAAGCAATCCCATATAGAAGACTTCCTCCAATTAACAAAGATAAGAGTGTCATCTGCATACAACAAATGTGTTAATGGAACACATCTCCTTGGTGTGTATAAGTAGCCTATTGTTCCATGTGGAAAGCTATAGTCAAACCACTATTCAAAACTTCTGCAACAACTATGAACAATAGAAGGAAAAGATAGTTTCCTTACCTGAGACCTCTAGAGGATTTAAAAGACCCATTATATACTCCTTGCAGTAAAAATGAAAACCGTATTGGGTGAAACAATTCGACATCAGATGGCATACCCTGTTATCAAAATCGAACTTCCTTAGAACAGAGATAATAAATCACCATTCCAGTATTCATTAGCCCTTCCATGTCCAATTTAAAAATAATATTGCCACCTTGAACTTTTTCCCAAATGGCCCTCATATTTTCCTAAGCCAAACCAACATTTTCAGTGATAAATTTACCTTTAACAAAGGTTCCCTGTTCTTGAGAAATCAAATCCAGAAGAATATCCGCCAAACCGGTATCCAAAACCTTGGAAAAAAATTTATTCACCATAGAGGATAAACTGATAGGCCTAAATTATGCAAAAGTCTATGGCAGTTCAACATTAAGGATCAAGGAAAAAAATGCATCCAGTAATGACGTCCCATGAAAAATCCATAACAAGTGAAAAATCCCATTAGAGATCCACAACAAGTGAAGAATCACAACAAGTGAAAAAGAAATAAATGCACCTCGTAATGATGTCTCATGAAAAATCCACAGCTGCTTCCAAGAGATCAAACTTAACAGTCTCCCAACAAGTCTAAAAGAAACAAACAGTAAAGCCATCCGGCCTTGGCGCACTATCCTGAAGAATACTAAACACCACATTTCTTCAACATGAAATTTATCGCCCACGCAAATTTTTTTATATTTTTTTATTTTTTATAGTTTATGAAATTTATGGAGACTTTAAACAGGGAGATTTGAAAGAATAAATAAACTCACATTTAATTAATACGACAATTTTGTATAAACAAAATAACATAATTCTTGTTTTGCTAATTATCAATAAATTTTGATACTAGGTTTGAGTAACTGTCACGTCCCAATTTTTTAGAAATATGAATTCTTTAAATCCATGTACGAATATCTTATTCGCCAAAATTTGATAGTGAAAATTTTCACAACTTAAGCAATAGGCATTTTTTTAAACCTCCAGAAAGGATTGTCGGCTATGCGATGCAAGAGCTTTATTGCTTATCAAAAAATTGGTTTACAATCTAATCGGGGGTGCATGATGACTTTACTTGAAAAATTAATTTCCAAACAAAATATACCAAGAAAAAAACCATCACGAGGAACTCCTCAAGTCTTCTGTTAGTGTACCATTTGCCACTAAGACAAAATCCTCAAAGCTCTGTCACTAATCTAACTGCCATTTAAAATTGTTTCTGCACTTCGCAACCACCGACCTTGCTTCCTTGCCAAAAATTAAGACAAAGAGCAATGATCTGCTATGTTTTTTCCTTATCAAGAAAAACAAATATCTTTTCCACGAACTTCACCCCTGACCAACTCAGATTCTTTTCTTGCTTGACACAATACTTAGGTTGTCAAACATATGCAGTGCCTGATCGTTCCCACCACACCAAAGTTTTAGCTTGATTTGGTAATGATTGAGCAACATAAACTTTGTTGCCATGTAACCTGATGATACATAAAAAATGGTCACACCCCCAAGCCGTACACGTGTTGTGATAATCTCAAGGAAATACGGACCCTAGCATCAGCCCAACACTGAACAGGCCCAAGCGGTTTTAAGCCCGCTAAATTCAGTCCGCCAGGCGGACTCAGACTCTCACAACATGCTATACCCACACATCTCACAGCTGTCCTCAATATCCGTAAGCCCTCCTTAGGCAAGTATCTTTAGGATCTGCTTCGGACGGGCAACTACAGCTGCTCTTTGCTCCCAACTAGGAAGCAAACACCAGAGTATCTTCCACACAGGGAAACTCCCTTCTACAGAATGCTATTGGATTGGGAACTATCTCCCGCGTATCTAGGAGCACAGAGCTAACATTGAACTTCCCTCCTACAGTACGACTCCTAATTAGATAGGGATCTCCACAAAGATCTCATCCCTTATCTATGCCTACGATGGCTTGGTTAAACCAGGACTCCTTGCACTATAAATAAGACATGAGGTTGGTAAGCTAAGATACGCTACAAATTTGCTGTTATAGGATTACACCTTCGTCGGAGCCATGTCAGAATTTAGCATCAGAGTGCCAGCGGCCACCACAACGGTGGTTCGTGGCTCACGTGTGCTACTTGTGCAGGTCAACAAGTCAGCAGGAATCAGATCGGAGCAGGGTGCAAAAAACATCTGCATCAGTTTGGCGCCGTCCATGGGGACGACATAGCTCGTAACTTTACACTAAGCGTCGTCTACTTTCAAAACACAGATAAATGGTGACCACCAGGTCACGTAACAACGGAAAACCAGGGGACACGTCAAACGTTTTGGCCGTCCCTATACCGCCACCTTCAACAACTCTTATCTTGCACGCGCAGCCAACTCATGCTCCAGTACCAATGACAGCAGCGAAAGATCCCAGAATCGATACGCTGGCATCCCAAATACAGCGGATCGCCAAAGCAGTGGAGGTCTCACGCTACAAAATCCATTACCCGCTAATGGAGACAAGGAGCAGCACGAACCTCCACCTCTGGTAGACGATAGAGAGCAAGCACAGGAAAACCAATCACCCGCCAAATCCTATTGGACTAAAGAGGGCTGCGCGGCTAACACTGAGTTCATCGCCAGGGCGGAAGGGCTCGGCCTTGGGAACCCCCTCCGCAGAGGGGCGCACTACCAGAAAGTACTGTATCGCATTTCCGTCCCGCCGTTTGTGGATCGAATCATGAACGAGGCCATACCGAAGAAGTTTACTCTTTCGAAGCTTGACTCCTACGATGGAACCACTGATCCCTTCGACCACCTACGCCATTACTAGCACGTAATGGCCCTTAAAGAGGGATCTGAATCCGTAATGTGCAAGACCTTTCCCACTAGTATGAAAAACTCTGCATTTACGTGGTACCACAACCTTTCTTTGAAGTCCATCGGCTCCTTCAAAATGCTGGCAAAGGAATTCTTGACCCAATTTTTCGGAAGCCAACGCTTCCGAAAAGGTCTGCACTACATACTCTTCCTGAGGCAGAGGTTCGGCGAGACACTCCGAGAGTATGTCATGCGCTTCAACAATGAGCTGACCCTTATAGACGGGTGCAACGACTATACAGCCGTGACAATCTTCACTGCGGGCCTCAAAGAGGTAAAGCTCTACGAAGATCTCACCCTGGAGCCCCCTCTGGACATGGCGGAGCTCCTCAAAAGCGTCCAGAGACACATCACCTGGAAGAGTTAAGGACCTCAAAGAGGGAAATCGAAGGGGACAAGAGGCCCTCCATGCGCAGAGACAAGAAGGAGGGAACAAGACCCTTGTGTGAGGAATGGAACAAGAGGAAGTGTGGTGACAACAGGCCAGACCCTGGTCGGTTCAAGCCGGAGAAATCGTCCAACTACATTGGATCCAGAGTAGTGACTCCCCTAAACGCTAACTTGTCGGATGTACTCAAATCAATGGAAAACTGGGAGGAACTGAAATTGCCCACAAATACACGCGGAGACCCCGCCAAGCGTGACAACGACAAGTACTGCGCGTACCACAAAGAAAGTGGCTACAGAACACCCGTTGATCAGATTCAGCGGGGAGAAATGCTTCCCCATTGGAAAGTTAAGATTAGTTACGCCTAGTAGGTGAACCGCAGCTCAGGAAGGTCCTATTTCTGGACTTCATGGTGGTAGACGCACCATCATCCTACAATCTCATTCGGGGAAGACCATGGCTCCATTAAATGGAAGTTGTGGTCTCCACCCTTCACTAGTGTGTTAAGTATACTGCTAATCACTCGGAAGGAACAATACGTGGGGACCAACCTACGACACGAGGCTACCATTACGCCACACTAAAACAGATAGAGTGCTCCTAGATTCAACTACATAATGCAGAGTAGCCTGACCCAGTGTAAAACCCAAAAATGGAAGAGACGCCATTTTTGAGTGGTACAAGAGCAATCAGCTTTCCCACCAATCGAGTCATAAAGGCAATGGCAAGCGGGAACACATCCCCTACATTTCGTCGACGCAGAGATCCGCCCCTCTACAAGGTTTACTCTTCAGTGACCTATGTAACGCCTCGACAGTCCACTAAAATGATTCGCGAATAGCAACCCGAATTTACTTCAAGGCCAGGATCAGTTTCTTTCGGTCAACTGTTAGTTTGCTTTAAGTTGTTTGTTTCCCTTTCCATAGTCAATATTGAGTTTTAGTTCTTAAAAGGCTTATGTGATTTGAAATCATTTAAGAAATAAAGGGAGAATTACGAAAAACAAACTCTATTGATTATTGGAAAGATGTAACAACAAACACCTTGAGGCAAATACAAAATACTACATATTACGAACGCCCTGAGGCGGATACAAAAGACTGAGCATCTAAATACAGTGTGAACTAAAATAAAAGACTCGCTCAGGCAATTCTGCTACGTTCAACATCCGATGAAAACTTGCAAACCCTCCGATGCGAGTAATTTGCCAGTGACAAAAACGATAAAAGTTGCTAGACCCATTCCGAAGACAACAACGAAGTGTAAGAGGGGATTGAAAGGACCAAGCAATCAAGTTGCTCCGACAAATCACTCAGGAAAGTGCTCATACAATGGCGTTGTAGACCCCACGACTAGCTGCTGATTTCCTCAAGAGATGTCCCACCATTTATCCAATCTCCTCAAAGGGCTTAGAAGAAAGAATATGAGGATGGCCAAAAGCAGTGACGCAGTCACGATTTCACAACGTCGTCAAGAGAGACCACTTTTCACATATGCGATGGCAGGTGTGACTGAGAGCTACCACACCCAGAGTTAACGCACATCAACCAACACTTCGATCAACCATCGATCAGTAGCGAGATCTAAGCACACGAAGATACAAGTGGTACGGTGTAACACCAAGGCATCTCCCTTGGTAGGAAATCCATACTACTCCGCGAAATGAGAAGAAATTACAAGATCTCGGCAAATCAACTACATGCTCACCCATAGCATGTGACCACGCACAACGACAACTATTAGTGTGCCAGATCTTTGCAAATGTCAGAACATTCGGAGACTCCAAAGATGGAGATCCATCTTCAGCCTTTGGAAAACCCAAAGCATTTTCTTCAGCCTTTGGAAAACCAAAGTACTATCTTCAAGCAAGAACGTTACAGAAGATAAGCTCTGCGAAAGATAGTGCCTATAACGATTGGAAAACACCATTATATAGACAAGATGGTTCACCAAGCGGGTACTCCAGCATTAACTTTCAAGCATCGAATACGCTATGGGAAACGGGGAGATGACGGTTCCAAAGGAAACTGCGCAGACCACGTCATTCAAATTAATGGCGTTGCACACAACCCCATCAATTAAGGGGGAGTAACCGATACTCGACTATCACACAACCTATGCCGTACACGTGTTACCACACGATTTATGCCGTACACGCAGCACATTGCGCCCTAGGCCCTTTTCTGTGGGCCTATGGGCTCGGCCCATTATTCAAAAAACATTATGTCGCATGCTTGGCACAAACAATAAAAGATCCTAACCAATCCTAACTTATGGATTGTACCTACATATCACCTGCTGATTCGAGGTAACTTCGTCCACACTATGCTACCACTAAATTCACATGCTTCCAACAGGCGAAACTTCTTTTCAAACAATGCAAGCTTAGTTAGCCAAAGCTGATGACGACAACTTCTTGTTCAATTCGACACCTAATCCGCTCAGCTTGGGCATTGACGGTTTAGGAAGTGAGAGTCTAATCAGCGTTATCACGCCTGGTAATGACAATTTGTCAGGGATCATTGGCCTCCCTTGCAGCCAATGATCACCAAACCCAATCAGGTAAGCCTAGCTCGTGATGACTAGCAACGAAAGCTTCTGATCAAAACCTGGACTTGTATCCCCTACGACGAGGGTGTAGATATTCTGGAAGGTGGGAACCTAGTCAGCCCGGAACTGATTTTTGATGGCTTGCCACTGGACCACTGTTTTTCAGCGTGGCCACCAAATCACCAAACCTGGACTTATAGCCCACGCTGCGAGGGTGTAGATGGTCTAGAAGGTAGGAACCCAGTCAGCCACGACCTGATTTTGATGGTTTGCCACAAGACCGATGCTCTTCAGCGTGGCCATTGAACCCTCCCAAATTTGTAGCTTAGTGCACGCAGGTATAGATAACTTGGATGGTGGGAGCCTAGTCAATCCCAAACTGATTTCGATGGCTTGCCATGGGATCACTGCTTTTCAGCCTGGTCACCAAACCTTTCTCGAATTCGTAGCTCTCACCACGCGGAGAGGGTGTAGATGGTTCGAAAGGTGGGAGCCTAGTCAACCCTGAACTGATTTCGATGGCTTGCCACAGACCACTGCTCTTCAACCTGGTCGCCAAACTTCTACTCCCCGAATTCGTAGCCCATTTTGCTTGGTCATACACGATTCGGAAGGTGGGAGCCTAATCAGTCCCGCACTGATCCCAACGGTTTGCCACGAGACCATTGCTCTTCAGCTTAGTCGCCAAACTTTTACTCCCTGAATTTGTAGCCCACTTTGCTTGGTCATACACAATTCGGAAGGTGGGAGCCTAGTCAGTCTCACACTGATCCCAACGGCTTGCCAAGAGACCACTGCTCTTCAGCCTTGTCGCCAAACATGAATCTAGCCGAATCAATATCTTCACACTCAAACAGACTGACATCCTAATATTCGCGCTGATACAAAGATCGTATGGCCAGTGCCCATCTGCTATTTAGGATGCCAGCCCATGTTTATGGCGCCTGACACGATACGAACGCTATGACACATGCACTCAGCCATTGCAACTCACTCTTAGCAACAACTGCGGTCGACCAGTCGGACAAACAGGATAAGCCTCAAGCAGCTTACCTCGGGAACAAGACACAACGCGAGCAACCCCTAGCTAAACTATGCACAACATGCCCACTATCAAACATGGGTATGCAACGACTCTAAGTCGTTCACGATACAAAGTAGTCAAGCTTTCTATCGCAGACAAACGAGTCAAGCATTCTATTGACGCAACCAGCTTAAGCATGATGACAAGGCAAAAAAAACATACAATAAAGACAACAAGTACATTACTGATAAAACTGTTTACATTAACGGTCAAAACTAAAAGGGGTGAAATCACACCAAGGTCACTCCTTTCCAGGAAAAGGTACAAAAATAGAAAAACTAAGCCTAGTGGAAGATGAATCAGGGATAGCATCCACACGCACCGTGGTCTACGTATCAGGGCCCACATTGTCTTCCTCATACGACGATGCAAAGGCAGCAAACAAATCAACATATGACATCTTCTTATACTGGCAAAGATCCCACTCCAAATGCTCCTTCTTCATCAGTGCCAACAGCTCCAGCCGGCCATGTACAACGCAGCGGCACTCACACTTGCCTTGCTTTTGAAAAAGCTCTTCCTCTCGCACCTTCGCATCAACAAGTTTGCTATCCAGTTGCTCCAACTTGCCAGTCAGCATGTCAATCTGAAACTGCTATTCATAGCACTAAGCTCATGCCACCCAGTTCAAGCTGGTCCTTAGCCTTTCTCACCTCATGGGCATAGAACTCCACATCGGATCCCAGCCATTGCTTCTCAGCAGCCCATTCAACTTCCTTCGAAGCACTCTCTTTAGCAAAAGGTTGCAGCTCAGAACACGCCTTAGCCGCAGCATCCTGCGCAACCTCGACTTCTCGGTGGACCCATCTCAACTCTTGACTGAGTCCGTCCCTTTTGGACACCACCTCTGTTAGAATACGCTTGAGGTCCTCCAGATGAGCTGAGGCTCACGATTGACTAATCCAACTGTTTCTCCTTAGCCTGCTTCTTAAGCCACTCGATTTCACGAAACACATTAGAATACAACAGCCACATGTGAGAGAAGACACGCTCCAAGGTATATACTCTCTCACGAGCCCCTCGGCGAGCCCCTCAACTTCCGTTCCAGCAACGGCTGTGTGGCTCATATGAGACATACCTAGCATAAGGTACTTCAGACCCTAATCCATGCATCCTTCCAACATATCCTTTTCAGGTTTTGGAGCATGATCCATCAACCAACTGTGGCTCCTGCTTATGTGCTTCCTCGAAGCATACTATACATCCACCTCTTGATGTCAGACTTGTGAGCTCATCTTTATCAAGTCAGGTGCAAACAGGCTTATCCGTGCGACTGGGTGAAGCCTTATCTGATCGAGAACTACATCAGTGCCACCCTTCACGGTTGCCACCGTCCTCAGACTCTCCTCCGTGGCCTTTCCTTTGTTAAGAACAACCAACCCTTTATTGCGAGACGACTTAATGGGATCCGAAGGGAGAGAAGGGGACGAATTATCCAAAGGACCCTCCAACACTTTCAATTATGGCCTAAAACAAGACGGTGAGCAATGCAGACTACAAGAGACACGACCAGTACCGCAGCCACCTTTAGGCGAATCAACAGTAGGGAGATCAAATTCTACCACCTCAAGCGAATCTTCACAGGAACCTCCAACAATAATGGTCGCACACGAATCAGCACCAGCGGAAGCTGCCATTGCGACTTGCACCAGACGGTCATTCAAAGCCTCGACCTGCGAATCACTAAGGTTCGACCTGTCCATGACTCATGGCCAACCGCATGTAATCTTTCTCCAAGATGGAAACGTCAGTCTCCGCCTCAACAGGCCCAGCAAGCTCACGACCCTCTCTCACTAGAGCGGCTCGTGCCAAAGATGGTCGACCTCTAATGCGAGCCCTCTTCTTCATGAAGGAAGCAAGCATCTCAGACGACTCCTCCACATCGGACAAAACAAGAACTTTGGCCCCAGCAGCCTTCCTCTTCCTAAAAAGGGTCCCCATCTTCGAACTTAAACTCACGATACAGAGTGGGGGCAACGTGCCAGTTGTTCCATAGTCCACTATGAATGAAGTTGGATACTCTTATGACATCAACCGCCTTCCTTTGCGGCATGACACGGAACGTTGCCATGGTGTTTTGCTCATCTAAGGTGAGAGGAGTGGTAGGAAAACTTCCTGCAAGGGAACACAAGTAATGAGCAGTCGGCTCGCTACCAAGCATATCAAAATCGCGAGAAAGGGATTGAACTTACGGAGCGGTCTGAACAGTCGCTTGAGCAGACGACCCCTGCACCGAAAATACTTCGAATTCGCAGGAGCCAAGAAGCAGTACTTCTACCAAAACTTGAAACCATCAGGCAATTTACTGAAACACTTCGATGACTTCATCTTACAGACAACATTGCTCTTCAGCCGAGGAGAGGTCATCAACTGGATAACGCGGAGTCACGCTAACACCAGCTTCCTTGGAACTTAGCAGAATCATGAGGATGATCCTATATCCATTAGGCCCCAACTGAGCCGGAGGAATCCCTAAGAGATCCAATAACTCCCAAATCACGTCAAGTACTGGAAAATGCACTCCAGCTTGGAGCACCCCACGATGTAAACAGATGAAACCGACAAGAGGTGACACAGGTGTTTGGTCGCCGGTTAGGAGATACAATGGCAGGTCCTCAAGAACCCCAAACTTCGTACGGATTTTGGCGAGACCGGGCTCGGACAACAACCTGTCTTCAAAAAATTGCAGGACCTCTGCCAAAACAACATCATCAAGAAGGTTTTCTTGAGCCATAAAGAAGACGAACGATTTTTTCAGAACAATATCTTCGAAAGCAAAAAAAGTAGAAGAATCGGACTCTGCACTGCAAATGACCTAAATAGATGATGGTTTCCCACCTCTTTTTCGTCGAACCGACGCACGTGCCATTAATGCGGCCTACGGCTCAAGCAACGATTGAGACTCAATCATCATGAGCTGTGCATCCCTTCAAGAGATGACTTAGCGAACCGATGTGACGGCCCACAAACTCGGGGGGAATAGCCGATGATACATAAAAATGGTCACACCCCGAGCTGTACACATGTCGTGATAATCTCGAGGAAATACGGACCCTAGCATCAACCCAACACTGAACAAGCCCAAGCGGTTCTAAGCTCGCTCAATTCAGTGAGCCAGGCGGACCTGGATTCTCACAGCACGCTTGACCCACACGTCTCACAGCTGTCCTCAATATCCATAAGCCCTCATTAGGCAACTATCTCGAGGATCTGCTTTGGACAAGTAACTACAACTGCTCTTTGCTCTCAACTAGGAAGCAAACACCACAGTATCTTCCACATAGGGAAAATCCCTTTTACAGAATGCTCTTGGATTGGGAACTATCTCCCACGTATCTAGGAGCGCAAAGCTAACAGGAAACTTCCCTCCTACAGCACAACTCCTAATTAGATACGGATCTCCACGAAGATCTCCTCCCTAATCTATGCCTACAATGGCCTGGTTAAACCTGGACTCCTTGCACTATAAATGTGATATATGAGGTTGGTAAGCAAAGGCACGCTACAAATTCCCTGTTACAGCATTAGACCTTCCTCAGAGCTCCGTCTCACTTTAGCATCGGAGTGCCATCAGCCACCACAACGGTGGTCTGTGGCTCACGTAAGCTACTTGTGTAGGTCAACAGGTTAGTAGGAACTAGATCGAAGAAGGGAGCAAAAAATGACTGCATCATAACCTTTATGCAGTGCTTGTTGATTCATCAGCCACCGTATTAACCTCACGATACATGTGTACATACCCAAACCAAATTACTAGTTAGAGTATAGATTATATTCCATATAGAGAACAATGGCCTTGGCCCTTGAAATTTTTATTTAGCCATTCTTTAACTAAGATTGATATGTCCGACCGATTAATTTTCGCACCCCTGCCTCTTCACACATCATCAATCCTTCCAGCAAAGCAATAGATTCAACTCTATTATTAGAGCCTCTTTCAATAAAAAAATGTTTTACCATCATACATTCTCCAGCTGAGTTGCGCAGAACGCCCCACCTACAATCATTCCTTTTCTCGCTGACCCATACGTGTTCAGAGCACACCATCCATCTTGAGAGAACTACTAGAGAAATACAATTGGCTCAACTCGTCTAACCACAATAGTTTTCGGACTTAAGGCTGAGATGATTCCACTAGGATCCACAGATTGAACATCTGGAGTGTAAACTTGTGACACTAGTTTTAACCTATTTTGAACACGAATAATCACATACATGAGTTTAACTTGGTTCCTCTAAGAATTGAATTATTCCTTTGCCACCAAATCTCCCACAACACAAAAATCGGAGTCAGGTTAAAAAAAACCCTAAGCTGAGTTTTTTGGGTTTGCCCGCTGAAACAAAACTTGCAACATTGTATAAACCTCACCAGGTCGGTGGAAATGAATTCCAAAGATGGTCTCAAAGTGTTGCCAAACTCTAGTTGTGGCAAGGTCAATTTCAGAAGAAAAAAAAATGTTTATCATATTTAAATGTTGGAGTAGCACAACAACTACATTTAGAAGCAAGATTAAATCCAATCCTTACCGCATTAGCATCAATAAGAATAACCCCTCTCAAAATTTTCCATATAAAAATCGATATTTTTTATGGCGGTAAATGGTTCCATATAAGACTAAATATTCTATTTTTTTTTTTCCTTTTTTGATCGATACACCTCGTAAACCACCTTGATGCTATAGTTACCATCCTGCGAGTGTAGACACACACGTCGATCTCCACCATTTCCAAGTTCTTTTTGGCAATTAATATAGTCCTCCTTGGTAGACACAACACAATCTATATCTAATAAGCGAATGTCTGAGTTCATCACATCCTCCAAAGAAGGCCAAACTCCTAAATATTCACCACTTAGCATGTAAATACCTAGACACTACAGTTTTCCCTATAGAAACTAATACGCAAACTTTTATCAACCAGCCATGAAGAATGGTAAATTAACCATGCTCTTTGCAAGAACATTTCCTTTAAAAAATTTCAAAGACTATATAGGGTTGTCTGGACTTTCTTGCGGATTATTGTGTTGCCTCGGGGCAGAAAATTAATGCGGGTAACAGTTCTTTTGTTGTGGCAACAAATTCTCTAAGGGAACGCATTGAAAGTATTAGTCGCATTTCGGGGTTCCAGCATAAAATTTCCCCGTTTAAGTACTTGGGCGTGCCAATTTATGAAGGTAAAATGCAAGATGGCATTCTTTTACAAAATAGTGATTAAGATTACCAAGAGGATTGGCGGGTGGAAAGCTATTTTTTTTATCACTAAGGGGTCGTCTAGTGTTGGTGAGCCATGTGTTGACCTCTCTGCCAATGTATACTTTGGCGGCTACTTGTGTGCCAAAAAAAGTTGTTGATATTGTGCATAATCTCATTGCTAGCTTCTTTTGGGGGGATTGTGAAGGATGGTGCAAGAAAACTGGGTGGCTTAGTCCTGAATTAGTTACCCAATTAAGGAGAAAGGTTTGGGCCTCATGGATTTATGGCTAGTTATGCGAGATTTTAGGCTTAAGGCTCTTTTGGAACTTATTGCATTCAAGGTCTCTCTGGGTTGTGTTCATGAGGCTAAAGTATTTTTTGGATTCAGATCCTTTGATGGTGTTTTAGAAGAAGAAAGGGTCCTCAAAATTTTTCAAAGAGTTGATAACTGACTTGAAGTCAACTTTTGTTATGAAAACTGAAGTTGGGTTGCTTTCTTCATGCCCTGGAATGATTCGCACCCTGATATAAGGGAGGAAGCTATGTCTAATTTTGAGTTATGCCAGAAATATGTTGGCGAGGGGGATATTCATATCTAGCAACATACGAATAGTGGGCAATACTCAGTCAAGACGGGATATGAAGTTCTGCAGAATAAGGGATGGAAGGATAAGATTTTTTAGTTGATATGGCACCACTTGCTTACTTTAAACATTTATGATTTTGTTTGGAAACTCATGTAAGAAGCGTTCCCTATTGATGGGAATGCTAGACGTGTTGGATTCAGACTAACTTCAAAATGCTATTGTTGTGCGTTGCCTTCCTTTGAATCTCCCAACACCTATTAATTGAAAGTGATTTAGCTTCGTGTGTTTGGCGTCGTTTTGAATAAATTTTTGGAGTTCACTTTTATCGCCCGGGTGAAGTTTATTCCATGCTGCAAGTTTGGTTTCGCCAAGTTGACAAGCATACTCAATAAGGAGTTTTCTATAACCTTACCCCCTGTTTGCTTTATGGGAGATTTGGCCACAGAGAAATCGTAAGTTGTTGAGCAGGGAAATTGGTGTCGAAGTCGTTTGCGCCTAAGGTAAGGTCTTTAGACCGTAATGTATTATTTCGGGTTTCAGTTTGAAACATGTTCAGGTATAGAGAACAACTGGTAGTAGGCCCTTTGCAGTGTATTGGGTTCACCCCCTGCCAAGATGGGTGGCGGTAAACGTGGACGGTTCGTCCAGACAATCCGTTGCTATGGGGGGTCAGATACAATATGGGTAGGTGCATTCGTGCTAGACAATTATTTTTCAGGAGATGTTCTAAAAATAGGGCAAAAACTTTAGCTTATTTAGAGGGCCTTCGATTGTGTAAGGAAGTTGGTGCTAGACAGGTGATAATTCAGACAGATTCTTTGTTGGCTAGAGAATGGTTGTACAGAGTGTTTAAAGTCCCCTGTTAACTTAATTCTATTTGGAGAAATATCATAAGTGATGCAGGAGGATCCGAGTCAGATGATGATGAGTTGTCAGATTGCACGTTGTTGGCATTGAGATACCTTGAGTTGGTAGATCAGCACAAAGATGGCAGGTAGTCGTGATCTTTTCCTAATTGGGGCAATTTTTGGTGCGTTTCGGTATTTTGGCCATAATTTTGGCTACGGGTATCAGAACCGCACATATGGCCCCAATTCGGAATGCTCTTTTAGGCGGGCATGTCGTGGCCACCGAGCTATACTCCGTGCACATATTTTCCAAGGTCAAAATCCACTATTTTCCCTTCCAAATCCACAATTTTAGTAATTTTTTCCTTTTATGGTAATATTTTATTTATCGTTTAGGAAGTGATTCTGAACCTGATTTGGGCCAGATTTTTTGCAGATTACTTTTTTTATTACGTATTTTATTTTGGCATGATTATTAGGATTTTGCTATTTTTGGTAAAATTCTGATAATGGCGAATTTTAGCTATAAAGCCCGGCTTGTGGGCTGACTTTCAGGATACTCTTTTATTTGCATAATTTTGAATTGAACATCAGAGGTGTTTCTCTGTGTTTTTGGGTGATCCTCATGTGTCTTTCCATGTGAATTATCTGTTGAAACTAGCCTGCAAGATAATCGCTATTCTGTCTGACGTTAGTTGGTATCAGAGCTTCAGCATCTTCCTAGGGTGAGATTTCATCAATTTCCATGGATGGTGGTCATGGTCGTCGCATGCAGGTTTCGAACGAGGAAGCCCCACACTATGATTGTAACGTTCAGGATGTGATGATTGAGGATTTATAGAGGCAAGTTGCAGAGTTAACCCGCCGTCTAACGGCGTAGGATTTCAGTGATCGTGAGATGGAAGATCACGATTCTAATTTCAGCTTCGAAAACCTGTATCACAATCATGCTCGATTATGGGAGCACCGTGGTTGGGAGGATCGTCATGGAGACCTTGGTTTCAGAGTGGATCTGCCCGAGTTTTCTGATACATTATAAGCCGAAGGATTCATCGATTGGTTGAATGAAGTAGAGCGTATTTTTTAGTATAAGGAAGTTCTAGATCGTGTCAAAGTGAAATTGGTCTCCATCAAACTCAAAGGCAGATCATCTGCGTGGTGGGAGCAGTTGAGGCGATCATGACACGGGCGGGGCAAGGCCAAGATCACTGATTGGGAGAGGATGAAGAAGAAGATGAAGGTCACTTCCTTCCTTTCGGCTACACTCAGACATTGTTTCAGTGACTTCATTTTTTTAGGCAAGGCACGAAATCAGTTGATGATTACACGGAGGAGTTCTATCAATTGATAGCCCGAAATGATTTATCTGAGACGGACGAGCAGATGGTGGCACGGTATTTGGGGGGATTACGACAGCCCCTACAGGATGTCCTCATCATTTACTCGCTGTGGACCGTTTCTGAAGCATACCAGCGTGCACTTGCTGTGGAAAAACAACAGAATAGGAGGTCAATGATAAGAAGTTATCAAAGCAGTCGGCCAGTTCGCCCTCAAGAATCTCGTCCTGTCCAGTAGCCACCGCAGGGTATTCTAACTCAAATATTAGATGTTTCAGATGTGGTGAACAGAGACATAGAACGACTGATTGCAGGAAGCCTGCTAGTCAAAAGGGCAACAATCTCCTGATTTAGGAAGACGTGGTAGACGAAACTGAGGAGCTTGGAGAGCCTGCGTATGACGATGAGGAAGATGGAGATGTGTTGTATGGAGATGGCCATGAGATTCTGGTCGTTCGTAAGAGTCTACTGACTCCCAAGGGCGATTCAGGGGACGATTGGTTGAGAACCAATATTTTTCACAACACCTGCACAGTTGCAGATAAAGTCTGCAAGATGATCATTGATAGTGGTTGTTGTGAGAACGTATGTCTGAAGAGGCTATCCAGAAATTGCAGTTAAAAACAGATCGTCATCCCAAGCCATATAAATTGTCGTGGTTGAATAAAGGCAGTGAGGTAACAATAGATAGGCGATGCCTAGTGTCTTTTTCGATTGGCAGAAAATATTTTGATAATGCTTGGTGTGATGTTGTATCTATGGATGCTTGTCATGTATTGTTAGGCAGACCTTGGTAGTATGATTGCAGTGTTATTCATGATGGGAGAAAAAATACATATTCCCTTAGCTACAAAGGAAAGAAGATTGTGTTGGCACCTCGTCGAGAAGGAACCACTCCTACCCTAGTAGCCAATAATACTAACATGCTTTCTATGTCCAGTACTTTAGTTGAAATTGAGCGTGGAGATGTGGTTTATGCTCTGCTGCCTTGTGGGAATAATGCAGCAAACGTGAATTCAGATTTTCCAGCAGAGGTGTAGCAACTGCCAGCAGAGTTTTCTGACCTGATGCTAGAGGATCTTTTTCCTAGGCTGTCGCCCCGAGGGATATTCAACATCAGATCGACCTTGTTCCGGGGTCCAGTTTGCCTAATCGACCGACTTATCGCCTCAGTCCCAAGAATCTGAAGAGTTGCAGTGACAGGTGGTAGAGTTGTTGGAGAGGGGCTACATCCGTGAGAGTATGAGCCCATGTTCAGTTCTTGCTCTGCTGGTGCCGAAGAAAGATGGCTATTGGCGTTTGTGTGTTGATAGCAGAGAAATCAACAGGGTTACAGTGAAATACAGGTTTCCAATTCCCCTCCTGGATGATATGTTAGACCAGCTGTCCGGTTCTAAAGTCTTCTAAAAAATTGACCTTAAAAGTGAATACCACCAGATCAGAATAAGGCCTGGAGATGAGTGGAAGAAAGCGTTTAAGACACAACATGGGTTGTATGAGTGGATGGTCATGCCTTTTGGACTATCCAATGCGCCCAACACATTTATGAGATTTATGCATCAAGTTTACGGCCTTTCATGGGGAAATTTGTAGTAGTTTACTTCGACGACATCCTCATTTATAGCCTGACATGGGCGTCACATTTTGATCACCTCCGTGCTATTTTTGATATGTTGAGGACGGAGCGCCTGTTCGTCAATAAGAAGAAGTGTTCTTGCTTCACTACTTCTGTGACTTTTCTTGGTTTTGTTGTGTCTACTGATGCTGTTCATGCAGATCAGTCGAAGATAGATGCGGTCTTGGAGTGGCCCAAACCAAAAACCTTAAACGATGTCAAAAGTTTCCATGGAATGGCGTCCTTCTACCGTCGGTTCATCAGAAACTTCAGCACTTTGATTGCTCCTATCATAGAGTGCCTCAAGGGGTGATTTCCAGTGGTCCGAGGAGGCGAAGGCCAGTTTTCAACTAGTCAAGCAGAAGATAATAGAGGCACCAATTTTGGCACTTTCTGATTTTGAAAAGGTGTTTGAGGTAAACTGTGATGCATCTGGGGTTGGCATTGGTGGTGTTCTGAGTCAGGAGGGGCGCCCAATAGCTTTTTTTAGTGAGAAGCTATCAGGCTCAAAAAATAATTATTCCACCTCTGATTTGGAGTTTTATGCCATAGTTCAGTCCTTGAAGCATTGGCGTCACTACCTAGTACATAGGGAGTTCATTCTTATAACTGATCATGAGGCCCCGAAGTACATCAATGGCCAACACAAGCTGAGTAGACAGCATGCCAAGTGGGTGGCGTACTTGCAGGAGTTCACATTTGTGCTGAGGCACCAAACAAGGAGTCTGAACCGTGTCGCAGATGCACTGAGTCGTCGTACGTTACTCCTCACCACCATGAGCACCAGAGTTGCAGGATTTGAGGCTTTATCTGATATGTATGCTGCAAATCCTTCCTTCAGGAGGTAACTGATGGTCAACGACATGACTTTATTTTGCATAATGGTTATCTGTTTTGTGGATTACAGTTGTGCATTCCAGATTGTTTACTAAGGCAGCAGATTATTAGTAAACTTCATAATGAGGCTCACTTCGGGCGAGATAAGACGTTGGCCTTGATCTCTTCTAACTATTATTGGCCCAAATTGACTAGTGACGTGGCTCATTATGTGAAGCGTTGTTATGTGTGTCCGCGGTCCAAGAGAGTTCTCACTAATGCGGGCTTGTACACACATTTACCTGTACCTGAAGCCCCTTGGTTTGATGTTTGTATGGACTTTGTGTTGGGCTTACCCCGTATCCAACGGGCTTTGGATTCCAATTTGGTTGTGGTTGACAGGTTTTCCAAGATGGCCCATTTTGTAGCTTGCAGAAAACAATGGATGTTGCCTGGATCGCCCATCTTTACTTCAGAGAGATTGGGCGTTTACATGGTGTTCCCTGATCCATTACTTCAGATCGTGACACCAAGTTCATGAGTCATTTTTGGAGGAGTGTATGGGAGAAATTGGGGACGAAATTGAATTTTAGCAGCGCCTACCACCCCCAAACGGATGGTCAGACCGAGGTGGTGAACCGGAGTTTGGGGAACCTTTTGAGGAGTTTGGCAGGAACTAAACCGAAGCAGTGGAATTTCGCGTTACCTCAAGCAGAATTTGCGTATAACAGGTCGAAGAACAGAACCACAGGAATGAGCCAATTTGAGATTGTCTGTGGTTAGAATCCATCCGGGGTGCTTGACTTAGTGGGTTGTTTGAGTCACAAGGCAGATGCGTTGGCAGAACATCTTCGAGGTATCCATGAGTAGGTGAAGCTGGCCATTCACGAGAGTAATTCCAAATACAATGTTCAGGTCGACAGTCATCGTCGGGTACTTTTTTATGTTGTTGATTTTGTTTGGGCAGTATTAACCCGTGATCATTTTCTTGTTGGAGAGTATAATAAGCTTAAGGAGCGGAACATTGGACCCTGTGAGATCCTGCAGAAGATCAATGATAACGCCTACAGACTGTGCCTCCCCAATCATTTGAGGACTTCTGATGTCTTTAATGTAAAACACCTGAGTCCTTGTTTTGTGGATTCCGATGAAGCTATTGTGAACTCGATGACGAGTTCTTTCCAACCCCGGGCTACTGATGCAGGAGGATCCGAGTCAGATGATGCTAAGTTGTCAGATAGCACGTTGTTGGCACTGAGATACCTTGAGTTGGCAGATCAACGCAAAGATGACAGGTAGTCGTGATTTTTTCCTAATTGGGGCAATTTTGGGTGTGTTTCGGTATTTTGGCCATAACTTTGGCTACAGGTATCAGAACCGCACATATGACCCAAATTCGAAAAGCTATTTTCGGCGCGCACGTCGTGGCCATACAGCTATGCTCCGTGCATATCTTTTCCAAAGTCAAAATCCACTGTTTTCCCTTCCGAATCCACAATTTTAGTAATTTTTTTCCTTTTATGGTAATATTTATTTCATTTATCGTTTAGGAAGTGATTCTGAACCCGATTTAGGCCAGATTTTTGGCTGATTACTTCTTTTATTATGTATTTAATTTTGGCATGATTATTCAGATTTTTTCTATTTTTGGTAAAATTCTGATAATGGCGAATTTTAGCTATAAAGCCCGGCTTGTGGACTGACTTTCGGGATACTATTTGATTTGCATAATTTTGAATTGAACATCAGAGGTGTTTCTCTGTGTTTTTGGGCGATCCTCTTGTGTCTTTAACTCTGAATTATCTGTTGAAATTTGCCTGCAAGATAATCGTTATTCTGTCAGACGTCAATAAGGGAAAGTGCTAGTATCGAATGCAGGTGCGTGCATATTTTTTGAGAGGTTAACTAAGTGGCAAATGCTCTTGCCAATATAGAGCAGGTGGAAAAGGTTAACAGATCGTATGATGTCTTTCCTAGTCATCCTAAAGCTTTATTGTTGTTGGATGAATGTCATATGGCGTACATTCGTTTGCCAACGTAGTGCGGGGTACGGTTAATGATAAGAGTTTGTATTACAATAATTTATGGGTTGTGGTTATGTTTGACAAGACTGGAACTCTATTGGTAATATTTGTCAACGATTTTTTTTCCAAATTTCTTCAATTTTTTACAGTCAAATTGTATTTGGTGGGCTGATATATTTGTGGAGATAGAAAGAGGAGTCATGGAGTGGTATGATCTGTTGCAAAGACATCTTTTGTTTATCAAATCGGACCATGTCATTTGGGTTTGTCCAATGCTCTGTTTTGAAGATCTCAATATTTCATAACAGAGTCTGTCAAGGAGGTGTTTTGAGGCCTTTGTAAGGAGGTTTGCATATGGCAAGAGGCATTATAAGGGTGAGTATTATCGACACTTGCTGGCGCTCATCAAATCAGTAGTTGGGCTGGTGTGATGCTCTGTTTTTGAGATGTTTGGAGATCGTCGTAATGCTGGTGACAGGGGACTTTGTAAGGGCTGGCACCGTCGACTTTTGCTGGAGCAGAGGATGCGTTTACGTGTTTTGTTTTTAATGAAACAAAACAGGTTGGACTGCTTGCAGAAACAAAACCTGTTTAGATCAAAGTTCTTTTTCCAGAAATTATGCTTTGATGAAATGAACGGGGCACTCAGGCAGGGATTTACGTGGGGGCACTTGCCCCCACTGACTTTTGAGATTTTTTTTTTTTTTTTTTTTTTTATAATTTATTTGTCTCCCAATTAGTTTTTTTTTTTATTTCCCCCTCTATTATCACTTTTCACTTCAACCAGGACTTCATCCTTCAAATAATGTACATATCAAATTCAAACTCTACTTTTAGAGTTTGAGATAGAGGTTAAATCCCTCAAATTTCTTAAAGAACAAAAATTCTAGCAGGCTTGGGAAACCAGCGTGGTTTCCCTGCCCTGGGGGCAAAAATACATTTTTGCCCCTCCTCTTTAAATACATTTTCCAAAAAGGTGTTTTAAAGAGGGGGGCAAAAATGTATTTTTGCCCCCAGGCAGGGAAACCAGGCTGGTTTCCCAGGCCAGCTAGAATTGCTCCTCAAAGAAACCAAAATCCACAGTTTCTTCTTCACACTCCATCGATTGGATAAGATGAGGAAAACCCCCATATTTCATCATCTTCAAAGATCTATAACTATTGAGTTATTTGAGCTCATCTTCACAAGATCCAGTAGGATCCAAACCACCTTATTCTTCTTCTTCTTCTAAGTACAGGCGCCTTCATTAATCACTGTGTTGGTCATCTCCACAAAAAAATCGTAAGCAACCCAATCTCGTCCTCCTTTTCTTCATGTAGTAGTAATCGACGATTCAAACCCTTCTCTTCTGTTGTGTTTCTAGAAGTAGTAATCATCTTCAATGAATATAGTAGCAATCATCTTCAATGATTGTCTTTGTTGTACTCCCCTTTTTGTTATATTTAAAAAAAAATTCATGTTAAAGTAACTAATTTTTATATTATATTTAATTAATTATGACATCACTCCGCCCCCCTCAACAAAAATCCTGACTCCGTCACTGGGGTCACTTATACTCCAAACACAGTCTCAAAACAGGGTATGTCAACCCAGATTCTATTTTTTGCAGCTGGCTGCTGGTGTAGGAAGTTGCATTTCTGCAGAAACTTTTTTTTGTCAGAAATGCATAAATTTTTTTTTTTTAATGCAGGAAATGGGTGTGTTTGTTGCTAGTTTATGCAGCTTTTTCAGGGCGGCTGAAACTACTGATGATTGAGCAGCTCTTTGACAACCCATTGGTAGGCTTCTTGACCTATGTTTGATTGGTAGAATAGGTGTCATTTTGGAACACAAATCTGGACACGATTGCCAATTTTTTTGGCAGGAAATGGGTGCGTTTGTTGCGAGTTTATGCAGTTTTTTCAGTGGGGCTGAAACTGTTGAAGGTTGTCTCAATTTAGCAGCTATTTGGCAGCACATTGATAGGTTTCATGACCTATGTTTGATTGGTAGAAAAGGAGTCATTTTGGGACACAAATCTAGACAGAAATGCAGATTTTTGTTTGCAGGAAATGGGTGTGTTTGTTGCGAGCTTATGCAGTTTTTTCACCGTGGCTGAAACTGCTGAAGGTTGCCCTAATTGAACAGCTCATTAGCAGCGCATTGGTGGGATTCTTGACCTATGTTTGATTGGTAGAAAAGGAGTTGATGATACACATAACCGTCCTTTAATCCGTGTCGTATGCGTGTCATGATAATCTCGTCAGCGAATCAAATCAGGGCTGATTGCTTATCCAATCCGGCAAGGCTCAAACAACACTACGCTCTATTAAACCCACACGTCACATGGCAAAGCCCAATACCCATAAGGCCTAATCAGGCAAGTATCTGGGGGATCACCTTAGACGGAAAAACTAGCAATATATTGGATCCGACTAGGAAATATATATAGGAGTATAAGTCGTGCATAGAAACTTCCTTGCATGGATAACACTCCAAAAGGGAAACCTCTCTCGCAGATCTAGGAGCACAAGTCGAATAGGGAAACTCACCTACATGGATGACTTCCAACTATGAAAGGATCTCCAACAAGATCTCTTTCCCCAAACTATATCACCAAAGGCCTAGCCGAATGATGAATATCGCATTGTAAATAAGAGATAGGGTTGATGAACAAAAGTACGCTACGGAACCCAATTTACAGTTGTAAGCCTTTCTTAAGTCTGGTCTGACTTTAGCATCGGAGTGAAATCGGCCAACACAACGATGGTCCATGCCTAACGTGTGTTCCCTGTGCAGGTCAAGATCAAGGTCAAGGAGAGCAGGATTCCACTACATCAGTTTGGCGGCGTCCGTGGGGAATGACGAAGTTCCTTGAAAGAAAATGATATCACCCTTCCTCACAATCCAGAAAGATGGTGACAACGAGATCTCGCAACAATGGAAGAGCGCCGCCAGCTTCGACGGATTCAGCACTGCGGGAGGAACAAAATCAGACCCCCCCCCCGCGTCGGTGGCAGCCATGGCGGACCCCAGGGTGTATCTACTGTCAATCCAGATGCAGCAAATTTTACGAGCGGTGAAGATGCTAACTCAGCAGAACCCTCCACCTGCAGAAGGAGACCATGAGCAGGGAATAGCCCCATCCCTAGAAAACAACAGAGAACACGTTCAGGAGAGCCGCGCGGCCCCTACGGGCTCTCAGTGAACAAAAGGCGAAGGAGTAGCCAACAAAGACCCAACGTCTAGGGCTGACAGACAGGTCTTGCAACACCCCCTCCGGCTAAGAGCCACCAATCCTGACGAATTATTAACCTCATTGTTCCCCGTTCATGGATCATATGACGACCGAGCCTCTTCTGAAGAAATTCACTCCGCCAAAGCTAGAATTTTATGACGAGATGACAGATCCGTCTGACCACTTGTGCCACTTTCAGCATGTAATGGCGTTCAAAGAAAATCCAAAGCGATAATGTGCCCGTCATTCCCTACCAGCCTAAAGAAGTTAGTATTGACCGATTTCCACAGCCTTCCTCTGAGGTCCATCGACTCATCCTGGACACTGACGTCGACGTTCCTCACATGATTCTCAGCAGCCAACGAATCAAGAAGGGCATGCATTATTTTCTAACCCTAAAACAGAAGTCGAACGAGACATTAAGAGAATACATCACACGCTTCAACGATGAGTTTACTCTCATTAACGGCTGCAAGAATGAGACCGTGATCACGACCTTCTCTTCGGGTCTGAGGAGAGGCAAGTTCTATAATTTCCTCACTTTGGAGCCTCCAATTGATATGATGGACTTACTGAAAGTGCCCAAAAATATATCACTCTCGATGAGATGTTGGCCGCCAAAAAGGAGGCAGAGTTTGAAAAGAAACCTTCTGGTTCCAGAGACAAAAAAGAAAGAAATAACAGGGGCAAGAGGAAGCGAAATAACAACAAGCCAGATTTCAGCTGCACCAGACGAGATAAAGCCTCCAGCTACAACGATTCCCAATCCTTCACACCCTCAACTCCAGCTTGTCTGATGTTCTTAAGGCGATTAAGAATTGGAGATAGCTGAAATGGCCCGCCAAATAGTGAGGAGACCCCTCCTAGGGCGATAACAACAAATACTGTTCCTTTCACAATGAGGGTGGCCACGACACTGAAGACTGCAAAAGTCTCAGGATCGAGATAGAGTACAAGATCTGTAAGGGGAAGCTAAACAAGCTCCTAAGCCCGGACAAAAGGCAGGATCGAGCAAATGAAAGGGAAGATTCCGTTAAGGAAATAGAGAAGGAAGCCCCTGGCATCATATATGTGCTTCATGGAGTCGACTCCGAAGGTGAGCAATCCAACATGTCCCGTAAGATGACGCTTCTCGAAATGCAGACGCAACCCACCTACGAAGACAGACAAGTGCAGCATGCACGTATTTAGAGCCAAATCCCACCACTAACGTTCACGGACAAGGACATCCAGGGCGTTCATTCTCATCACAATGATGCCCTGGTCATCTCGGTCATTTTCAAAGTGGGAAGCGAAATGGGCCTTGGTGGACACGGGAAGCTCTTTAAACGTCCTGTTTTTCAACCTTTCCGCAATATGCAACTCCAGGAAGAGGACTTAACGCTCGCCAGTCATCCCATGGTCAGATTCAACGGAGAGAAATGCTTTCCTATTGGGAAGATTAGCCTAATAGTAGTGGCGGGAGAGTCGTAATTACATAAGCACCTTGTCCAGGAGTTCATGGTGGTCAACGTTCTGTCTATCTACAACATCATCCTGGGGAGGTCTTGGCTTCACGTGTGGAGGCAGTAGTTTCTACTCTGCACCAATGCATCAAATACACAGCCAACCAGGCCCAAGGAACTATGAAGATCAACCTTCAGTGAGAGACTACCATTACGCAACACTAAAGTAGCTAGATTGCTAGCAATTACAACTTCGGCTTGTGGGACGGACGTATCATACATCGGGCCCAGATGAGGGGGAAGAGTCACTTTAGGCAGATAATGATAAAGCTCCTTCAACCAATGCTCAACTATTTGACGAGCCGAAATTCAACATTGGAGGCACCGTCCAGTCTAGTACAAAGCTAAGTAATAACACTTCAACAAACAAACACCTACTTCAAAAGCTGACAACCAACGAAGAAAGGCCTGCCTGCACGGAGTTCACTTTTCAGTAACTTCGCTAGCGTTGGCGAAACGTGACACTTCGCCAAGAGAGCTACAAAGTTTGAGCCAGGACCGTGCGCGTTTCTTTCAGGGCCAGATTAGCTTAGTCCCCGCTTAGAGTCAAACTATCTTATTACTTTGATTTCTTTTATTTTTTTGTTTTTTTTTTCAGTTTAGAAGAATTGTTCGAACGAGCCTATATTCAAGGAATAAGACAGACTTTATTGATTACTAAGAAAGTTGATACAAAGCTTTTTCGATTGACTAGTACAACAGTTTACACATGACAAGTATTTAAGTCTAACACAAATATCGATCCGTTGGAACGCACGTCAAGATTTTGCTTTGCCAATCTGTCTTTAGAAAAAGACTCGGAAGTGAAAGTAAAGTATTTGAAGAAGGCTACAAGTATGCGCTTGATTCTTTGCCCCACCAATCTGCCCTTCGAAAATGATGAAAATGGAAAAAACCAGATGAGGATGTCTCTCAAACGTGCATATCCTAGGGTGACGCAAAGTTAGCATTCCAGCACCGCAGGTCATGTTCAACTAAGTTTCGTTCCGCTAATCTGCCTTTTGGCTGCAGTATCACGAGTGGCGCCCAGTACGTACGGTAGGAACAACTGCCCCAAAACTGGTTGTTGGTATTATCAGCAAAAAATGGTGTTGAGTGGCAACTCGGGAGCAACAAAAGATGGAAGACAGACCTGTCGTCCGAGGGAGAATTCGTACTTCTTCTACGTAATGCAAGGAGAAATTACAAGGTTCCATGGAACAAATTGGATTCTCACTTGAGCCAGGTGACACCATAGAATAGCAAGTCTTGTCAAGACTCATCACTACAAATGTCATGACATTCGAAGACTCCAACAATGAAGATTTTCCTTTAGCCTTTGGAGAACCCAAAGCATATTTTCTGAAGAGATGTATTTCAGGAACATTGTCTACAACATTCATGGCAATGCTTGAGATGGTAAACACTAGCCTATATATAGGTGCGACGGTTCACAAAACGAAATAAATCAACAGTTATATCAACATTAAATGTTGTCCAGAAAATAGGGAGGCGACAGTTCTAATTGCAACTTCACGAGTAAGCATTCATCGAATTAATGGCGCCCCATTAACTAGGAGGAGTAACCAACACTGAACCATCTTGCGTACATCTGACATGCAGATATTTACAACACCGCCTAGCCAACTAATGGGCCCAAGCGAGTACCCGACAGATCTGGCCCACTACACAAAAAGACACAAACAATGAAAGCCTTAAGCGCCTATGGAACGCGGAGCACATCTATGGGGATATTATCAATAAATCCAAGGTATCTGCTCTATTAAGATTCAGTTGTTGTTGATTAAACCTGGATAAACTCAGTCCGATCAATTTATGGCGATCCGACTCATGAATCAGATTTCTTGGTCTAACCTCCATGTCGAACAATTAGGTGAATTAAGTAGCTCAGGACACCCAAGCCAGACTTACATGCCCAAGGCTAAGTGGAGGCCTAACCTAACCAAACTTAGTTAAATCCAACTGATGACGATAGTTTTTGGTCCGCTCTAACGTCTAGTCCTCCAAAAACGAATGACGATGGTTCAGAAAGTGGGAGCTTAGTCAACGTTCTAACGCCTGATCACGATGGCTTGCCAGGGATCATCTTCCAACTGCAGTCAATGATCAACGAACCTGATCAAAGCTTAGCCAGTTTCGACTGATGTCGATGGCTTTTCATCTGCTCTAAAACCGTAGTTCACTGCGCGCGAATGAAGATGGCTTAGAAAATGGGAGCCTAGTTAGCGCTCCAATGCCTGATCGAGACGACTTGCCAGGGATCATTATTCAATTATAGATAATGATCACCGAACCCGACCAAAGCTTAGTCAGTGATGACTGTTGACAATAGCTTTTGGTCCTCTCTAATGCCTAGTTCGCTGAGCGCGGATGTCGATGGCTTAAAAGTGGGAGTCTAGTTAACGCTCTCGATGCTCAACCACGATGGCTTGCCAGGAATCTTTGCCCAACAACGGGCAATTATCGCTGAACCCTATCGCTCTAAGATTGTAATTCGCTGCACGTGGATGAAGATGGCTTAGAAAGTAGGAGTCTAGTTAGCATTCTTAACGCCTGATCACGATGACTTGCTAGGGATCATTGTCCTTCCGCAGATAATATTGCTAAACCCTACCGCTCTAAGACCGTAGTCTGCCAAACGCGGGTGAAGATGGATTAGAAAGTGAAAGTCTAGTCAGTGTTCTTAACGCCTGATCACGATGACTTGCCAGGGATTATTGTCCTTCCGCACACAATGATTGTCGAACACTACCAAAGATTAGTCAGTTTTGACTGATGACGACAGCTTCTGGTCGGCTCTAAGACTTTAGCTCTCCAACGTAGGGCACCTAACTAGATCTTCACAATTAAAATTGTTCAACACCGTAGGAATATAGTCTAACAAATTATGGTCCAAAACATTATTACCCTGAGAAGAGAGTAACTCTTGAAAAAATTTATTGGCTTCTTGCAGAATTTTGCCAAAATCCGAAATCTCTCGCCCTGAAGGCAAAGTATTCTGATTTATGATTGTTCTCTTCTATTTGGATTTAACCGGCACAACAAAAAAATTTGTACAAACATCTCCCTCCTACAAAATTTTCTCCCCTGATTTCTGAAGCCAATATAACTTCTCCTATTTCAATGCAAGCCTATATTATGCCTGACATCTTTTAAGATTACATCTAGCATTGACATCCCAAACAACATTCAGGTTCAAAACATTACTCCCATTCACTGTCCATCCAGAAATAAGTATTACTTCACATTGCTGCATTTCATCTTCTAAAGCTCTAATTCTGCTAAAGACATTCCCAAAAACCTCCCCGTTCCATCTAATAAGTGATTTCCTGAGCGTTTTCAGTTTTATATCAATTCTATCAATCGCCCTCATATTAGAAATATTCATATTCCAAACTGACTCTACCAAAGGAGTAAAGGACGGATGCGTCATCCACATATGAAGGAATCAAAAGGGAGATGTACCTGACCTTGCCGGAATAGGCAAGGAAGCCAAGATAGGAGAATGATTAGGGAAAGTACGATGAAAATACTCCACCTTAGTATTCGATATCTGCGCCAACCACTATGAGTTCACCAAAATTTTGTTCAGTCTTGCCCATATACGACCTCTACCAGTTCTGTTATTGCACCAAGTAAATTTTGGGCTCGAAAAACCAAGATCCTACAAGCCACAATTTTCAATACAAACCCTAAAATTTGTTGCACTGACCATAGAGGGATTCTCTCCTCCTATCTTCTATTGGGAACTAACAATAGCATTTAAATCCCCGCCTACCATCCACTGTAAATCACACTGAAGAACAAAATTCTCCATATTTTCCCAGAGCTCCCTTCTTTCTTCCGCTAAACATTTAGCATAAACATAAGATATTAAGAACGACCTGGAGTTAGCGTCCGTAACCTTGCAATGAATAATCTGATCAGATCGATCCAGTACCATAACACTCATATCAGTTGCCTAGAACAACCAAATTTTACCTCCCACCATTTCATTAGACGTAAAACCCGCCAATCTAACTTTATTCCCAACTTCTAAATATCTACTCGCTTCAATCATAGGTTTCACCAACATGAGAATTCTAACCTTATGTTCTTCTACCAATTTTTTTAGTCTGTAACGGGTCGCCCTATTCCCAAAACCTCGTGCATTCCAAAATATAATGTTTTCAATCATGACTAACATGGGAAGATGAATTCGTAGCACGTTTGGTTAAGCGACGCTCTCGTAGGGGGATTGCCAATCTTAAACCTTTTTTTGTCTCTTTTACCATGTTTTCCCTCAGACTGCGAGCCCAATTCCAAGTCCTTGCTCAACATTGTGTGAGGCCCTACTTTTGAATCTGAATCCATCTCATTGCTTTCGTCGCTAGCATTTTCATAGGTATTGATATTCATTCTCTTCTTCCATAGCATGCATCCCTCATTAACCAAACTAATAGCTTTGTCTAAAAATTCCCCCATATTCATGTTATCACCTAGTTCCAACACATCACATTGCGAGTCCAAAGCCTCGACACTGACTGCCTCCGTACTAGCTAAGCTTGTGCCTATCCGCTCCAATGGCCTCCTCAATGTCACCTCTTCCCCTGTCTTAATATTTGCCTACCTCAGTTCCTTCTCATGAGCAACCTGAACCGCCACCAACTGCTGCCTTGATTGCCCTGTAGCTAAGGCAACACAACCTGTCTGCTCGCTTACCTAATTGCCGATTATCTGATCATTCTCTACCTCTTTTGAATCCAACCGAATGCCTTCCCCTATCCCCTCACTGTTGTTGCTTTCAACTGAATTCAGCGTCCCTAAGAGATCTGCCCTTACTGTCATTGGCAATTCATTTGCGAGAGAAGCAAACGTGCTGCCTGCTTTCCTTGTGTCATGGTGTTGCTCTGAACGTGAATCCGTTGTGCCATAGCGTCTAGTTGTTGCTTGCATGTTCCTGTCCTTCTTGCTCTCCACTTCCACTGACTTAGTCCTTCTAGAAACAGGAGTACTAAGTACGTCCTTCCCTGTTTCCGCTACCAATTTCTATAATGCAGCAGTTGCATTATCTGATTTCCTGATTGTAACAACCTCATTTGCCTAACTTTTACTAACTGCTACGTTCCCCTTCTCATCTACCACATTCTCTAAAATTTTGACTGAAACAGAGTCACTAGACTCTGATTTCTTTGCTGTAATAGAGTCGTTTGGCTTTGTTTTGCTAGCTAAAACAGAGTTCTTCTTGTCTGCCTTATTCGTAGAATTTTCGCGAGCCAAAATGGCTCTCTTGATTTTGTTAACTGTATATCCAGCCTCAACAATCCCTTCCATGTCCTTCTCTATGTTTTCGATTTCTTTCCTTCCCATCAACGTTGCATGATCAGTTGAATTCTGTTCTATTTCCTTGCGTCCTAAATCCACATCTTCCTTCGTAGGATCATCGACTAATGCCACAAACGTATTCGTAATATTCAAGGACTTGTTGTCCAAATACTACTTTCCTCCATGTCCTTCTTGTACCTCTACCCCTTGACTGTTTTTTGCCTTGCTCGTACCTATGCCATTGTTTGGTGTCGAACCTTGATTTAGTTCCTTCGATTTTTTCCAACTAGCACATGTACTTGTTTTTTTATTTTTTACTCCACTTTGTTTCTTTCAATTTTTTCTCTTTTTCCAATGGTATCCCAGGGGCCTTACCTTTTTGACCTTGAAGTCTCCTGCAGAAAACATCCTAATGACCAATCATCGCACAATATTTCAACCTCGGGTATTCAATTTTCTGCCAGAAACCCCTATTATTCGCCTTATCAATCCAAACTCTTCAAGGAAGCTTTTCTGCCAAACTCATCTCTACGCATAACTTGGCAGCATTAGGATGCGTTAGGCATCTTGTATGATTGTCCATGCGTAAAAAGTCTCCAAAGGAGTCACTTATTGCTTTCAGGATTGGGGCTTGGAAAAAATGCAACGGTAGGTTTGGCAACTCCACCCACAGCGGAGCCGATATCGGATATGATTTGAAAATAAAACCGTCATGCCAACATAAAGCTTTGAACCTAACTCCCCGTATCAGGAATGAGTCCCTTGATAAAAAAAAATTTGTTTCTAACTTAGATAGTAGCCTCTCCAAAACGTGACGCTGATCAAGTAGACCTATAAAAAAATTCTCCCATAAGTCCCCATGTTCTATGGATCGAATCCCAAATAGCTTCCAACATAGGTCGGTAGCTTGAAAACTTCAGCACTATGACATGTTTCTCCATGAACGATTCCTCTCTAAACTCATCCTTGGCGGTAATATTGTCGGATCTCCTTCTTTATGGAACCTAGTACCTTCCACAGGAGGCTCATTGATTGTCTCCACATGTATCTTCCCTAGTATTTGAGCAAACGAAGGCTTTGTCTCCTTCACCACATTGCCCCCAACCCCAGCCAAAGGCGGAGCCTCCTTGACGGCTGGAGGAGCCGCCATGAGGAAGAGAGGTTGTGCTAAAATAAACGGCCAAGATCTAGCCCTGCTTTAATCCCATGTCTTGTTTTAATCTGTAACCAAAGGACAATAAAAATAGCCCTTCTAAAAAAAAATCGCCTCAATCAGAGCATATTCCTTTTCTTTTCTTGACCTTGATTAATCTTCAAAATATTGTGGGTCATACAATTTCTCCCCTAAAGTGGGGAAAATCACATTTACTGCCTTGATTTTTAATCTTCATTACATTTTTTTTACACTGGATTTCTATTAATGCCAACTTTACCCGTATTAAATACCAAACTATGCTTACATTTTCTCCCCTCAACCGACTCGATAAATTTCTATTAATAGATTAATCCTCACATATTATTTTGTAATTGTAGATTGCCCCAATTTGACATTTTATTTTGTAGTTTCTCTATCTTTCTTTTCCCTTTTCTTAAAGACAAGAAAATCATGCATTATTCTTGATAAAACAATACTATCATTCTCAATGGAAAAAAAATGTTTCTTTCTAAAAATAAAAACTGAAGCAAATATGATCTCATTGAAGAATGAATAGTACAAGGTTGTATATGTGGTTGTCTTTCGTGTCTAAAAGCTCAAACTTTACACAAAAGTAGTTCTTCCCTAAATCTTCGTGGAGATTGTGTAAAATCCATCCACTTCTTGTTAATGTTTTATTTTTATCTACCTTGATTTTGTGGTTGAATAATCTTGTTTTGATCGTTATTTGCATATATTTTTTTTAAGATTGTGTTCCCAATTATGAAAGTGATGGTGTTGTCAAATTTGAATCTTCATGATATAATCAACATTCTTTATCCACTAGGATTTATAAGATTGCTTTGTTGAAAATAATGTGATCTTGTTTTTTAGAAAGAAAAAAAGAAGAGAAACAAATAGAAAAATGTCAAAATCGAAGCAATACCTAATTACTAATAATATGTGGATATTATAGATATTAGTATGAATTTCTCTATTTGATGGAAGAAAATGTAATGTAGTTTGATTGTTAAAAAGGGTAAAGTTTATAAAGTCTAGGGTAGAAAATGTAACAAGTTCAAAAATCAAGGTAGTAAATGTCATTTTTCTCACTTCAAGGGAGAAATTGTAATTATCCATCGACTTTAGGGTTCGTCGTGTAAATGACTCAACTTATAATTCATAAAGTTACTAATATTGTGTATCATAAAGAATATAATGTCAAATTTGGAAAATTGGCAAGAGACATTCATAATGCTATAAGTCCATATAATATCCATCTTGTTCTTACTAAATATTGTGGATCATAAAGAATAAAATGTCAAATTTGGAAAATTGGCTAGATGACACTAATAATGCTATAATTCCATATAATATCCATCTCATTCTTATCTTATGGATTATGTTAGACATTATATGGAAAGGTATGATGAAGCATTCACAAATAGAAATGTAGACATTTTCTTGCACTAGTTTCAGTAGATGGCCTTAGGGAAGTTTCAAGGTTATAAAAGGTGGAGGAAAATCCAACCCTCAGTCTCATTGCTCAAATAGCTCCACCAGCAACTCAAGACAAAGGTGTTGTAAACTCTCTATATGATATTGCTATGTCAGGATTTGATTTTTGACTGTTCATTCATGACTACGGGTATGTCATCAACTCATTTCAGATTTATTTTGTTTGTATGCTGAGATTGTTTATAGTTCACTTGGAAGTAGCAAGTCAGCTTTAGTTTCATGTTGAATAATGATTTATGATTTTGATTTGTTCCTTGAATCGATAAAACATCAGACATTTTTTACCCAATGGCCAAGTTTATTTTATATATTGTCAAAAACTTATAGATGTATAGGTTTAGCATAATGGAATCTAGTAGGTGATAAAAAAAACTCCTTGTTGATGAGTGTTTTAGAACTTTGTAAAATGATTTATACATCAAGATATCTTTTGTAACATTGAATGATCTAGGAGTAGGAGGAGAAATAAGTTTCATCAAATTTTATGTCGGCTGATTTTTTTAGCCCATAGTTGCCCAAGCCCAGCTGGGCGGCTCCTTGAGGACAATGCTAAGAGCGGATTTGTCTTGTTCATCATCATCAAAGCCCATTCCCAATACTTTCGAAGTCAGCTATACTAATTTCCCTTTTTAAAATCCAAAATTTAAATCATACCAAAAACCATGAAAACATTGTAACCATAGTCTCAGCTGACCTGAAGTGAATTTCGCATGGCTCTAATGGTATCTTTAAGGTGTTTTCTTCAAGCGCTAATCCCATTCGCAATGTCGTTGGGCCTTACTGGAATGTAACACCTTTACGGTTTAGCCAAATATCATGAAAACATTACAGGTGACAAAGTTATACTAAATTTTAGCACTAACCTTAAATAAAAATATATTAATCAAGTAAAATAGATTTTCGTGTTTTATATTAGATGCAAGCCTACTTATTAAATCCTTATATATTGATATTCAAATTTATCTAAAATGTCATTTCGTTGAAGAATAATGTATATATTCTCCACTTAATCACCCTTATAAGTTGGTCGTCGAGTTGTTAAAAACTAAAATTATTAGACTGCGGCAACATCAACCACAAGGCTTACCAATTTAACTGAAACAGCTAGGTTCTTAAAGAATAAGAGCTTGTTTAATAAACACTTAAAATTTAATTCTGAAAAATTCAGTGATTTTCCAAATAAGTGGTGTTTGTTAACATCTCTTAAATTTGAACTAAGATAGAGTTCAATGCCAAATTAAGTGTTTAGAGAAACAAGAATTTCTTGCTTATGTCTAGATACTGAAAGTTGTATGTGTTTCAAAAGCTTCTATTTTCATCTAATATTGTTATCCTTAACATCATTTTCATGTTAAAAATTTTAATTAAAATTTATTTATTAATAAAAAAAATAAGTCAAACAAACAATTTTTTCAGGGTTTTGATATTCATCATTAATGGCTTCTCTTCATTATCAACATCCAATATAAGGCTTCAGAATCAACTTTCATATAAATAAAACTTCAGCACATCGGTTGAAGTGGATTCTTCTTGTGATCAATTAATAACCCCTTCCAAATTGTACAAGCTTCTTCCAAAGCATATGGCTTTCCAAATAGATGGATCGTATATGAGTCGTATGATGAAGAATTTTTACTATCGTCCAACCGTTACCAAGGTTTTTACTGAACAAAACCCTGTACCTCTTAAATCACGCCTTAGCTAGTGATCCAGACTTGTTCCCCCTTGATGAAGAAGCTTATCCTCCATCGTCCCACTGGCCGGCCTTGGTTCTTGTTGGAGTCATATCTAGTATTCAGAGTCTGCCTCATGAAGCATAAACATAGACACATTCCTATGAATGTGAAAAATATCCTGAATTAATTGATTCGAATTGTTATCATGAAATCCTCCATAAATTATGTTGAAATAACGATGAATTTTTATCGAATTGTTTCGGTGTTTTAACAAACAAGTTCTAAGTCACTTCTTAAGATTCTTTACTTGGACGACCTAGTAAGAGATTTCACATAGACGTTTTCTTATTATCTCACTTCATTTTTCTCGAGGTTAGGATACCACAGTCCACTATTTTGTTTAAGCTGAAATTCAAACGAAATGTGTATACTAATGGTTGGAAGAACTGATTTACTTTTTTAATAAGTTTTGGAGGGTCCAAAATCAGTTACTTTATCATTTATATATCTAAGTTTTATAAAAAAAATGTTTAGCAGTTTTTTATTTTCAAAATAATGATGTATATACATTTTATAAACTTAAAAAATAACAAAAAATACTTGAAAAAGGGCAAATGCAATGTGATGCCAGTAATACTATTTTTATAAAAATTGAGAGTGAAGTATGCTTGATGTTGTCTCATGTAATGGATGTCATAGTGATGGATTCTGTCCCTATGCGTTTCCTTAAGCTAGCAAAGCACATCTCCCCCATATTGTTTGTACCTCATGATTCACATAGAAGTTAAAGTATCTCACTTGGGATTTCACGAGGGCACCTATGAACAGAACAACATGTGGGGCCCAATGCACATCTAAAGTTGTTTCAACTCACTATCTTTAGTTTACTAAATCGACATTCATTTACAATAAAGATGTACGGCTAGCATCAACTTGTCTTGTTTCTGATTCAGATGTAAGACACAATGGGCTTATCTAATAAGGGCCACCCCCCCTTTTTTCCATGAGAATATGTTTCTTGTTGCTTTGGTACCAGCTTACCACGTATGTTGCACGTCCATATCTCCTTTTCTTCCAATTCTTTTGACCAGATCAGTCCACAATTTCCCTTCCTCCCTTATCATCGAATGTTTGCAAATGATTGTGATATTGGAATTTTCTTCTTTTCTATTTTTCCTTTGGTTCTGTCATTTGAACCGTTATCATGACAATAGCAAAAATGGTTTGCAAGTAATAGTAAGCCATCTTCAACTTAGTTGTCTCATCACATGTACCATAATAATATGATCCACAGGATATATGTCTCTTCTCTTCTTCAAATGTAACTGGTAGCCAGCTGATGTCAACAGTAATTTAGGTCCAACCATAAAGAGTTGGGCTTGAACCCCTTGTGGGATGCACTTGGAATCGCTGATCCTTATGATCGTTATCAATGTTAGTATGTTATCATTGATATATCACTTTGTATTTTCACTTTGTTTGTGAAAATGTGTAAAATTGTTTGGTGAACTGTTACAGTTCAAAAGTTATAATGTTTTGGAGGTTGTTACAAAAATATCAATTTGGTGTAGTGAGACTAACCACAATCCCAAATATCAGTTTATGATTGAAATACAGATTATTGCACCTGAGTTTAGAGGATCGGGATTCTTATTGTGGTACTTGATGCAAGTTGATAATCAGAGTCATCTCCTTTTTCTTCGGGGAAATAGTATTGGTGAGTCCTAGGTACTGTTGGTCAGCCGTTGATAGTGTTGGTAAACCTATAAGGTATGTTGATCAGCCGTTATGAACCCTGAGTAAGTCGCCATGGTGACACAATGTTTACGGGTTAGGTGGTCCCATACTGGTGTTCCAGCTGTAGGTGGTCCGAGTACAGTGTTCCCAATCCTTCAACCTCAAAGATTTTGTCAGTATGTCTTTGCTTTCAAAATTTACCCGAGCTTCTAGCTCTAGGTCAAGACAGATTCCAGAAGGTATAAACCATATGGAATGTAGAATTTCTGATGTAGAAAAGAATTTACAAAAATGGTTAATACCAGAAATTCCTTACAAAAATGTCTACAATATTTCAAAATCTTTGTTTCCTAAAAAAACAGAAGATCTGATCGATATGGTTGAACAAACTGTATCTTTTGATGAATCTATGGATTCAAAACAATTGTTTTCAAATGAAACTTTACAATATTTACAAAGTCAAGAATACAAATATATCCATATTGGTTGATTCAAATTGGGATTAAACCCTTGACAAGAACATGATTAGATACTCGTGCTTTGATCGCTCTTCGTGATTGTCGACACAATAGGTTTGATGATTCTCTCCTAGGAATCGCAGAGTCAACTCTTGCGATGGGTCTAATCTATTTTGATTGCTACCCAAACTTTTCTGTGTCTCTTACGGACCCAAATGTCCTTGAGACCCTGACTCTCAATATCCAGACCTCTGGATTTGATATGCTTCCAGGATCAAAACCTTTGGCTTTGATCTATAAGATTACCTACAAGGCCATGAAGACTCAACTGAGTCCTAAGGCTTTGATGGAGTCTGCGAAAGGATATATCATCCTCTTCCAGGCTAATAAAGAGAAAACTAGTGTTATTTTCCCAAAGACAATCCATTGGAGCCAAGTCACCCTTCCAGTTACATGGCAGGTTCCCACAGAACCAAGAAAGCCACTTTCTAGTAGACTGAGTCAGATTTTGACTCTAGAAGATGGTACGGTTGAACTTCAATTTTCTGAGTTCTGAAAGACTAGTTTAAAACTGTCCGACTCCCAATCAGGAAGAAGGTCCACTTCTTCTTTTTAGAACTGCACCCTCTCAAATCCCAAGGACTCAAACACCTCCTAAAGTCCTTCCTCATTTAGATCTTGCTAGTCTGAGAAATAATCCACAATTTCCTCAGATCCCGCAACCAATTTACAATCCGGAATCTCCTACTCGTTCTGAGATGGATGATATTCCACACCCACAATTGAATGTTTTAAAAACAGAGTTCATTCTTGACAAAGAATGGATTAAACAAGATTTTTTAAAACCTTTCAATCATTCAAGAAAAGAACAATTGTATGCTCAAACAACAGAAGAACAAATAAATGAATTAGGTAAACAATTTTATGCATTCTGTGAAGAATTACAAGAAAATCTACCTTTCTTAGATTGGTATTTTTCTGTACATATTCCTAGCATCAATGTCATAAAAAACGATTCAAAATTCTGGCATACAACTGAAACAAATTCTGCTAAAGAATAAATTTTGCCACCTCTTGAAGAAATTAAATTTTTTACTTTAGGTAGTGAAATTTTAGCATCACCTTTCAAAGATCCTCAAACAGATAATACATTTAAAAGAATTGGTAAAATTATTCAACAGAATAATTATACTAATATCTTGCTTCATGAGATTGGAGATAAATTGATCCAAGATCAAGTTCTTCAAGATCAATTGACTCACACTCAATTGTCTCAAAAGCAAGCCTTTAATCAGAAAACCTCCAAACCAACCACGTACTTTACACCTACGTCGGTTGAACAAAATGTTTTAACCACACCCAATCAGTTAATTAAAGAAATTTATTCTAAATTAGTTGCTCTCAATTTAAAATCAAATCTTCGTATCAATACCCTATCAAATCCATGATTATCTATGGATTCTGATAGCAATGATGATTTTGATCCTATGGCCGAATTG
Organism: Berberis vulgaris; assembly: GCA_963556465.1. Taxonomy (NCBI): domain Eukaryota; kingdom Viridiplantae; phylum Streptophyta; class Magnoliopsida; order Ranunculales; family Berberidaceae; genus Berberis; species Berberis vulgaris. The sequence continues at coordinate 53,847,378 of OY747129.1, read as the reverse complement.
GATCGTTTAAATTACATCCATTACCAGGCCAATCCCATTAAGTTTGCCAAACCTTATGGGAAAAATCAAAATCCTCTTCCCACAACTAGAAATTTTTATCCTCGACCATCACTTCCTGATATGCAATATGAAGAGAAATTTCTTCAGGTCTATGGATCATTTTCTACAGGTAACCTCTATACTTGGAATATAGATGGTTTAACTAAAGAAAATATTATTGAGTTAACCCAGGAAATGGTTATGATGGCCTCGGCTCATCGCAGTGAAGGTAAGAATGACAGGACTATCGCCTCTCTTATCATTGCTGGCTTTTCTGGTCTACTCAAAGGATGGTGGGATAATTATTTATCCTTAGGAGAACAACAATCAATCTTTAATGCTGTAAAGATTGATCACTTAGGAAAGTCCATAAAAACAGAGCAAGGAGCAGAGATCCCTGATTCAGTTCATACTCTAATTTTTTGCATTCTTAAGCATTTTATGGGAGATTCCAGTGAATTTCAAAACAAATCCAAAGATTTGTTGATGATCCATAAATGTCCAACTTTGAGCCACTTTCGGTGGTACAAAGATATCTTCCTCAAAAAGGTTATGTTTCAATCTGATGCAAGTAACCCATTTTGGAAGAGAAAGTTCATTTATGGTCTTCATCCTATCTTTGTTGAAAATGTCAAAGAAAAATTACAAGAAATCTACAAAGATGACATTCCTTATGAACGTCTTACCTTTGGAGATATTATAGGCTTTCTTAACAAATGTGCTTTGCATAATTGTAATGATTTAAGGATCAAAGCCCAACTGAAGAAACAAAATATTCATGGCCCGAAAGAGCTTGGCGATTTCTGTCAACAGTATGGCTATGATGAATTTAAGTTTCCAAATCATAAACCATCCTAGTCCAAACTCAAATATAGGTCCTATCCCTCTCGACAATTTAAGTCCAGTAAACCTTATGGGCCTAAGCAACTCAAACCCAAAGAGTACAATCAATATTACAATAAACAAAAAAGACATGGTACGCATAAGCCCCAGCCTACCAAACAATTTAAAAAGAGTCCGGCCCAATCCCATTCAAAGCTCGTTTGCTTTAAATGTGGTAGACCAGGTCATTATGCTAAAATTTGTAGAACAGCCCAAAAGATTCAAGAACTTCAGGCTCCTGAAGACATTAAACAAAAGTTTCTCCAAGTTCTAATGAATTCTGAAACTGAATCTTCAGACGAAGAACTTCAAATTTACAATTTGAATCATTCTTCTGATTCTGATCAATCTAATCAGAGTGAAGATGAACACTGTCTTGAAGCATGCCATTGTCATGCTCTTCACAGTATCAATATGCTTTCCAAATCAAAATAATCAAGTATTCTTTTAGATTTTGTTGATCGTATTGAAGACCCCAATCTTAAAACAAAATATCTTCAACACATTAAACATAATTTAACTTCAAAACCATCACCTGAAGTCATAAATCCATTTTATGATCATAAAGCCATAATTGACAGATTTAAAAGACCAAGTTCTTCTATTCCTGTTGATTTATCTGACCTTCAGCAAGAAGTCAATCATATAAAAAAGAAATTATGATTTTGAAACAAAATCAATCTGTTCCTGATCTTCGTGTTCAAAGTTTACAGACAATTTCCTTACCTGATATGCCTTCTTCTTCTGAACCTCAAACGGAAATTAATCCTCATCTTTTTCTTAATGAAATCAACAAAGTTAAGCTCCAGAAATGGTATGTTTCTGTTAAATTAGTTATCAACAAAGAACTGGTAATTTCAACCAGTGCTCTTGTTGATTCTAGTGCTGATCTTAACTGTGTTGCTGAAGGATTAATTCCTACAAAATATTTTCAATTAACAAAACAAAAATTGTATTCCACTAACAACAGCAAGTTAGCTATACAATACAAATTAACCAATGCTCACATCTGTCAAGGAAAAGTCTGTGTCAAACAGGATTTCTTGCTTGTGCAAGATATGTACCAAAAAATGATTCTTGGAACTCCATTTTTTACTGCAATTTATCTGTTTTCTGTTACAGAATCTGGCATTAAAACCCAGATCCTTGGAACTGATGTTGAATTTTCATTTCTTTTCAAACAAGAAATGATAGAAATCAATCACATCAAACGTGATACTTGTTTTCTAAATCTCATTTCTAAAAAACAACATTTATAATCCCTTAAAGCTGACATTGCGTATAAACGCATTGATAGACAAGTTCAAGATTCTAAACTCCAAACTCAAATTGTTCAATACCAAGAACATTTGAAGAAAGAGTTATGTTCTGAACTTCCTAATGCTTTTTAGCATCGTAAACGCCATGTTGTTTGTCTTCCCTATGACCCATCCTTCAAAGAAACAATGATTCCCACTAAATCTCGGCCAATTCAAATGAATGTTGAATTAATGGAATATTGTAAACAAGAAATCTAAACTTTGCTTTTAGAAGATACAAAACAGTAGGATGAAGAACAATGAGCAGATAAAAGTTACATAAAAAATTAAAATTATTCTCTAAACTATTAAAGAGATCGATACAGCCTCAAGCCAGTTTCCTGGTTTACACTTGGGGATTATTTGTAAGATCATACTAGAATAGTTTCTAGAATAAAATGGAAAAAGAATAAAGATAATGCATGATTTATTAATAAAAGATAATTTACAAAACTGAAAGAAGAAAGCTTACATGTAAAAGGCATAAGGTTTTTCGTCTCGAAAACTCGCTTACCCTTTACTGAGAAAACAAACTACTTAAATAGAAGAGGAGAAGGGAGGATAAGCCTCGCTGGAGGATAAGGGAGAGAGGGGAGAACTTGTCCTTTATGAAAAGAAAATGCGAATATTATTCGCTTTTGAGTGTCGGCAGGAACTGTTGAAGATGCTTCGACTGTTGCTATTTTTGTAGTGCTGGAACTGTGGCTTTACGCTGATGCTTTTTGAAAATAAAGATGTTGTCGAAACCGAAAGCATTTTTGTTTGTAGTGATTGCTGGCAGATGCTACCTTTGAGGGATTGGACAGTGGGTCCATCAATCATGAAGGGAGAAGACATTGTAGCAATCGTCTTCATTGAGCGGGACAGTAGATTCATCGTCTTCATCTGAATCTTCTAAACAGATCTTGGACAATGTTTCTAACAGCTGAGCTTTTGTAGGTTTTCCTTGAAGCTGCTTCTTGATATGTTGTCTAAGAAGCATGGCATCAGAAGGAGCAAAACTTGGAGTCACCTGTGGAGCAGGTGACAATTCTTTGTTGGAGAAGAAGCGAAGAACTCCTTCCTTTGTAACCTTTGAATGGTCAAACTGAGCCCACCATTTAACCTTAAAACGGCGGCAGAACCACAAAGGAGCTTGTTTGGATTGAAATGGAGTTGAAAGGGTTGTACAGACGTAATCCCAACAACAGATCCAAGATAAACCAAATCTGATGAAGAACCAGAGAGACAAAACCTGTTCTGAAGCAGTAATTGGGAGTTGGTACTTTTCTTTAAAAATCTTCCAACCTTCTTGGACAGCAGGAGGAAGAATTTCTTGAATCAGACCAAAATGGTTCCACCAAGTGTGCTGGAACCAGAGAGGAACAAATTTACGATTGAACTTTTTGAAGAACCAAGAATGGCCACAATTCTGCGATTGGATGAAGAACGCTCTTGACCAGGCAAGCTTGTAGTCAAGATAATTGTAAGTCTGAGAAACATAGCTCACAGAGAACTTCTTGTGGTAGCGCGGGACTTGTTGCCAATCGGCTTCTGAAAGAACTTTAAGAATCTGGCACTTTGAATGTGTGATTCTTTCTGGATGGGAATGGTCTTTATGATGAGTGATGATCACAGAGTCTGAATCTACAAGGATGAACTCATAGAATTCCTGTGATTTTGTATTGTCTGCTTCTTCAAATTGTTGCTGTTGAGGAAACAAATTCTTGGCGATGAGCTGTGGCTCTTTGGATAAAGCATACAAAGATGGTTCGATCATGGTGATCTGATCAAGGCATGCTTTTGGAATGTAAGGATTTGGTGCCGAAGTCTGCGGCTTTGTAAAGCTGGTCATGGATGAACCAATTTCTTCTTCTTGAGCCAAAGGGATAAATTTTTGAGACAAAGAAAGGGCATAAGAAAGAGGGGCTTGATGCTGTGAAGCAGAAGACTTCATGGCATATTGGGATTTTGATTTGGGTTTGGAAAAAGGAGGAGGGCGAGAAGAGGATGAGTTAGAAGAACTCATTTCTGAAGGAATTCTCTTGTCAGAAAGTCTGCAAGAGAGTTGTCAGCTCCTTTTATAAACTCAATTTCAAAATCAAAGGCTGAAAGAAGTCCTTGCCATCTGGCAAAAATCTGTTTGGAAACAAGATTTAAAACATCTTTAGTCAAAATCTCTTTGGCAGATTTGCAATCAACACGTAACAAAAACTTTTGATTTATCAAATCATCTTGAAATTTCATGATGCACAAAACGATTGATAAAACTTCTTTTTTGACTATTGAGTAATTGATCTGAACAGAGTTCCAAATACCAGAGTGGTACCAGACTAATTGGATGGTAGTAGAATCAAGAAGACTTTGTTTCAGAATACCACCGTATCCTTGGTTAGACGCATCTGTTTCTACAATCTTGAAAGCATCTGGATTGGAAATCCCTAGACAAAGAAGATGCTTGACTTGAGATTTGACTTGACGGACAACCTGAGAATGGGCTTTAGTCCATGGACTTGAATTTTTCTTAAGCCTAGCGAACAAGGGCTTTAAAAGAACACGAAGGCCTTTGTAAAAGTCTGCAACATAATTGAGAGAACCTAAAAACCTTTGCAATTGGTTTTTATCTTTTAATTCATCAGGGAATTTGTTTGTAAAATCAATTGTTCTTGAAATGGGGGTGAGAGTCCCATGAAAAATCTTATGTCCTAAAAAATGAACATTGGTTTGAAAAAGATCAATTTTGGTTGGAGAAAGAACTAAACCATTTTCTTTAATAATTCTTTCAAATTGATACAAATGTTTCCAGTGAGCTGGGATTGATTAAGAGAACACAAGTATATCATCGATATACACGATTGTAAAGGCTGAGAAGGGGGAAAAATATCATTCATGATATTCTAGGAGCATTCTTAAGACCAAAGGGCATAACATTCCATTCGAAATGGCCGAAGGGAACATTAAAGGTTGTTTTGTATCTATCGAAGGGATGAATCTGAATTTGCCAAAATCCAGATTTGAGATCAAACTTAGAGAATACACAGGCTTAGTGTAATCTTTTGAGTAAATCTCTCTTGTTAGGTATAGGGTACCTAATCTATTGTAAAGCCTGGTTCAAAGGTTTGTAATTGATAACCAAACGAGGGCTTCCTCTTTCTAATTCAACAACTTCTCTAACATAAGGTCTTATGTCACTTACCAAAGTCAAAGGCATGAGATACCTTTCAACTATATTGACCAGCAAGAATTTTAAGTTAGATGCCTCAGTTGATGTGTAAACAATTTTCATTCTAGTTTCTATAATTTTTTTTTCATGGGCGTCTCTATCTAGTTTATGATAGTTATGTTTAATTTCTAACAACTAGAGTATTTGAAAATTTAACATAGTATAAAAACTATTTGTCCTGAGAGGTTCATGAGCTAAGCTTAACAGTTTTAGAATCATAGTTCATGAAAGTTTATTCCTAACAGAAGCTACTAATATCGTGAAAATCCGTGTATGCACCCATATGTCTGGTTTGGTCTTGCTGAGCTAGGATTGATGGAATAAAAAAGTCAAGGTAAATGTAACCCTACTGTACCGTTTGTTTGAGAAATTTTGTACCCTTTTCTCATCATTTCTGTGTTTTGCGTGGGAGCTTTTTCTCATTCTACTGAGCTTTCATAAGCTCGTTCTCAATGAGTGCTACATATATCTATTTAAACTTATAAGTAATGGGTAACTTATGGGTGGAACCTTATGTAACATGGGGATAAACCTACATAACCACTTTTGTGTGAAATGGAAACGAAACAAAATCAAATACATTAACAGATCTATTGAAGATAACTCCGAGTCCCATCCTAATGCCCCCCACGTCATGGGTTCTATACCCACGTAGATTGATTTAAGAACGGTTCTCTGTGTTCCTAATGGGTAAGAACCACTTTAAAAAGATATAGAATAAGCATATTCGTTTTGATTCCCAATAGGTAAAACTTAGTCAGATAAACATCGTAACAGTACCTGTAGGTACCTTCAAATGGCTTTTAAAAAACATTTAACTTTTTATCTACAAAAGGAAGGAGATCACCTCCGTAGTGTAGTATTCTCCAATTCCTACACCCTAGAATTCGAGTACCTTTCCAGTGGCTCTAAAAGAAATATTCAAATTTTATGTACAAAATGCTGAATATCAGCTTTTTGATGCAAGATTCTCCAATTCCTACATCCTAAAAATATTCTAGTACAATGAAAATAACATTTAATTACAAACTCATTCATATATTTTATGTTTTACCAAGCTAACAAGTAAGACAATGAAGTTTGCATAGGGATGGCAATTCGGCCAGCCCAAGGGATACCCTGTCCGTCCTGACTCTAAAGTAGCCAGATTTGGGGCTCTCTATATGGACCACAGGCCAGGTATGATGTTATACCTGAATCGGTCCAAGTATATATGATCTAGCTAATACCTGAACCATGTTAGTAGCTAAGGTACTTAAGTGCATTAGCTTGCATCTAACTTTTGTTTGAGTCTATCAAGCAGGACATAGTATACCCGACTAAAAATATAACTAGGTAATATGACCGAGTATGGGAGACCCATTAGCCTTTTCTTTTTCTTTTCTTTTTTCTTATTTTTTTCCCCTAACAGGTGTAATCTCTATAATTTTTACAAAATATAGAAGCTACTAAACTTTGGGGGTAAAAGATCTAATCCTAAGAAAAGGAAAAATAAGACAGTTTGGAAATTTGTAACCATATCAATGTAAATAGGTTAAATCCACCTAAAAAAGACCACGTACATAGACCAACTACAATATGAATCAAACAAAATGAACGTGTTGATGACCATCCATATTTACCCTCCTCTGCCTGTGATATTGTGTAAACTAAGAGAAAATCTGTTAAGGTAGTCTGTTAATTAACTAAGGTAAAAAGATTAGTTGTAGGTTCTCTTTCCTTATGTATAAATAGATGGTTTCACAACACAATGGTATGGAGAACAATGGAGGCTTTGGTTATGATACAAGTCTGGTTTTCAGCAAGTCCATGCAGACGAAGACACCGCCACTAGGCCATGATTCATGTAAATATGTTCTACTTTTTCTTCATAAATTTACTCATTGTCTTGCTTGGAAACTGGAAGAAAATAAAAGGGGTAGAACGAAGTGGTATGATACGAGTTATATTTGTTGGTGCGTCGAGCACGTGTGGCTATGTGACGTGGGGTTTTATCTAGGTTATTAGGGAGTAGATCATATAATTCTCAGTGACAATTCAACCTTAGTTGATATAGGACTATTCAAGTCAGCTTTATCTCAACAATCTCTATCTTTGTGGCGGTCCGCGCACCTGTGATGCTCCATCTGACTCACTTCCACCTCGCCAAGTCTGCCAAGTCTCAGCCGAACCATACAATATGGGGTTCAGGATACATAGCAACGATATTGTCCCCAATTTAAACACCATATGGGGTTTTATCTTAAAATGCCTCGTTATTATTAGGGAGTGGACAACTTCCCTATAAACTTCAATGACAACTCCACCTTAGTTGATATGAGACTTTTCAAGCCAATTCCATCCGAACAATATTTCTTATTGATGACACTTTAGGAAAAAGTTGGAGCTACGAAAAGGGGGTGGAAATAGAATTCCTTCGTTTGTTTTCTCCAATTTAAGAGAACTCACATTCAGTTTAAAAAGCTTCCATTTTTACATACAAGCCATTTTCATTCTTCTTCTTCCACAATTCTCTACTCTTACTGTCTCAAGATTTCCATGATATTCTCTCACAACCTCTCACAAAGGGTACCGTGTCATCATCTTTTCTCCCAAGAAAGTCCCATACACCTTTGTCACACAAAGCCATCTCTTCTCTTATGTAAGTTTTGATTTTCTCGGAAAAAATTAATTGTAGAATCTGCAAGCACCAGTTCTTTGTGAGCCTTTTTAGTTGGGTGCAAACAAGCTTTTTTTTTTCAGAATAACTGTAGGTGCTGGCATAGTTTAATTGGGTTTTGCCATTTCTATTTACAATTTTTTCAATTTATTGGACTGATAAAAAGGTAAAGATATTTACCTACTTCAGAGTTCAGAAGCACCGACAGGGAAAACATATTTTTATTTAATTAGTGGGTCCTAATATAATGCCACGTGACAAACGTTGGATTGGTGATCAGAAATTATTGTTTGATCATCCCTGAAGACCAGGTCATCTAGATTGTTTTTTTGTTTTTAGTTTATTTGAAGTGTTCATAGTTATGTGAGTGTTGCTATTTTTAGTTTGTGAAAATGGTGCACAGTTCATGTTCCCAATGACTTCACCTTCACCACCTTGGTTGAAATGCAGTTGACCCTTCTTTCAAGTTTCAATTTATATTTCTCTATGCACTCTGATTTGTCTTATTGAAAACACTATAAATGCACAAGTCCATCTTGATACAAATAAATGGCTAATTCGTGCTAAGGTAGAATATGGAGTGTAAAGCAATTGCTTCATATATATTTCTTCAACCATGCATTTCTTAACAACCATTTTGGTTTTCTATTTCAGTAAGCATGGCAATGATGGTTATGCAAGTGTTATTGGCTCTGATCTTGTGTTTATTCATAAGAGTAGCCTATATCGTCATCTCAAGTTACTGGCTAACTCCAAGACGTATCAGAAAGATCATGCAGAGACAAGGAGTCGATGGTCCCAAACCCCGATTTTTGGTTGGTAACATACCGGACGTTGCCTCCCTTGTCTCTAAGACCACTTCTCATGACATGCCTTCAATTCATCATGATATCGTTAGTCGTTTATTACCACATTATGCTCTGTGGTCTAAAATTTATGGTATGCACATATATACTATGCCATTCTTGTCTTTCTTTTCTCTGCCTATTGTGACCAAGTTATATAACTTAATCTTCTTTCGATGATTTTCAGGCAAAAGATTCATATATTGGGTAGGGAGTGAGCCAAGGATGTGTTTGACTGAGATAGAGATGATCAAAGAGCTGCTTTCATCTAAATACAACAATCTCTCAGGCAAATCCTGGTTACAACAACAAAATTCTAAAAATTTTATTGGGAAAGGTTTATTAATGGCTAATGGTGACAATTGGTACCACCAACGCCATGTAACTGCTGCGGCATTCATGCCTGATAAACTCAAGGTAAATATGTGCAAAATTGAAGTAGAAAGTGATATGAATTTCTTTTAGAAAAAAGTTTAGTTGTTAATCATCATGAATTCTTGTAAATGCACTTCAGAGTCATGTGGGGTACATGGTGGAATGCACTGAACAAATGCTTGGAGAATTACAATCTGTTACAGAATCAGGCAAATCCGAGGTTGACATTAGTGAGTACATAACTAGGCTGACTGCCGACATCATATCAAGAACCGAATTCGATAGTAGTTATAAGAAAGGGAAGCGAATTTTCCATCTGCTTACTTCGTTACAGAGTCTTTGCTCCCAATCTAGCCAGCATTCATGCCTACCTGGAAGTCGGTTAGTTTGTCTGGATGGTTTAGTTCTTTGATTCTATCGTAACCATAAGAATTAGAGGCCATAAATGGGTTTCTTATGGGTTTTTCCTTTTTTAATATATTTTTCATTCTGTTTCACTTTCTAGATGTATCACTTTCAATATGTTTTAGTCTTTCGAATATTTAACTAATTCATTTTTTGGTTTTTTTCAGATTTTTTCCCAGTAAATTCAATGGAGAGATCAAAGCACTGAAGATGGAAGTAGAGAAGCTACTGATGGAGATCATACAGAGTAGAAAAGATTGTCTGGAAGTTGGTAGAAGCTCTTCTTTTGGAAATGACTTATTAGGTATGCTTCTTGCTGAAACACAAAAGAAATCATCAACGGGATTCAGCTACAACCTTCAGTTGATAATGGATGAATGCAAGACATTCTTCTTTGCTGGGCATGAAACTACTGCTCTCCTTCTCACATGGACTGTTATGCTACTTGCAACCAATCCTTCTTGGCAAGATAAGATTCGTGATGAGTTATTACAAGTATGTAATGGAGAAACTCCTTCGACAGAGCATCTTTCCAAGCTCAATACGGTAAATGAAACAAAATGAATTTTACAATATTTCATTTCACCTTTCACTACCAAATTACTTGTGTTCATAGTGAAATTAACTCTTTTAATTTTTCGTTCCTTCTGTGCAGTTGAACATGGTAATCAATGAGTCCCTAAGGCTATATCCACCAGCAACTCTTCTTCCCAGAATGGCATTTGAAGATATTAAACTGGGGGAGTTATTTATTCCTAAGGGACTATCGCTTTGGGTCCCAGTTCTTGCAATTCACCATAGTGAAGAATTATGGGGTAAAGACGTCCACGAGTTTAAACCAGATAGATTTGCGGGGAAAGCTTTTACACCGGGACGCCACTTCATGCCTTTTGCAATGGGACCTCGCAATTGTGTTGGTCAAGCCTTTGCATCCATGGAATCTAAGATAATATTAGCTATGCTTATCTCCCGATATAGCTTTGAAATATCGAAGAACTATAGGCACGCCCCAATTAATGTCCTCACTATCAAACCCAAATATGGTGTGCAAGTGTATATGAAACCATTGAACCATCGAGTCCATCACCAACCCCAAGTTCCATCTAAGAATATGTGAGAGATCAGAAACATTTTCTTTTCTTTATCCTTCATTTTTTTTGGTGAGAGGATTTGAGATTGAGGCTTTATAACTATTATTATTTTGTTAAGAGAGTCATTTAAGCAATGCTGCTTGTAAAGACTTAGAAGCACATAATAAATGAGTAAAGCAAACATTTGATGTGCAGAGATTACGAAGTACCATTAATGAGATTCTCTTGTTACTTGGCCTAAAGAGTTCAATGTAGGGATGATCAGAGTGAAAGCTATGAGTAAGAGATAAGCCTAAAATACCTCATGGGGAAGATTAGAGATACCACAAGGAGAAGAAATGAAAAAGGTTTTGTTCATTTTCATATGCCATAAAAGATATAAAGTCCTGGTTCTATTGGACCCAACTAAATTTATTATTCAAAGTGGTTTAGCTTTTGATTAGAAATAACCAACTTGGATTCTAGTTATGAATGTAGGTCCCAACACCCTTTTAGTTAAAATCATGGCCTCTTTAGTCACCCAAGAGTCTTAGGGGGTGGTATTCAATTACGAATTTTAATGGATTGTGTTGGTTTTTAAAATCTATTAAAATTCAGAGGTATTCAATTAAGAATTTAAAATGATACATATAAATCTAGGGGTATTCAAATATTGATTTTAAATGATTATTTTAAAATCTTTCAAAATCAGGGGGTATTCAATTCATGCTTTTTAAAAATCCACTAAAATCAGAGGGTATTAAAAAAGTAGTGGATTTTAATGAATTTGTTAAAGTTGTGGATTTTGAAGGATTTGTGAGTGAAAAGTATATATAACAAGAGTTATTCCAAATCCAACATTCCCCCCTCATATTTCAACGAATTTGTATTGACTATTGTTAAATAACACCACCATTTTTGCTAAAGGATGCCACCATCCCATTTTTTTGTGATCTGCTCAAAGACACCACCACCTTCCCTTCTCTTATCTCTTCATAAGAGCAGCACCACTTCGCCCCACAACTTTCGTCCACACCACCATGCCTTACCACCGCTGGCTGCACCACCACCCGACACTTTCTCTTCTCTTTTGTTCTTGTTTTTCGTTTTTGTTATTATTATTATTCTTCTTCTTCTTCTCATTCTCTTCCTCTTATTTTTTCTTTTTCTTGTCATTTCTTCATATTTTTTTTTCTTTCTGATTTCTTCTTCTTCTACTTTTCTCTTTATTTTTCTTCTTTTCCTATTTTTTCTCATCTTCGCTCTTGTGGAGGTTCCTACGAGTGGAGGTTCCCCACTTGCCAAAACCTTCGCGAGGGCAAAAAAAAAAAAGATAGGAAAAAAAGAGAGAAAAAAGTGGAGGAGGAAGAGAAGAAGAAGAAAAAAGAAAAGAACAGAGAAGAATAAAAGGTGAGGGGGAGGAGGTTGAGAATGAGAAGATGAAAATGGGTGGAGGTGGGATGAGAGGTGGAGGTGGTGATTGATGGAGAAGAAGAAGAAAAAAAAGAAGGGATGAGGAGTATGAGAGATGGCGGTGGTGATTGAAAAAGAAGAAGAAGAAGGGATGAGAGGTGGTGGTGGCGGGAATAACAATTTGAAGTAAAATATTTATTTGTATTACTTTTGGACCATCTACAATGTATTTGATTTTTTTTTAATTTGAAATAAAATTCGCGTAACATACAAATAATTGTTTAATTGATGTTTTGAGATATGTTTTATGATTTGTATTGACATGAATAACAATGTAGGTGATTTTTTTTTATTGTTTCCTATGAATAATAACACATTTATTAAAATCCATTGAATTTATAAGAATCCATAGAAACATAGAAATCCATAACAAACTTTTATAAAATCTACAAAATTCAATAATTTAAAACTCATCAAAATCCAGTGGATTTTGTAAAATCATTTGAAACATTTTAAAATTCACAAGATTTAAAATTCTTCAGAGTCCATTCAAATCCCGAATTGAATACCCCCACCTAATTAACCATCTTTATTGATATTTAATTTACTTGTTTGGGACATTATGTTTGTACCAAAGTGGCAAACTATTTATAACACTTAATTACAAGTAAAAAACCACTAACTAAATAACAAGGGGTAAAGATTTGTAAGGCCAAAAAATTCAAATGTATTTATTAATAAAGGCTAGTGCAGTGGATCTCTAAAAATAGTGGATAAAGTCTATTCGGAGTTCTTTTAAGCAAGGATTGTGATTTCATTTTTCGAGTTAATTTCGGTTTCTTGATTTTCCATATATTTCCTTGTATAAAGAAAAAACGTAACAATTTCGAGGATACATGAAACATATTGATGTAGTCGATTTCTGCTCTCCTACTGCACCTTGAGCTACACCTACACAAGTAGCACACGTGAGCTAAAGACCACCGTGTGGCGGCCGATGGCACTTCGATGCTTAAGTTAGATAAGATTTAGGAGAGGCTTAAAACTGTAAATTAGGTTTTTGTAGCGTACCTTAGTTCATCGACCTTATCTCCCTTTTATAGTGTGAGAGTCTTTGTTCAGCTAGGCCTTCAGTGGCGTAGTTTAGGGAATGAGACATTGCTGGAGATCCTTTCCTATTTGGGAGCTATCCATGTAAGGTAGTTTCCCTACACGACTTGTGCTCTTAAATCCACGGGAGAAGTTTCCCTTTCTGAGTGTTGTCCATGCAAGGGAGTTTCCTTGCCCGACTTATACTCTAGTATTCATTTCCTAGTCGGAACCGATGTATTGCTAACTTGTCTGTCTTGGGTCGATCCCCCATGTACTTGCTTTATAAGGGTTCACTTTTGCCTTATCAGGGCTTATGAGTATTGGGCTTGACCACGTGACGCATGGGCTTATTAAGGAGCTACAATTCGAGTCTAACATTCTGGAGTCTACCAATAGTGGGCTTAATGTTGTCTGGGCCTCGCTAGATTGAACATGCAATCGGGCCTACTTTGCTATATTGAGGAGATTATCATAACACGTGTACAATGCTGAACAGAGGACGATTTGATATATCATCAGCTATTCCCCTTGAAGTGGTGGGCCATTTCATCAGTCCACCAAGTCATTTCATGAAGCAACTGTGTCGTCATGATGGTTGAGTCTGAGTTTCTTCTTCGAGCGGCGAGTTTCATTAATTGGGCATGCGTCTGCTCGAAAGAGAAAAAGGTGGGAGTTCTGTTTTCTATATAGATCTCCTTTTCTGTAGAGTTTGGCCTTTTTACTCTATCGATCTTAGAGACGCTGCTTTGTCATACCGCATTTTGTGCTTTTGACTTTGCTTAACCTTCATAATCGAAATCTTGTACGATCTCTCATGGCTGACCTGAATCAACTTTTCGTTGAATTGTTTGCTATGGGCCGCAAGTTCTTTGAAAAGAGGTTGTTTTTTTAATCGAGCCTGGAAGTCCTCTGTTTTACATGGGGTTCCTGAAGATGTGTTGTTTTACACTCTCGGCATCGATCGGACACCATTGTCTCCTCCAGAGGGGTTCATTTATCTTTACCGATGTATGTTTCACTCAAGTGTGTGCTTTCCTGTTATCAATAAAATTTGGGGTTTCCTGGCGTACCTCGGTATTGCGTTCGGTCAGCTAGTGCCGAACGGGTATAGGACTGTAATCACCAATTTTGATCAGGGCGAAGGACGCTAGTGTCTGAATATCTGCGAGGGTGATCCAACTGTTTTCTTCTCCTCGAATAAATGAGCATGTTGTGTGTGTGCTGACGTTTCCGGACTGTTTCACCAATCTGCCAGATGACTTTAAGTTCTGGCTGAAATTCTGTTTCATGGCCTCCGTGGACTCGAAGTATTTTGAGCTTGCTGGTCATCCGGTCGAGCGAGAATTTAGTCAATTGAATAAGTTCAATTCTTTTTCTTATCTTACTTGTGTTAACTGCTTATCAGATTGACCTTTGTGTTTTTCATTGGGAAATTCCCGACTTCACCACTTTCTGCTGAAGAAAAGTGGCTCTGGATGCGTTTCACGACATGCCTCACCTGCGGATAGAGGATATCGTTAAGTCTTCCAATGTCAAGCGCAGTGGACTGTGGGCTCATTGGCATGAGACCCTACTTTTTTTGGGGTTTTGAAACCAAAGCCCAAAGAGAGCCAATTGTTACGAATAAAGGGGAAAGTTGTAGACGAGGGCCCTGATGCAGTAAAAACGGTGAAGGGCAGTGCTCGAGTGATTTCGATCCCGAAGGACCTCTATCCGGATCCGCAGATTTGTCTGTTTGCTCCGGACGTGGTAAGGATGAGCAACCAAGCTTCACATCAAGATGTTGACATTTCTTATGCTTCCAGGATGCACATTAGCAGATGGAACGACTAGCTGGCAAACAGTGCTACGGAGCCAAAAGGAGAGACGTTGGGAGAACGTATGGATAAATGACAAAAACATCTTGTGCTGGAATCCGTTATTGGCAGACTAGGCTTTGAACAAACCAAAAGCCATCGTCATCAGTCGTAACCGACTAAGCTTTGGTCAGGTTTGGTCACTATTGCCCATGTTTGGACAATGATCTCTTGCAAGCCGTCTTGATCAGGCATCCGAGCACTAACTAAGCTGCCACTCTCTAAACCGTTGACACCCATTTAACGGATTGGGCGTTAAAGCAGTCCAGAAGCTATTGTCATAGGTCGAACCGACTAATCGGTTAAGTTCGGTGACCATTATCTACAGTTGGACAATGGTCTCTGGCAAACCATCGTGCTCAGGTCTTGAAAACGCTGACTAAGCTCCCACTTTCTAACCCATTGTCACGCCCCGATTTTCGAGAAAAACAAAATCCTAAAATCCACGTAGGATTATCCGCTTCCCCAAAACTCGGGACGTGAAATTCAATAACAACAGAAACATTTAGCAGCAATAACAAAAATATAGTTTAGAAAATATGAACAAACTAAAATTTATACAAAACTCTAATCAGGAAAAACTGACGTCGCTAGCCCCACTAGCGGAACTCCCGTAACGCTGCTCAAAAGTCTCTAAACCTGAAAAGCTAATCGGCTACATTCCCAAAGGAATGTACCCAAGAAGCAAAAGCTCACTTGGGTCAGCAATAAAGCTGGTGTGAGAAATCTTCATCCCAAAATCAATAAAATCGCACGTGACAAACATCAAGCTAAATACAAAACAATTCACAAACACACCAACAGGTAGTTCCTCAACGAGGCAAAAGTGTAATGCAAGAAAACACAGTTCCAAGAATTTAGTTCCTCATCGAGGCCATCATATCATCATCCCAATTAAGTAAAATTGCATTTACTTATACTTACCCTATAGGAGTCGACTATGGCAAGTCTGACCTACGGAAATATTAGTGGACCTGCCATCCTGCATAAAAAGGATTAGAAAGAATGCAACGTAATTTATTCATTTTTATTTGAATTAGTTTCATCTTTTAACGGATTGATCACTTAGACGATACCACATTCGCACCACCTCCGTGCCGAACATACATGCCCGTATGCCTCTCTCATATAAAGGAGGACTACTCCGTCATCCATGCCCAAGTGGGGACATCACATACATGCATGCATCGCGGATACCCCTAACTATATGAGTACCAAAAGCCACCCTTGGGCTATCAATGCGCATAATTATCAAACCCTATTTTAGGCATACAAATTCACTTCATTTTCGCAAGACTACCCCGAGGGTTATTTTAGTTTCTCTAGTAGGAAATAGGTGCCCCAACTCCGCAAGATGACTCGCGGGTTATTTAGTTTCTCTAGTAAGAGAGGGGAAATAAAAAACAAAAGAGGTGTGGTAGTTCTAAGTGATACAAATCCAAGTGGTTTATATTTTCAAAAATCAAGGTTTACCAATATCATTTATTTTTGATAATTCAGAATTCCTACACAATGACATTTTGTCATACATAAATTTATTCACAATCTATCCACCCACATTTTTGGGGAAAAACATAGCATTTTTGGCACATTACCAAATCATAATCAATCTCATCAGGATATCCTCCCATTGTTCTGGGGAAATCTACATTTCTCATATATAAACTTTATGTACCAACACGGGGGATCAAGGCCCATTTAATACCATAAATAAATTTATTTTTCAGCAACGCAATTTGCATAACAACCAAATTTAAGTCATACACATACAAATGCAAATTCATAGAATCATGCAAATTCCCCAAAATATGAACCCAGCAAGCTAGGTAAAACTCACACATCAAACAGATAAAAAATAGTGGAGATCACGCGTTTGCGACACAAAACACCACAAATAAGGTAACCTCATTCTCAAACATGTCTAAAATCTCATTACGGATTACCTGAAATGAAACCCATCATTTCTATACAAACCTCAAATTTTCCATATGAGCATTCATACACAATGCTAACCAGATAACAACTGTTGTTACCTGCCAACAAAAACATCCCTAGAAATCCACCTTACTTTGACCTATCGAATGTTTCAACCAATCCATTGTTCAAAAATCAAAGCTTCCTCAAATTACATCAACCATACATAGCACAATCTACTCTGCCAATCACTACAAACTCAAACTTAAATGATATACAGCTGCTTCAAAAGATTCCACACACTTCCATTAGTGACCCAAGTTATCCAATACACAACTCCCTAGCTTCATGTTCTCAACTAAAAATTCTCAATACAACCATGAATTCTAAACATGGGAAGATGTATGTATCAACCACATGCACAGTGATAGCCTATCCCAACCCCAATCGCAATGAAATTGCAGTCATAAACTATTGCCCATAGTAATGGATACATTCAGGCAAGTACTAGTCACTTAAACACAAACCACCTGAATATAAACTCACCTAAACTATCCTAAGTAAATAAGGCCAAAGAAATATTCCACGGATAAAATCTCCCCCAAATCCATCAATTCTAACACTTTTTGATAAATGAGTTCCTCATGGAGATGAGGACCAAAGTAAGATCACAAGTCACTTTTACAAGTTCCTGTGGCTCCCATTTGGACATGCATATGAATTTAGTGATCACCTGAAGGTTTGCCCAAAACAATTTCTCTCTTGCAACTAAACACCAAGAACATGAAAAGTACTTATCTATACCAAACACCTACAAGATTCAGATTTCCAATCTCCATAATTCATGCATCCAGGATGAAGTTGTCACTCAGAAAATCGACTCCTTTCCAACTAATTATTCATATACACTGGAATTTACTCCATTCTCAATCGACAAAACTACTAAAGCATTCCCAAGTCCATATTATTCATAATAATCCATCAACAAACATAAGGCCCATGAAACAGAAAATAAACTCAAGAATTGAACTAAACAACCGATAAATTCATGAAAGAATTCAAACCACCCCAGGTATTAAAATCCACATAACAAAAACTGAATCAATCAAGCAACAATGAAAACAGAAAATGTAAAAAGAAAAACTCACAGTAAAAGAGAAAGAAATGAAGAAACTCACTTGATGAAATCACCAATGATTTGCGCAACAAATCCACGTCCACACGATACCACTTGTTCTTCTCAACCCCGCGTACCGAAACGTCGCAAAGGCTAAGTTTTTCTCCTGCTCTACTCGAGAAAACAAAACCCCCATTTTCATAATTTCAAAAGGAGTTATTTTTACCAACCTATCCACAAATTCCTTCCAAATTCATCAAAAACCCAACAACCCATTCCCACATTCATCACCCAACACCACCACCACCATTCAGACAACAACGCCTCCATCTCGCCAGACCATTTGTGAACAACCCAGTCCACCACAAAATCACAGTCGAACCCATTGTCTCCATCCAGTCTCTCTCACACCCTTTTTCTCTTTGTTCATTGTAAATCAAATAGCCCCGAGCCCTCATTGCACACAAACAGACCATCGACATCATCCTCACGCATTCGACCTTGTGGCGTAGAATCAGCACCACGAATCATCTTTACACTATGAAACAAGTTGTTGATTTCGACGTAGAAGTAAACAAGAATCAGGAAAAGAGGGAGGAAGATGATGGTGCAGAAGAAGTACCTATACCTCATGCTGTTGAGAGTGAAAGTGAATAAGTTATGAGAGATTATGTGTCTCAACTCTCCAATCTCGAAACTGAATCGTGGGATCGGCTTTCGCTCATTTGAATCGATCAAGTTTTCTCGATCGTCGTCTTCGTCGAAGAGGAGGAACACGCAGGGGAGAAAAGAAAGAGGAGGTGCGGTTGTGAAGGGGGAAGAAAAGATATTTTTCTCTTTATAAGGTGGGTGGCTATTCGCCCCAACTAAAATTCTGAGAGCACTCGCCCTTTAACTCACCAAATAAACCCTTAAATTTTGAAACCTGAGTTTAATTAAATGTAACCCTATTTTATTTAATTAAAAATAAAATAAATTATCTTTATGAAATTTAGGGGTGTTACATTATACACACGTTAAATGGAATCTCGTCCCGAGATTCGGAAGGTAAGAAAGTTAATTGAAATTCGAAAAATACACTTGTCAAACGAAAGAAGATTTTAAAAATACACCCATTGTCATCTGCTTTTGGCGAGCTAGGTGTTAGAGCAGACCAGAAACTATTGTAATCAGTTGGAGCTGCATAAGCTTTGGTCAAAATAATATTTTGGGCGTGAAAGATTGAGTGTCCTGACTTACTTAGTTCGCCTAGCGGTCTGATTTCAGAGTTCAATCGATTGATCGGACTAGTAATAGATTAACTAGCTTTAACGAACAGCGGCGGAATAATAATATGGAGGATGCCTTGGATTTACTAATAATACTCTGTAGGCGCGCTCCTTATTCCATGGGCACTCAAGGTCGTTGATGTTTGTACTTTTGCATGTGTTGGGTCGAATCTGGCGGGACATAAGCTTGGGCCCATTAGTTGGCAAGGCCAAATTGGGAAAAATCGTTGTAGATCAGTGTGCCATGTGTATTGAGCATATTGCGAGAAGGTTCAGTATCGGGTACTCCCCCCATTTAATGGGGTTGCATGCAGAGTCATTAACTCGATGAATGTGGACTTGTGCAGTTATAATTGGAACCGTCGTTTCCCAATTTCTTGTACGACATTTTAATGTTGATTTTACTGTTGGTTGATGCTGCTTCGTAAACCACCGCACCTATATATAGGCTATTCGTTATTTGTTTCAAGCATTGCGATTAGCATTGTAGAGCATGTTGATCAAATGCATCATACCAGAGAATATGCTTTGGGTTCTCCAAAAGTTGAAGGAAGATCTCTGTTACAGGAGTTTTCAAATGTTCTGACATTTGCAGCGATGAGTCTCAATAAGACTTGTTTTTATGCGATGCCACCTTATATGGGTGAGCATCTGATTGATTTCACGAGATCTTGTAATATTTTCTTATATTTTCGAAGAAGAAGTATGAACTCGTCCTCAGGAAACAGGTATGTCCTCCATCTTTTATTGCTCCCGAGCCCCCATAAGTCATTAAGAGGCGGCCCCTGCAGCTAGTTTTAGAGCGGTCGTTCCCACTGTATGTACTAGGATTCATGCATGAGGTTACAGACGAGAGGTAGGTTGGTGGAGCGGAGTTCTAATGAATGCAACCTTCTTTCCAGGGACGTTAACTCAGCAACACTTCAGGTGCTCCCCTCTTGAGGGTCACCCTCATTTGCCTTCTTTTGTTCTAGTTCCAAATTCTCTTTGCATGACAGATTGGTAGATGTATGCTTTTTGTTTCGAGATTCGTGTTGTTATTCTCAAATCATCCTGCGAGGTGACATGACAAAGCAATGAATTGAGGGCGCCCTTTCAGCCTTTTTTTCAAACACTCTACATTCACCTCCTTCTCTTCTAGAGGCAGATTGGCGGAGCAAAATCTTTACGCTTGTTTCAGCGGATAAATACTTGCGTCGGACTTAGATGAGTATATAAACTTCTGTACTAGTTGGTCTACAAGCTTTATAATAACTTTTGTTCAATCAATAAAATTTGTTTTATTTCTGGAATATATCTGGTACGAACAATTCTCCTAAACTAAAAAAAAAAAAAAAAAAAACAAAAAACAAAAAACAAAAAACAAAAAACAAAAAACAAAAAACAAAAAACAAAAAACAAAACAAAAAACAAAAACAAAAACAAAAACAAAAACAAAAAACAAAAAACAAAAAACAAAAAACAAAAAACAAAAAACAAAAAACAAAAAACAAAAAACAAAAAACAAAAAACAAAAAACAAAAAACAAAAAACAAAAAACAAAAAACAAAAAACAAAAAACAAAAAACAAAAAACAAAAACAAAACAAAATACGAAATTAAAGCAACAAAATAATTTAACTCTGAGCGAGGACTTAAGTTAACCCGACCCTGAAGGAGATGCATATGGTTTTGGCTTGGATTGCATAGTCCCTTTAGCAAGGTGTCTTGCTTTGCCAAAGCTAGCAAAGTTACTGAATAATGGATTTCGTGCTGGCGGGCAGTTCCTTGGTGATTATCAGCTCTTGGAGTAGGTGCTCGTTTGCATAAGTATCGTTACTTAGCTTTATATTAGTCTAGATTGCACTTCCAGGTTTGAATTCTGGCTCTATGCATAGCTGCAGTTTGGTTGTTGGGGCTCCTCCGCCCACGCATAATGAATTTCTACTTTTGCCTAAGCATGGTGCTTGAAGTGTCTATTCTGCGGGCCCAAGCTGCAATTGTAGCAGTTCAGTTGTTTTAGGGCTCCATAATGGCAGTCTATTGCTGCTGGTTGATCTCCTCGGATAGTTCCTTTGGCCTAGTTGGCTGTATATTTTATGCACTGGTGCAGAGTGGAAACTACTGCCTTCATGTGTTGAAGCCACGACCTTCCTAAAATTATGTTGTAGGTGGACGGAGCGTCAATCACCATAAATTCTTGGAGAAGGTACTTCCGCAATTGTGGTTCTCCCACATTTACCATTAGATTGATGTTCCCAATAGAGAAACACTTCTCTTCACAGAATTCAACCATGGCGTGAGTAGCGGGGGTTAAAATTTTCTTTTGTAGTTGCATGTTGCAAAAAGCACTTAGAAACAAGACATTGAGTGAACTTTCTGTATCCACCAAGGCCATCTTTACCTCCTACTTAGCAATGAGGATGGAGATGACCAGGGCGTCATTGTGAATAGAACGTATACCCTGGAGATCCCTATCCATAAACGTCAATGATAGGATCAGGCTCTGAACTCGTGCATACCACACTTGTCAGTCCTTGCACTGAGGTGGTGTTAGTATCTCGGTCAGCGTCCTCTTGCGGGAATATTTTGACTGCTCCCACTCGGGACCGACCCCATTAAGTACATAAATGATGCCTAAAGCTTATTTTTCAATCTCCTTGATAACGTTCTGCCCAAAAACTCTTTGAACTTGCCTTTCCTGATCCAGTACTCGACTACTCCCCCGAGGTTTCTGCAATCCTTTGTGTCATGTTCGCATTCTTTGTGGAAGGCACATTATCTGTTGTTGTCACATCGAGCGGGGTCTATTCGCTGCTTGGGGGGCACTTTAGCTTTTCCCAATTTTTCATAGAATTGCGGATGTCGGACAGATTAAAGTTGAAAAGGGTGACAGATTTGGACTAGACATAATTAGAGACCTTGTCCTGCCTTGTGCGACCCGAATCGGTCCTACTGTCAGTGTGCTTCCTTATGTTTCCGTCGTCGTCCTCCTTTTTTTTTCTTGTCCTTTGGGACAAAGGGTATCTTTTCTAATTCCGCCTCTTTCTTGGCGGTCAACATCTCGTCTAGGGTGATATATCTTTGGGCATCCTTTATAAGGTCTGCCATATTGGTTGGGGGTCCAGGGTAAAAAAGTTATAGAACTTACCCCTCCTCAAACTCGAAGTGAAGGTTGTGGCGGCAGTGTCATCGATATAGCCGTCGATGAGGGTCAACTTATTGTTGAAACGGTGACGTATTCTCTTAACATCTCATTCTTCTTTTGCTTTAGGGTCAGCAGATAGTGCGAATGTTCGTAATGAATCAATAGACCTCGGATGGAGGCTGTGGAACCAGGTCAGCGCCGACTTCTTTAAGCCGATAGGGAATGGTTGACACATCATCGCATCAGACCCTTCCTTGAGTGCCATTACATGCTGAAAGTGGCGCAAGTGATTGAAAGGGTCTCCCGTCCCGTCATGAAACTCTAGCTTTGGCGAGAAGTAGTTTTTTGGCAGCAGTTAGTCCATGATATGGTCCATGAACGGATGGACGGTGAGGTTGAACAGTTCGTCTGGGTTTGTGGCCCTGTTTTGAATGGGGTTGTGTGAGATGTGCATGTCGGTTATGGACGCAGGGTCCATGTCGGCTGCTCATCCACCTCTGGTCCATTGGGAAGCTACTGGGGCAGCACGGCTCTACTGAACGTGTTCCCTGGAACTTTCTGGGGACTAGGCTCTTCATCGTTTACGGTCTCCTTCTGCGGGTGGAGAGTTCTGTTGTTTGAGTGCCTCCACTGCTTGTGCGATTTTTTCCATCTGGGTTGACAGTAGATCCACCCTTGGGTCTGTAGTGGCTGACACCGGTGCGGGAGTCTGAGAGGGCTCCTCCCACGGTGGTGGTGGCATCAAAGCGGGCGGCGCTCTACTAGTTCTAGCGTTTGAAGGTTCCGCAACATCTCCATTATTGTGAGACTTTCTTGTCACCATTTTTCTGATTCTCTGGGAAAAGTGGTACTATTGTGTCTTCTGAAGAACTTTGTCATTCCCCACGGACAGCGCCAAACTGATGTAGTCCGATGACACTCCGATGTTTAAGTTAGATAAGGCTTAGGAGAGGCTTAAAGCTGTAAACTGGGTTTCTGTAGCGTACCTTAGTTCATCAACCTTATTTCACTTTTATAGTGTGAGAGTCCTTATTCTGATAGGCTTTCGGTGGCGTAGTTTAGGGAAAGAGATCTTGCTGGATACATTTCCTGTTTGGGAGTTGTCCATGTAGGGTAGTTTCCTTACACGACTTGTGCTCCTAGATCTGCGGGAGAAGTTTCCCTTTCTGAGTGTTGTCCATGCAAGGGAGTTTCCTTGCCCGACTTATACTCTAGTTCTTGTTTCCTATAGTCGAAATCGATGTATTGCTGGCCTGCCGGTCTTGGGCCGATTCCCATATGTTTGCCTTATCGGGGCTTAAATGTATTGGGATTGACTACAAGATGCATGGGCATATTAAGGCGCTACAATTCGGGTCCAACATTCTGAAGTCTGCCAATAGTGGGCTTAATGTTGTTTGCGCCTCACTGGTTGAGCATGTAATCGGGCATGTTTTGCTATGTTGATGAGATTATCGTGACATATGTATGATGTTGATAAGTGGACAGTTTGATGTATCATCACATATATAATAAACTTCGAGGGTATATGAAATATGTGAAAAATAATATGCAATTAAATAAACCTGTTAAACACATTAAATGAAGCCTAATACCTCTTAAATTCATGGCATAATTAACAATATAGTTTAAAAAAATCGCAAATTCCACACACACAACTATAAATTTCATATTAATAATCATTAAAGTTCTTACAAATATTATATAAAAAAAGTCTTACAATAGTCACTTTGTTATACAAACTACATATTATACAAGATAAAATTTCATCACACTATTACATAATAAACTTTCAATACCAAAATGAGTTCCTAATTTATTCAAACATAATAGGATTAAGAGCCGCTTGATGATAATATTTATCCCATAACATATTAAAACTATAATAGTATATAAACATGTTTATATGGGTGAAGTATCCCTCACGATCAACTCCTGCAAAATGCATACTATGAATGAAATAATTGATGCTTGTCTCCAATCTCCATCTTCAAATTTGACTTGGCAAAATAGAGAAACATTCATTAGTCATTCACACAATTACAAAATATTTTTCTGCAAACATAATAATTGACTCTACAAATATTGTACAATACATCAGTTGTATAATACAATAATTTCTTGCCAATGGAGTACTAGCTCAGCTGGTAGGCTTGTGGCAGATGATATCACAAGTCCGGGATTCAAACCCTATCGACAGTAGCACTGGGGTAGGTGGGGTTAAGGGATAATATATATATGATAAAAACACCTTGTGGTGGATATAAAAACACCTCATCCACTATATTAAAGTCCAAAAGCACATCCCATCAAACCATACAAGAACCAATTCTTAATCCTCATCAACAACATTAACTAGCCGATTAGGAATAAGCCTCTGCTCGTGATCTTGGATTAATTCTCATCAACAACATTAACAAGCCAATTAGGAATAAGCCACTGCTTCTGATCTTGAAGGCTTCTCCCTTCAATACCAAAAGTCTCTCCAGCAACATTCCTGATAATACCTCTCCTCACTCGATCATACATCGACTGCATCTCCAATATCGACCACCGCTTTGCCTCCTCATTGTCATCTTCCTACTTATAAGAATTCGATATCGATCAAAGAGAGATGTGTTGAGGAAGAAGACTCGCAAAAAGATAGAATAGAGAGATCGAACTAGAGGAAGTGATCGATCAGATGAAGGAGGAAGCATAATTTTTTTCGCAAAAAAAATCCTCGGAATTATGGACAAAATTTACAAATTTATCTAAATTTTTTACCAAAAAAATGGATATTTCAATTTTAGAACTTTTAGTTAAAGTCAACATACAAATTTTTTTTCGTGAAATCACAATCAATGCTTTTAAGCAAGGTGGGCAAGAATCCTGGTCCCGACCCTTTTCAAACTTGGACCAACCTGTTTATACCATTTTCATCTTGGTCCCGGTCCCTGACAGGTTGGATCTGGGACAGAACCAGTTCCATAAATTTAGTCTTGTTCCATCCCTGACCATCCTAGTTATTGTAGGCCCCCATCCATTTGACACCTTCACACCTGGTCCAATCCCAAGACCAATTTCATAACTTGGCCCAAGGCCAAGGCCAAGCCCTCATTTTTCCTTATTTATTTCTCTTCAAAATGGTTTTTTTCCTTCATTTCTCTTATTCCTCTCCACCTCGTTCTCCTTCTCCCTCATCTTCCCTCTCTCCCTCGCCACCATTGATGCGTTTCCCTCCACCTTACCACCCTAACTCCTCCCCCAATGGATGACACTCGCAATATCTAGGGTTTCGGAAAAGGAAATTGAGCTAAACTGGGAGTGCTTGGTTAGGGATTTGGGTGACTTATCTTTTTGGAATTGGGTCTTTCAAACTGACGGGAACTATTCCACATTCGAGTGGCTTTGGATCTGGTCGACAAAGTGCATGAATTAGTCGAGCTTGACGGTGTTGTGGGGGTAAGGGAAGAGAGATTGGTTAAAGTCAAAAGTTGGTGTTGAGGTATAGAGGGATTGCCATCATTTGGAGAGAATGGAGGTCTAGGTTGTGGTTTAGGAATGAAGATAAGAGAAGATGTGGTAGAGGAGGTTTTTTTGGGAGGTTTGTGAGTTTGTTTTCATAAGGAAGGGGTGGTGGCTTGTTTGGGTGCCAAAAATAATCCTTAGCCTAGCAGGATAAGAAAACCCAAAGATCTGAGTCGTTCCGAAAAAGCAAGCTCAAATCAGATACAAGTACAGAAAGCCCAAATCTGGGCCCAATGCAACTTGGCAGAATAGTTTTTTTCAGCATAGGAATAATATTCGGCGCCGACCACCATACTCAGTTGAACACATAAACTTGCAAGAGATGTCTCTCCAAATGGGAAGTTATAACCATCAATGGGAAGTTACAACCGCCGCCATCTATGGTAAGATACAACAGTTGACGGAAGCTACAACCATCTACCGGAAGTTACAACCATCAACAAGAGATTACAACCATCAGTGGGAAGTTATAGCCATCAATGGCTCATGACCTGCCACGTGTCTCACTCTTCTACGAGCAATTGGCTCCCGACCTGCCACTTGTCTCACTCTTCTACAAGCAGTTGGGTCACGACCTGCCACATGTCTTACTTGTTTACGAGCAGTTGGCCTTCGACCTGCTATGTGTCTCATTCATCTAGGAGCAGTTGGCTCCCGACCTGCCATGTGTCCAACTCATCCGCGATAAGTTGGCTCTTCCTGCCTCTATAAATAGCCAAACACAGTTATTTTTGGATAACTCTTTTTTTATTCACACTTTTCTCTTAAAATATAGAGAAATAATACTTTCCTAAAGAAATTGTTCTAACTTTGGCGTCGGAGTCCTCATGGAAGCCACCACAACGGTGTCAGGAATTAATATTCATCTTATGTAGATTGCTCCACGTCATTAGCATGTGATCCGGTGGAAATTTGCATCCACAATTTTAGTTTCTTTGAAGGTGGTGGTTCCGTTGGTGAAGAAGGTGGAAGAGAAAAAGGGAGTTGAGATTTATGTGGAAAAGCCCTAATTATTTGATTGGAATTTAAATACCCAAATCTTGATTTGGCCTGCAACTTGGGTCGCATGCAAAGTGCTTGGGGTTTTTTCTTTTTGAATCAGGATGGCATGGTTTCGTTCCGGTTCAAACCGATATGGGACCAACCAGGTCAACAAAAAAAACTCTATCTCAGACTGTTCTAGTCCTGTTTCACCGGACTAGGACCAAGACAAGCCCAATCCCAAATCGTGCCCACCCCTTCTTTTATGAGTCTAAGATAGACTTTTACTAGTAGGTGTAGAAAACAACATAGAGGAATGAGAAAGATTATTAGAGGAACTGCATAGAAATAGCCTAGCGAAATTGAGCGCTTATTAAGATTTTCCTCTTCTTTTTTACTTTTGAGAGATACTATTGTGACCCAAGAAATAGGAAATGGTTTTGTCAATTATGAACGCATGGGGAGAGAATGTCGGGTGTATAGAGGTTCTGATTTTTTTCGTTAGTGGATGACATGATAGTTGACACATACACATCGTTGCATTCTTGCAACCATCTCTAGAAACCATTAAGGCAAAGGGATTCTCAATACTTCGCTATTTTATTATCTTATTGATGCCCTTCAAACCTAATTCTTCATTATATTTTTCCCATTTAATTACAATTTGATCCTTAGACATAATGGCTTTTATTTCCTCCTTAAACGTAATAGCAGGTCACTAAGAAATGAAAAAAAAACACAAGGGTATAATAAGTTACTTAACACTCTGACACGTACTTTCGGTCACCACAGCCTGCCCGCGGCAACAACTACAGCCGACCAGTCAGACAAACAAGAAAATGAGCTCAAACAGCTTAGTTATGGGATAGGATTCAACTCAGGTGACTCAACCCCCAATTAAACTGTTCGCAACATGCCCAATATCGGACATAACTACGTAGTAATGACCCTAAGTCATTCACAATACAAAACAGTCAAGCTCTCTGCCGTAGACAGACCAGACAATGTCATATTGATTCAACTTGCCTATGCCAAAGTAAGATGACAAGGCAAAACAAAAAACATACAATAGATGCTCCAAGTATGAAACAAAAAATACTATTTTCATTAATGGCCAAGACAAAAAGTGTACAAACACACAAAGTTTGCTCCTAATTAGGAGAAGGTACAGAAATAGAAGAGCTAAGCCTAAGAGGAACAGGGGCAGAAGTTGCATCTGTACACGCTTCAACCTGGACGTTAGGGATCGAACTGTCCTCCTCACCCGAAGACTCAGAGGTAACAAACAAGTCCACATATGACATCTTCTTGAAATAGCTAAGATCCCACTCCGGATGCTCCTCCTTCATCAGCGCCAACAACTCTAGTCGGCCATGAACAACCCAACGGAACTCACATTTGCTTTGTTCCTGGAAAAGCTTTTCCTCTCGCATCTTTGCATCAATAAGGTCATACTCCAGTAGCTCCAACTTGCCAGTTAGTGCATCGACCTGAGGGTGCTCTGTGGCCAGACTGCTTTTCACAGCACCGAGTTCATGCCATCCCAGTTTGAGTTGGTCCTCGAGCTTCCTCGCTTCTCGAGCATAGAACTTCACATCAGATTCCTACTGTTGCTTCTCAGCAACCCAGTCAGCTCTCTTCAAAGCTACAGCTCAGAATGCGCCTTAGGCGGATCCAACTCAACTCTTGCTTAAGTTCGTCCCTCTCGGACACTGCCTCGGTCAGATTACGCTCAAGGTCCTCCAGACCAGCCCTTTGAGCCTCAGCGGCCTCAGTTGATTGATCCGACTGCATCTCTTCGGCCTGCTTCTTAAGCCGCTCAATTTCATGGAGCGCATCAGAATACACCGTCTGCACGTACAAGAAGACACGCTCCACGATATATACTCTCTCGCGAGCTGCCTCTATTTTTGTCCCAGCAACGGCCGCGTGGCTCATATGAGACATACCAAGCATAAGATACTTCAAACCCTTGTCCACACGCTCTTCTAGCATATCCTCCTCAAATTTCAAAGCATGGTCCATCAGCCAACTGTGACGCCTGCTTATATGCTTCCTCGAAGCATACTCAACATCCACTTCTTGATGCTAGACATGTGAGCTCATCATCGCTAAGTCTGATGCGAGCAGACTTATTCGTGCATCATGATGAAGCTTCCCATGATCAGGAACTATTCCAACGCCGCCCTTTACGGTCGCCACTCTCCTCTGTGGCTTTTCCCTTGTCAAGAACGACCGACCCTTTATTACGAGACAACCCAACAGTATCCGGGGGAGGAGGAGGGACAGAAGTATCCAAAGGACCTTCCAATAGTTCTAGTTGTGGCCTAGAACAAGACGGTGAGCAATGTGAACTATAGGAGACATGATCGGTACCACAACCACTTTAACGCGAGCCAACGGTGGGGTGGTCAGATTCCACCACCTCAGGCAAATCTTCAACAGAGCCCTCTACCGGAGCGGCCCCACACGAATCAGTGCCAACAAAAGCCACCATTGCAACCCGCACCAGACGGTCATTCAGAGCCTCAACCTGCGCGTCACTAAGGTTCAACCCATTAGCAACTCCCGCCAACCGCAGATAATCTTTCTCCAAGCAAGGAACATTAGTCTCCACCTCAATAGGCCTAGCAGACTCACGCTCCCCTCTCAAAGAAGAGGGTTGTGTCGAAGACGGCCCAACCCTAACGCAAGGCTTCTTCCTCACAAAGGAAGCAAGCATCTCAGATGGATCCTCCGCATCAGACAGAACGAGAGTCTTGGCCCTAGCAGCCTTCCTCTTCCTGGAAGGGCCCTTTCTTCCAGCTTAATGCGTGACTCTCGATAAAGAGTAGGGACGACGTGCCAATTGTCCCACAACCCACTACGAACAAAATTGGAAACTCTTATGATATCAACTGCCTCCCTTTTTGCCATGACGCGAAATGTCTCCATGGTGGTTTGCTCCTCTAAGGTAAGGGGAGCAGTGGGAAACCTTCCTGCAAAAGAATACAATCAATGATCACTCAGCCCGCTATCAATCACATCAAAGTTATAGGAAAGGAATTGAACTTACGAAGCGACCTGAATTGTCGCTCAAGCAAAGGACCCTTGGACCAGAAATACTTCGAATCCGCAAGAGCCAAGAAACAATATTTTTGCCAGAACTTGAAATCATCAGGTAGTTTACCAAAGCACTTCGACAACTTCACCTTATAGACAACATTGCTCTTTAGCTGAGGAGAGGTCAGCAACTGGATCACCCGCAGAGTCACGCTAACACCAGTCTCAATACTACGGATGACCTATATAGATAACAGGTTCCTGCCTATTTTTCGTCGAACCAATGCATGCCCAATTAATGCAGCGTGCGGCTCAAGCAACAATTCAGACTCAATCATCATGAGCGCCACATCCCTTCAAGATATGACTTAGCGAACCGATGTGACGACCCACTAGCTCGGGGGGAGTAGCTGATGATACACAAACCGGATACACTTCTGAGCCGAACACGTGTCATGATGATCTTGAGGAACTACGGGCTCAAGCATCGGCCCAACACATATCTAGCCCAAGTGGATCTAAGCCCGCTCAACTTCAGTCTGACCAAGCAGACCCAGGCTCTCACAGCATGCTAGGCCCACACGACTCACAACCATCCTCAATACCCATAAGCCCATAGGCTCTCACAGGTGCCTACAGCTGCTCTCTGCTTCCAACTAGGAAGCAAACACTAGAGTATCTTCCACACAGGGAAACTCCCTTCTACGAATTGCTCTTGGATTGGGAACTATCTCCCGCATATCTAGGAGTGCAGAGCTAACATGGGACTTCCCTCAACACGACTCTTAATTAGATAGAGATCTCCACGAAGATCTCCTCCCTAAACTACGCCTACGATGGTCTGGTTAAACTAGGACTCCTTGCACTATAACTAAGACATGAGGTTGGTAAGCTAAGGTACGCTACAAAATCTTTGTTATAGCATTACACCTTCCTCAGATCCCTGTCTGAGTTTAGCATTAGAGTGCCATCAGCCACCCCATGGTGTTGTGTGGCTCACGTGCGTTACTTATGCAGGTCATCAAGAACAAGGTCAAAGCATGGAGCAAAAATTGACTACATCACCACCCATGCCTCTTTTGGACACTCTCAAATCTGAATTCATCAAGCAAAGTGGTCTATTTTTTGACGAGGCTGGCGGGTTGGGCTAGACAATGACCACTCCGACTAGCTCTTTTTTTGGCGCTCACACGTCTGGGGTGCTGAAGAAGCTGGTTCTGGGGACGTCTAGTCCATCCAAGACAAAGACTGTGGAGAGGTTGTTTTCTTCTCCCATAAGCCCAAAAAAGTCAAGGTGGGGACTTCCCTGGCTACTCTTTCCACTACACTATCTACTATGGAAAATGAGGTTGTGGATCATTCCCGGTCAGTGGTACCTTACCATGCACTTGAAGAGGTGGTGCCTGAGCGTGATAGTCCACCTCTTTGTCCTCCTGCCTCGAGGACTTCCATTAGGGGGGGGGGGGGGCTCCTTGATTACGACGGTAAAGGACCCTAGTAGTCTGAATGAAGAACAACTCGAGCGTACAATGTTTTCTTCTCGAGGCCACTCTAAGACTTTTTATTGGTGCTAACCCAGGCTTAGAGCCTCGTGCTTTGAGGGGCATTGCTCGTGACCCGTTGGTGGTCCTGGGTACCCCAGGAGAGTAATCTGCTTCGAATGATCCTGCTCGCGGCCCGTCTGGGTTGCTACCTCATCCGAATTCTCGATCTTGCTCTACTTCCTCATCATCTGCTACTGGCAAATGGAAGGGAGTTGCGGAGTTTCCTCATTCCTCAGAGGTTGTAGTTGTAAGAGGTGGACCGAGATTGATTTCAGCTTTGATAGATTCTGCTTAATTCAAACCTTTCTTACATAATGGACATAATGCAAGTTGTGCATCAGAGTATAACACAACTAGCAACCTAAACATCAAGGACAGACTCAGGTGCACAACAATAGAACTTCTGGCAGTACTACAGTTAAGCTTGTTGATACACAAAATGTCAGAAAAACTAGATCAAATACTTTACAAGCTACAAAACACTAAAAAGCATGATCATTTCATACCAATTAACCTAAAATCGACCAATTAATTATCAAAACATTGAACACCCATTACAGATCTAACATAACCACAGATTAGCCAATAATTTCCAAACCCCACTATGAAAACAAACTTAAATGATCGAATTACATACAAGTTAAAGATGCCCGACCCAGATCTAAAACTTATTAAAATCAATGAAACTGAAGATACACAAATCTAAACAAACAACATAAAGGTGGTGTTTTTTTTAAGTGGTTAGAAGGTAACTTCTGACTGAAGTTAGAAGTTTTGAACAAGCTTCTGAATGAACTGTCTGTTTTGTTTCTGAATGAACTGGTGATTAAAAGATGTAAAATTAAACAGTGTTTGTTTTTAGGTGTTGACTTGAAGTTATTTTACATTTTTTCCCTCCACCACAACTCCCACCGGCCACCACAAACCACCGACATTAACCCCTTCTCCACTTGTTTTCTCTCCTCCAAATACCATTGAGATCACTTTTCACCACTACTAGAAACCACCATATGTTCCTCTCCATTCCACATACAATCTTCAATAGAGAGGAAGAAAAAGAGAAAGATGAGGAAGGGAGGTCAGGGAGGGTGGTGGCTATGGTGGCGCCATGCTCGCATGATAAAGAGGAGGTCTGAAAATAAGAGAGAGGCAGTAGCAATCATTATGAATTTATTGTGAGGTTATTATTAGAATTAATTTTCATTAAGCATTCAGTGTTAAGTGATCAGCACCTCCATGGTGCTTACTCCAATCAGAACTTCAACTTCTGATCAGAACTAAAAACAAACACTCTTTTTAAAATGACCCACTTCTTATTAAGACTTTTGAGTCTATTCAGAACAAAAAACAAACACCCTCTAAATGTTGACCCAGATCGAGAAATGTTGATAAAATGGAAGATCTAGGTTACCCATCATGAGAGAGTAGACTACGACATAGTTGGTATTGAAGGAATTGAAAGCAGTGAAAGTGTTGATGAATTGTAGTTGTTGTTCTCACTGAGCTCCAGCACTGCCACCAGCAAGGAAAGTGCCCAGAACACCAGGAAGTAGAAGATCTTCATCTCTTCTTCTTCTTCTTCAAATAGATCGATCCAAATAATAGTGTGTGTTAAATGGTTTCGTGAATCTCTTTCTCTTTCGATCTTCGTCGCTCTCTCCATCAATCTCTCTCCCTGGATCTCCCTCTCTCTTTCTCCCTCCCTCGTATAAAAACTTCTCGCTCGTTTGAGGGAAACAACAAAGGAGAGATAGAGAAAACAATGTTTTTATTTGCTTTTTATTTAGGGAGCGAGCAATTTTCTAAACATTTTCACCAAAATCGAGCGGTTTAATTTTTTTAATCTCCCATTCCTTTTCCATAGCGTTTTAAAGTTGTAATGTCATTAAAATTTGAGCTTCTTGTAGCACAAGTGTAAAAACAATGTTATACTCGCTCGCTATTAATGGCTAATTGTGGTGTAGTGCACTTTTACTCTATAAGGAAGTGAGAGATTTGAAAATTTTTTCCCATGTGTTTATTTAAGAGACATACTTGGAGAAACCTCTTTGAGTGTTGGCTTGCCTAAACTCAACCAATCCCATGTGGATTCTTGAATCCATGAAGTGGATTCTTATGAGTAAGTGTCACATGAGATCTTAAGTAGGTGATAAGTCTTGGTTGTGTTTCATTTCATGATGGTATGATCCTTGGCTATTTGATAAGTCTCAGCACGAACATAAGACCAGGTAGTATGGTGTAAAGCCTCTTGGTTCAACCTCACGTTGATAGCCAAGAAGGGGAAAAACACGGAATCTCTCTAAATTTCATAAAAGAATTCAACAATGGATACTACCCTTGTCCTCCTTCTTTCCCTTATAAATAGCCAACCAAAGAATTACAATTTAGGAAATAAATATGAAACAGGAAACAAACTATGATTCCTAAAAATAATTAGATTGGAATAGCTAAATATGCTTCCTAAAAATAGAACATCGTGATTTAAGGAACAACTTCCTGATTTGCATCAATTGCCGCTCCTCTGAAGAACTTGACCCCGACAAGTTGTGATGAACATAGTCAGCAAATAAATCTGGACGTAAGCGTTGAAGTGTCGTATGTGCTTCGATAGCTTCAGAACAACAAATTCTTGTAGTGGGTAGTAGAAGGGGTGTAACACCCTTAAATTTTATAAAGCTAATTTATTTTTATTTTGAATGTATTATAATATATTTAAATTTATTTGAATTTAAATTTAAATTTCAAATTTTATAAAGCTAATTTATTTTATTTTCATGAGTTTTAGGGCGGAGTGCCCTTAGAATTTCATTGTGGGCGAATAACCACCCATATTTTAAAATGGGGCCTCCTTTTTCCTTCCTTTGCAACAGAGAGCGGGCTCTGCTCCTCCTCTTCTCCTTCTTCGGCGACGATGGATTGGGTCGGAGCGTTGCCGCGAGTTTCATCGCCCAACCTCCCTTCTTTTTCTTCCTATCTCCTTCCCCTATCTTCTTTCTTCTTCTCGTTTGGTTTCAGCCTCAGAAACGGGTTTGCAGTGAGAGAGAGAATGGCGAGAGAGATGGAAAATGATGGCGAGGAAGAGGTGTTGGTGGCGCTGTGAATAGTGTGGGGGAGATCGCAAGCGAGAGAGGGACTGAGTAGTGGCATTGCGTGGATCTGTTGCTTAATCACTTGTGATTTTGTCAGGTGATTTTTTCATTCTCCTTTTTATACTTCTGTATGAAGTTGAGAATGTTGGGTTTGTTGATTAGATTAAAATTTGTGAGATTTGTTTCCTGTCTAATTGTTTGTGTGAGGTTCAATCCAATTGGTTGGGATTGGTTGGGTTATCGAGTGATTGATTGGGATTGTTGATGAATGTTTTGATATTCAATCATACCATATGATCAGATAATATTTTTACTGTCTTGCATGTTGTTAAACTTGTTGGGTTTGCTTATTAAAAGCATTTTGGATGCACAATACAACATTTAACTCACTCATTTTAATTGAGGTTGCAAAAATCTGGCAAGCTCATGTTGTATCGGTCTACCCCTATTTTAGTTCTCACCTTCCTCATTATGTTGGGATGGAGGTATTTTTGCTTGATTAGGAAGATCTAGGTCGAGGTTGAATGTTGGGGAGGATTTCAACCAAGGTAGAGAGATCTCAACTCAGGTATCAAATACTGAAGATTAAGAAATTGGGCTAGGTTCTCTTCTAATGAGATGGTGGCACTTTTACCATGGTGCTATCACCAAGGTACTTTGTCATGTTCTCAGCATCTTTATGCTTGTGCACTGGTCCAATTCCTTTTTTGATTAGTTGTAGGGTCAATGTTCCAGACGTCCATCATTTTTCATTATACTAATGATGATGGTTTTGGTTTGAGGTTTTTGGTTCTCTTTTGACCATCATGCTAGTTTAAAGGGGATGTTTGTTTTTGAGGCAAACTTTTGACTGGAAAAGAAATCTATCGTCTTAGCTCTTAATGAAAACAAATGACATCCATATGTCACTAGTGTGATCTTCTCACACATGATTATCTTGAGGACATTATGCAATAATAAAGTATAATAAACATATCTTTATGGGTAGTATATCCCATTCCTTAGGATATTTTTAGATCCACAGTTACTAGTTCATCTAGAAGAATCCAACAAACCTTGGGGTCTTCGAATAGTTGATCAAACATTTAACTTTTGTTGGCCAGACACTTAAGTGTCGGGTCAAGGTTCTTTAACAGTTGTAAGGGGAATTTAGAGTTGTATTTTGAGTATATGTATATCAAACCAATGTTGTCAAGAGCATCATTCAGGTGAGAAATCACAAGAACCCTTGGTCGTCTCCTTCAAGTAAGTGTTGGCTTTAGAGAGAGTCAACCGTCTATATGAAGGAAATGGACTTGCCATGGCAAGAAACAACCTTGCAAATGTGGCATGTGCCATTGCCTATGAAAAGATCCAGCCTGGGTTGATTTTATGATGTATGAATTTCATATGTGAGCCTTATTTTCAAGCAAACTGCTAGAGTGGATATTTTATATCAATTTGCAGGATAAAAATGGAATAATGAATAATGTGACTCAATTCTGATCAGATTTGTTCTGATACTACGAGCCCGAATGTAAGGCATAATTGTTGATGTAAGTGTCTCTAATTTTTGTGCTTGGGCGGAAGTTCCTGTCATGGAACCTAGTTTCCTTATTACTACTTATATTTAATTATGTAGGCGTGATTGAGGTTTAGTAGAGGAGTTAAGGGCTTGATCTTTGGGTTTGTGTCTTTGTAATAGTTTAGGTAAGAAATGTGTGAACTTTACACCTTTGATTTATGAGGCTTGTATGGAAATGATGGGTTTCATTTCAGGTAATTCGTTATGAGATTTTAGGCATGTTTGAGAATTAGGTTGCCTTATTTGTGGTGTTTTGTGTCGCAAATGCGTGATCTTTACTATTTTGATTTGTTTGATGTGTGAGTTTCGCGAGATGGTTACTAACAACTACGAATCTAGGTGGGGGTGAGTGGGGGCCATGACTTTTGAAAATATTTTGGGTTAGTGCGATTTTCCCCACCGACGACGCCATTTTGCCACACCCCTTCCTCTATTCCTTTGTTCTCTGCGACGCCGACGACCCGCTCTACCCCTTTCTGTTTTTCTGCTGACTCTTTCTGTTTATTGCGAGACAACCGCCCGTCTCTTCCTCTCTTATTTTCTCTCCCTCTCTGCTTGATTTATTTTATTTTCCCACCATCGCCACCAGCCACCAACCTCTCTTTTATTCTTTGAGGAAGACGAAGATTATTTTTAACTATTTCCTCAAGATACAAGTTTGTATCTCGAGGTTCATCCGTGGGTTATTATTTGAAGGACATTTTGGTAATCAACGTGAGCCTTTTGATAGTCAACACATGTTGATTGCTAGTCTTGGAGGAAACTGCAATAGTGATTAATGTTGGGGGTAACTTCAAATTAGCTATTTTTTTATAATGTTTATAAATCGCTTTGTAAACATATAATTTTACATTTGAAATTAAATTTTGCCCCTTAAATTTATATACCAATTTGATTTGTCCCCATATATTTATCTTTTTGTGCTTTTACAATGTAGCTTATTAGATCAATTTTCTTCCCCCATAGATTAGATAAAGTTTTGTTTAATAATTGGTGTTTTGTATAGTTATTTATATATTGTTCAAAATTTTATAAATTATGTTAAATTAATTAATAATTATATTATCATTAATTAACTATGATTTATCACACCGCCCCCCTTAAAAATGTAGCTTGGTGTTTTTTTTTTTTTTTTTTGCACGGTTGTTTGGTTAGATTGATTCATTTACTTGAGCATGTCTACCACCTCTAGCCTACTTTATAGATTCAATGGAATTCACAAAGTTACTGAGTTCGAGCAAATCTTCTTGTTTTGCACTTTCCATTCTAGTTTTTGAATTTCAAGCCAATGTGGTGAATTTCTAAAGTTTTGGGTTTCTACTTTTTAATTAATTGTACACTTGCATGAACGCTCTCAATTAGGGGGCGATTGATGCAGGAGGATCTGAGTCAGATTATGCTGAGCTGTCAGATAGCACGTTATTAGCACTAAGATATCTGGAATTAGCAGATCAGCGCAAGGATGGCAGGAAATCATAATCCTTTTTCAAATTTGGCAGTTTTGGGTGCGTTTTAGTACTTTGGCCATAACTTTGGCTACGAGTATCAGAATCGCGCAAACGACCCTAATTCGGAAAGCTCTTTTCAACGCGCACGTCATGGTGAAAGTGCTCGTTGCACATCTTTTAAAGGAAAAAATCCACAGTTTTCCTTTCCGAATCCACAAATTTAGTAGTTTTCCCCTTTATAGTAATATTTCAATTATTGTTTAGGAAGTGATTTTGAACCCAATTTGGGCTAGATAGATTTCTGGCAGTCTATTTCTTTTATTACGTAGTTTGTTTTAGCATGATTATTAGGGCTTTGCTATTTTTGGTAAAATTCTAATAATCATGAGTTTTAGCTATAAAACCCGGCTTGTGGGCTGATTTTAGAGATACCTTTGATTTGAGTAATTTAATTGACAATAGATTTATTTCTCTATGTTCTTGTCCGAATCTCTTGCACCCTTCCTTGTGAATTGTCTGTTGAACTAGCCCGCAGGATAATCTCTATTCTGCCCGGCGTCAGCGATTAAGGGGCAATATAGGAATAGGTTGTAATTTTTATGATCGTGAGATTAGATCTCACAAAGAATCAGGACCGTCCAGGGTAGGTCGATCGACCAAACTCTTGGGCATTCCAGTAGCGGTTTATCCAGCCGCTGCTGGTGGAGGTGTGGCTAGTGCAGGTGGAGGCGTGATTGTTGGTTCTTCTCCTCCTCTCTCTTTCGTGCAGGTGTTAAGGAGGATCAAACGAGTTGCAATCGATGATGCACCAATGGAAGGAATGACTTTTAAGAACAAAGGCACTCTGACGGTTTCGCTAACGTCTTTTGACATGGGAAGAAGTGATATTTTCATGGAAAAATATGTGATAGTGTTAAAGTTTTCAAGCTATAGGCCATATTTGGAAGCAAGACGTGATGCAATTCATAGAACCTGGAAGATTAATAGCGAGTTTATAATGTGACTGTTAGACCCCATGCATGTTTTGGTTTGGTTTCAATCCGAAGCTGAAATTAAGAAGGCGTTA
The DNA here is from genome assembly GCA_963556465.1 of Berberis vulgaris. Lineage (NCBI taxonomy): Eukaryota > Viridiplantae > Streptophyta > Magnoliopsida > Ranunculales > Berberidaceae > Berberis > Berberis vulgaris. The sequence goes on along the minus strand of OY747129.1, from coordinate 53,808,573 downwards.
TCCAGAGATTCCTATTTGATTAGGGGTGTTCACTTTAAATAGCTCCATTGACATCAGGGTTTCAATTTAAAGGTTGATCCAATCAATGTTCCAATTTGGGTGGAGTTACTAGGGCTTCCATTACGGTTTTTTCATCCAATGGTTTTGAAACTATTGGGGGATTCTTTTGGGATTTTATACGGATTGATGATAGTACAAAAGGGCTAACCAGATCAAATGCTACAAGGATGTGTGAAGAATGCTAACCAAACCTGATTGATGATCCGCGCAGGAATTGACGCTTGATATTGGGAAAAAAGCTTTTGGTGTAAATGCCATTTTAAAACTTGATATGGAAAAAACATATGATAGAGTGGGGGAGGGGGGGGGGGGTGTTCGAAGTTTTGATGAGATTTGGGTTCAATAACAAGTTTTGTTTGTTGATCTCAAATTGCATTACCAAACGTGAATTTTCTGTTTTGCTTCATGGAGTATATAAAGGTTACTTTAGATCATCTAGAGGGCTAAGGCAAGGAGATCCACTGTCTCCATTCATGTTTGTTATTTCTACAGAGGTCTTAAATAGAGGTTTGACCAAAGCTTTTTATGCAGGTAAGATTGGTTATTACTCCATTAAGATGTAATCTGATCACTCATTTATTGTATGCAAATGATATGTTTGTATTCTTAATGAGAGAAAAGTTTCAATGTTTGGGTGCATGGAATTTTGGAAAAGTATTATGAGGTGTCAGGTCAAAAGATTAATGTTTTGAAAAGCTTATTTGTGATGGTTAAAAACTCGCCAGCAGACAAAAATGAGGCGATCAAGGGGTACACAAGCTTTGTGCATAGGCTATCTCCTTTCAAATATTTGGGAGTTCCTATTTATGAAGTGAAAGTAAAAAAATTAGTTTTTTAGGAGATTGTTACAAAAGTACAACGTTGAATTACTGAATGGAAAGCAAATCTCCTAATTCCAGGGGGTAAGTTGATTTTAACTCGCCATGTGCTAAATTCTATGCCCATTTATACTTTGTTAGCTACTTGTGTGCCGTTAAAAGCGATTGATAAATATTTGTGGTTTTGCAAGTTTTTTCTAGGGTGATGTGGAAGACGAATATAAAAAAAAAAAAAGGGTTAGCAGGGTGAGAATTGGCTATCCCTGTAAAGAGGTAGGGTAGGGATTTAATGTTGGTTCTGCATGCTTTTAGATTGAAATCCTTGTGGAACCTCATTCAATCTAGGTCTTTGTGGGCGGTGTTTATGAGAAGAAAATATTCGATTGATTCTTGCCCGTTGATGATGTATAAAGTAAATAAACGAAGCTTCTAATTTTATGAAAAAAATGATGTGCCAACGTGATGTATTTTTTTGGAAACATGTCCTGGTTGGTGGATATTAATATTTTTAAGAAAACTGGAGTGGTTCTAGAGCTTATAATCATGGTGAAGCTTTTGATGGTGAGTGGCCTTCTTTGTATAAAGTGCCTATTGATGATTTTAATGGGTTGGATGATAGTATCAGATAATCAATGAGGGAGAACTTTAGATTTGACAAAGGGTTTTTGACAACAGTGGAGATTAGTGAATTTGGTTGGGCTCAACTGATGGAAAATATAATGTTAAATCAGGTGATGAAGTGACTCGACTAGTTAGAAGGAAAAACCGGGTTTCGAGCTGATTTGGCACCCTTTTTTGCATAAAAAATTTCGGTATTCATTTGGAAGCTTCTTTGTGGTGCAATCCCAATTTATGGTAATGCAGTTCGGATTGGGTTCAACCTGGCTTCGAAGTGTAGTTGTTGTGACAAGTATGAATTTGAATCTTTGAAACATCTTTTTTCAGAAAGTGTTCTGACAACTAGAGTGTAGCAACACTTCAAACCAGTATTTCAAATTCATTTTCATAGACCAGAGGAGATTTATACACTATTAAAATTTTGGTTTCAAAAGACGGATCATGATTCACATTTGGGGATGTTTTATAATCTGAAACCGTTATTTGTTATTCTATGGTTGCAAAGGAATAATGTTATTTTTGGTGGTAAAAATTAGGATGTTGTTTATGTGATTCTACGGGTAAAATATTGCCTGAAGCTAGTTTCCAAGGTATTTACTTCAAAGGCCATTCTAAAGATCTGAATAGAATATTTTATGCACTAAGTGTGACAGTAAGGCAACTTTTATGGTCATTTACTGGCAACCTCTACTAGTTGACTGGTGTGCTCTGAATATTGACAGATCAGCCAAAAAAGGTTGGGCGGCTGGAGGTGATCATTCAAGACTCAGATGGAATTTGTTTGTTGGCGAAACAAATTTTTATTGGCCGAGGTTCTAACAATAGAGTAGAGTCAATGACCTTGTTAGAAGGGTTTAGGATATGTGAGGAGATTGGCATGCGAAAGAATGTGATAGAAATTGATTACATGCTTAGTAAGGAATGGCTTTACAAAGTTTATAAGATTCCATGGCCCTTGGATTCTATTTTAAATCAGATTTTAGAAACTAGTGATGGGGCCAGGATTTTTTTGAAGGGGGGCGGAATGATAAATCATAGTTAATTAATGATAATATAATAATTAATTAATTTAACATATTTTTTTTAAAATTTTGAACAATATATAAATAACTATACAAAACACCAATTATTTAACAAATCCTTATCTACTTTATGGGGGAAGAAAATTGATCCAACAAGCTACATTGTAATAGTACAAAAGATAAATATATGGGGACAAATCAAATTGGTATATAAATTTAAAGGGAAAAAATTAATTTCAAATGTAAAACTATATGTTTACAAAGCGATTTTTAGACATTATAAAAAAAATAGCTAATTAGAGGTTACCCCCAACATTAATCACTATTGCAGTCTCCTCCAAGACTAACAATCAACATGTGTTTATTATCAAAAGGCTCACGTTGATTACCAAAATTCCCTTCAAACAATAACCCATGGATGAACCTTGAGATACAAACTTTTATCTTGAAGAAATACTTAAAAAGAATCTTCTTCTTCCTCAAAGAATAAAAGAGAGGTTGGGGTTGTTGGTGGTTGGTGGTGATGGTGGGAAAAGGAAATAAATCAAGCTGAGAGGGAGAGATAATACGATAGGAGGAGGTGGGAGGTTGTCAGTTTCGCAATAAACAGAGCGGGTTGTCGACGTCGCAGAGAACAAAGGAAGAGAGGAAGGGGTGTGGCAGAATGGCGTCATCGTCGGGAAAATCTCAACTAACCCAAAATATTTTCAAAAGTCATGGCCCCTACTCGCCCCCACCTAGATCCGTACTTGTTTGTAACCATCTCGCGGTTTCAATGCACTTGTGTTCATGTTTTTCTTGAAGTTAATGCAGTGGCGGATAAACTAGTAAGTTTGTCGCAAAGAAATCGATTGAGAAGGATGTTTGGGAATCAACCGATGCCGAATAGAGCTAAGGCATTGGCAAGGTTAGATCATGGGCGAACAACATATATTAGATGGCCGAAGAGAGGCATGAACTTGAGAAGGTAACTTGTTGCCTGGGTGGTGTCGATCATGATGAAAAAAGTAAGGAGTGAAGGAGGATTGAGTGTTGGACTAGCGAGAGATAAAACAGAGTGTGCTATGCTTTGTTTCAGTTACTGTTTACGTGTTGTTGGAACTAGTATGGCAAGAGAAATAAATAGGCTTTATGGTATGCTAGTGGGAAAGACAAACTCTATTGAGCTTTGGTGTCAGAAAACAACGTATGACGTTCTCTAGTCTGCTAGGTTCAATTGGTTTATTCCTCTATTTTCTGGTTACAAAAATCAGAGCATATCACTCTTCTGTGGACGCTGGAATGCTCTGTTTTGGTGATATGAAATAGGGTGTGGTGCTTGTTTCTCTTGGCTAGTGAATTGTTTTTTTAAAAGTTGTTCTCAAGGTGGATAGAGACGTGGGTTTGTTTGGGTATCAAGGTGAAAGTCGATGGGTTACACGGATCAAGAAGATGTAAAGATTTGGTGGAATTTTCCTTGAAAACAGTTATTTAACTCTAGAAATGACTATGTTGGCATGTGCTCATCGCAGTGACAACAAAAATGACAATCAAATTGTTCATTTATTATCACCAGCTTTACTGGCCAACTTAAAGGATATGTCTTCATTCATGTAAGTTATTTTTATGAATAAAGCAATTTCAATTTTCAATATCTTTGTCATATCTTATTCCGGAATTTAGTTTTATTTTTGACTTCCATTTTAATTTGCATATCATATCTTATTTGGGTAGCTTCATTAAAATTTGAAAATTTGGTATCAAGCTCGGGTAAATCTGGAGAGCAAAAAATAGTATACTTGGGTTAATTAGGGATAAATGGGTAACGGGACCACCTCACCCTCAACTGCGCGTCCTTGCGACTTACTCAGGGCTAAAATGGTTGACCAACGTTATCAAAGGCTGACCAACTCTATCAAAGGCTGACCAATGCTACTAATTTTCCCATGAAAAAATCAAGTAAACTTGGCTCTGATACCAAATTTTCAAATTTTAATGAAGCCACCCAAATAAGATATGATATCCAAATTAAAATGGAAGTCAAAAATAAAACTAAATTCCAGAATAAGATATGACAAAGATATTTGAAATTGTAATTGCTTTATTGATAAAATAACTTACATGAAGGAAGACATATTGATAGATCATAGAAGAGGAGATACATTCATAGATGATAGAATTAGGGATGCCAAAAACTCATCAGCAAAGTCCTACCTAAATACTAAAGGAGAAAAGACATTTCTTTGAGTGGAAGATGCAATATCCTGATTGATGAGACAAGATATCCAGTTGGCCTTACATAATTGAGATGTATACATTTGCTTTAGAGAGTGCGGGTACGATCGTTGGTGGAACAGTTGAGCTGTCTTTGTTGTTTTGTGAATTATTGAGAAACTTTGAGTGCAGACACTATTGAGGATTGTTGAAGATGCTTTGCTTTTAGAAAAGTTTGGCTTCTTGTACAGCTGGAAGATGCTTGATTGAGACTGAATTCTTGCGGGGAACACATTTGTTTTCTTTTGCGTTTATAACAATTTGTTGGTAGAAGGAATCCTATTTTGACTATAAGATGCCAAAACAGTCATCCTCATTGTCGGTAGGAACTGTAGGTTCATCATTTTCATCAAAATTATCTGAAGAGAATACCTGAGACAAAATTTCTATCAATTGGGCTCTGGATGGGGATCCTTTGAGTTGAGCTTTGAGTTGTTGCTTGAGTAGCCTTGACTTTGAGAGTGGCTGTGAGCTTGGATTTGATTCATTGTGTACGGAACTTGAACTTGGATTAAGCAATTTAGAGATTGCTTGCTTGGTAATATGAGAGTGATCAAATTGGGACCACCACTTCACTTTAAAACGGTGACATAACCATAATGATGCTTGATCAGAATGAAAAGAATGTGGAATGGATGTTGAAAGATAATCCCAACAATAAATCCATGCAAAATTGAATTTGACAAAGAACCATGTAGAAGACACTTGTTGATTTGAAGGGTTTGGTCATTTGAACATAGATTTGAATAGTTTCCATCCTTCTAAGACAAAAGGTGGAAGAATGTCTTGGACAGGGCCATAGAAATTCCACCAAGTATGTTGGTACCATAATGGAAGATTTTGAGATGAAAATTTCTTGCAGAAAAGGAAAAATCAGGAATGAGAACACTTCGGTGTGAAGAGCAGGAAGGCTCTAAACCAGACTTGCTTGTAATCATGGTAGTTAAAGGAAGGAGGATTGTAATTGTGAAAAAATCTCTTATGAGTGATAAGAGCTTGTTTCTAGTCTAGAGGAGACATGATTTTGAGAATTTGACATTTAGAATGAGTGATTTTGGTTGAGTAAGAAGGATCATTACGATGGGTAAGTAATACTGAATCAGTATCAACTAAGATGTATTCATAAAATTCATGAGTTTTGAGATGATTGGATTCATCAAATGGAGATCTTGGATCAAAAAGTTGTTTTGCTATGATATTGGGATCATCTATACCCTATTCACCATAGGTGAGATTGTCATATGGAATGTCTCCATTGTATTTTGTTGTTAGACTTGTTTTGACAGTTTCAGCCAATGTTGAGGGAAGACTAGAAATGAATTTTTCTTTCCAGAAAGCATGATTAGCTTCTGGCCGAGTCATAACTCTGTTAATAAAAATATATTTATACCAACAAAAATCACTAAGTCTAGGGCATCGAAGGTTCATTAAGATGAGTAGCAACAACATCAGGGATAGGTACCCCTTGTTTTGTTTTTATTGGTTTGCCTCAATTCTCGATCTTAATGGCTTGTAAAATTTATTGTTTTTCAGAAGAAGTGAGATAATTATCTCATCATCCTTTAAGTTGGCCAGTAAAGTCGGCGATAATAATTTGAGCAATTTGATTATCATTTTTGTTGTCACTACGATGAGCACATGCCAACATAATCATTTCTAGAGTTAAATCTATTATATTTTGAGCAGTGAGACCATCTACATTCCATTCATAGATAAATCCAATAGAATAATGGGTTGAAGCTTGTAAAGATTTTTTCTTCGTACTGCATATTTGGTAGTGAAGGACGGGGATAAAAATTTTAGTTACAGAAAATGTTGGTTAAAAGATATTTTTCTTTTATGTGGATTGGATCTAAGTTTTGCTAATTGTGTAGGAGAATCAGGTTCTTCGGACTCCTGTGTCTTATGATAAGGTATTGATTTGTTTTAATGTAGAAGGTGTATTATTTATATCTAAAGCAGCTAATTTTTTATTGATCACACCGATAAGATGTGTAGGGGTTGAAAGTGTATCTTGCTCTATAGTAGATGGAGTAAAGTAAGTATTTGGTTTTGATTGTGAAATTTGTGGATCTGAAGTGTTTGTAGTATTATGTTGAATTATAGTATCACTAACTTTGTAGAGTAAAATATTAGTATAATTATTTTGTTATATTATTTTTGAAATACCATGTGAAGTTGTCATATTTACTTTGGGAAGAATCTTTTAAAGGAGAAGCTATAATACTTGTGACTTGAGTATAATACTTAATTTCTTCTAAAGGAGGGAATACAGATTCTTGGATAGTGTTATTTTTTAATTGCCAATTTGTTTTATTTGTAATAATATACACTTTTGGTAAAAAGGTATCCTCATACCAGGTAAAGAAAAATATATTTTCTTGAATTTGTCATAGTATTGCTAAAATAATTTACCTATTAGGTTTTGTTTATTAAGATTATATTTTTGTGAAAAAACATATGTTTTGTTAAATTATAAGCTTGCCTATATTCATTCTGACTTAGTTTTTTTATCTAATACAAACTTTGTAAACATGACATTTAACTGAGAAGGGTCTCCCATCTCATATTTTGTTGGTGATTTAATGGATTCAATTTGATTTTCAAATTGAAAATCATAAATATGTTGAGAAATTTGAGGGAAATTACGATTTTGCCTAAGGTTTGCTAAGTCTAGATGTGGCAAAGGTGATGTTGGATTTTTAGATACGTGTGATGGAGCAGTTCTAAATGATGATTCAGACCGACGACTAGATTGAAAATCAGATAATTGAACTTTAGTTTTTCTATTTTTAGATAACTGTAATTCAACAGTTCCATCTTTTAATGTAACAATTTGTTTTATTCTGCTAGGAGGAGATTTCCTAGGTTGTGATTGTACTTGCCAAGTGACTGGAAGTGTAATTTGATTCTAACGAATTGTTTTTGGGACAATAACACTGGTTTTTTCATTATTTGCTTGGAAAATGATCGTGTATCCTTTTTCAGATGCTTGAAGAACACGAGGGCTCAAATGAGTCTTCATGGCTTTGTACGTGATTTTGTATATTAATGCTAGGGGTTCAAATCCAGGTAACCTATCAAAACCTGATGTTTGAATGTTTAGTGTTAATGTTTCCAAGATGTTTGGATCATTGAGAGAAACAGAGAAATTTGGATAACAATCAAAATAGATTGGACCCATGGCTAGAGTAGATTCTGTTATTCCTAATAGGGAATCCTCAAATTTGTTATGTCTGCAATCACGTAGTGCTAAAGAGTACAAGTGTCTAATCCTGATCTTGTAAGAGGTTTAATTCCTACTTGGATTAAACCAATATGGATATACTTGTACCCCTGATTTTGAAGAAATTGTAATGTTTCTTTTGAAAATAATTGTTTTGATTTTAAAAATCCATCCATTGGTATTGTTTTTTCAACAATATCAATTAGATCTTCAGTTTTTTGCAAAAATATGGATTGTGAAAGTTCATATACTTGTTTGAATAGAACTTGGGGAACAAACCATTTTTGAAGATTTTGTTCTACTTCTGAAATTCTACATTCCAGTCTATTTTGGATATCAGGATTTTTAGAAAAGTCTGGTCGATCGACCTACCCTGGATGGTCTTGATTCTTTGTGAGATCTAATCTCATGATCAGGAAAAATAACAGCCTGTTCCTATATTGCCCCTTAATCGCCCCCTAAGTGAGAGCGTTCAGGCAAGTGTACAATTAATTGGAAAGTAGAAACCCAAAACTTTAGAAATTCACCAGATTGGCTTGAAATTCAAAAACTAGAATGGAAAGTGCAAAGCAAGAAGATTTGCTCGAACTCAGTAACTTTGTGAATTCCATTGAATCTATAAAGTAGGCTAGAGGTGGTAGACATGCTCAAGTAAATTAATCGATCTAACAAAACAATCGTGCAAAACAAAAAAGCCAATATTGACACTAATCATCAATTTATTGTGCTTTGGAACTAATTTATGCCCTAATATTTACAAAACAACAGGAAATAAATATGGAATCAAAGAAATTTCAGTTACCTCCACCTAAGAACGAACTTACATCTCATTCAATTTCACAAATTTGAAAGCCAAAAAGCAAAACAATATCTTTATTTTAGTGGAAAGATTTGTCGCCATTGAAGATTGTTTCCTTCATCGAGAGAGAAACATATGGATCTCTTAAGGATGGTGATGGATACTAGAGATCAAACATGCAAAATGAAATAGAGAATAGAAGAAGAGAGTATACTTAAAAAGAGATTGCTATCTGATCACTCTAACCATCTAAAACATTACAATATAGTAAAGAGAAGATAATAATAAACCATATGTTTCATATATGAGAAATAAAAGACAAAAGTGGGAGCGAGATCATGACAGAGAGTTGAGAGAGTTCAATCTTTGGTGCCATTGATGAACATTGTTTCTCTCTTGTTCGATCTCTTTCGTCTCCCATGGTTTTCTATGATAAATGATGACGGAGAAGAAAGAGCTGAAGAAATTTAAATACAAAAGATGTAAGAGGCTTTACAAAGAAAAAAAAATGAAAAAAATCTATATAACAAATCAGAATGGTGTTTAAGGTAGGAGATAAAAAACGGCTGAGATTTACCTAAACATAAAGATCAATCGGATCACATAGAGAGGGGAAGAAGGCGTTTGGTTGAAATTTAACTTCGCATAGGACTGAAATACCCGTGGCCAAAGTTGAAAACTTTCCTCCTATCAAACAATTTGAGTATCGAAGGCACGAGAAATACTCTAGTCTATATTACAATTCAGATTGGTGTTTTACTATTCATTGTTGACTCGGACAAACGTCAAATCATAAGGATTGGATGTAAAAACGGCTAGGATTGAAAGTTGGGAAATATGTTGACGGTTGTGATTCATTTCCTATGATAGGATGTTTGTAAATATAAAACATGTAGAAGGGTAAAGAAAATGAAAAAAATTGTTAAATAAGTTGGTGGATTGTACATGCGGTGGAGAGATAAAGTATTGTATTTTTTTAAAATAGAAATTATAACTATCTACGTAGTTGTTGAATTTTAGTAAACTTGGTATCATTGAATTGTAATTTTGAAGATCTTTCCAACAAAACTAATGATCAATACAAAACTTAAAATTCAAAACATGTATTTTAATATTAAAACATGTAAATATTTTTTATATTTTCATGCAAAAATATACAATTTTTCATGCCTTATTATATTATTATGGACATTTTCATACCTAGGTATTTCAAATAGAACATTCAATCGATTATTAATTTAACCGATTTTGACTGTGAAAAATAAGTATTTTTACCGTAAACCAGGCTTGCACCTCAAAAAAGAAATTACATTCTAAAATATGATTATTTTTAATGGAATTGATTGAGGTCAATGGTGGGGATGGTGGTGAGGGTTTCCAGTGCATGATAGTTAGTAGCAAAAAAAATCTATATGGAGTGTCAACGGAATGGCAATATGCTAGTACAAAGAAAGGGAGACGAGATCGAGACTCGATATGGGGTTATGTTTTTTCCATATAGCATTTTTCATACTGACTGCTATGTACAACCAAATATATAATAGTGTTTGCTTAGTAACACCATCAAAAAATTACCATCATATACCCCAATTTGTTGTAGTGTATGTTACTAAGACTAATATATATACACATTTAAAAATATATATCCAAACAAACTTACAAATCGGCTATGCTTTGACCGGCTTTGTTTAAGATATAATTTTGGAAAACATGCGGATTAATGCCAAGAATAATTAATTTTCAACTCAGTTCATCTTTAATTATGAAAACATGACACGTCCTTGTGTTTTATAACACCAGTGGATTGGGATGATGGTGACTGACAACTAGACTGGATAACTTTACCCTTGTGTTATCACTAGAGTATGCCCCATGTCGTTGGCACTCCATAAATGTTATTTTTGCTAAATATTTTGTATTGAACACCTCCGTCACTATCCCCATTTTTGCTCTCAATTAGTATGGAAGTGTAAGCATATTCTAAGGTAAAAATATATATTATAAATTTTAGGGTTATACTCAGTCAAATTTAAATCAGTTGGGGGGAAAATTTAAATGCCAAGAATGGGTTCTCCCCCATTATTTGAATTCACCAAAACATGAAGTTTAAAGTATTTGTTTAAATGTGCATTAAGATGCCCGACTCATTTTTTAGTTATGATCGGCTCGTCTCATTTTTTAATTATAAAATATATATATTTTTAAAATTTTAGCGCTTGTATTGATCACTAATTTTGTTGGAAAGATCTTCAAAAATGCATTTCAACGATATCAAATTTACTAAAATTCGACAACGATTTAGATAATTATGATAATTTTCATTTTCCTAAAATTAAAACACAATATTTTCTCTTTCCGCCACATGTACATTCCACCAACTTTTTTAAAAAAATTCATTATTTTTGCCCTTTAACATGTTTTATTACAAATATGCCATCACTGAAAATGAATCTTAACCCTCAAATTCAATACATTTCCTAATTTTCAATCATAACCATCTTTTATATCTAATCCTTTCAATTTGACTTTGTCCCAGTCAACAATGAATAGTAAAACACCATTCTAAATTGTAATATAGACTAGAGTATGCCCCGCGCCGTTGTTACCACTCCACATAATTTTATTTTTGCTAATTATTTTGTACTGAATATCTCCGTCACTATCCTCATTATCGCATTCAATCAGTATTGAAGTGTAAGCCGATTATAAGTGTAGGCCTGTTCAGTCAAATTTGAATCAGTTGGGGGAAAATTTTAAACGCCGAGAATGAATTCGCCCCCAATATTTGAATTCGCCAAAACATGAAATTTAGGGTTTTTGTTTAAATGTGCATTAAGATACCTGACTCATTTTTTCTGGTATGATCGATCTATCTCATTGCTTTTAAAAATATTGAAAAATATTAAAGACGTGTAATACATTATACTTTTTTTTAATTATAAAATATATATTTTTTATATTTTGGCTCTTATATTGATCATTGATTTTGTTCGAAAGATCTTTAAAAATGCATTTCAACGATACTAAGTTTATCAAAATCTGACAACGATGTTGATAGTTATGATAATTTTCATTTTGCTAAAAGGAAAACACAACATTTTCTGTCTCCGCCACATTTACATTCCACTAATTTTTTTCAAAAGTTTTTTTTATTATTTTTGCCCTTCTACATATTTTATATTTACAAATATGTCATCATAGGAAATGAATCTCAACCCTCAAATTCACTGCATTTTCCAACTTTCAATCCTAACCATCTTTTATCTCTAATCATTTCGATTTGACTTTGTCCCAGTTAACAATGAATAGTAAAACACCGCTCTAAATTTTAATATAGATTAGAGTATGCCCTGTGCCGTTGGCACTCTATATAATTGTACTTTTGTTAAATATTTTGTACTCAACACCTCTTTTACTATCCCCGTTTTGTCTCTTAATCAGTATTGAAGTGTAAGCTTATTTTAAGGTATATATATATATATATATATATATATATATATATATATATATATATATATTATAAATTTTAGAGTTAAACTCAATCAAATTTGAATCAGTTGGGGAAAAGATTTAAATGTCGAGAATGAGTTCTCCCCCAATATTTGAATTCACCAAAATATGAAGTTTAGAGTTTTTGTTTAAATGTGCATTAAGATGTCCGACTCATTTTTTCTGGTATGATCGGCCCGTTTCATTACTTTGAAAATTATTAAAAACATGAAATACTTTATACATTTTTTAATTATAGAATATATATATATATATATTTAAAATTTTAGCGCTCGTGTTGATCATTGATTTTGTTGTAAAGATCTTAAAAAATGCATTTCAACGATATTAATTTTACTAAAAATCGATAACGATGTAGATAGTTATGATAATTTTCATTTTGCTAAAAGCAAAATACAATATTTTCTGTTTCCGCCACATGTACATTCCACCAACCTTTTTCAAAAGTTTTTTATTATTTGTGCCTTTCTATATGTTTTATATTTACAAATATATCATCATGGGAGATGAATCTCAACCCTCAAATTTTAATACATTTCCCAACTTTTAATCTTAACCATATTTTATTTCTAATTCTTTCGATTTGACTTTGTCTCAGTGAGCAATGAATAGTAAAATGCACTCTGAATTGTAATATAGATGACACCCATATTGGATGAGGGTCAACAATGCCTGTGGCAAGCAAAAATCAGCACGTTCACCAGGGACTAGATGGGGGTAACTGATGCATGTAAAGGAATGCGCAAAATGGCAAAAAACTTACGTTTTATGTTTCCAACCTTGAAATGCACAAAAAAAAAAAAAATAAGTTCTACTTGATTTAATTTTTTGAGGTTTGGAGCTCTCCTGCTAACAAAAAAATGATAAAATTTTTAATTACTACTCCAAATTACCATATTTGTAACAATCTCAAGAAATGTATCACTGTTGTCCTGCAACAGTTTCACAAATGAAATGATACAATAATTGAATCACTATGAATGGTATGGTGCTGTAAGTGATGATACTATTCATGATGATCCTAATTTTTTGTATCACTTTATTTGTAAAATTGTTTTTTTTTCAAAATTTTGCCTGAATTTAGCTTTGACTTGAAATTGTTTGGTCTACTGGTATATCACAAAAGTGATATTGTTTGGGGCTTGTAACAAAACTGCTCATTTGGTACAGTGAATTTTCTACGGAAACAATCACGAAAGAAAGCAGTTTTGCAATACAAAAAAATTCTTTCTTAAAAAGAAAATAATAAACTTTACAAGTTCTTTGAATTTATTTTATCATTATGATTTTCATGGTGATGGACTAAATAAAACTTCAAATTGACGGTTGAAAGTGGCTCAGCAATCAAACACACCTTCGACGTAAACTGTTTCTGTGTCCTTGTTTTGATAAAATCAAATGGTCTAGTCAAATAAATAGTACAATCAAAACAAATGTTTTCTGTCCTATGCAAGCTGAAACATAGGTTTATCTAAACAAAAATTCTAGATGTCGAGGAAATGAGCGAGGAAACGAGCGAGGGAAATGAGGTGGAGGGGTGGAAACCGTCCACCCCCTCGGGATGTGTGCGTTGACTTTTCGCGCGCACATCCCGAGGGGGGTGGACGGTTTCCACCCCCCTCCACCTCATTTCCCTCGCTCGTTTCCTCGACAGCTAGCAAAGCTCTTATCTAAATCCAAATTCTTATCTGATTACATTTCTGTGGAACCAATCCTTGTCTTCCATTCCATCCAATGCCAATGACATAAAATTTGGGCTACAGTTTACTTTGATCTCTTCACCTCCTTGACTGTACCAATCCAATCTAGTCTATCCAACCAACAACTTTTTATTCAATCAGGACATCTGATCTGAAGAAGCACAACAAGTTTAGTAAATTTCTAATCTACATGTCATTTCACCGGATACCTGTCTACTCTTTCATTTAGTAGTCTTTTGATTTAGGTAATTAAACAAGTCATGAATTTTAAATCAATTTTATCCAAATAGTGTGGAATTTAGATTAAAGGAATTATAGTTTTTTTTCTTCTTCTTCTGAGAGGATAATCCTGTGACAAGTTGTGTTCAAATTAAATTCCATTTAAAAAGTTGTACAAAACATAATCCAATTTAATGACTCTGTCTTGGCGATTAGTAAAAATGTCTGTATCACTAGACTTGATTCAATTGCCAAAATCCATCAGCGATAGCCACTCCCCTCTAATCCATACAAAGCTAGGTCCATGCCAGTAAACCCCCACCATCTCATACCCTTATGAAGCTACGTCCATCCAGGGGACCATTACCGGTCACCACCATTTCTACCAGAAATCCTAAACTTGACAGAATTTTGGGTTGCACATGACACAAGATAAACGTGAGGAGGGATTAATAGAGTAGACAATAACATTTTATTTATTTATTTTAGAAAATTTTTTACCCCTTTAAGTTCTATGCATCGTTCAATTGCCATTTTTTTTATTTGCCGTAGTCATTTGTAAGCTATAAAAAATATATCATGCCTATTTCCCTCCATGAAATTTGTTTTCTATACAACAGTAATAATATCTTGCTCAAGCCAACAAAAACTAATAAATGATACACTTAGACTTGATTTTGAAAGACGGGAAAAACTTATAAATAAAATAAAATTTAAATTGTATAGAAGAGTGCAGAAGTGTTCCACTTTCACACTAAAGTTGATTATCTAAACAGTTTTATGTATTAAATTTATTAAGCACTTCAAGTTAATTAATAAATTGCAATTGTTTAGACCGTGGATTTATCCCATTAAAGTTGATCTGATGTAATATTATTATTTTTAATACGATTCATAAAAAGGATATCACTTGTGAAAAAAATTACCAAACTCTTTGGCTCACCATTTGTATTACGTGGTATTGGCATTGCCTGTTTACACTTTGGCAGCTAAATGTGTCCCAAAGAAAGTCCTTGATATTATCCAAAGTCTTATTGCTAATTTCTTATGGAGGAGATTTTGAAGGTCACTGTAATAAAATAAAAAAAGATTCTTATTGCATTGAAGGAAAAAGGGTAGCTTCGTCCCAGATTAGTTATTCACTAAAGGAAAAAGGGCTGGGAGTTAGGGACATATGGCTAGTAATGCAGGCTTTTAGGTTTACGGCATTGTGGAACTTATTGCATTCTAGGTCCCTTTGGGCACTGTTTATGATGTGTAAGTACTCTTAGACTCGGTCCCATTGATGGTGTATCAAAAAAGCAGGATTCTTCTTTCTTCTAAGTTTTTAAAGGAGACTTTGAAGCATAAAACTTTCTTACGAATGGCTGGTTGATAAGGGGGAGGATGTTAATTTTTCTATGAAAACTTGAGTGGGGTTGGGTTTTATGTTCCCAATTTTCATCATTTCGAGGCCTGGCTGAATCTTGCATCTTGCGTGAATACTAGTTTTGAGTTAGTATCTCCTGGGGTTAGAGAGGAGGCTCGGTCTGATTTCGTGTTTGGCATTGGATGGATAGTGGGCAGTATTAAGTTAAAACTGCCTACGAGGCTTTCCGGAATAAGGGTCACAAGGATAAAGTTTTTGAATTGATTTGGCATCTGCTGCTTCCTTCAAAAATTTATGTTTTTGTGTGGAAACTATTACGAGGAGCTATTCCCATTGATGGGAATGCTAGACGTGTTTGAGCAAGGTGAATGGAGTGCAATTTATGTGATTATAAGACTTCAGAACTGGCTGAAATTGATCTAAAATTCGTTTACTCCTAAGGTAATGTCAATTGATCCGAATAGTACTATCTCCGCCTTAAGCCTGGCTCATGTTCTTGTTCAGAGGGCAGCTCGAAATATGCCTGTTGTTTATTGGGTTCACTGTGAGACCCTAGAGTGGGCGGACCTGAGGGTGAGGGTTGGAGTCCAATAGGCCCAAGAGAGGTTTGACGAGCTACAAAGAGGGACATAGTCCCACATCATCTGGGTGCGGGACGGGGATGTGCTACTTATGTGCGAGGTCGGATCCCCATAGTAAGACGCGTTTTAAAGTCGTGCGGGCCGGTTGGGCCCAAAGCGGACAATTTCTTACTGTACGGATCGGGTCGTTACAGAATGGTATCAGAGCTTGACCCAGCCAAAAGTGTGTCAACATGGACGTTGGGCCCTAAATGGGGTGGACTGTGAGACCCTGGAGTGGGCGGACCTGAGGGTGAGGGTTGGAGCTCAATAGGCCCAAGAGAGGTTGGACGAGCTACAAAGGGGGACATAGTCCCACATCATCTAGGTGCGGGAGGGGGATGTGCTACTGATGTGCGAGGTCGGATCCCCATAGTAAGACGCGTTTTAAAGTCGTGCGGGCCGGTTGGGCCTAAAGCGGACAATTTCTTACTGTACATATCGGATCGTTACAGAATGGTATCAGAGCTTGACCCAGCCGAAAGTGTGCCAACGTGGACGTTGGGCCCTAAGGGGTGGACTCTGAGACCCTGGAGGGGGCGGACCTGAGGGTGAGGGTGAGGGTAAGGGTTGGAGCCCAAGAGGGGTTGGACGAGCTACAAAGGGGGACATAGTCCCACATCGCCTGGGTGCGGGAGGGGGATGTGCTACTTATATGCGAGGTGTGATCCCCATAGTAAGACGCGTTTTAAAGCCGTGCGAGTCGGTTGGGCCCAGAGCGGACAATTTCTTACTGTGTGAATCAGGTCATTACATTCACCCTCCACCAAGATGGTGGCAGTGCATGTGGATTTTTCATCAGTTGCTACTAGGGGGCTGTGCGGGATGAATTGGGTAGATGAATGTGTGCTAAGCAAGTTTTCTTTGGGAGAGGTTCTAACAATAGGGTTGAAAGTTTGGTTATTTTGGAGGGCCTTCTCTTATGTAAGGAAGTTGGTGTGAGACATATTAATATTCAGATAGACTCTTTGCTGGCTAAGAATGGTTTTACAGAGTGTTTAAAATCCCTTGGCAGCTTGATGCAATTTGGAGGAGAATTAGAAAGGAATGTGTATATTTCGAGTCCTCGTGTATGCATATCTTTAGAGAACCAAATTTTGTGGCGGATGCATTCACTACAAGAAAAGTGATCATTCATAGCATATGTTTATAGCGTTTTTGTGAAAAGCGCTATAATTGATTGAATTCACCAAAAGGGCCTCGCGCGGGAAATGAAAAAGAAATGCGCGCTCCACAATTGCTTCACAGCAGAGTAGGCGGGAAATAAAAAACAGCGACCTCGCTCGATTCCACTTCAACATCTAAGTCTTTCTCCCTCTCAGTCTCGCTCTCCTCCCTCACGACTCTCCCTCACCAAAAGCAAAACTCCCTCTCCATCCCTCTCGCTCTTGTTGCCTTCTCTCCCTATCTTTTTATCTCCATCTCTCTGTGTATATGTGATGTTTTTTCTCTGCTCTCTCCATTTTCGTTGACTTAGTAAAACGAATCGAGAGATATCTTCATATAAACCTAAAATCCCTAATTTTCTCTCCCCCTTTAGTCTCCATCGCACACAGAGAAGAGAACCACCGTCGACGCCACTCGCATCCGCCATTCCACCGCCTTCGCCTGCTTCAGGTGAGTTCTTCTCTGTTTGCAAATTTCAAGAAGGGAAAGGATCAGAGGAGGGAGCGGGATGGGGGAGGTGGAGAAGTAAGGTTGAGTTGAATCAGACTCCGAAGGTGGAGATTGGGACTGTCGATTTGGTGAGTTGGTGAGAGGAAGAGTCATTGGAGGGAGATGACGATGTTGGATTAGAATTCGATTGATGTTTCAGGATGTTGAGAGTGGTGGTGTTTGGGTTTAGATCTTTGTGATAGGGACTTGTTCTTGAAGGTTTTGATGACCAGCTAGCGAGAATCGAATCTCATAGCTAAAATCTAGAGTTTGCAATTTTTGAGATTGATTTTTTGTATACTAGGGGTTTGTCTCAGGTACCCATTTCTTGTTTGTGTTTGTTTTGATGAGAAAAATGTCTATTTGTTGTGAACACTTGTCTCATTGTTGTGATGCAAATCTTGCCTCAAATTGCAGCATTTTTGGACAAGTCTCAAGAATGGGGTCTGAAGCAAGCTTTGGTTCTAAACATCATGAAGTCAAGTGGTATGAATCCATTCCTAAATCATCTAAGTTCATGGGAGTAACCCCAAGACACGAATGCTCTAAGAGGTAAGCTTTTCTTTGCATTCTGAATTCATACATTATCTCATATTTAGTAGTTTTTAATTTGGTTTATGGGTTCCTTCAATGGATTGGGGTTTTTCCAAAATCGGATATTGGAGTTTGAAAACTTAGATTGGAGAATCAACTACCCATAATGAGAGTCAGTCTTGAATAAGGATATAAGAGTGCATTTTGGTAAAGTGTTCAAGTTAATGAGGGTTGATTGTACTTGAAAGATTAGTGGGTCTTCTTGGTTTCACCACTTGATTAAAAAATAGTTTTCTATAGTTTTTGTTTCAAACCCCATCTTTGCAAGATGTGTATTTTTCCATCCTATTGAAGCTGATTTATGTTCTTTGGCTGATGGCAGTAAATCTTGTAGAAAAGTCAAGGAAAAGAGTTTGGGCATCTCACCAGAAGTAGTGTCTCATCTTCACAAGCTGGTAAGACACCCATTTTTCTCTTTCATGGATTTTCTAATCTGCTCTTCCTCTTCACATTTATTATTATCGCATCAGTCAAGGTTTGGCACATATTTCATGTAGCCCAAAAGCTTCTAATATCATGCAAATCATAACTGGAACAAGTTTCATAACCTTGGATCCAAAAATTAATTTTCTTATAACATTATTTTTTATATCTGTATTTGTTTATGTGGTTACACTAGGATACGAGACAAGTAAACGGATGTACTGAACCCATGAAGAAACAATCTCCCAAGATTGAGCTGCAAATTTCTTTGAAGCAAGAGGTATGGGATTGAACTCCTAAGCCAAAGATCTATAAGTCCTATGAGTTGTTTATTTCATTTTGCCTGAAACTGGTGTTGCACCTATCTTTCACTTGACCCTCATTTATGCTAGTAATGACTCTCACAGTGAAAGTGATAAAGCCATATCAGGCTTTAGAATGAATCCAGTGGATAGAAGCATCAATACAGACAATGGTTGTTTGCTTCATGATAATTGTTGTCCAAATCTTGTTTGTTGTTTAGGATCAATGGTGCTCTTAGTAGAGGCAATGGGAGTGAAGTGATTTGTGTGTGTGTTTTTTTAATTTGTCATGGTTATAGCTATTGTTTTCTTGTACATGGTCTTGTAGAAGTTCCTATGTTGCTTGGTTTGGTTCAGTTGATCAAGAGATTAAGTTAAGAAGAAAGATTTTTGAATGGCATTTGAAGACCATGGTTATACATTCATATATGAAAATCCATATTGCAGAACTTATCTCAAATATTTAACTGAGACATCCATTTTTTTCCCTTTCTAATCGTAGATACAGTTTGGATTTTCTCAAGTATCGGGTTTCCCTCAGTGTGGCCTTCACTCGTTTGATATTAGCATCATCGACAATTCTATTTTTTGTGGTAGTTTTAACCATTTGTCCAAATTTTACAGGAGAAGCACACTCTTTCAAAGTAGAAAAGGTCTTATTTGAAGAGAAGTCTGATTACCAAAATGTTTTGGTATTTCAGGTATTTGACATACCCCCTTTTTTTTTTTTTAGTTCTCATCATCATAATTTATATAATCAAAACATGTGTTACACTGTACAAAAAACAACATCAATCAGTGGATCAATCAAAGAGAAAGCTTCAGTTAATGCCTCGTAGCACAACTCCCTCTCAGACTCTTCTATCGCAGCACCTTCATAGCACTAGTCTCGACGTTCCAAGACTTTTGTTATGTTATTTCCCCATTTATTTGTTAGTAGGTTAATCGTAGTAGTACAGGCTGGCTGACGGGAATAAAATAATTTTGTAAAGATTAGTTGAGACAGAGAGATCAATGGAAGAAGCTTGAGGAACTCAGAAAGCTTCAACCATAGCAGGGTAAGGAAAAATTGTTTTCATCTACTGCATTTCTTCTTCATCACCTTCCTCTGCCTCCCACAAAAAGTGTGCACATGATCCCAGCACAAAGCAATCAAGAGGAGATGCCTGAGCAGCTCGATCAAAATAAACACCAGCTCTCTCTTCATCTTTATGAGCTTCCCATATGAGTTTCCCATATATAGAGAAAGAACTTCTCCATCTCCTGGGCTGGCCAATATCGCTCTCCCATAACACTCCTCTGCTCTCTTCATATTTTTCTCAACCTCATGCAAATACTTTCCATTACTTTTGATATATTGATTATTGCCAATTAATCCATGTTTAAATTCTTCCTTTTCAGTCAGCAACTTATGGCAAGGTTCTTGTTTTGGATGGGGTAATCCAAGTCACAGAGCGAGATGAGTGTGCGTACCAAGAAATGATTGCTCCCCTTCCTCTTTGTTCCATTTCAAACCCTCGAAAGGTCTTTTTTAATCATCCTCTTGTGTTTAATTTTTATTTTATGGGAAGCATGTTTTGATCAAATATTGCATGCAGCTCAAGAAAATTGTAGTGCTAAGCAAACTGTATCTAGGTGGAATGTAAAAATAGCTGAAGGCCTTCCTTGAGGCTTGTTTACTAATTTCAGGTATTGGTTATTGGAGGAGTCGATGGTGGTGTTCTGCGGGAGGTTTCTCGTCACTCTTCTGTGGAGCATATAGATTTGGACGGCAAGCACAAATGCTCTTATGTCCATTCAGTAACTTATGTGCTAATTTTTGTTTGTATTTCAGAGACGGTGATCTTCCTCTCATTGTCGCCATTGATTTGCAGCCCATGGCTCCTATTGAGGGTGTTATTCAAGTGCAGGGTGATATTACAAATGCTCGGACTGCTGAAGTGGTAATGTGAAATGCTCCTGTACTTCTCACTTTTCTTGCACAGTAAACTATGCAATCATAATATGTTTATGGATTGATCTTATGTCTAGAATCAGTTCTTTGATATCAATTCTGAAATATAAAAGGCTGGCTAATATAATGTAGGGAACTCACAGGCTTCTGCTGGAAGTTCAAAAGAAATCCCTCTCATGATTTGGCTAGATGAAGTCTAGAATAGATAAGGGAAAAGAAAACAATACAATCTTTCCTTAATTATTATAGGGTGTGACCAACAAGATTTAGATAGATATAAGTGAAACTATTTTCTTCCACGAGGTTGGTACTCGTACTTTGAATTTAAGTGGAAAATTGTTGTTTCTATTCAATGTTAGAGTTGTTCAGATGCATATCCACCATCCACATAAAGTATGATGAGTTAGTTGCTTTCTATTTCCATCTCTGCAAGTTTTCACTCGATTATTATTCTTCTGATCAAACATCATAATAGATACTAGATCTTCTACTTTGGGATAGAAAAGAAGTGATCATGTTGACCTACTTGTGTCATGCATGTTTCATAATTTACTCGATGTCTCACTCTTGAAGCTTCCATTATTTTCAGGTGAGATGGCTTTGCTGGTTGAAGGTCTTTTACCTGTCGAAGTCAAAGAACAACGCGTCAGTAATTTGCTTCAGTCTATGATGGTAGGTGGTTGTGTTGCTGCTATGCCTCTTCTGAAAAAGATCCCAACTTCAGTTCTTTGGGGCTACTTTGCCTACATGGCAATTGAAAGTTTGCCAGGGAATCAGTTTTGGGAGAGGATATTGCTGCTTTTTATTGCTCCAAATCGAAGATACAAGTATGTTTTCATTAATGTTTTTAAATATTTTGTTTTACATTCTTAGTGGTTTGATAGTTCTCTTCTCATTGCTGTTAGCGATTTCTAAAATATCAAGTAAGTCCATCCCCACTTTCCCTGTATTCCCTGTCATCCTACTCCTCCAGTTATACCACAGCATGCTCTGTGTTACCTGGTCCAAATGTTTCTTGGATTTTTATAAGCAGCAATTCATTTTATGTTATTCAAGTAAGATAGATTTATATTTTTGTATCTTGTAACATATTAATATTATAGTATTTTTATCGAGATAACTTGGAATATAAAAAATAGTGGGTAAATTTAAGAGAGATTAAAAATTTGTGGAGTTTCTAAGTTTGGAAATAGAGAGAGAAAGTTGGAGAAACTTTTTAACAATGGTGGATTTGGACAACTTTAGCTCTAGAAAGATTCTTGCATTAGGGCAATGTTAGGGTATTTGATGGAAACCAAATTTTTTTTTGGCCAGAGAATCCTCAAGTTTTGCATTATAAAATATGGATAGAGACTTATCTACCACTTGTTTTATTTTTTGAAGGCTCACTACACCCTTACCAGCTTGAGGGGTTGAATTTCTTGAGGTATTCTTGGTCTAAGGAGACGCATGTGATCCTTGCTGATGAGATGGGTCTTGGTGAGTCCTCCTTCCTTGGTTGATCAGTGATAGAATCTGTTCCCAAGGTTTACTTTTTCTCAGTATGTTGATGGTCAGTTTAATAAAATGCATCAGCTGAGACTTCTTGTTTCATGCAGGAAAAACTATACAAAGTATTGCTTTTCTTGCATCTCTGTTCGAGGAAAACATCTCACCTTTTCTAGTGGTTGCTCCACTTTCAACTTTGCGCAATTGGGAACGTGAGTTTGCTTTATGGGCGCCTCAAATGAATGTGGTATGTGCATAGAATTCTAAATAGCAATGTCAAACTTTTCTCTAGGAACAACATCTTCCACTCCCTCTTTTACTAAATGGAACTAAACTTTCTGCAGGTGATGTATGTTGGGTCTTCCCAAGCTCGTTCTGTCATTAGGGAATATGAATTTTACTTTCCCAAAAGGCAAGTTCAAGAAGCATAAGAAAAACAAGAGCGGACATGTTGTTAGTTATAGCAAACAGGATAGAATAAAGTTTGATGTTCTCCTTACATCTTATGAAATGATTAACCTGGATTCGACATCCATTAAACCAATAAAGTGGGAATGTATGGTAATATTCTTTCACTTTTTACTTAGTTGTTAATCTGTAGAAAATGTGTTTCATCACTTAGCTGCCATTGTATCTTTTGTAGATTGTGGATGAAGGTCATCGCCTCAAGAACAAAGATTCAAAGCTTTTTCTTTCATAGTTTCATTAAAGCAATATTCCAGCAGTCACCGTGTGTTGTTGACCGGAACTCCTCTTCAGGTTGCTTTCTTTTCTAATTGAACTTCATGCTTGTTTCTTGAGGATAATAAATCACATTGTGCTTCTGTTGTTATCTGCCTATATTTACTTCTATCAAAGACATGGTTTTTTAAATGTATGGATCATATTGGAAGTGTGCCTTTTTCTGGGCTTGCCTGTTTTGATCTGATTGCTTTGCATACATCTAAGGAAATTTGTGGTGGTAAAATCACGTTCCTTGATTCTGTTCCATTTTTCACAGCTTCCTCACGAAATAAACCAATGATGATGTCATGTTTGAGCATATGCAAGTGATTAATGTTTGTTGGACCTCCAAACTATATTTAACAATTGATTCAAGCATTGCCTCCTATCCCGGTTAAGGAAACACAATAATGGTTGCCTCTGCTTGTTATTAAGAGATTAATTCAAAATGAGTTGGTGGTGTTGCATGATATAAGCGGGTTTCCAACATTAAAATTCAAGGCAACTTTACTTGGGTGGTGTTGCATGATATTACGGGTTGAGGGTTTATTTGCATATATTATTCTGAATGAGGAATACCCTGAACCTAAAAAACCAGTTTTACTTCCAGGATGGGGTCAATGGACTAATATTCAGAAGAAGAAAGGTATGCCATCATAATACTTACTGTTATTACTTGTAGGCAGAGGGTGAAAAGCAGTAAGTATTACTTACTGTTATTACCATTTTTGTGAAGAAATTGATCAGTGTTCTTTTAATTAGAACCTGACTTGATGATTATAAGAATCAGGTAAAGAACTGGTGCAGCACTCTAAGGTAAAAAGCGAATCAGGTTTCTGTGATTATATGCGTCTGCTGCACTCTAATTTTCTGATCCTTAAAGTCAGATGGTTTCAGGTCAGGGACGCTTGTAAGTGCAGATAGAAGTGGTAGCGTGCAATTTTGGGAAAGTCAGCATGGAACTATGTTGCAGACACATTCTCTCCATAAAGGTGATGTCAATGCATTAGCAGCAGCTCCTAGCCATAATAGGGTGTTCTCTGCAGGTTCTGATGGTCAGGTAGTTGAATCTGACTTCCCCTATTTGTTAGTCAGATTGAATTTTGTGATGAGCTTTTCCCCTGTCAATGTCATATCATATATTCATCTAAGATGAAGTTGTCTTAAATATGCCCTGCGCTTTCTCTTATTTGTACGTCGGATTGAATTTTGTGATGAGTTTTTCCCTTGTCAATGGCATATCTTATATTCTTCTAAGATAAAGTTGTCTTAAATGTCCTGTGCTTTCTCTCTGTATCCTTGGAAGGCTTTTGCTATGAATCCAAGCAACAGATACTAGTCTATGAGTTCTTACCAGGTGGTTCACTGTCTGATAATCTATATGGTAAGCTGCTCTAAGAAAATATATTTCTTTCTGTTATTTCCCCATTTCTGAAAGTATGGCTCTATGTTATATCTTGTGCATCTCCATCTGTTAAACAACTGTTTCAGGTCAAAACAGTAAAAAGGTAACATTAAGCTGGGGCCGCAGACTGAAAATTGTTGTTGATGCTGCAAAAGGTAAATTTCTTATACGTCTTAGTTCTTATGGAAATAGTTTCACTTAGGCTGCACTTTACTAAACACATACACGCATATGTCAACAGATGTTTATATTTCCAAGCTACTTGGTGCTATTAGAGAGAGAATCCACATAGGTGATGTGGT
Source organism: Berberis vulgaris (assembly GCA_963556465.1). Classification (NCBI taxonomy): domain Eukaryota; kingdom Viridiplantae; phylum Streptophyta; class Magnoliopsida; order Ranunculales; family Berberidaceae; genus Berberis; species Berberis vulgaris. The sequence goes on along the minus strand of OY747129.1, from coordinate 53,783,512 downwards.
ATTAATGTAGATCAACACACCACACACACATCTGTTAGGCCCCATATACGATTCACATACACTAGGCGAAAGAGTAGGATGATGGTTTAACAGATTGTTTTCGTTTAACAAATTGTAACTGATGTTAAGGACTTTCAGGGAGTGATTAACAGAATGTGAATGTTCCAGTTGTTGCTCATATAGAATGTGAATGCTTCAGTTGTGAATGCTCCAGTTGTTACTGAGGTAATATGCTGCAGATGGTGGAGAATGCAAGTGCTTAAGTGTTGCAGAGTGCTCTGTCAGATGGTGGATGAGAAGGGTTCTTCAATATTCTGTTAGTGGTTAGAAGAATGTTCTGTTAGAAGAGTAATGCTCTGTTAGAAGAATAATGCTATGTTAGTTGCTCTGACCTCTGTGAGGTATGAGTATAAATAGGAGAATGGCAATAACATTGGGATTCATGATTTCACACATTGTACAATTGAGCAAATGCTTATTAGGAGATTAAGGCATCTCGAACAGCCTACATCATTCAGTTCATATTACATTGTAATTCACTCTTTCGAGTTGTATCTTGTAATTCCAATTTCAGCATTGTCAATACAATTTTTGTTCCAGCAATTGATTGTTGAAATCTTCTAGTCTTCCATATATTCCTCTCTTTGGCTTCTGTTATAAATTTTGCTTGAACTGCTTCTAAAACTTACAAGATGTAATGAAAAGTCATTTGATAGCAAAAAAAAAAAAAAAAAAAAAAATTCTATGTATGATTCTACCATAGCGTTTTTAAAACGCTATAAAAGGATCTACCATAGCGTTTTTAAAACGCTATAAAAGGCTAACTTTCTATAGCGTTTTAAAAACGCTATAATAGACCCAGGGTCTATTATAGCGGCGGCAGACATAGCGGTTACTAAAACGCTATGGTATCCTACCATAGCGTTTTTGAAACGCTATTAAAGGGCATTTTTTTGTAGTGATTGTCTAACATTGCTCAAGTTGAAAAGGTTAGTAGGTTTTATGTGATAACTTTGTGTGGGCGGACTGGAGGGGGAGGGTGTGGGAGAAGCCCAAAAGCCCATGGATCCCAAGAGGGTTGACAAGCTATAAAGGAGATATCATAGTCCTACATCACCTGGGTGTGAGAGGGTGATGTCACTACAAAAAATTGGCAATTTAGTTGCGGTTTAAAAAATTCGTCGCTAAAAACTTTATTTAATGATGGTTATTGAACTATTGCAGATAATATTGTTTAATGACGGTTACAGTTAATTGCGACTGTTTTAACTGTTGTTATAAATAAAACATCACTTTTTTTTTAAGAAACCACTTTTTATTGCCTCTCCTTCTTACTTACTTCTGCCCCCCTTTGGATTTCATTTTCAAATCTCTTGTTCTTCCCTTCATATGCCCTAGAGAAACGATGGGATTCATCAAGATAAACCTCCTCTTGCACATATAAACACCCATACTACATTTTCCTTTTCTTCTATCTCTATCATCCAAGGGGAATGGGATGACGACACTTCTTTTTATCGTGAGGGCAGCTCCAGCTCCTCTTTAGACCCCTCTTCGTCGATTTCCAAATGGGGTTAGGGAAAAGACAGAAAGACGAATAATGGAAAAAATCGTCCAGCATTTCGAGGGGAGGCGTTGTGAGGTCTCTGGAGACCACATTCTCCGCTCAATTGGTCTCAGGGAAAGGATGAGGGGTCCCAAACTGCCAGTGCTAGGTGTGTCAGTTTCTAATTTTGTGTCTTCTTGAATCAGTTTACATTTCTTGGTTTGATTTTATTCTGCTTTAAACTTGAGGGTTTTGAATGCTTTTTACAATTCGTTTGAATTTCATTTAGATTGCAATGTTATCAACTGTGAAATGCAAGAAAACTCAATTTAAGTGAGAATGAAACACTCGGTTTTGGGGTTCATCTCATCAGATTTAGGGGAGTAATTCTTTATGACCAATTTGATGTTTAAACCTAGTTTTGTAACAAATGTTAACTTATAATTGGTGTCTATATGGTGGACCGAAGAAGTAAAATGGACAACTAGCCATAGGCGGCGATAAAAGCCGGGGATTACGCCAATTTAGCATGAAAATGACTGATTTCCTCACATTTGTTTCGTCTATTATTTTCACTTCAACTTCTTATTATGATGTTGATGACACCACCACCATCAGGAATGAAGATTGACATTGCACCACCAAGGATGAAATTCCCAACAACCCCTACCGTTGGGTTTGCTGATTCAACTGCAAGACAAGACCATCACTAAAGATGAAGACAAATCCCATTCCCATTCTCATTCCCATTTGCAAGACAAGAACATCATCTCACAAATTTTTCTTATGTGTATGTAGCTCATTCTTGAACTCCACATATTTGAACAAATGCTTCACTTAACTCTTTAGACATTTCTTTCTTGCCCCATCCCCAATTATTAATTATTTTTATTATATTGTGTTTTCTTCTTTGTTTTTATGGGTGTGGTCTGCTTTGCTTTTCTTATAGAGATTGAGAGGATGAAAGAAATATCTTCAAAATTTTTGCTTGGAGAAGAGTCTGGTAGTGGCAAAGGCATTTCCACTACATTGGCCATCTCTAATGCCATTACCAATCTCAGGGGTACCATTCAGACACTACCTTTATGCTACTTTTTTCTAATACAATTTGTTTACAAGATCACTTTCAAGCCTATATGTAACCCCTCATGTATAAGCTTTATACATACATAATTTTTTGTTTTTCCTTCTCTAGCCACCCTTTTTGGCCAGCTTTGGACATTACAACCTCTTCCAACTGAAAACAAGTCAATGTGGCACAAAGAGATGGAGTGCCTTCTCTGTATTAGTGACCACATTGTTAAATTGATACCATCTTGGCAAACATTCTTTGATGGGACCAAGGATGCACGGACTTGGACACGGTGACTCGGCAATTTTCAAAAAAATAGGACTCGGCGACACGGTCAAAATTAATTTTTTAATATATTTTTTTTGTAACTCATAAGAACATAAAATCATAAATAAATTAATAATACTATTAAACAATCCAAACATATCAATAAAACATTCAAATTCATTCATTCAAAATTACAAATGCATCATAAAGTCAAGCTCAACTGCTCAAGTCATACTCATAAATGCTCAACTTATCAAAATTTCATTAACTTGATAATGTAAATAAAATGTAAATTGATAATTTCAAAAACTTACTAGCGAGGCGGCTACATCTCTTCTTCTTCATTAACTAGCGGATCAATTGTCGCATTTTCTTCATTCAACAACCCAGCCTCTAGCTCAGGTTCATCAAGTGAAAGACTGGCAATCTCAAGCATTCCAGTAGCATCCAAATCCAATGAATCTTCAACAAGTGGTCCTTCAATCTAGTAAGAGATCCCGTATACTCTTTCTGACAAAAGTTATACCGACATCTAAGGTTTCCCCCACCTTCACTTGGTCTTCTTATTATTGTCACATGCGTCCAAAGATCATCTCCAGTTACTTGGCCTAAAACCAGTTTTAGTTTCTTCTTTAGTTTTCAGCCAATAAGTGCAAGCTCAAATATGGGGTATTTGAAGTATTTCATGCATGCTTTCATATATATGCCAGTGCCAGCAAAAAACAGAGAAAGAAAAGAAAAAAAACAGCAAAAAACAGAGAAAATAGCAGAAATCGCAGAAAACAAAAAAACAAAAAAAAAAAAACAAATGAAATCGATCGATCCTGTCGATTGATCTCAGGAATCGGAAGAAAAACAACAGCAAAAAACAGAGAAAATAGCAGAAATCGCAGGAAAAAAAACAAACAAAATCGATCGATCATGTCGATCGATCGAAGGTACCTGGTGTTGATGATGACGCCATAGATCCTGTCGATCGATCTATTCCTCTCTGTCGAAACCGATTTCTCCTCTCTGTCAAAATCGATCTCTTCGTGTCTGTCGAAATCGATCGAAATACCTCCGTCTCTGTGGTTTGATCAATCGATCGATCGATTCTCTGTTTTCTCCCCTCTTTTCTCTTTTCTCTGTTCTCTGTGTTGTCTCTGTTAGGGTTTGTGGGAGGAAGGATCGAAGGGGGAAAGAATTATTTGCAAAATTTACAAAAATCGTGTCCAGACCGTGTCTGACCGAGTCTGGACCGTGTTGGGACCGTATCCAGGCCGTGTCCAAACCAGTCAACGAATTTTGACGGTTGACCCCATGTCCAATACGTGTCCAGCGCGTGTCGGGCGTGAATCCGTGTCCGACACGCATTTGACGCGTGATACGGAGGTTTTTCGGAGAGTCGGTGCATCCTTGGATGGGACCAAACTTGAGGTAATGTAAATTCCTATTTGTATTTCTATCCCAACGACCCATATCTCTATTGTTTAGCATAACTATGTTTGCATTTATTATTTCTGTTGTGATATCATTGGATGGTTTCTCATTTCTTCCAATAATGAAAAATGTAGGGTTTGTGAATATCCCTAGGTTGATGTCAAGAATAGGCAAGTGAAAGAAAAACAAGTCACACTCCACAGAAAGAAGAATCTTCATACTATGAGATATCAGCAAAGAGCAATTACAATTTTGAGAAGCCCTTCATCTATCTTGCCAGAAAGCTTGTAGGGTAATGACACAAGCCATGTTTGTAGTTCCTTTATTATTGTTGTCATGACTGATTAAAAAAATATTCTTATTGTTTTGCTTGATAAAAATATAAAATATATATTGTCATTACTGTTACTAAATCTACAATTTGATTTTGTGGTGTAGGGCTGTGCTAACCTTTATTTTTGTTGAGTCTCCTGCTGTTGCACCTCCAGAAGAAAGATTGACTTGGCTGCCTAGCAACAATACATGATTCTATCATTTCTTTATTGGCAACTATTGATATATTTAAAAAAAATTGTCTATCGTATTGTCTAAATATATCATCTCTTATTACCTTTGTGTAGATGATAAGAGTCAATGTCTGTTTTGGAAATCTCTTCATGTCAGTGCTAGGATTCAGTCATTTTGGAGCAATCTCACTTTCTAAAATGGAATCCATTTTTCATGACTTTCCAACCAATTCAATTGCTTGCAACTATTTGTCTTTTACCCAGATAATGTATATACCACACATCAAACATACAAGAATGTTTTGACACCATTTTGTTTATCAATCTTTTATTTATTAATAGACACTAGATATTAATCCTTGATGTTCTTTACACATGAAGGTTGCTTTCATTGGTTTACATTACTTTTTTCTAATACAATTTGTTTACAAGATTCACTTTCAAGCCTATATGTTAAGTCCATGTATAAGCTTTATACATACATCCAATTATTTGTTTTTCCTTCTCTAACCACACTTTTTGGCCAGCTTTAGACGTTACATCCTCTTCCATCCGAGAACAATTCAATGTGTATGTATTAGCAAAGCATAATATTTTGTATTGTGTGTTTGGACAGGTGAGAGGCAAAACAAAGTTATCCAAGGTTTTAGATGACTACAATGTGGGAGACAAACCCGTACTAAATAGGAGGGGCAGTGATGACTTAGAACTACCATTGGTGTTAAAGGCGACAAGTTTCTAATAAGAATTCAATTTTGTTATGCAATCCACACGTTTTGATCTGATGATGTTAGGGGCAGTGATATTTTTTTAATAATTCCACAGACAATGTAAATATGACTTGATCTCTACATTATCAAAGTTCAAGTAATTTTTTTCATGTACTAGCTTTGATATTTTGTTAACTTTGATGACAATATAGTTAAAGTGAAGTTTTGTTGAATGGTTTTTGTGTAAAACGATTGTATAAAACTGTGGTTTATTTATGGATATAAAAATGTGATTAGAGGTTGAAAAATGTGATTACAGGTTGAAATTCGTGGTTACAGATTAAAAATGTGGGTATATATGCAAATTAAAATTTTCATGACAATGATGACAATCATTAGCGGCGGTTGGAACCGCACTAAAAGGATTATCAAATTCAATTTAGCGGTGGTTTATCAGGTTTTTCCGACGGTTGAAACAGTCATAGCATGTTATCAAATGTCATCATTATCCCATATTTAGCGACGGTTATGCTAGCGGTTGCTAAAAACCGTCGCTGAATGCCTTAGTGATACCTTTATTAGCGGCGGCAGCACAATCGTCGTTGTATTATTTAGCGACAGTTATAACTGTCGCTAAATTCCTTTGGCCACCATCGCTAAAATGCAGATTTTTGTAGTGTGTGCTATATATGTGCGAGTTTGGATCTACAAAGTACTACATGTTTTAAAGTCGTGCGGGCCTTGGGCCCAAAGCAGACAATATAGTACTTTGTGGATCGGGTCGTGGCATCTTATGACTCTTTTGATTTGTCATCATGTCCTAGAACATTATTGCAGTTGGATCAATGTCACGCACCATACATTCGAATGCCAAAGTAATAGTCAAAATTATAGGAAGAGTTGTGTATTGTTTGCATTCAGTTTTTATGGTCAGATTGAGTATTCTGTTAGTTACTGGAAGGTTTTGGCTGGGTCAGGGGCAACAACTACTACTAGCTTGGATGGTATTGAGTAGCTCTTGGCAGCATGTGTTTGAAGTGGGAGAAACATTATTTGCAGCAGGGGTTGGGGAGATGAAGTTTTTTGCAGTAGACTTAGGAGATGATCAATATGGTGTTACAAGGGATGTTAGGTTGCAAGTTTGTGCAGTGGTTTCTTTGTTTCTTGGGAAGTGGGCAGCTTCATATGTAGGCTCCGTTCTTCAGAAATATTGGCAGGGTAGCGACAACTCTTTGTGTTCATAGACTGTGGTTTGTGTAACGGATAAGCTATGCTTTGTTTCTGCAAGAACGGGGATTGGCATGTTCTTTGGTTCAATTTGGGCTGCAATAGTTGGTGGTAGCAGCGTTTGTTCACGAGCTGTTAGTCGTGTAGTCTGGAATGCTGAGTACTGGGTGCATATTTTGGCCTTGCAGAAAGTTATGGTTATCGTAAAAATTTTATTTTTTGCTTTAGTTTTATTTTTCCGGTAGAGTCGTAATGTAACCCGATTATTTTGTAATCTTTTGTTATTAGTAATAAATGGCTGACATCTCATAGTTGCCCCTCCCTCTTGAAGGTTTTAAAAATAAAACAAAAAACAAAAAAAGTATTACATGATATATTGGCCACACTTCTTATGAAACACTATAATAACGAAAAAGTGTGAAAAGATAACTAGTTGTACACAACCTGGAAACGATTAATTTTAAATCTACTAATTTTTATTCAAAAATGTTTTTTTTATGAAAATGATAAAATGTTTAAGTTACACTAATTGTGGATTTAAGAAAATCAAATACGTCTATCAAATAGTTTTAGGATAAATTTTCCAAGGATATGTTTTATTGCAAAAAATAATGTTAATAATAAAAATGAAAAGAGTGGGAGGGGAGAAAACAGAAGACAAACAAGAAGAAAAAGAAAAATAAAGTCGAAGATGGTTATCCAGTTCTCATTTACAAAGGCATCCATCCTTTTGTTCCCTCACGTCATTCAAGAAAATTTAAATTTCAAATCTATATTACAATTCAGAGTGGTGTTTTACTATTCATTACTGACTAGGACAAAGTCAAATCGAAGAGATTAGAGATAAAAGATGGTTAGGATTGAAAATTTGAAAATGTATTGAATTTGAGGGTTGAGATTCATTTTCTATGATGACATATTTGTAAATATAAAATATGTATAAGGGCAAAAATAATGAAAAACTTTTGAAAAAACTTGGTGGAATGTACATGGCGGAGAGAGAAAATATTATGTTTTCCTTTTAACAAAATGAAAATTATCGTAACTATCTACATCGTCGTCATATTTTGGTAAACTTAGTATCGTTGAAATGCATTTTTGAAGATCTTTCCAGCAAAATCAATAATCAATACAAGTGCTAAAATTTAATAAATATATATTCTATAATTAAAAAAGACATCCTTGAGCTTGAATTAGGCGATGATATGTGGGAAGACCACATTGCTTGGAGAACCAAAATCCATGTAGCCGACCCCAAAAATATTGGGAATGAGTTTTGATGATGATGGTGATATTCTATAAGTAAATAAAACATAAAATGTATTTTACATCTTTAATATTTTTCAAATCAATGAGACGGGCCGATCATACCAAAAAAAAAATGAGTCGGGTATCTTAATGCACATTTAAACAAAAACCCTAAACTTCGTGTTTTGGCGAATTCAAAGACTAGGGGAGAACTCATTCTCGACATTTAAATTTTTTCCTCAACTGATTAAAATTTGACCGAGTGTAACCCTAAAATTTATAATATAATTTTTTACCTTAGAATATGATTACACTTCAGTACTGATTGAGAACGAAAATGGGGATAGTGACAGAGGTGTTCAGTAGAAAATATTTAATAAAAAAAAATAAAAATTATATGGAGTGCCAACGACACGGGGCATACTCTAGTGAGAATACAAATAAACTCCGTACAACTTACTTTTTCTTTGCAATCATCCATAACCTAACTAAATAAATATTATTTTACTTCACAAATAGTTATAAAGACAGAAATAGATATCACGCAACAAAAAGCTGACAAATAATTTTTAGGAAATCAAGCAAAGGAATGGAGATAGAAATGGAGGGGAGGAAGGATACCTCAACCCAATCCGTATCTAAATCAACCATTAATGGCCAACATGTCCATCTCTCTCCTAATTTCACATATTTCCAACAAATTTCTGCATCGACATCTTTGTATAGTCTACTAAGGAATGTGACACTCTGAAATAACTTGACAAACAGGACAATGAGACCCACGACTTTAGAATTTACCTGCATTCATTCAACCTTCCTCGGTCTGTTAAATCAGCCAAAAGTCTTCCGATATATGTACGTTATGATGGGGTGTGATGGACAACGTTATAACACTGGGATTTATTATTATTTTTTTTTTTTAGGAAATACATGAATTTATTATAACTATAAATTAAAATAGTATTTGTGAACTACACATAGACTTAACCACACATAAGTCTTGGATGACCAAATATTTAAAAAGTATACTTGCTAGGGGGGTTAATGATACACTAAAATGGTCTCAACTTTGTGTCATACATGTGTCATGATGATTTTGAGGAAAGATAGGCCCTAGCATCAGCTCAACACTAATCCGGCTCAAACAGTTTTAAGCTTGCCCAATGCAGTTCGCCAAACGGACCCGAATTCTTACAGCCTGCTAGGCCCATGTGTCTCACAGTTATCCTCAATACTCGTAAGCCTGTTAAGGCAGGTATCTTGAGGATCAGCTTTGGGGCAATTATAGTGGCTCTTTGCTTCCAACTGGGAAGCATATTCCAGAGTACATATCACATATGGAGACTTTTACCTCTAGACCACTCTCGGAATGGGAACTATCTCCCACGTATCTAGGAGCACAAGGCTAACAAGGTCAAGGTTAAAACAGGGAACGAAAAATGACTGCATCAGTTTGGTGCCGTCCATGGGGGTGACAAAGTTCCTAACCTTTTACTAGCATAATCTTTTCTTGGGTTATGAAGAGATGGTGACCACCCGATCAAGCAACGATGGAGAACAAGGGGAAACATTGAGCATTCAACCTGGCGCTACTTCGCCACTCTCGATGGTGCAAATAACGCGCATGCATCAAGCTAGCGCTCCCGAAATAACAACAATGCTGACGGACCCCAAATCAAATCCAATATCACTTTTTATACTACAAGTTTTGTTGATGATGAAGATGCTCATATCAATGAAACAAAAACCTGATGAGACACTGAAGGCATATCTAACTCACTTGAGCAGTGATCTAACTGTCGTCAACGTTTGCAACGACACAATGGTCGTCTCAGCCTTCATCAACGGTTTGGAAAAAGGTAAGTTCTATAACTTCCTGACTCTGGATCCATCAGCAAATATGGCAGACCTGGCAAGGGAAGCGCAGAGCTACATTTCCCTAGAAGAAGAACGAGCAACCAGGAGCAAAGCCGGGCCCAGGGAGAAATCAGCCGACAAGATATGTGTGCTTCATGGAGCCCATTCCGAATTCGAACTATCAAACAGGTCCAAGAAAAAGGTTATCTGTGGTATGAGGATCCAGGCAATAAGCGCCGAGCAGCTAGCACCGTCTGGTCAGAAACATGACCACTTCGTGCCACTAGAATTTATGGAAGAAGAACTTCAGGGCTACAATTCCCGCACAATGACGCCCTGGTAGTAACGATCTCCCTAGTAAGCTGGGAAGTAAGGAAATCCTTGGTAGACAACGGAAGCTCATTGAACATCTTGTTTCTCCGCACATTCAATAGTATGTGACTAAAGGAGAAAACATTAACCCCCGATAACCGTCTGATGATCAATTTCAACGGCAAAAAGTGCTTCCCTATGGGAAAGATAAAACTGACAGTAATAGTGGGAGAGAAGCCAACTCAAAAAACTTTGTTTCAAGAATTTGTAGTAATCGATGCACCTACGACATATAATGCGGTTCTAGGGAGACCATGGATACACCAGATGGGAGCGGCAGTCTCCACTCTCCATTCATCAAGTATCCAATAAACCAGGCGGTTGGTATGTTAAGGGGCAATCAGGCAGTAGCTAGGGAATGTCAGTACATGACGACACTGCCACTCAGTAATTCTCAGCCACCGCGACTAAGATGACTATCTATCCCACTTGAGAAGCAGGGGAAGATCAACCTGTCCCAGATGACGAGGCTCCAGTAAGCCTTTGAGGCAGGCCCAATGCCAGCCAACTGGAGGAAGATACCATCACGGTCTACTTCGACAACCCTCTCATTAGCAGGGCTATTCAGATAGGCTCTCGCTTAAGCAAAGACTTGGCAAAACAACTCACAAAGTTGCTACAACGGAACCAGGACATATTTGCCTGGACCATGCGAGACATGGTGGGAACCAACCCGTCAGTAATCACCCATCACCTAGAGGTGGACTCCACGGGGAAGAATGTATGGAGGAAAAAGAGGCATGTGGCGCCTGAGAGGAACGCGATCATATACAAGAAGGTGCAGCGCTTACTCAATGCGGACATGATTAAGGAAGCATGATACCCAGACTGGCTGGCGAACACCGTTCTCGTAAAAAAGAAAAACGGAAAATGGAGAGTGTGCGTGGACTACACATACCTAAACAAAGTCTGCCCAAAGGACAGCTTCTCACTCCCCCACAATGACCAGATCGTGGACGCCGCATCCGGGCACAACTTACTAAACTTCATGGACGCCTATTCAGGCTACAATCAAATATTGATGCTACCCCCGGATCAAGAAAATACCTCATTCGTTACTAAAAGTGGAATATATTGCTATAGAGTGATGTCGTTCGGCTTAAAGAACGCATGTGCTACCTACCAACGGCTGGTAAACCGAATGTTTAAATAACCAATTGGCATGAACATGGAGGTCTACATCGACAATATGTTAGTCAAGAGCCTTCGCAATCCTGACCATGTAAGAGACCTCACTGAAGCATTCAACCAACTCAGGAAGTACCAGATGAAGCTCAACCTACAAAAATGTACATTCGGAGTTGAGTTTGAAAAATTCTTAGGCTATACAATGAACAAGAGGGGGATCGAGGCTGACCAGAAACAAATTCAGGCCCTTCTCGACATGAAGGCTCCCGCCAACATCATAGACGTTCAAAGCTTAACTGGGAGGGTAGCAGCGGTCAACAGATTTATATCTAAGTCATCCGACGAATGTCTTCCTTTCTTCAAAATACTAAGAAGAAACAAAGGATTCTCTTGGAACGAAGAGTGCGAACAAGCCTTTAAGAGCCTGAATGCATACATGAGGAGTCCAGAGCTATTCTCAAAACTTGCGACGGGGGAAACAATCTACTTGTACTTGTTTGTTTGCAAGCACGTTGCTAGCTTAGCCCTCATACGAGACCATTGATATGATTTTTTGAAATTCTTGAAGAAGGGTGCCCTTAGATTTTCAATGGAGGCGAATAGCCAACCAATTATAAGAGAAAGAGCTCTTCTTTTTCTTCCCCATTTTTCTTCCTCCCTCCCCTGCCCGTCCTTTCTTCTCCGACGAGATCGATTTGTGACCGAGTGTTACAACGGATTTCTCCACCCAATCTCTTCCATTTTCTCTCTCTTTCCCTTCTCCATCTCATTCGATTTTTGCACCAAAAATCAGGTTCGTAGGAAGAGAGAGAGTTCGACCAGAGTTGTCATGGGCTGCCCGACCAGCTCCGCTCCAATTCTTCGCTTCGGTGATGTCGGCTTATGTAAAGAAAATAATTGAGAATTGTATTATTGTTGTTGTTCCTTGACTGAATAAAAACTTATATAGAGCTAACTTTGACATAACCTAATAGAAACATGAAACTTAAAACTTCCTATACAATATATTCTAATTGTGTCCTATTTTGACTTTCCTATTTTGACTTTCCTATTTGTGACTTTCTTATTCTTCTACTTTCATTTTTGTAGAGGTGGATCGATCTTGGACTTGGGATTGGCTATGTTGAGTGCAAGCCCTACATATTCTAACACTCCCCCACAAGCTGGACATGTAGACGCATACGAAATGTGCAGCTTGGAGGAAACTTTGAAGTCCAATTTGGTGAAGAATTGTCGAGTTCTGGAAAATTCTGGATGATTCTTGTATGAAGAAATCATGACTCAATTCAAGTCTTGGTATTGCTCAATTCGAGTCAACACAGATTCTGGATGATTCCTGTATGAAGAAATCACAGATTTTGGATGATTTTTGTATGAAGAAATCATGACTCAATTCGAGCCTTGGTATTGCTCAATTCGAGTCCACAAATTTTGGTATTGCTCAATTCTAGTCAACACAATTTTTTTTGGTATTGCTCAATTTGAGTCAATACAGATTTAGGTATTGCTCAATTCGAGTCAACACATATTTATTTGTTTTTTTGTGAGTCGGCGGAAGCTGCGATGTCGAATCTGTTAGGGAGAGAGGAAGCAAGGCGATGGCTTGCGATGGTGCGTGAACTCTATTACAGAGTGTGATTTCCCTACAATTTGGCTGAACTTGTTGTTGAGGATGTTCCTGCTGCTCTAATCCCTTCCCCGCCTCTTGCGTCTAGCGTAGTTGTCGGAGGCGGGGAAGAGCTTGATTCCCTGAAGTCTTAGGTCATTAAAAAAAGTTGCTCTGATACCATGTAAAGAAAATAATTGAGAATTGTATTATTGTTGTTGTTCCTTGACTGAATACAAACTTATATAGAGCTAACTTTGACATAACCTAATAGAAACATGAAACCTAAAACTTCTTATACAATATATTCTAATTGTGTCTTATTTTGACTTTCCTATTCTGACTATTTTGACTTTCCTATTCTTCTACTTTCCTTCTTGTAGAGGTGGATCAATCTTGGACTTGGGCTTGGCTATGTTGAGTGCAAGCCCTACAAATTCTAACAACTTATGCGTTTGAAAGGAGCGAACCCCATTGTAGAAGAGCTTGGGAAGTTTGGTTGGAAATCTCAGAAATTTGGGTTGATGAGTTTGTTAGGGAAGCTCTCCGACGTGATTTGGAGTTGTGATCGCATTAATGAGTTGCGATCTACTGTCCAGTGGCTCGACAGCGATATTTCGGCCAGTCTACAGGTTGTGGCCCTGTTCGGAATGGATCAAATCAGTGTAGGGTATTTTTGGATAATATTCGTCGGAGTGATGATTGGTTTGGTTTTGCTATTTTTGGGAGCTTGCTGAGTTGAATTTTTAGAAGATTCAGGTGAGCAGATGTATTACTCCTTAGTTGTTTCTTTTTTATTGTTTGTAGATTATTTACTAGTTTTCCTTTTTACTGCGAGTCGATCTTTTGACTGAGTAGTTCTAAGTTACGAAGTTTGTGTGATTTGGTGATGTTATGAGACTCTTCATGCTTTAAGCTTCCATATTAATTAATTTTGATGTTAGGAAGAGGATATTTTTGCTTAAGATCCTTGGATACAAGTATTAGTAGTTCACAGCAGGTGTCTTGTAGTTTGACTGATTTTGTGTAGGTTTCTACAAGGGTTTAATTGGGGTTTTGAGTAAGTACAGTATCATGCTATATAGCAAACGTTTTCTATTTGAGTCTAGTTTTTAAAGGATTTTACGGTATCACAATCCGAGTTTTGTGTAGAAAGATATACACATTTTAGTGATAAGAGGTAAATCTGCTAAAGGCTGCCAGATGACATGTTTTGTTTGAAAAATCTTTATTGTTACTGACGAAATCTTGGGGTATGCCTGATATGGTTAGAAACCTCTTTGTGTCTTTTTTTATAGCCCCAAATGGTATTCAATTTGGAGTTCGTATGTGAAAGTTCTGTACATTTGAATGATGACTTGTCAAGCTGTCCTCTCAGAACCACTTGCTCATTTCGGTATTGTTTGCGGGGTTATTTTACTTGACTGTTTTGGGACTGAAATGTGGTTGTTTTTGGGTATGTCTTGGAGTTTCATTTAATGTTAAAACAATTATTATTTGGAGGTGAATTGGGTTACAATTTATCGCCCAATTATGGCTACTTGTTGGGCTGCATGTAGGGACAAATTGGTTTATGTCGGCACTCTGGTTGTTTTGGGATTTGAAATCAGGATATTTTGGGTTTGTTGAGCAGTTTGCAACATATTTAATTTGAGACTCTTTTACATAGTGGAACTAGGCTTTTCCAACTGAGTATTGGGGTGGTTGCAATTGAGGTCAAGAGGGGTGTATCAGCAGAGTTTTGGCATTGTTTCCAGTAAAGTTTAAGGTTTAATTCAATATAGTTAAGGAGGACTTTTCAGCAAATTTTTGGGGTGATTTTAGTTGGGTTGAGAGGGTTGAATTACCTGAAGTTGAGTATTTGTTTAGTTAATGCAAATGTTGGTTGTTTGTAGCGTTGAATTGTTAAAGTCTTGTCGCCTAAATAGTGATGTTTGTATGGCGGTTCGCAGAGTCGTTTTAAACTTGAATATGGGTTGTTATTCGACTTTCAAATAGGTTTATTTCAGGACTGGATTTGATTGTTTTTCGACTCCCAAACCGGGTTGTTTCAAATATGATTTGAAAGCTTGTTTGATGGAATGTAGAACCGGTTTTGGGCTGAGGTTTTAGTGTGTTTTGTTTGAATTTATGATAGTTTTGAGTGGAGATTATGATAGGTTTATTTGGTTTGTAGAAGAAAGTTTCGGCTGAGTGTAAAGGTATGTTGTTGTAGATATGATGCTATATTGTGTTGTATGATGTTTGGTTGTCGAACCCTTCTCGTTCAGTAAGTGATAACATCTTTCTTATATATTGATATAACAGTATTTATGAACATATGAATATTTGTTTACCAATGAGATGTTGAAAAGATATGTTGTAATGCCATAGTGTATGGAAGTGTATTGTGTTAGAGAATGATCATTTGCATGGTTGCATGAATACTAGGGGTGGGCATCCCATCCCGCGATCCCGATCCCGTCTCGTCCCGATTTTTCCGGGTCTTAATGGGATTGAATAATTTCATCTCGATCCCATCCCGTCCCGATCTAGAATGGGATGGGATGGGATGAAGATTTTCAATCCCGCCAATCCCGTCCCATCCCGAACTAATTTTTTAATATTAATTATTAATATTTTTATTTATTTATTTATTTTAGGATTGTGGATGCCCATACAAATTCACTATTGTATATAACATTTTTAGCATTTCAATTTTTCTCTCACACATATCTTTAGATTATTTTTTTGATGGTAAATTTGCAATACTTCTCCTCTCTCTAATCTCTCATTCGGTCACTCCTTTAGTTAGATTTTTAGGGTTACTAAAGGGTAGCTCAGCCAACAAATGAACAAATAACAAAACTGTTCCAGCAGACTTCTAACAAAACTGTTCCAAATAATAAAACTGTTCCAGCAGACTTTTAGCTCATTTGTTTTAAACTTGTATTGAGTTGTTTTAAACTTGTAATATGTTCCAGCGGACTTCTAGCAATAGATTATGCTCAGACTGTTCCAGCAAACTTCTAGCAATAGATTATGCTCAAGACTGTTCCAGCAGTTGTTGTAAATTTGTATTGGGTTGTTTTAATATGTTCCAGTAGTTTGTGACTGTTCCAGCAGAATGTATTGAGTTGTTTTATGATTTGATATGTTCAGAATGTATTCTAGTTGATATGTCCAGATTAGCATGCTGATCCCGTCCCGTCCCGAACCCGTTTGGGATGGGACGAGGTCGGGATGAGTTTTTCCCATCCCGTCTCGTCCCGATCCCGTATGAACGGGATGGGATAGGGATGGATATATCTCGTCCCATCCCGTCCCGTGCCCACCCCTAATGAATACCGAATTGGTAACATAGTTTATGATTTACTGTTTTGAACTGTGATAACCATATGAAAGTGATATCATAATGAAACATGCATTTCAGGTATTTGGAAAATTATGTGGAATATGATTATGATATTTTTATGATGAGATTGAGTTAATGATGTTAATGTGAACATGAATACCCTACTCCAGCGTTGAGAATGTACAGTGGTACAATATGGCCATGGAGGCTCTGGTTTCTGATACAAGTGTTTTGTGATTGTTCGTACAGAGTGAGCTGTATGGAGCCTATTCCAAAAGGGGAAAACTAAGCCACTATATGAGTCAGGACTCGCGTGATATAGTGAGTGTTCCTGAGGAGCAGAGCCTGATTCCCAAAAGGAAAAACTAAGCCACTGTATGAGTCCTGACTAGCGTGATACAGTGCAGTGTTCCTGAGGGGTCAGGGGAAGAGTTGAACATCTTTCAACATGCAAATTTGTTTGTGATTTGGCTCGTGTGTCCAGTCTTTTGAGGTGAAGTATGCATTTTAGAGACGGCACCCCGTTTGGAATGCATACATACTCGAAGTGGGTACTAGTACACGTATGGAGGTGTGTCGGGGTGAGACACATTCGACACATGAATAGGTGCGATAGGGTATTCATGGTCTGGAAATTTGTATGTAGCTTGTTATCCGAAAGGAAAACTAAGGCCATTGTACGAGCTTCGGCTCGCATGATACAGTGGTGAGTTCCTGAGGACCAAGAGTGTAAAGATGTCATAATATGGAAATGATTTGAAAACGGTATGACATGATTCGAAATGATTGTCATGATTTGAAAATTATATGTCATGGTATGAAAATGATTTGAAAATAGTATGACATGATTTGGAAATGATATACAGTAATTTACAAATGGCGTGTCGTGATTTGAAAATGAAATACTTTGAGTTTGTGAAAGAGATTATGAAAATGTGCATCTATTTGAAAGGAATGGTTTATTGAAAAGTTATGCCTTTGTTGATCATATGATTTGTGCAATATGAATAGTAGGTCATACGTTGGATGAATAAGTTGTATAGTATGATGAAAGGTAAATATGGATGTATATTGAAATGTGGATCATGATATTTATGTTTATGTGTTGTTGATTTTTAATATGCTCATAGCAGCATTAGCTGACTCATTTGTTTGTTTTGTGGCAAATGGGTGTACCCGTATCTGGGTGCAGGTGGTAGTGTTGTTGGTAGTAGTGATGCAGGAGGCACCAGATGATCGAGTGATTATCTACGTGGTTATACAGTTAAAAGGTGGGTTTAACTTTCAGGTTTCCAGTTTTGTTTGGTGAAATTTGTTATGTCATGTGTTAGTAGTTGTGACCATTGGCTAGTAAAGTAAATGACAAGGAGTTGGAAGATATTAAATGGAAAGGAAAAGAAAAAAAAATGGTTGGTTGATGTCGCGTCTCGGGTTTTGAGATTTTTGTTGTCTAGAAAATTGGGGCGTGACAGCCAGGAACCAATACCTCTCCCAAGGCTCAGTGTCATCCGCTACTAAATGCAAACAAGCAGGGTAATTCAGTATGCAAAGGCCCCTAACATCCAACCGAGAGGTGGTCATGTGATGGATTATCGCAGGAGTCAAACAAAAGCCGGCATCATGCGCCCTCAGGAGAATTGCAATCAGAACCTTGAACCTGCTCAAAACCATTTGAGTGGGAGGCGTACGAAGAGTGAGAAAGAAACGCCAGACGTCATCAGGCACTAAGAACCGGAGCCCTAACTCGGACATGCCCTAATGCAAACTTATATACCCCTAAGGGAGTGTAGTTGGAGCCAAATCATACGGTACAAGCTTCAAAGCTTGATTAATTCGTCTTCGTCAACCAGGCTACCTTCAAAGAGTTTGAGGCAAGTGAAGGACAACAGATCCTTAGAAGAAAGTTTAACATTGTTTGCCATTGATATTAAGTACAAATCAGACTTTGCAGCAACACGATTGCTTGAAGAAATTACAGAGATAAGGATGGGAGGAAACTTCTTTGAAATGGAGGATATTCATAGAGAATACAAATCGTATATGTCCTCCTTGTGCGGTCGTGTACTCATTAATGATGTGCACCGCTTGAGACAACGCTTTGGGCTCAATCATCATGACGGTCAGTTACTTTTTAAAGAGTCAGTGAACTGACTAAACGCTCCACCACTCGGAGGGAGTAGCTGATGATACACCAAAAAGGTCCCAACTTTGCACCGTACATGTGTCATGATGATCTTGAGGAAAGATAAGCCTTAGCGTCAACCCAACATTGATCAGGCCCAAGAGGTTCTAAGCCTGCCCAATGCAATCCGCCAAACGGACCCGAATTCTTACAGCCTGCTAGGCCCACGTGTCTCACGGCTATCCTCAATACCCGTAAGCCCTGTTAAGGCAAGTATCTCGAGGATCGGCTTCGGACGGGCAATTACAGCAGCTCTTTGCTTCCAAGTAGGAAACATATTCCAGAGTACGTATCACATATGGAGACTTCTACCTCTAGACCACTCTCGGATTGAGAACTATCTCCCGCGTATCTAGGAGCACAAGGCTAAGAGAGAAACTTCCTTCCACAGCACGACTCCTAATTAGATAAAGATCTCCACGAAGATCTTCTTCCCTAAACTACACCATCGATGGCCTGGTCGAACCAGGACTCCTACACTATAAATAAGACATGAGGTTGGTAAGCTAAGGTATGCTACAAATTCTATATTTACAGCATTACACCTTCCTCAGATCCCTGTCTGACTTTAGCATCGGAGTGTCATTGGCCACCACAATTGTGGTCCGTGGCTCACGTGTGTTCCTTGTGCAAGTCAGCATGTTCACAGGTGAAGGTCAAAGCAGGGAGCGAAAAACGACGACATCAGGGATTATGAAATTTGAAGAAGATCTAACAGGAAGACGTCACTAGTTGTGCATTCATTGATTGCAATATTTGTTTTGTAAATTGATTTCAATGGCTTGCAACCACAAACAAACATATGGTCACTGGAATGTAGAGTTCCTCAACCAGAACTTTCATTTCTGAAAGTTAAGTTTTCCAAATGAGATAATAAAACAGTTGAGAATGAAATGTCTAACTCTATGCCGAATTGGGAGCTGTTACTTCCGCTGTGAGTCTAAAGCTTACTTAGAAATACAGAGATGAAAACCGATGACAATCAAAAGAAACACACGAACTAAAAAAATAAAAGGGAACTGCATGCATGGGGAGTTCAATATTAATAAGCAACCAATTAATACCTTGTTTGTGTTTTAGGATCCCGCATTGAAAAGGATATGGAGCAATTGTTTGAAATTAAATAGGAGAAAGCGATCAGGATTCTGTGCAAGACATGCTTAAGTTTCTGCCAATTCATCAAAACCAGGAATTAAAAATGGGCTCAAAACAGAAGTTAGCAAATGATCAATAAAAGGCAAGGAGTCTGTTTGGGAGTTGCTGACTCTACTGCAGGGGGAGTGGAGCTTACTTGTCTGTTTTTTCAAGAAGAATAAGGGAAGTTTGTTTTGGAAAATAGAATAAGGGAAGTTGATGCGGAATCACTACAAGAATCACATCACTCTTTCCTTGAGAACAAATCAGTAGTAGAATATATGACTAACCTATGGTGTTTGGGTGTAGTTATTAGTGTATCCAATCAATTCCAACCTTAACACTTGAAAAACTAAACTTGGAGAAATTGAACGTAATCCCTACCCAGTTGGATTTTAGCCTATTGTGTTCAGGCTACAACATTAATGGTGTGTCATCCTAGGGAAAGCAAGATTCAAGGCGGTGTGCTTAAATTTTGGTGGTCTTGGAATCACTAATCTCTATTTTAGAGAAGGGAGGGTAATTATATATATTATAAATTTCCTGAGTCTCGGAAACCCCAAAATTGCCAAGACTAGCTTGTTGATACTTTTGTATGTGCACATAATAAACAAAAGAAGAAACAAAAAATCAATAATCGTAGGGACGTTATAACATTTGTTCTTTTACCTAAGAGAAAGGGATGGGGAGGTAGGCCAGGTGGGGGTGAAAGAAACTATTGGCCTGGGACCCAAGACAAATGCCCTGAACAAGAATAATTGAAGAGATAAATAAGTAGAGACAAACTACCAAAAAAAGGTCACTCTAACATCCATAGGATCGATCCCACATGGAAATCCCCTTCATTAGAGTGATATCCAATGAGATTGCAGAGATTAGGATGGACATTATGGGCTCAGCCAATCACTAATGAGATAAGGCCTCTTGTGGGTCCCTACCTCCTCTGTTGAGACTCTACCCAAAATCGCATCCAAGAGGTGGCCCTTATAGACTACTACCCCCTCCTTTTTGTGCAAGTCTAAAAGCGCCACTCGTGGGTAGTACTCACAACAACACCACAAAAAACTGACAATAATTCCATTTCAAACACCACTCTCACTTCTTCAAACTCATCATCAAGCTCAGCTCTAACTGAAAGGCTTCAAATTGATTCTACATTGATTCCGTATGATTTCTGACAAGAAGACGGCTAACGCCGTCGGTGCAAAGACTGCCAGAGCGTGTGACAGTTGCATGCGAAAACGTGCACGATGGTATTGCACCGCAGATGATGCATTCCTTTGCCAAGCTTGTGATGCTTCAGTCCACTCTGCAAATTCTTTGGCTCGCAGACATGAAAGAGTTCGTCTCAAAACTGCATCTTTTAAACCATCTCATGATGATTTTCTCCGTAATTCTCCTCCTCCTCTTCCTGCATGGCACCAAGGGTTTCACCGAAAGGCTAGAACTCCGAGAACAAAGCCTAATAAAATTCAGGATCCAATCATCAATACACTTCCACTTGTGCCTGAGATGGGAAGTGATGACACAACACCTAATGAAAATGATGAACAGCTTCTCTATCAAGTTCCCATATTCGATCCCTTTGAAACTGAGCTCTGTGCCTCTACCCAGCCTGAAGATGAAGGACATGGATCAGCTGACAACGTGCCTACGATGCCAAATATTGGATGTGAATCGAAAACTATGTTGCATGAGTATGAAAATGATGAGTTCGGAAACTTGCATGGGCTTCTTCCATCTGATATGGATCTAGCAGATTTCGCTGCAGACGTGGAGACCTTGCTAGGGAGAGGGCTGGATGAGGACTCATTTGGAATGGAAGGATTGGGACTACTGGAAGCTAAAGAAGAAGATAACACTAATCACACTGATATGTGTTATGCGAGTGGGAGAGTAAAGTTGGAAGATGAAGAAGAAATGAAGGCTGCTGTAGCATGCCACATGGATCATGACCTAGATATGTCGAGGGAGACTCTGGACCTGAATTTCGATTGTGAATCGCCTACTCCCGGTGAAGAGGAAGATGAGAAGGTGATCATCGGTGGAACTTCTATGTCGACAGCAATAAATGGTGGATGTAAAGTAGAGGAGATGACGAGGAAGGTAATACTGAAACTCGATTACAAGGCGATTATTGATGCTTGGTCTAGCCAGGGATTGCCATGGACTACCGGTGATCAACCACAATTCAACCCGGAGGACTGTTGGTCCGACAGTTTGGTGAGTTCTCTAAATCAATCAGAGAGTAGGTGTTTATTGTCTTTGATTTCTTTACATTATAAAACATAACAACAACAAACTCACTTTTATGGTATAAAGGTGTGTAGGTGAGTACGTTTTAGTACCTTTTTTCTTGCCCAGGCATGATAAATGTTAGGTAGTAGCTATGATGCCATGTTTGCAAGTATTATAAACACATAACGCAGATGCAGTTTAGAAGAAAATATTACTGCAATGTGTTTGACATGGCTTTTGTACCAATGTTTCAGGGGTTGTGTCCTACAGACATGCATCAACTGTACGGATCAGAAATGGGAGGTATAGGAGGACACATGGGGGCGATGATGGGTGGCGGTGATGGTGGTAGGGAGGCAAGGGTATCGAGGTACAGAGAGAAGCGTAGAACGAGATTGTTTTCAAAGAAAATAAGATACCAAGTTCGGAAACTAAATGCAGAGAAGAGGCCTAGAATGAAAGGCCGCTTTGTTAAGAGGACTTCCTTTATTGGAGTAGGAGGACCTTCTTTTCCCTTCTGATCAACTAGAAGATGTGCAATAACTGTAATTGTAGAGAGCTCACCAAAATTTTCTTTCTTTTCGTTTTTGCTTGTTTCTTGTTCATCTGAAGTGAACTTGTAACGAGTTATGCCTTTTCTGGCCTATACAATCAATAAAAAAACTATGTGTAGACTCAGGCAATGTGGCCATCACTTATGTAAATTTCTTTGTAAAGCTTGCAAGAAACTAACCTAATGTGCTTCAAATTGGATCTCCACTCCCCCTCTCAATGAGTTTTTGTGGTCACAACCAGCATACCAAAAACGATCACAAAATTTGAATTAAAAGCATTTCCAATGTGGCCATCACTCATGTAAATTTCTTCGTGAAGCTTGCAATAAACGAACCTAATGTGCTTCAAATTGAATCGGGTACCATGGGTCCACAACCCATGAGTTATTGGTCCAGCCCAACTAAGTTTTCCTCACGTGAGTGAAAGATTAATTGGAAATAAATCCAGCAGCTAGGGTTGATTGTGTTGAGATTAAAAAATAAAAAAAAATAAAAAAAATTGTCGCCTGGGTTTTGTGTGATAGTGCATGTTCCGCGACATGTGGTATACCTCCATTGAGAAAGAAAAATAAGAAAAGAAGAGGGGTTGTTTGGGTTGGTTCTAGTAACTCACAAGGCTGTGTATTCATCGTTCCTCGCTTGCCATTGATATTGAAGTTTCTCCTATTGTTTAGCACATTCATTATAGCTCTTGTGAGGTAGCCTTTGTATTGCTCCATGTATTCCTCAAGCTTTGGGCAAAAAGCTTGAGAAGATCATTCTACTTCTTTTGATTTATCAGTGGATTGATCGGATTTGCCCTGTGATTTTTTACCCTTCACATTAAAAGGTTTTCCACGTATATCTTGGTGTCCTTTTGTTTTACTTTCTTTATATTGATTATTTGCTTGCATTGAATATTGGTTTGGCAATATTGGTTTATTATTCATCGGTTAATATTGTGTAGAAATTCCTTATAGTTATTTCCTTTGTTTTCCCCAACAAAATGGTATTAGAGCAATTATTGGGAGATTGTTAGTCCGTGGAATTGACATGGAGAATAACAATACAATGATGATTAGCCTTAATGGCTCTAATGATTTGTTATGAAAAACAAAGATGGAATATATTCTATATTACAAGGATTTGTACGCTCCGATTAAGGGGATAAAGCCAAACCCGGAGAATATGTCTGAAGATGATCAATGGAAGAAATTAAATAGAAAAGCCATTAACCACATTAGGCATGGGTAGACTAGACAGTATTTCACCATGTGTCCGTTGAGACGTTTTCCCATTCGCTTTAGACTAAATTTCCGAACTTGTATGAAAGAAAAATTGTTGGGAATACCAAGTCATACTAGAAGAAAATATTGTCATTACTTAAAGGATTTGAAAGAGGGAAAAGTGATAGTAAAGATGTGGTTCTTTTGTTTGGCGAATGTGAATGTTTGCATGTTGTAAACGAATGGAGCAAATGGGTTGTTGACAATGGTTCATCTTATCACGCTACTCCAAAGAAAGACCACTTCGTTTTACAGAGCAAGAGACTTTAACAATGTAAAAATGGGTAGCATTAATTTCCCCAAGATTGTGGGAGGAGGTGATGTGTGTATCAAAACTGATGTGGGATATACTTTAACTTTGAAAGATGTACATCATGTTTTTGATCTTCGCGTAAATCTGATTTTTGGACTTGCTTTGGACAAACAAGGATATACCAATTACTTTGGTAATGACGCTTGGAAGTTTGCCAAAGGTTCACTTGATGGGGCAAAATGCAAGGCGTGTTGCACCTTATACAAGAATCGGGTGAAGTTGTGTAATGGTGGTTTGAAAGTGATTATTCTCTAAACTTGTGGCATAGGGGACTTGCACACATGAGTGATAATTATAATATTAGTCTAAAGGATGATAATTAATAAATAATTAATAAATTAAAGCATGATAATTATAATATTAGGCTTTCAATGATCAACATTCTACTAAAGGATGCAATGCCTCCTTAAAGCTTGAACCAATGGTGAACAAAAAGGAAGAAGCTCACCCAACATAAAAAGAATTCGACCTAAAAAATTATTGGATTCTCATATTTTGAGAATTAACATGCAAACACACGAACAAATAGTTTATTTTTCCTATGATAGGGGATAATGATTCCTCTTTACACATGGAAATTCGAAGCACGAGCCTAGTATAAGCTAACCAAAACCATTGTCTATGCATCATCTCAAGATGCAATGGTGGACTTCTGTCAACGAAGATTCATAGCGTATTGGATAGTGGATAAAAAAAAGTACCAGCATATCACAGTTACACCATGTGTCACTAAGGGTGTGTTTGGTTGCACTCATTCCATGGGAATAATTTTCAAAATGAAATCATGTTTACTTCATAAACATAACAAGTCCGAAACCACATACTCCCAAACATCAATTAAACAAAATCCAAACTTTCTAACTCCTTGATTACTAATCAAAACACATAAAAAGGTTTAAAGACAAGAAATCAATTACTTTTGCTCCAAACTAATTATCCTCCAACTCTGAAATAACCCAACCCTCCCTTGTTTTTTCGGTCAATCCTAAAAAGAAAGTACCAAGCTCTACGTTCCCATTGAATTTTCTCATGATTTTTAAAATTTGACGTTCGGTAAGTCCAGGAACCGCCCTTACAGCCTTCTCAACTTCTTGCCAAGGGAAGGTTTCCAATCGTATAGGCATAGCACTCGCTTGCTCAAATGCCTTGCATATACTCGATATGGCCTTAGCAAACTCGGGATCATTGTTGTCACACGTTCGCTTGCGTTTGCGAGACGATGTAGTAGAACCCGAGGCAACATCTTCCCTGTCTCCAGTGTCTGTATGGACACTTTCACTTGCTTCAACCATGGGTACATTGTCATCATCACGACTTGCTATACAGCGATCACCAGTTGCTTGATCATTTCCTATGATGATTGCAAGGTCGCCATAGTATGGAAAGATTTTGCCACGAATTTTTTTTGCTTCCTTGTGTGCCTAAACAATGTTAAGAAATATAATTGAGAAAACAATCTAATTTAACAAAAAGATTAGAACAATCAACAAAATAAAAATAGTTGGAGAAAAGTTTTCAATAAAAATTAGAAAACTAACATTATCAATAAATTCTAACTAGCATTCTCAATGACATTGAAAAATAACTCGCATGAGGTCCTACCGAACCATATTGAACCATGCTTAAGAAAGCTTACCGCAACATAGTCTTCCCACACTTCGATGTCTGCAGTGATGAGTCCGCTACTATAGTCGAATCCAAACCCACTTTGCTTGTGAACTTCTCGGACTGCCAAATATTGCTTCTTGAAGGTCTTCAGCCTCGACCGGACATGATCGTGGGTAATTACCATATTGTGAGATTTCTTAATTTCTTCCACCACGCGCTCTGGTGCGCTTGACTTCCACCCATTATCCGTTTTTTTTCCTCCGGTATTACTCTCATCCACCAATGTTCTAATCAAAACCAAATCCATCGAATCACTCCATTGTAATTTGGATGCCATACCTACAAAGATAACTTATCAATTATCAAAAGCAAGAGAAACATATACTAATAGATATCAATTACCAAATGAACACACCAAAAAATCAACAGTTATAATTGAAGAGATTAAATCCCAGGAAATGGGAAGGCCGAGTCCTAATATAGGAGTCTGGGAGATGCTAGGACAGAGTGTAACAAAGTAAAAAATTACTTATCTGATAAACTAATCCGTGCTGTGCTGTGCTGTGCAGTGCATCTGCAGTGTAAAAAATTACTTATCCGTGCTGTGCTGTGCTGTGTTGTGCAGTGCATCTGCAGTGTCAGTGTGGCTGCTCAGCTCTGTTGATGAATTGAAAACTTTTCAAGGGACTTCAAAATCCAATAATCACAATGTACATTCGGACTTAAATCATAAGTATAGCTCATATATGTTCCTGAAGTGTATTGTAATCTTGCAGACATATTGGTGTGTTCTGTTTGATTAACTTATGATGAAGCACACTTATTGATATTGCCGGATATAATCTGTACTGCAATTGTCTAATCTGTGTTTAAAGTAAAAATATTGGTATAAGCTTACAAAGTTGCAAGAAATAACAAATTAAAATGACATTTCCAATACCAGTTAACAAAGTAGCTCCTCAGATTGCTTCTGAAGGGACAGGACATGAGCTTCTGCAGATTCAACTTTTTTATCCTTCTCTTCAGAATCCAACTGCATCTTCTTTTGGTTCTCTATTATGATTCTTAACTCTTGTTTAATGGTATGTAGTTATGAATTCACAATTAATTTTGATAGCAAACAGTGATATCAAATGTAATTTAAGTTAAGAGTAGAAATATTATCAGGAGACAACATGTATGACCACAGTCACATAGAGAAAGCAACATTTGATATCTTCTAATCAAGAACAAATACAAATATAATCTTAAGGTTCGTTTTGTCTAACATCCCACATCCTCATAGCCATTTGATTTCTATTGTTTGTCCACTCAGGTGTCCTAGCAATAACAATAGATTCTTCTTCTTCATCTTCATCTTCATCTTCTTCCTCTTCTTCACTCTCTTCAGATTCGTCATCGCTACAATGGTCATCAGGATCTCCTTCACGAAGGAAGTTATGAATCGCAGAACATGCTAGTACCACTTTTGCCTGGGTATCAATATCATGATATGGATGGTGCCTAAGATATGCAAACCTCTTCTTCAACAAACCAATAGTTCGTTCGACAACCGTTTGAAGTGATGAGTGGCGAAAATTGAATAATTCCTTTTCATTTGTTGGGCGTTGACCAGCAACATCGCGAAGGTGATATCGTGTACCGCGATACGGTGTCAACAATTTTGGTACTAGTGGGAATCCAGCATCAGCTAGATAATATTTACCTATACATTTAAAAATGATACAATATTAGTATTAAGTTATTATATTATTATAAACTTAGATAAAATCTTTTATATTAACATACCATTAGGCACAGTTAAACGACTCCCGTTGCGACTCACGGCACTTCGAAGGAGTCGACCATCATGAGCCGACCCTTCCCACCCAGCAAGCACGTAAGTGAACTTCATATCAAATGTGCAAGCAACAAGCACATTTTGGGAAATGAAATTAAGTCTGTTACGATATCTAGCTTGATCTGCTTCGGCGACAGTGGCTTTGACATGAGTGCCATCTATTGCACCTACAGCATCCTATATGAAATGTAACTAGTTAAATATTACTGGTAAAATAATATTACTAGTTTAATTTCTAAAGTAATTTCAATCTAACCTGAAAATGATGATGCCAACTACGGTGACTCCCACCATCAGCTGGGGAGTTTGCTTCTGTAGCAGGTTTGACAATATCGTTGTGTAATCGTAATATCGAAGATAACACACGATGAAAGTAAATACTAACAGTGTGGCCAGAGCGAAGGAACCCGAAACACGAGCTTCGATTACGCTTATCATGTCCAACAGTGTTGAGAAACAAAGCTACTTGCTCTTCAACATCCAAATGGCGACTATTTCTTAACCCATACCCACGTAAGCGAGAACATAACCTCAAGAATATGCTTCGCTTCATTCTAAGTTGTTCATGGCATAAACGATCACTCTCACGATACATTCTTTTCAACATAGAACGTCTTTCTTCATCTCGGTTGACAATTAACATTCTAGGAATGTGTCTCCTATACATGATCATCGTCATTATGGAGAGCATAAACATCTGAACTAGCCTTCGTCGTCGCTCAATTAAAATTCGCATTGTATAACACTGTAAGAGATGATGATGAAACATACATACATTCATCAATAAACAGAAAATAACAAGATTTATACCATGACTATCTATTTATTTATTGCAGCATGATCACAGTTCAGAAAGTAAAATTACAAACTGTTTATTAGGGAGATTATGGAGAAACTAGGAATGACCACCCACCTTATCATTTATCCTAAGTAGCAATTGGTCTTCTCTCCTTTCGGCTCACTCTCTTTGTTGTTTTGTCTCTCCAATTGACAGGCCATGTCAACATAACAAAACACACAAGTCTTCACTCCCACTCCCAACTCCAAATTCAATTCAACATACAAACAAAGAAGGAAAATGGAGAGAAAGCAGATTATAGATTTGTTAAAGAATCTCCCCATATGGAATCTCCTTAAATTTCTAATATTAAGCTACTTGTTAAAGAATGATTATAGATTTGTTGCCTCGTTGAGAAGCACTAGTTTGTTGATATCATTCCTTGTATTAGTTGGTAAGGAAGAGGAAGCAGACCTCAAATGTGTGGTTGATTTATTACTGCAAGTTCAGCATTATGGCCATTGACTTCAATGATAGTCGACAACAAAGTACATCCCAGACATAGGACACATTGCATGTTTTGTTCCTATGTGGACCTAGAGAGTATAAATAAATAACTAATTATCATCAACAGCACAAGGTTTAGATAGCACAGACAGCTTGCCAGAACACAAGTAGGGCTAAAGTTCCCCTTTTATTTGTAGTTGTACACAAGTATAAATAAATAACTAATTCAGAACATTCTTACTTTTGTCATCAATTTACAAGTTCAACTTGCACAATCCCCTGTAAATTAGAGAATTAGCATCCCCAAAGACCTCACAATACATCTACAAAATAAAAGGGGCAGGCATCTACCGTTCGTCTTATATCTAAGAACCTAAGACCTAATTCCAAGTAATACTAACATTGTACTATAACTCCAACTCCAAGAGAATATTATGAAAAAACTAAAATATGATCCGATTCTAGGAAACACAACAACTATTATAGATTACCAACTCATGAGTACAACTACAAATATGACACAAATAATACAACATCACAGGGTAAAAGATTATGCGAAGGGTGCAAACAACACGTTAATAGCTACTAGACACTGACCAAAAAGGGAATGCCCGTGATTCATTCTGGCTAAAACTATGACTTAAACAGAGTTGTTCATGGCTTACATCTTCAGAAACATACAGTTGGTAAAAACTACGAATACTTTTTTACACCAAATAGTTGGCATTTTACAAAGCCATAAGATGGTAAACTAGAAAGCTCACACAATAATATGTATAAAACTTACTGCAGCAATCAAGAACCAGCTACTGGAGACCACAAACATGCATACTAACCAAAACAGCAACAAAAACTATCCAAAACAAGCACAGCAAAACTCATAACAACAACAAGTTTGTATTCAAA
Organism: Berberis vulgaris; assembly: GCA_963556465.1. Taxonomy (NCBI): domain Eukaryota; kingdom Viridiplantae; phylum Streptophyta; class Magnoliopsida; order Ranunculales; family Berberidaceae; genus Berberis; species Berberis vulgaris. The sequence goes on along the minus strand of OY747129.1, from coordinate 53,753,892 downwards.
TTAAAAGAAAAGAAACCCATTATAGCAAAAATTCATTATATTAAGTCCCACACTCAATGAAAAAAATTAAAAACTCTTCCAATCCAAGAGGAAAAGCACGAAATTTTGCTCTTGGAACTGGAAAGCGCAGAAATAAAAGCTACAAAAACAAAACACCAAAATCAGTTCAAAAGAAAAAAACCCAAAAGTTTCATGCAATCCAATCCTCCTAACAAAATCACACACCATAGTCATAAATATCAAACCAAATCTATTTCTTCCAAAACAAATGAAAACATACAATCAAAACCCAAGATCACATAAACACAGTTAACCAAAATTTTCTGTACTGTTGTTCATGTTCAATGTTCCATACTGGAAATTTCTAACATACCCATGATCAGATCTGTGGTAAATACTTGTACATTACAAAATAAAAAATGGAATTCATTGAACTGAAAGAGATGAACTCACAGAGGTATTCGTGAGTCTCTGATGCGATGGAGTCACAGAGGAGGAGAGGAGATCGCGGAGATGAGATCACAGAGGAGGAGAGGAGATCGCAGAGATGAGAGATATTCGAAAGAGGTGAGATCGAGCCTCTGATGCGATGGAGATCAAGAGATCTTCGATCAGCCCTTCACAGAGACAAGGAGAACGAGATCTTCGTGAGTCTCTTATGCTCCTCTTCGATTCTCAACTCCTCCATCAACACCACCAGTAATCAACTTGTAGAGATCAACACCACCAGCTGAGATCGGTGGAGAGATCAGTGGAGAGATTGGTAGTTAACATAAAGAGATCGAGAAATAGAAAGAGAAGAAGACGAGAGACATACCTGGATTTTTTGCAATGACGAGAGAGCTTCAAAAACTTGCTTCAGTTGATGTGAAGAGAGGCGGAGAGAGGCGAGGCTGCGAGGGAGGATTAAATCGAGAGGTTTTAGGATCGCCAAAAATTTTCCTTGGGTGAGCCGAGGCGTACGATTCCCATCAAAGGTGGGAATATGCGGCACGTGCTGGCATCCCTCACCCTCCCGTAAATTCTTAAACAAACACCCTTAATGCTATTCCAAGTGGGAATAGGATTCCTATTCCCATGGAATGAGTGCAACCAAACACACCCTAAGTGATAACAAACTTCAATATAGGAGTAATTCCTTTGTCTAGAATGCAACATATCCAACCCAAGAGAAGGTACGTTAGATCGTTGTTTGTACAAGCATCTCCAAGACGACAAAAAATGTGTGGCATCCACTCAAAAGATGATAAACTTCCCAGCATTCATCTTGCTTACCGCAAGTGCCCAAGTAGTAGCATTTGAAGGAAGACAAAGAGTTTGTTCTTTTTCACTCTTTCGAATTCTGGCATTCTTTCTTCTTCCATCTTCACTCCCTCACATTTATGTCACGACTACCTCACTTCCCAATAAAATGTTTGTCCATATCTCTTCCTCATAACTAAAACCATGTTGTTGCAAGTTGGTCCAAAGACCTTATTTACCCTTTGTCTCTACAAAAACCTTCAAACTAGGATTTGGTGTTTGACAAACCCTTGGTGAGTTTGTCATTTCATTCTACCACGTTAAACGTCCTCACAAGAACTAGACCAACCATATTGTATTCTTCTTGATAAAGCATGATTAGGTGCATACATGTAAAACATAATTGTGATGAAAATCCTTCTATGTTGGAAGTGTGGTTTTTCTTCAACTGTATGCAAAATAATAATAATAATAAATAAATAAATAAATACATTTATTTATGTAATTCTTGAAAACCCACCATTTTTTTTAAAATGGAATTGGTATTCGATAGACTCCCAACATATTTCAGCTGTATCGAGTACATATGAGAAAAATTAATGTTTCAATTAATATCAATTCCGAATCTTTCCCGTATGGCGAACTTTTCTCAAGTTTAATTCCTTATTTTTCAAAATACACAAATTAATATTTTTTAAGTTTTGGATAATACACAAATTAATATCAATAAAAGTAGTAACTAAAATATTTCAATTTCTAAAATCGACAATTATGTTTATAGATTTGAAACTTTAAATATATTTTCCTATTTTATAATGTAATTATATTTTTAGTACCACCTAATATCAATTATGGCACTACGTAACGGCGAGTTTCCAAATCCAGACATTTTTTTTTTGTTAAGATTTTCATAGCAGTTTTTTGGAAACGGTTTTGTGGTAGGTGAGTCATTGAACTTTTTTTGAAACCCAAAGAATAATTGAAACGAATAAGTTGGCATTCAAAAGAATAGTGTTTAATACTTTTGGCTCCAAAAAGTCGTAAATATTTCTATATCATTGAAAAAATCGAAGTATTATATGTTTTATTAGCCCAAATTCATCTACCAAAAGCCGAGTCTGAAGAGAATTATGTTGGCATTAACACATCTTTCAGCCCAAGAGATGGACTTTAGAAGGGTAGCATTGATATGAAACTAAGATGGCTCTGTTCCATAATTTCCTAACCAAAGGGTACGACATCAGGAATTTGTTAAAGTGGCATTGATATGCAATCAACGGAGGCTTATTGATGCTATAACCTCTGCATCATCGAACTAGTTCCCTATCTATGCATGGTGCCAACTATAATAAATTAATAACTTTATCGTTTCCAACCACCAGGCGCGGATCTACGTGGGGGCAAGTGCCCCTACTGACATTTGAAATTTATTTTAGTTATTTATGATTTGCCCACCCTACGACACCATCCACCCTTTCCTCTATCTATCTGTCTCTACGATGCCGACGACCCACCCCGACTCTTTCCTCTTTTATGCTTCCTCTATCTGTTTATTGTGAGACGGACAACCACCCTACTTCCTCTTCTCTTCCTCTCCTTCCCTCTCTGCTTGATTTATTTTCTTTTTCCATCATCACCACCAGCCACCACCAACCCCAACATTTTTGTCTACTTTGAGGAATAAGAAGGTTTTTTAAGTAAAATTTCAACATGAATTCGTATCTCGAGATATAGTTTTGTATTTTATTTATAAGATTTTTCATGTGATTTTTCTGGAGATACATGAAAAATTCAATCCATTAATTTTCCTCAAGATACATGTTTGTATCTCAAGGTTCATCTGTGGGTTATTGTTTGAATGACATTTTAGTAATCAACGTAAGCCTTTTGATAGTCACACACATTGGCTGCTAGTCCTGGAGAAGACTGCAATGGTGAATAATGATGGTGGTAACCTCTAATTTGTTATTATATGGGCGAATCGCAATTGACCCAATTTTTTTTCACATATAATTTTAATTTGAAATTAATTTTTGCCCGTTAACTTTACGTACCAATTTGATTTTTTTTCATATATTTATCATTTGTGCTCCTACAAAATAGCTTGTTGGATGCATTTTTTTCCCCCACAGATTAGATGGACTTTTGTTTAGCAACTGGTTTTTTGTATAGTTAATTAAAGTATCATTAATTAACTATAATTCACCACTTCGCCTCCAACAAAAGTCTTGACTTCGTCGCTGCCAACCACCCACCCTTGATAATCTCATTGCAGTAGAAGAATTATCTTAAATCTGAACCTGCGAAATCCCTACTGCCACAACCATGTTTCTAAATTCTAAATTCTAATTGGTATTGATCCTAAAAACCTTCATTATTACTCTGTTGGCTGTCCTTGCGGAATTGCCTCAATATTAGAGTTTGCCATGTCCTTTTCGTCTTCGAATTTGTTTTCAAAAAGGCAAGCCATGTTATAGTTATTAAGAGCCCCCTTTAGCTTGATCCACGAAACTCTTCCATGACATTTCTCCATATTCCACTTCAAGGTATCTACTCTCGGCAAACCTTGACCATTGAGCTTTCCATGATGATTTCCCATCTCTCTTGAGTGATGAGCTTTCTCTCCCACATGAACTCCACCACCTAAACCTTTGCTTGAAGTGCTTAAAGCTGCCTTGAAACGACCTAAGAGAAGACGGTGTAGTTTCCTAAACTGAAAGGGTCCTGTCCCAGCCAGCATCAAGAGTGTTGCACAGCAGGCAGCTCATGGACATACATGTTGGCAGAGGTATCAAAATAAGTTGGATTTGAATCACTCAGACCCCTATAACCCAGCTTACTTCACTCTTAGATACGGCTGGATTGAGACAAGGAGTCACCCCCTACTCGGTCCAACTTGATTAAACTCATCTATTGGGCACGTGATCTTCAGGAAAGTCCAATTAACCTAGTGCATCTAAAAGAAAAGCTTACTCCCAAATCCCGCTGCTCCATTGGTTGGCCCGCCTGGTACATCTAAAAGGTATCAATCTCAGTGTGTCATCATCATCAGTTCCAACAATTCTAGCCAGTCAGGCTGGCTAGATATTTTTTTTGTCTTAAATTTGAATTTTTTTACACTTCTACCTCTTCTATGAATGGTGTTTGTGATTGTGACATGAACATCATCAAAAGTATCTCTAATGGAGCTTCAGGCATCCCCACATGATTTCTTTCTATCCCATCAATATCCAGCTCTGAACCTTTTCGCCCTTTTCCTTGTAACTCTTTAAGTCTTCACGTTGTTTTGAAAACACCTAATCCATCTTTGATTATATGGGATACCCAAGACCGTGTGGTCAGCCAACCCTTCATCCTGAAATGAGAATAAAAAAGAATGAATGCTGATGGGACTAGTGTGAATGAAAGAGACCCGAGTGAGTGAACCCTCCAGATGTAATCATAACGTAAATAGACCCCATCATTCTGCACTTTCAGCAGCTAATGCAATCATCACTCCCGCTAATTGTTATTTAACTGTAACAAAGAACAAAACACTACAGAGCTAATGGCTACCAGCGACAAGCAATTAGAAACTCGAGAAATAGGATCATACATAGATCCTCAAAGCATAAACACAATTGCCATAATATGCACTTGATCGGTACTAGCTACTTCCGTATATTAGCAAATGTAACCAACCACAAGGCCAATGAATATGAACAAAAGCTACCTATCATCGACACTGCTTATAATAATCAAAGACTAGGCTGATACCTATGCGTGCTGTTCCAGAACGAAGAACATGATGAGAATTTCCTAACTCACTTTGCACAGCAGCATAAGGGCTTGGCTGTTGATATTGTTGATGCGTGTTGAAGTTCTGTGCAGCAGAAGTATGAGAGGTCTGCTGCTGTGAATCAAAGTTCAGTGCAGCATAAGCATTTAGCTGTTGTTGTGAATCAAAATTCTGTGTAGAAGCGTACGCATTTTGCTGTTGCTGTGAATCGAAGTTTTGTGCAGCAAAAGCAGAGGGATCTTGCTGTTGTCGTGAATGTGTAACAGTAAAATAGGGGTTGGTGAGATTCAAAGATCTGCACAGCTGATGCATATGGTTTTTTCTGTTGGTGCAATTCAAAGTTCTGCATGGCAGAAGCATACAAGTTTTGTTTTTGTTGCTGACCAAGGTTCTGCACAGCAGAAGCATAGGGGCTTTGCTTGTGTTTGTGATAGTTTTGAACAACAGAGGCATGAGGACTTTGCTGTTGCTGTATATTGAAGTTCTGAGCAGAAAGATGAGGGCTTTGTTGGTGTTGTGCATTGACGTTTGGCACTGAAGTATATGGGCGTTGTTGCTGCGGGTTTGAATTTTGCATAGCAGAAGCATAGGAGTTGGCTGTCAATGTGCATTAAAGTTCCGTCCAGCAGAACTATGGGAGACTTGTGGTTGTTCTGTGTTATAGCTCTGTACAGCATAACTTATCAAGGATTGAAGGAGATTCTGCTAAAAGAATAGCTTACTCCCAAATCCTGCTGCTCCATGGGTTGGCCCGCCTGGTACATCTAAAAGTTATCAATCTCAATGTGTCATCGTCATCAGTTCATCACACATCTATCATCACTCTCTCCAAGTCTGCTTTCAACTTGTCGTGAAAGCATAGGGATCTTGCTGTTGTCATGAATGTGTAACAGTAACATAGGGGGTTTCCTGTTGGTGAGATTCAAAGTTCTGCACAGCTGATGCATATGGTTTTTTCTGTTGGTGCGATTCAAAGTTCTGTATGGCAGAAGCATACGATTTTTGTTGTTGTTGCTGATCAAGGTTCTGCAGAGCAGAAGCATAGGGGCTTTGCTTGTGATTGTGATAGTTTTGAACAGAAGAGGCATGAGGACTTCGCTGTTGCTGTATGTTGAAGTTCTGAGCAGAAAGATAAGGGTTTTGTTGGTGTTGTGCGTTGACGTTTGGCACTGAAGTATATGGGCGGTGTTGCTGCGGGTTTGAATTCTGCATAGCAGAAGCATAAGGAGTTGGCTGTCGATGTGCATTAAAGTTCCGTCCAGCAGAACTATGGGGGACTTGTGGTTGCTCTGTGTTATAGCTCTGTACAGCAGAACTTATTAAGGATTGAAGGGATTCTGTGCTGCATGCATTTGCTCAGAAGACCCATGGATATCCACAATGCATTCAGAACTACCAGACTGAGGATTGTTTAATTTTACTTGTGCTCCTGATATCTACATGTAAAAAAGATATAAAAAAATTTCTTTAATGATGGATGTGACTGAATATAATTAAAAATAAAACTGCAAATTAAGTAATAGGCTTGAGTGATAAGCGGTGCTTGCCAATTAGTGTGCAATTCCAATTGCTTTCCAGTTAAGTGTGCAACTCAAATCACAAGAAAGGAGTTTTATAAGCCGTATAAAGCTGACTTTTCACTTTGAGGAAGCCAAAAGTAGGATAAAATGTGCTTGGTTAATGTGGGTATATATCAAATCCCGAATAACATAAAATAATTTAAAAGAAAAAGATAAAATTAAAACAAGAGTAAAAAAAAATTAATTCTCCTCCTAACACTCATTAATACAAAATTGCAACAATTATTGCAAGAAACAACTAGGAGCATGAAAAAGAACAGAAATTGGGTGGGTGCGTATAGGGTTGGCAATTTGGCCCGAGCCGCCCACCCATTCGTGAGCAACAAATTTGGTATATATTATATTTCTTGTTATTTTTGTAAATTAAAAAATGATTTGAAGTCGATCAAATTATTAATCATGTAATCTTTACAAATTAAGAAATAGTTGATTTAAAACTTCATTCAAGTAAATACAAAATATATTGGAATATATGAATCTATAATAGCTACTAAATCAGACATATTCTGATTAGAAGAAACATTCATTGATTATATGATTTATTAAAATAAAATAAAATTTATTTCACATAAATGGATCATGTGGGCTAGGCCGAGCTATCCCGTTTATAGAAGGGTTGGGTTTGGGTTTTGTAGAAAGGCCCGATAAATAAACACGTATGTTTCGGGTTTGACTTACCTGGTCCGCCAACACGTATGGTCTGGCTGAAACCAGTCCGACCTGGCCCATTTCCAATCCGAGGTGCGTAGATTGGGGCATAGAAAGATAGATCTTTTTTTTAGTTCTTTACGACAAAACTATTGTGCTTCAACAGAATTGAAGTTTGTTAAGAACCTTTGTTCTTCCTTTCGTTTCTCAATGGATCAATTGGAGGTGTTGAGCTTGCAAATTCAAGGGTTTCTAGGTATTAAAATTGTGAAAAAAAAGATTAATATTTTTAAGGGTAAATTAGTAATTTGATTATATATTTTGGCCAAATCATTTTGTGTACTATAGTTTACAACTAAGTGAACCCAAAGAAAGTACATGCAGGGAAGTGTAACCTATAGGTCGACAAAACACTAAGAAATGGAAACAAACTTTGCATACATGTCTGGAGAGTAAAATAAATTAAAATATGGGGACATTATGAAAAGGGTCGGGACCCAGGGATTTTTCAAACATGTATATGTAAGTGCACCTATTTCACCAACTTAGAAATTTCAAAGTAAGTTGAGTTCTTGTGGGGATGATCTCGTAAATAAGTGGATCATCTTCGCAAAAAAATCGTAACTTTTTGAAATTTCAAACTCTATCAGATATCCCCAATTCTAATTGTCGAGGAAACCAGCGAGGAAAACAGCGAGGGAGGGAGGGAGGACCCTCCATCCCCCTCGCGATACGTGTAAGGGATGAGACACACGTATCGCGAGGGGGATGGAGGGTATTTGATATTCACATAATTATTACATAATATATCCTTTAATTTATATATGTTAGTGTTTCAATTATTATATTTTATAATAATTATTTCGTTTTCATGTCTTTGTAGGAATTTGAGCGTGAACGATGAAATCGTATTAAGGCGACAATTTAAGGAATTACAATTGGTCGATTCTAGTGGTGGTACAAAGTAGAGGGACACATATCTAAACCTAACCCTAATAAACTTAGGTCCACCTAATTTAACCTAAGCCCAAACCAAAAAATGCTAACCTAAAAACCCAAGCCCAAGATAATAGGAGAACCCTATTTAGTTCCCCCCATCTTAGAGAAAGGATCTCTTCTCCTTTTCTCTCTCCTTTTCCACGTTCTTTCTCCCCTCCTCTCTTTTCGAGCCACCACGCCAATCCACCCTGCCGGCAATCCTCGCTCGATAGGAGAGCCGACATCGCGATAACCCCGCCATCACCACCTCGTCCTCGTCCTCCACTATCAGCCGCCACCATCTCCCTGTCCCTACTCCTCTCCCCTGTCCACAGAGCCACCACTACCATCTCGTTCTCCCACCATCAGCCACCACGCACACCACGAAACAGACCACCACCGCCACTAATCACCGTGAAACAGGGGCGTGACAACCTTGTTTGACGTTAAAAACATCACCTCACCACCGAGCCTCGCCATCACTCTTCATCTCGTCGTCTCTCTCTCTCAGCCACCATCACCCGAGCACCACAGCCACCACCACGACAGGACAGCCCCTGTTTCTCCTCCTTCACGAACCGCCGCCACCCCTGTTTCTCCCCTCTCGGCCTCCTTCCTGTTTACCTCTCTCTTTCTCACTGTTTATCTCTCTCTCACGACCACCGTTACGACCAGACCACGCAACCACCGTCGCCGCGAAACAGAGCTCGCGACAGGGAGGCGCTCCCTGTTTCGCTTCCTCCTTCGCGTTCTTTTTATCTATCTCTCGTTGTTCCTCACCCTCTCTCTCTTTTGCAGGTTCAGAACCAGGTTGGAGCAGGAGGAAACTCGCGAGGAGCACGGAGGAAGGAGCAGCAGGCGGTGTCGCGCTGGAGACGAAGACAGAGCGCTGCGCGAAATTCGGGCTGGAGAAAACTGTTTTTCAAAACTGAAAAACAGTTTTGGCTATTGACACCCCGAGAACCTGTAAGAGCCACCACAGTGCAATTTCAGACCTTTTTCTCGAAATTCGCGTCGGTGCAGAGATGACTTCCACCTCCATTGGTGCTGTGACCACCGCTACCATGATCAACTAAACCCTTCGCCAAGGCTAAGATGAAACCACAGGGTTTCCTAGAGTTTGTTGTATTTAAATTTATTGTTTTCTTTATGCTTGAACGTTGAACACATTTGATTTCTGAGTCTCAATAATTTGCTTTCACCGATTATATCCTGATTAATTATCTAGACTAGTCGGTAGTTAGTAGTACCCTTTGTTGACATTCAAAGTCTGATTTAATCAATTAATCTGAATCTGTGATTGTGTGTGCCGTAAGAAGACACGCAATGCTAGGGGTTAGGATTAGTTAAAATAAACCTGTGATTGTGTGTGCCGTAAGAAGACACGCAATGCTAGGGGTTTATACCTTTGTTGAAATCAATTGCGAACTTAGATTAATCTTTAAGTTAGTCATGTTAATTCTTGAAAACAATAGTTTGGATTACACAAATCTCAAAGAACCTGTGGTGGAGTCAATGCCTTGGTTTCCCTTCTCATATTCTTTAAAACTTTCTATTTTGTTTGATTTTTAGTTTAGATATTTTAATTGCTGTAACCCCAATTTAAATTAGTTTAAATCAACTCTAAAATTTAATTGCAACCACAGTCCTTGTGGGATCGACCTGTACTTGCCCTTGTCTACCAGTTAGACACTGTGCACTTGCAGTTATTACAAGTGGGTTAAATTAACCTATTTATTTAGGTTAGTTAAATTTGCATCAGTCCCCCTCCCTCCCTTGCTGTTTTCCTCGCCAGTTAAACGGTTTCATCAGATATAGTCTTCAAGTCAACACTAAACAGTGAAATTGAATGCTTGATAACTCTCTTATCTGTGTAGCATATTTGACTATGTTATAATGGCTCTCCACATGAGTTCATTTTTGTGGGGATGATCTCCCTACGAAAAACCAACTTAGTTTGAAATATCTAAGTGGGTGAAATAGGCGTGTGTGCATACATGAGTTTAAGAAATTGTGTCCCCAGGTGCCAAACGTTATAAAAAAGCACTTGCATAAACTATACAAAGAGAATGTGGAACTGAAAAAACAACACACCAAGAAAGGGATAAACCTGCATCGGGTAACAGTTGGAGCAACAAGCTCGCTTCACTTTTAGCAAATAATTGACTTACCTGACCAATATTGGAAATGTTGCTTCCACCTACTCCAAGAACAGAATTGACTGCAACATTCGGAATCTTAACCGCCATCGAGCTGTTAATGTTTGGGATCTTGTACACACAAAGATAGAAAATCATTATCAAAAGACGAAAGTTTAATGGATGATGTTGAAACAGTGACAGTGCTAGCTTACCTAGTAGTACCAGCCGGTGGAGGTCCGTATCCATGCCCACCACCCTTCAAAGATTAAACCGGATATAAATTAGTTCGCAACAACTTCAATCATAGAAACCAATATAAATGAAACAATCTTTTTGTTGTATACTTCTGTGAGTCATTTCTCAAATAAGACTCATGTACAGCGACACTATTTCTACCAAAAAAAAAAAAAAGGTGTTGACAACTCCCATTGGAAACTCCAAGCTTAGATTACAATTCAATACTAATTACAAGCATATTATGGCAAATTGGCATACATGAGTAGCAATATTTGACATATAAGTGAATGAATGACTAGTAATTCACAACGTATTGTTGAAAAGTAAATAATATTAAAAATGTACACACGTGTCCCTAGTGTATCCCGCACTGTCTTTTTTTTTTTTTGGCCTGAAGTGTCAAACATGAATGTACGGATACAGCCCGTATTTGTATCAAATGTAAACGCACTACAAATAGGTTGCTTTTGTGATGAAAGCCAAGCTACTCAGACAAGCATGGGCAACTTATTTGTAGGACAAACTTTATGAATATAATTTAAGTTCTCAGTTACGAGACAATGTGCTAGTTACAATTATATATTAAATAATAACATATATATGTGTGTGTGTTACGCCCAATTTGAAGAATATAGAAGAGCGTCAAGTTTCACTTCAGGGCTAGAAGAGAACTTTTAAGAAGTCTATAATATTTATGAAATTTTAAAGAAGTAGGTAAACTACATTATAATGTAGTGAACATTTTATTATTTTATATTTTGCTAGGCATTTTAACAATGTACACCTCTTGTCATGAAGATGTGATTTTATTCATCGATGGGTCTTGTTCTAAGCCCAATCCAAAGGGAAAGAAATCCCTAACAAAAGGAGTCGACCTTTCAGGTCAAAGAATTAATAATCAATCAGTTACTTGGAAGGAATTTCCCAGGAACCAAAGACTCGTTTTCGCAGTCAATTTCAGCAGTCCACCGAGAATCCACAGTGTTTCCTGCAGTTACTTGTTTCCTTTCTTTTCTCTCATTCTTTTCTGGTTCTTCATTGGTATCCAACATTCTTGCGGAGTCCTAGGACACCCATTTGCGCTTCACTTTTTGGAAATATCCCACCCTTTAGGCGACTCATGTTTAGTTCACCCATGCCCGGGACGCAGGCTCTCGAAGAGGGAAGCCGTATGAATGTCAGATGCGGATACAGTAGAGCACATGCAAAAAAGGAGCTTATTAAGTAAAAAAGAATATGGCTTCCCTTGCCGTTAGAGGTTCCTGGATTGGTTTCCAAGGCTATCCTCTCATAGAAATACTAACTTCCAAAATGCAAAGTTGGAAAGTGAAGTACCTAGAGACGAGGAAGGGAAAATTTCTTTGGGGTGGGCCAGAAATGAGCAACAAGGTGAACAGAGAGATGAGCAAGAAGGTGTACAAAAATCCCGCATATTGAGCGCAACTACCGCAGTTTGCTTAATAGCTTGCTCCCTAAAGACTCAAACGGTTGTTCATTGACTTATGAATTCTACAGAATATACATATGTATATGTTATATACCAGTCGCTTCACTGAAGTAAAGAACTTACTTTTTTTTTTTAAGCGTGAGGGGGTCCTAGCTTCGATCTCGCCTTAACACCTTGACTTAGCAATCAAAGTGCCCAAAATAAATGACTATTCAACCAAGGACAGTATTTGGAACAACCCATTTGTATCTACAAATATCAACAAAATTCCTTGAGAAAAACACCCGCACCCATTCATTTTTTATCAACTACTAGACGCCTTAAGTAATTATTTTTCATCAAGCTTTTATCTTATTTTCATTGAGTAGCTATTATTTTGTATTTGAAGCATTTTACTATCATATGTATTTAAACAAAAAAACTGAGGCGTAAGGCCTTGTTGCTTTTGAGTTGTACTTGAGCCTCATTTTTGGGGGAGTTGCTATGGGTACTCAAGTATTTGACTCGATTGCACCATCTCTTTGTTGCACCGACATTTTGGAATATTTCGACTTTGTTACACTAACCTAAAATATGTATCACCTACTTACCATCTTTTTTCAATTTTTTTCGCGAATACCCATTTTTTATCAATAAAACCCCATTTAGTGGTGAAATTCTCTCTAAGGAGCATTCATTAATAAATTTAAAAAATGTGTGAGTGTGAGTAGATATTTCAAAAATGGTTGCAATTATTATACCATATTTGAAAACATTGCATTTAAAAATCAAAAAAAAAGTCCTATATCAAAAAATTTACAATAGGAATCCTTCATACAAAGTCCTCAATCGTCAACACGAGTAATCGTCATCTCTTGGTAATAATTTAGTTTAGTTTAGATTAAATTCATAGCGGGAGGGAGGGAGGGAAGTGTGTAAATAAAGCAAAAGCTAAAAAATAAAATAGGGGCATCGAGACAAACCGTCAGATACACGTGACAACTCACTTTCTTTTTAAGGTCAAAATTTTATTGAGCAACTCGTGGTATTACAAATATGGTAACCTTAACACTTATTACTATACGGTAACCTTAAGGTGTTGAGGTCCTGAGACGAAATCAACTCAATTAACAATTAAGTTCTCAAAGAATATTCCCTTAAAAGATGGCAAACGAGACACCGATTCCCAAAGAGTTATGAGAACCTCCATCTTGTCAGTAAATATCCTGCTATTGTTACTATGTTCCTTCCATACTGTGTATGAAGCTGCATAAAGAAGTGCCTTCTAAATCTCTTTCGCTTTTGTACATAAATGGCTCGGCGTTAAGAGATGTCATTTGTGGGTTGAAGGCATATTGGGTTTGAAAGCGAATGCTGTCAAATCTCAGTGCTTTTTACAGCTTGGAAAATAGGAAATTTGATAAGATTGATTCATTTGCAGAAACTTTGGTACATAAAGTATTCAAATCTTCTTCGCAAATATTTGGGTCTGAGGGGGGAAGTTCAAAAACAAACACATGCAGGACGAAGTGCTCGAAAGAATTAAGGCTTTCAATATGGAAACATTGTCAAAAGCCACATGATAGGTGCTAATCTAGTCAACTTTTAAGGTGTCCCCATATCCATGATGAGCCTCATGATGATGCTATCTGTAATTCTTTTATAATTATTATGTTTTTAATTGCCAGCCAAGTATAAAGATACCTGGAATTTCTTTGGGACATAGTCGAAAGGCAAAAAAACATAAGATCCTAACTTGAGCAAGTGTGTAAATCTGTGGAAGTGGATCAAGAAGGGCGAGAGGTGAAGAGAAACAACACGTGTAACATGGGTTTGCTTGGAAATGGTTATGGAGGATACAGCTTGCTCACAATATTTAGTATGAACATAGTATGAACAAGTGCAGATGGGTTGGTATTCGGAAGATCAACTTTTTGGATGGTTGCCAGTAAAAGGACAGGCCATTGAAATTTAGAATTTCTACACATCTCAAACATCGCAAAAAGAAAGAAAGCCACTGTTCAGAGTTTGAGGTTTCTAATATGCACGAGGGATGGAAATTAGATCTTGTAGAAGAATGAATGGCTGGGAGCTGAATGAGGTCAACGGGCTGTTATGTTTGTTGCACTCACAGAAAATGGAAGAGAATGAGGACGTGCAGATTTGGCAGAAGTCAGGCCCATTCTACGTCAAGTCCTACCATTGCATTGCATCGACAAGGCATAATCGGTTTTACAGTTCCTGAGAGTGGATTGCTAAAGTTCCCACCCCGAGTTTTTTTTTTCTTTTGTGGACTGCCATTTCACGGCAAAACTCTAGCTTGCGATAACCTTCAGGAGAGGGTATGCAGATGAGTACATGCATGTGTTCTCTGCAGTCATTATAAAACATAGACAGGAATTATTCCTTGCAGATTTCCAGTTTAGGAGAAAGCTAGGCCAATTGAGTTGGTTCTAAAAAGCAAATCGCTTCTGTGGGTTTGGGCAAAAGTTGTCAAGGTCTCCTCAAATTTGTTTAGACAGTTTAAGATGGTCATGTTTATTAAACAGTTTGTTGGTATGTTTGTTCTTTTTGGTATGAGTTAGTCTTTTGTAGAGCCTTTTCTTTCTCTTGAATATATTTTTTTATTTTTGGCTTGTCTGATAGAAAACAAAATCTATTAGAGCTACTTTACATCACAAGATGCACAGTGTTATGCACTCTATACCATGAGAGCAAACAAGGAGAATTTTGAAGTAGTGGTGGGAGCACCCCATGTTATTTAGCAGGTAAACGAGAACCTTTTTTTCCAAGTTAGATACTAGAAGAGAAATAACTATGTAAAATTAAATTAAATTAAATTAACAAAAAGTATATATACCTGCACGTCTGTACGAATAAGCAATAAGCAACCGTGTAAGGGCTAACCAAGGAGAAAAGTACTAATAGAAATGTCGGAACATTGTTATCTACTTAATCTTACAAAACATTATAGAAGGGTGAATGTCCAATAGAAAGAAAAAGAAAGTACCTTCGCATGTTCGTAACCACCAGAGCTTCCTGCTCCTATCATACCAGGTGGTGGTAGTCCTCTCAGTAGGAAACTTTCAGGAGGACCAAATCTTTGGAAAGGACCCATAGGACCAAGTTCAACTGCAGCACTGATCACTTCAAGACTTCTCACTCTCAATCTTGATGCTATTTCCGTCAGGGCATATCTAGCAACATCTATGTTTCCATGTATCTATGTAAAAGACTAAAGAATCAATTTTGAAAAATGGAAAAGAATATGCAGTACCATGTCATACAGTCAAAATGGAAATATATTTTCTATAAATTATAACACTATTAGAACCCCTGCACAAGCTCTTCATCCGGAGGTGCAAAATTGGGTTTACCATCATCAGACATTACTTATGTCAGCTTGTGTTCGCTTTCTCATCTCATTAATTATATGACCTCCCTGTCCAAGAAGGCAGCCAACTTTACTTGATGGTACAAGTAACCTTGTGGTGATCACACCTTCTTTACTGTTTCCGGAACTGAATCTGAAGTATTGCCTCAATAGTTGGAGATTTAGGATCCCATGGTGCCTGAAAATAGGTCATTGTGGACACCAGTTAGTACTGTAGTCAGGATCAAGATTATAGATTTAAATAAGGAGGCATTAATAAACAACAAGGAAGGACAAACTCATCGAAAACTTACCGTATCCGTGTCCAACACGTATCCGACACACGACACTCGCTCGACACGCGTCGAACACTTGGTCAACGTGTCGGCAAGCGTCAGACACATGGTCAATGTGTCGGACACGCCTCCAATACATCCAAAACTTAGTCAGGACACAGTCAAGACTCGAAAACTAACTTTGTTTTATTTTTTACTTTTAGATGTTTGCAAATAACCACGTAATATAATAGTTGTTGATCCATCTGAAGTTAATGACTATTTCGATTGCAATTTAAGACAAATAGGGGAAAAAACCACTAAAGCATAGAGGACCTCTATGCTTCTTCTTAATCTTTGCTTCTTATTTTTCTCTCATTTGCTTCTTCTTCTTAATCTTTTTCTCTACTTTAATTTTTTCTTGCAACAATGTCATCTTCCTCAAGACACTCCAGGAAGGCATTTTATAAGATTATTATTTATATTTATATGACATTAAAAAAATAGTATGACATGTCGACGTGTCCCCGAGTCCTAGTTTTTGGAAAATTGTTGAATCGACGTGTCGTGTCAGCGTCCGACATGACACGCGTGTCCATATCCGTGCATCCTTAATAAACAAGTGATATAGGAAAAATGTACATATTAGCTATGATTATAAAATAAGGAAAAGCAAAATGTTAAACATCAAATAATGAACATATTTCATGGAAATTTACATCGAAAGATGTCACAAGAATCACGTATTCATCGGATCCTAGCATCTTCAACGTGAATCCTAGTATCTTCTGTATCTGCATCACCTTACATAAAAAATGAGGAGTTGAAACTTCATATAGAGCACGCTTTGCAATAGCTGGAGCCCCGGATATCTTAAAAACACCTTCCAAATTAGATTCTATCAAGGGTGAAAAGGTCATGACTGACTAAAACTCAGGCTCTCGCACACTAAACATGAGTAATTTTAGTTATTTTACTTCTATTTTTATAAGAACATCCAGTAAGAATATCAAGGAAAGAAGACGTGAATTCTATATAGTATTATGAACTTATGATAATTCCTTGCAACAAGACCAGAACCATAACTAACATAAAAATAAATAAATAAATAAATAAAAGAGATGATTATTAAAATTCTAACCATCACCATTCAATTCAGTAGAACAGCTAAAGGGGATAACACCTTCGAATAATTCTTTTCCAAGTGAAAACGACCATGACATCATTAAAAATACAGTTGTTTGGATTAATTCCTACAATAATTTACAAAACTTGATTAATTTCAGATAGTTGCAAAGTCTTCCATATTATGAATTCCTAGCTGAAAAACAGCAGCACTAAATTCAATATGCTAAAAGGAAAAAAAATACAAGCTAAAATTCTTAGCAAATATCTAGCTGAAGACATTACATTTCCTAGATCTCTTTTATTTATGATCTTTTATTAGATGTCCTTCATTGCTCTTGAATACCTCAGAGTTTACAAACATATGCTCAATGGTTTATCTCCACGCATAGAAAACTATACTAAAACACCTAACCAAATGACCTTCTTGAAATTTTCCAACAAGTTTTAACTATAGCCACAAGAGCACCAAAGCATAATAAAGGAAAACATGGAAGATACATTATGATATACCTGCACTAGCTCATCAGTGGTCATAGCACAAGCAGGAAGGTGGTCTGCAGCCAAAATACGAATATTTGCACCGGTATCATCTCGCAATTTCTTAATTATGTGTCCGCCCTTGCCTAGAAGGCACCCAACTTGATTGTTTGGAACAAGAAATCGTGCAGTGACTATCGCGTCTTCAGTTTTTTGATCTTGTAATATGCCCCCATATAGATCTTCTTCCTCAGCAATCTTCTGATGAACTTTCAAGAGGGCGTCTTGAGCAGAACAATGAGGTGGCATTGACTCCTGTTCATTTTCTCTAGGATCATCATTCTCCGGATTTGTAGGTTGTTCTTCATCGTCAGGATTATTATTATTGTTGTATGTCCTAGGTTTTTTGGTTGACGAGCTAAATATAATAACTACTCTCTCATCTGTTCCAGGAATTGTTTCACCAACTTTAATCTTTGCACCAGTCTCATCTCTAAGGGATTTGATGATGTCTCCACCTTTCCCAATAACACCACCAATCTTTCTAGCGGGACAGAGGAGACGATAAATGGTTTCGGCATCACGGGGATTCCCAGCACTTTCTTCATAGCCAGAGTTAAACCTTTTGCTCCTTTTGAAACTCCCCCCTCTATCATCAAACTGAAAGTTTGGCTGCTTCCTAAAATTATTTGGCTTTCTCTTGTTCTTACCCATATTGCTTTAAATATAGTCCCGCGGACTTACAAAATTTCCGAAAAATAAAAATCTGCAAGCGTGCCGCAAAAAAAAAGGAGAGACTTTAATCAAGCTAATCTATCATCTACTACTCATACTGACGGGTGAAAAGCATAAAACGAGATGGAAGAAGCTTGTAAAACGCAAAAATGAAGCATGTTTGAAGGTCAAATTCTTAGCAAAACATCAAATTTTCGTCATTTAACTTAAATGCACAAAATTTTGATACATGGGGGGATCCAAATTTGCAATAAGTTACCTGTCTAAAAAATGGTAGATATCAAAATTGCAGCAAAAACAAGACTTCCGTGGAGAACCTGAGAAACGAAAAAGATTTCAACATTAGTTCCAAAACCCTAGATCTTTGTTGACAAGAAGCTAGGGTTTTCGGGTTCAGAATAAAATCAACAAGTGTCATTAATGCAGTTGAGAATCTTACATTTCATCGAAAATTTTGAAACTGAGCTAATTGTTTGAGCTCTAATTCTTCAATTTCTCTCATTAACAATGGCGAAAATCAACAATTAAAGCTTTACTCGTTGAGAAAACTAGGGTTTCTCAAGTGCTACACGGAAATTGTGTAGAGAAGTTGTGAATTATCGAAGAACATTTGGAAGAATTTGACATTTTAAGAGAAGAAGTGAAAGGGGAAACTGAGAGAAAAGTAATTAATCACTCACCAGGAGAGCACAAGTGATCCTGTTCTATTTGATGATGAAGCAACTACACTTCGCTGCCCTGCTTTGCCTACAAATTTTCTTTTCTTAAGAAATCCAGGGGCACCCATGGGCTTGTGGAATTTTTATGACCCGCCCCATGGGGCATTTTCTTTATTTTTTGGTAAGCGAATTTTAAGGATCTCACAACCTATCAATCACGTGCGACCTACAGGTCAACAACCATAAGAAAAAAATCATGCCGCGGGTGGATCTCGAACTTAGGACGTGGGGGACAAACCCGCACAGCCCTAACCACTAGACCATAACACCATTGGCCCCAAGGGCATTTTCATGCCCCAATAATGACCCAAAGCTAAATGGATTTGAAGTTTCATTCCAAACATCTTTGAAATAAGGTATGGACTTGGTTCATATGGGCACGAGCTAGACATTCCAAATAGTTTTGAGGGCTCAAGCCAGTCTTGAGCGTCTAGCCAAAATGACTTTTTTGACCCTCTTTGTCAAAACATCTAACATGCAATTAGTACCAAAAATGGTTATTTTCCCCACCCAAAATGTTTTTAACATTTTAAAAAGTTTTTTTGTTAAATGACTCACTAGACCACACCCACCCTCGACTTCAAATGAGTCCACCCTTTTGAGTTTGAGGT
The DNA here is from genome assembly GCA_963556465.1 of Berberis vulgaris. Classification (NCBI taxonomy): domain Eukaryota; kingdom Viridiplantae; phylum Streptophyta; class Magnoliopsida; order Ranunculales; family Berberidaceae; genus Berberis; species Berberis vulgaris. Next base: position 53,734,544 of record OY747129.1, on the reverse strand, counting down.
TGAGCTATCCACATCTCCAATGGACCAATTTAAGGCTAAGGAGTGTATACTCTAACGGGCCAATCAACAAAATCTCAAAGAAAATGGCCACAGTAATTTTCTAGGGATAAATGCTTGTTTCAATACTATTTTCTATTGGATAGAGGGTCAAATTAGTATTTTGACTAGGCACGCAAAATATTATTACGCGCATAGAACTGCCTAGCTTTACCAAAATCTATTCTTGTTCATACCTTTTTAACAATTATTTTGATTGAATCCTCAAATCCATTGAGTTTTGGACTTTTCATTGGAGCATGGAAATTCACTCTCAAAGCTCGAACAACACTTATATTTCGTTTTTTGAGTTTGCCCATTGGAGATGTTCAAAGAGATTGATACAGTAGTATCCTATTTATGGGAACTTGAGGTATGGGGCAAAATTTAGAAGGTATATAATATCGTTATCTTCTTGAAATAAATAAACTCTCCTTTATGGGACAAGGAAAGTAATATGGATATATCTTTCGTATTAGGAGTATGTTTCCTTGTTTAGTTATTTTTCAAAAAAAAGTTCTTTAGGAAAAAGGAGAGTAATATGAGTGTACTTTTCTTTTAAGAGTAGGTTTTCTTTGTTTGGTTAAAACAATAAAGTAATCCTTATGGGAAAAATGAGGTACTATGAAAATATTTTTCTATTGGGAATAAGTTTTCCTTATTTAGTTAAAACAAGAAAGTTCACTTTTGGAGGATAAGGAAAGTAATATAAAAATACTTTCCTATTAGCAATAGTTTTTTTCCTTTTTTGGTTGGACTTGTTTAGCATAGATACAGTGTCGTTATATGTAAGTTTTAGGCATCAATGAAAATAGCATCTCCATGAGTTTGTTCTTGAGAAAGTGTTGTGATCTTTGTTTATTAATAGGAAAGCAAAGATTATGACAAATTGTCTTCTTCTTTCATTTTTCCACATATACTCCGAATCGGCTGCGTATCAGAGATGCCATGGTGGCTTTGCGAAACTACTTGTGATTATACTCTAGTCATTTATTGGAATGCTCATAAAATTTCATAGTTTCAAGCATGTGGATAATGTATTCCATAAAAATATATATATATAATAATAATAATAATAATAATATCACAACAAATCTGCTTCTTCACTATTTTGTGGATTCTTCGAGAATGACTGCTGATAAGAGCATATTTATGCAATTCTACTACCCTATTTATTTATATTTTATCAACTAGTTAATTTTGATAATAATTAGTGTTTTTGTGTCTTTGAAGGTTACTAATAGTAAAATTCCAAAAATAAGTTGAAAGATGCAAATTGGATTGAATTATGAACAATTGGTGGTGTAAGGAAGTATAAAAGAATCGGGAACCCTAAAGAGAACATATGAAAAAAAAAAAATACACGCTCGCAAAAGATAGCCATTAGCCTCCATCACACACCACGCTAGACGCACTTGTCGCCCTTTACATCCGCACGACCCCATCCTCACATTTCCTTCGCAAGCCAACAACCTTTATATCTCTCTCAATACCACACAATAATCATCCATCAACACCATTCCCACCTTCGTTACACACATCAGTCAACCGATCGACCAGCCACAGTCCCCCTCGCCTAATCTCTCGCTCACAAACCCCATCACCATCCCCTTCATACCAACAACTCAATCCTAATCGCCGCAAGACACTGCCACACATAGCACCGACCACCAGCAGTTTCTCTCTTTGCCTATTCTCTTTTTTCCAATCCCTTCTCGCCACACACACCTCCAATAGCAACAAAAATGCCAACACAACAACAGTGCAAAACAAAACAAAACATACGCTACAGATTTGGTTTGTATCTCTTGCGCTACATGCAACCACACAGTTTCTCTTGCACTACCGCGTAGTAGTTAGGCGACATCAATGTTTTATCTCTCATTCATTTTCTATTTTTTTTACATTGAATCATGTATTGTTATTTAATCATGATTAGTATGTCTAACTAAACCCCTTTTAGCTAGGGGTGGATTTGAAGCCCCAAAAATGTGCTTTATAGATTGAGTAAATTTAAGTTTTCCTTGCTAGTTAGTGAATGTGTTTTGTTTCACTGTTTTATTGAGACTTATCTATGTATGTTTGTTAAGGTGGTCAACTTAGTTAGCATGCTAAGATATAGGAGAGTTTCACCTAATAGTTATAATCATGTATTATAGTTAGTAACTACCAATGGACGTTGTTACGTTAAGTAAATCCTAGGTTAAGAGCAAGATGTTGTTCATACTTGTTGATGATACATAAAAACGGCCACACTCCTGAGCCGAACACATGTCATGATGATCTCAAGGAACTATGGGCCCAAGCATCAGCCCAACACAAATCCAGCCCAAGCAGATCCAAGCCCGCTCAACTGCAGTCCGCCAAGCGGACCCGGACTCTCACAGCATGCTAGGCCCACATGTCTCACAACTATCCACGATACCCATAAGCCCTCTTAAGGCAAGTATCTCGAGGATCAGCTTCGAACGGGCAACTACAGCTGCTCTATGCTCTCAACTAGGAAGCAAACTCCAGAGTATCTTCCACACAGGGAAACTCTCTTCTATGGATTGCTCTTGGATTGGGAACTATCTCCTGCGTATCTAGGAGTGTAGAGCTAATAGGGAACTTCCCTCCTACAGCACGACTTTTAATTAGAGAGGGATATCCACAAACATCTCCTCCCTAAACTACACCTACGATGGCCTGGTTGAACTAGGATTCATTGCACTATAAATAAGACATGAGATTTGTAAGCTAAGGTACGCTACAAATTCCTGTTAAAGCATTATACCTTCCTCGGATCCCTATCTGACTTTAGCATTGGAGTGTCATCGGCCACCCCACGGTGGTTTATGACTCACGTGTGTTACTTGTGCAGGCCAGCAGGGAGCGAAAATCGACTGCATCAGTTTGGCGCCATCCGTGAGGACGACATAGTTCTTAACTTTACACTAAGCGTTGTCTCCTACCAAATCCCAAAGAGATGGTGACCACCAGGTCATGCAACAACGAACCAGGTGACACATCCAACGCTTCGGCTGTCCTTATACCAGTTCTTGCCATGCACGGGAAGCTTACTCACTCCCCTGCACCAACGGCAATAACGACAGACCCCAGAATTGAGGTGCTAACATCTCAAATACAGCAGGTCATCAAGGTGGTTGAAACACTCACACGATGGAATCCAACCGCTGTTGATGGAGACCAGAAACAACACGGACCTTCGCCCTCAGTGGACAATAGGGAGCAAGCACGGGAGAGTCAGGCCCCAGCTAGTTCCCATTGGACAACAGGAGGTTGCGCGGCTAACGCCAATCCAGCCGCCAGGACAAAAAGGCTCGAACCCGAGAACCCTCTCCATAGAGGAGTGCACGACCCGGACGTACTAAATCACCTCTTCGTTCCACCCTTTGTGGACCGGATCATGAGTGAAGCACTTCCGAGAAAGTTCACTCCCCCGAAGCTCGATTCCTATGACGAGACCACCAATCCTTTTGATCATCTACGCCACTACCAACACGTAATGGTGCTCAAGGAAGGATCCAAATCCGTCATGTGCAAAACCTTTCCCACCAGTCTTAAAGGCCCCGCATTGACATGGTTCCACAGCCTTCCACCAAAGTCAATCGACTCCTTCAAAACATTGGCAAATGAATTCTTGACACGTTTCGTCGAGAGCCAGCGTTTCAGAAAATGCCCGCACTACATACTCTCTCTAAGGCAGAGGTTCGACGAGACGCTCTGAGAGTATGTCACACGCTTCAACAACGAGCTGACCCTCATCGACGGGTGCAACGACGATACAGCTGTGACGACATTCACTGTGGGCCTCAAAGAGGGAAAACTCTTCGAGGACCTCACCTTATAGCCCCCTCTAAACATGGCAGAGCTCCTCAAGAGTGCCCAAAGACACATAATCATGGAAAAGTCAATGAATGCCAAGAGGGAGACCGAAGGCATCAGGAAGCCCTCAGCTTCTAGGGACAAGAATGAGGGAAAAAGACACGAGGATGAGGAGCGTAGCAAGAGGAAGCTCACTTACAACAGACTGGATCTTGATCATCCTAGGCAAGATAAATCATCCAACTACGTTGGATCTAGAGTCGTGACAACCCTAAATGCTAGTCTGTCGGATGTACTCAACTTCATGAAAATTTGGGAGGAATTAAATGGCCATCGAAGACACGCGGAGACCCTGCCAAAAGGGACCACGGCAAGTACTGTGCATACCACAAAGAGGGCGGTCACAACACAAACGACTGCAAAAGTCTGAGGTATGAAGTAGAGCACTGGATCCACAAGGGAAAATTGAAAGACTTCCTGAAGTCTGAGAAGCAGTCAGAACAGACCAGGGTCGAAAATTTAGAACCCCATTATCACTTTGACTTTCACGGACAATGGCCTCGATGGAGTTCGAGCGCTGCACAACGACGCCTTGGTCATCTCCGTTTCCATCGCAAAGTGGGAAGTGATGATAGCTCTCGTTGACACAGAAAGCTCGCTCAACGTTCTGTTCTACAATGCTTTCCGCTGCATGGATCTCAAGGAGGAAAACCTAGTGCCATCAAAGCACCCGCTGATCAGATTCAGCGGGGAGAAGGCCCTGTTTTTGGACTTCATGGTGGTAGACGCACCATCATTCTACAACCTCATCCTAGGAAGACCATGGCTACACCAAATGAAAGCAGTGGTCTCCACCCTCCACCCATGTGTTAAGTATACTGCTAACAACTCAGAAGGAACAATACGTGGAGACCAACCTATGGCACAAGGCTGCCATTACGCCGCATTGAAATAGATAGAGTGCTCCCAGATTCAGCTACATTATGTGGAGCAGCCTGACCTAGTGCAAGGCCAAAAAACGGAAGAGACAACATTTTCGAGCGGTATAGGAGCAATCAGCTCTCCCACTCAATGAGTCGCAAGGGTAATGGCAAACGGGAACACTTCCCCCGACATGCCGTCGGCGCGGAGATTTGCCCCTTTTTGCAAGGCTTACTCTTCAGTGATCTATGTAACGCCTCGATAGTCCGCTAAATGAGTCGTGAAAGCTATCCGAATTTGCTTCGAAGCCAAGATCAATTTATCTCCATCAACAGTTAGTTTGCTTTAAGTTGTTTGTTTTCCTTTCCATAGTCAATATTGAGTTTAGAGTTCTTAAAAGACTTATGTGATGTGCAATCATTTAAGAAATAAAACAAAAATTTCAGAAACAAACTCTAATGATTATTGGAAAGATGTAACGACAATCACCTTGAGGCGGATACAAAAGGCTACATACTACGAACGCCCTGAGGCGGATACAAAAGACTATATACTGCAGACATCTGATCAGCATGGAGTGAAGACTTGCTTAGACTGTCTGGTCTCGTAAGAGACACAAACAGTCCAGTTCGAACTACCTGCAAGCGAAAGGACGCTCAACGAAACTCCGCCTTCAAATATGGTCTGCGGCGGTAGAAAATCGACACCCAAAAGTACCTGCGAAAACTCAGACCCAATTCCCACACTTCGCGAACTTGGGACAAGTATCAGGTAAACTCGGAATGCATACACCTTCCCACGCAAGAGGGAATGGAATATTTGGAAATTAAAGGCCCACTTCAACAAGCCATGCCTGAGTCCACCTTCAACTCGGATGCCGACTTCCAACGCAAGAGAGGCGACGATGTTAATCGAGAAATGGTGGAGGCGGCCACCACAAAGTGAGATGCAGATGCTATCTCTGGTATCAAACATCCGGGAACAATGATAAGGCACCTACACCTAAAAGAAAAATCCTTCCCTTGGGAAAGTACCCGCACTATTTCTCTATGATATGAGAAGAGATTATGAGATCTCAGCGGATTAACTATGTGCCCAACCACAACAGGTGACCACGCATAACAACAACTATCATCATGCCTAGTCGATGTAAATATCAAAACTTTTGGAAACTCCAGTGATGGAGGTCCAACTTTAGCCTTTGGAAAATCCAATGCATTTCTCTCAGCCTTTGGAAAACCCAAAGCATATTCTCCAAACAAGAACATTGCAAAAAATAAACTCAGCAAAAGATGATGCCTATAACGATTGGAAAACACCATTATATAGACATAGTGGTTCACCAAACAGGCACTCCAGCATTAACTGCCAAGCATTGAAAGTCGTATGGGAAAATGGAAGACGACGGTTCCCAAGGAAACTGGGGCAGACCATGTCAATCAATTAATGGCACTGCACGCAACCCCATCAATTGAGGGGGAGTAGCCAATATACTCAAACGTCATGCAGCCTACACCTTACACGTGTCACCCCGTGATCTACGCCATACACGCAGGAAACCCTAGCCCTTCCTTTGCAGGCCCATGGGCTCATCTTGTTATTCGAACAACACCTTGTTGCATGCTTGGCATGAGCACTCGAGGATCCTAGTCAGTTTTGACGTACGGACTTTATCACTCGTTGAGTTGAGGTAACTTTGCCCGCAGCATGAACCACTAGGTTCTCATGCCCCTTACCAGGCGGAACCTCTAGTCAAACCGGGGAAGCTTAGTCAGCACTGATAACGATAACTTCTGTTTCACCCCGACACCTAGTCTACTTAGCGCATGCATTGTCGGTTTAGGAAGTGGGAGTCTAATCAGCGCTACCACGCCTAGTGACGACGACTTGCCAGGGATCACTACCCCATTTACGGTCAGTGTTCACCGAACCTAATCAGGTAAGCCTAGCTGGTAATGACCAGCAACGAAAGCTTCTGATTAAAGCCTAGACTTGTAGCCCCCACTGCAAGGGTGTAAATAGTCTGGAAGGTGGGAGCCTAGGTAGTCCCAAACTGATTCCGATGGCTCGCCACGGGACCACTGAAAACTTTTCAGCATGGCCGCCAAATCACCAAACTTAGACTTGTATCCTGCGCTGCGAAGGTGTAGATAGTTTAAAAGGTGGGAACCTAGTCAGCCACGACCTGATTCCAACGATTTGCCACGGGACCACTGCTTTTCAGCGTGGCCGCCGAACCATCCCAAATTTGTAGCTTGGTGCACTCAGGTGTATATACTTTGGATGGTGGGAGCCTAGTCAGTCCCGAACTGATGCTAATGGCTTGCCACGGGACCACTGCTATTGAGCGTGGTCACCAAACCCCTCTCAAATTCGTAGCCTTCACCGTGTGGGGAGGGTGTCGACGGTTCGAAAGGTGGGAGCTTAGTCAGTCCTGAATTGATTATGACGGCTTGCCATGGGACCACTGCTCTTCAGCTTGGTCGCCAAACCTTTACTTTCCGAATTTTTCGACCACTTTGCTCGATCATAAATAGTTCAAAAGGTGAAAGTCTAGTCAGTCCCGAACGGATTCCGACGGCTTGCCACAGGACCACTGCTCTTCAGCCTGGTCGCCAAACCTTTACTCCCCGAATTTGTCGACTGTTTTGCTCGATCATATAATTCGAAAGGTGGAAGCCAAGTCAGTCCCGAATTGATTTCGACGGCTTGCCATGGGACCACTGCTCTTCAACCCGATTATCAAACATTTATTCCCTAAATCTATCGACCATTCTACTCAATCATAAACGATTCGAAAATTGGGAATCTCAAACAGCTCTCCACACGACCTCTGTTTTTCCCTCGGGATCGTAGATGCAAATATGAGCTTAGCTGAGTCAGCGCCTTCACGCTCAAACGGATTGACATTCTAACATTATAAAAGGGCCACTCGTGCTGATACAATAATAGTACAACCGATGCCCGGATAAAAGCTAGTTAGGACGCCAACCCAAGCTTACGGTGCCTGACTCGGTACAAATTCTCTAACACGTATTTTTGGCCACCACAGCTTGCCCGCGGAAACAACTACATCCGACTAGTCAAACAAACAAGAAAAAACTCAAACAGCTTACCTATGGGACATGACACAACTCGGGTGACTCAACCCCCAGTTAAATTGTTCGCAACATGCCCACTATTGGACATAACTACGCAGCAATGACCCCGAGTAATTCACAATACAAAACTATCAAGCTCTCTGCCGCAGACATACCAGACAACGTTTTATTGATTCAACTAGCCTATGCCAAAGTAAGACGACAAGGCAAAACGAAAAACATGCAATAGAGACGCCAAGTATGAAACGAAGAAAATTGTTTTCATTAATGGTCAAGACAAAAAGTGTACAAGCACACAAAGTTTTCTCCTAATCAAAAGAAGGTACAGAAGCGGAAGATTCAAGCCTAGGGGGAACAAGGGCAGAAGTTGCATCTATACGCACTTCGACCTGGACGTTAGGGATTTTACTATCCTCCTCGCTCGACGACTCAGAGGTAACGGACAATTCCACATATGACATCTTCTTGTAACGGCTAAGATCCCACTCCGGACGCTCTTCCTTCATCAGGGCCAACAGCTCCAACCGACCATGAACAACCCAGTGGAACTCACATTTGCTTGTTCCTGGAGAAGCTTTTCCTTTCGCACATTTGCATCAATAAGGTCATGCTCCAGTAGCTCCAACTTGCCAGTTAGTGCAGACTGCTCTTCGCAGCACTGAGTTCATGCCATCCCAGTTCGAGTTGGTCCTCGGCCCTCCTCGCCCCTCGAGCATAGAACTCCATATCGGATTCCAACTGTTGCTTCTCAGTAGCCCAGTCAGCTTCCTTTGAAGCACTCTCTTCAGCAAAAGATTGCAGCTCAGAATGCGCCTTAGCCGCAGCTTCCTGCACAACCTCGACTTCTAGGTGGAGCCGGCTCAACTCCTGCTTAAGTTAGTCTTTCTCGGACACCGCCTCGGTTAGATTTCGCTCAAGGTTCTCCAAACGATCCCTTTGAGCCTCAATGACCACGGTTGATTGATCCAATCGCGTCTCTTCGGCCTACTTCTTAAGCCTCTCAATTTCATGGAGCGCATCAAAATATAGCGTCTGCACGTGCGAGAATACACGTTTTCTCGCGAGCCGCTTCTAGTTCCATCCCAACAACAGTCGCGTGGCTCATATGAGACATACCAAACATAAGATACTTCAAACCTTTATCCACACACTCTTCCAGCACATCCTCCTCAGGTTTTGGAGCGTGGTCCATCAGCCAGCTCTGACGCCTGCTTATATGCTTCCTCGAAACATACTTAACATCCAAATATTGGTGCCAGACATGTGAGCACATCTTCACCAAGTCCGGTGTGAACTGACTTATCCGTGCATCAGGATGAAGCTTCCCCTAATCAGGAACTATTCCAGCACTGCCCTTCACGGTCGCCACCGTCCTCAGAGTCTCCTCCGTGGCTTTTTCCTATGTTAAGAACGACTAACCCTTTATTGCGAAATGACCCAACGGGATCCGGAGGTAGAGGAGGGACCGAAGTATCCAAAAGACCTTCCAATAGTTCTAGCTGTGGCTTAGAACGAGACGGTGAACAATGCGAACTACATGAGACACGACTGGTACCATGACCACTTTCAGGCAAGTCAATGGTGGGGTGATTAGATTCCACCACCTCAGGAAAATCTTCAACAGAACCCTCAACCTACGCGTCACTAAAGTTTGACTCGTCAGCAACTCCCGCCAATCGCAAATAATCTTCTCCAAGCCAGGAACATTAGTCGATGCCTCAACAGGCCTAGCGGACTCGCGCTCCTCTCTCACCAAAGCGGGTTGTGCCGAAGACGCCCCAGTCCTAACGCAAGGTTTCTTCCTCACAAAGGAAGCAAACATCTCAGATGGATCCTCCGCATCAAACATGACGGTAGTCTTGGCCTTAGCAGCCTTCCTATTCTTGGAAGGGGCTCCATCTTTCAGATTAATGTGCGACTCTCGATGCAGAGTGTGGGTAACGTGCCAATTGTCCCACAGCCTACTACGAAGAAAATTGAAAACTCTTATGATATCAACCGTCTCCCTTTTTGCCATGACGCGGAATGCCTCCATGGTGGTTTGCTCCTCTAAGGTAAGGGGAGCAGTGGGAAACCTTCCTGCAAAAGAACACATGCAATGATCACTCAGACTGCTATCAAGCCCATCAAAGTCACAGGAAAGGAATTGAACTTACGAAGTGGCCTGAACTGTCGCCCAAGAGAACGAAAATGACCTTTGCACCAAAAATATTTTGAATCAACAGGGGCCAGAAAACAGTACTTCTGCTAGAACTTGAAATCATCCGACAGGTTAACGAAGCAAGGAGACTTCATATTGTAAACAACATTGCTTTACAATTGAGGAGCGGTCACAAACTGAATCACCCGCGGGGTCACACTAACGACGACCTCTTTGGCACTGAGCAGAATCATGAGAATGATCCTGTACCCGTTGGGTCCCAACTGAGCCGGAGGAATCCCCAAGAAATCCAAGAACTCCCGAATCACATCCAGAACCAGGAAACACACTCCAGTTTGAAGCATCACTCGATGTAAATAAATGAAATCGGCCGAAGGCAACATTGGCGTCTGATTGCTTGTCAGAAGGTACAATGGCAAGTCTTCAGGAACTCCAAACTTTGTACTAATTTCAGCCAGACCAGGTTCGGACAACAACCTGTTTTCAAAAAACTCTAGGACCTTAGCCAAAACATCATCATCAAAAAGGTTTTCTCGAGTCATGAAGAAAACGAACGAACCTTTCAGAACAATATCTTCAAAAGCAAGTAAAGCAGAAGGGTCAATCTCAACACTGCGAATGACCTATATAGAGGATAGGTTCCCACCTCTTTTTCGCCGAACCAACGCACGCCCAATTAATGCAGCGTGCGGCTCAAGCAACGATTCAGACGCATCGACCCAACATAGATCCAGCCCAAGCGGATCTAAGCCCGCTCAACTTCAGTCCGCCAAGCAAACCTGGACTCTCACAACATGCTAAGCCCACACGTCTCACAACTATCCACAATACCCATAAGCCTTCTTCAGGCAAGTATCTTGAGGATCGACTTCGGACGGGCAGCTACAATCGCTATTTGTTTCCAACTAGAAAGCAAACTTCAGAGTATTTCCACATAGAAAAACTCCTTTCTACGGATTGCTCTTGAATTGGGAGCTATCTCCAATGTATCTAGGAGTGCAGAGATAGCATGAAATTTCCCTCCTACAACACGACTCTTAATTAGAGAGGGATTTCCATGAAGATCTCATCCCTAAACTATGCCTACGATGGTTTGGTTGAACCAGGACTCCTTGCACTATAAATAAGACATGAGGTTGGTAAGCTAAGGTACGCTATAAATTCCCTGTTACAACATTACACCTTCCTCAGATCCTTGTTTGACTTTAGTGTCGGAGGGCTAATGGCCACCCTACGTTGGTCTGTGGCTCACATGCATTACTTATGCAGGTCAGCAGGAATAGAGTCAAAGCACAGAGCAAAAAATCAACTACATCACTTGTAATTGCTTAGTCAATGTTCACATTTTCCATAAAACTTAATGATCTTGGATTGTTTATCTAGTTTGCGATTGCTGATTAGATAACATGAAGATAATGGTTTGCAAGACGCTAAGTTTAATCCAACAATTTTTTGGGAAAATAATAAAATTAATTAGCGTGGTCACAATTAATCTTGAGCACTGTCATTCATGAGTTAGTAAAAGAATTATTAGAGTTTAATTCATGAACATGTGTTTGGTATGTGGAGATAAAACCCTTAGCTAATCTCTCACGTCTACTTTCCTTAAGTTTTTACTATTCTTGTAGTAATTTTCTTAGTATAAAATTAAACAAATCTAACGCCACCATTTCCTTATTTATTATGTTAGTTGTCTTCTTTTTACCCCTTAGTTAGTTAGTTAGCAAGCCTTCTAATCTCCGGTTTAGAACCATCTCTACTTATTCTTCAGTACGACTATTGATGATACATAAAAACGGTCACACTTCTGAACCGAACACGTTTCATGATGATCTCGAGGAACTCGGGCTCAAGCATCGGCCTAACATAGATCCAACCCAAGCAGATCTAAGCTCGCTCAACTTCAGTCCGCCAAGCGGACCCAGACTCTCACAGCATGCTAGGCCCACACGTCTCACAACTATCCACAATACCCATAAGTCATCTTCAGGCAAGTATTTTGATAATCGACTTTGGACAGGAAACTGCATCTGCTATTTGCTTCCAATAAGGAAGCAAACACCTGAGTATCTTCCACACAGGAAAACTGTAACACCCCTAAATTTCATAAAACTAATTTATTTTATTATGAATTAAATAAAATAGGGTTACATTTAATTGAATTTAAATTTCTAAAATTTAGGGTTTTATTTGGTGAGTTTAGAAGGTGGGTGCTTTCAGAAGTTCAGTGGGGGCGAATAGCCACCCACCTCATAAAGGGAAAACCCCTTTTTCCTTTTTCCTTCTTTTCTCCTTTTTCATGTTTTTCTTCTCATCTGACAGCGTGAGAGAGAGGCTGAGAGATCCTCATATCAGGGGAGTTCACAGTGAGATTAATGATGGCGATGGAGAGGAGGAACAACAGCAAGAGGAGAGCAATAGGTGGGATGATTGCGTTGGCTGCGCAAATTCTTTTGCGAAATCGGTGAGTTTTTCGCTTCAATCCATCTTTCGATTTCATTTCTTGATCTAAAATCTGTCTTCTTTGCATTTCGCATTTTGTTGTTTGAACTTTGAAGATTGAAACACAATTTATTCATCATGTTTGTATTCTCTTCTTCTTAAGATCGAAACATTAAGTTTAGAAGAAAAACAGTATGATTTTGTGTTACTGTTGACTGAATGATAGTGGGTTTTTTTTTTTTTTTTTTTTTTTTTATCTTTGAAGGTAGAAATTGATTTGATTTTGTTCATGATTAGATCCGCTAAGCTAGAAAAATAGACCCGATTGTTCCTTGGTATGAAAAAGTTGTAATTTTGTAAGGTCTGTCATCTATTTAAGAAGACTCTATTTTCTCTTAGGCCACCTTTTGATTGAAGGATGTTTGTTTATCGACCTATGAGGCAATGACAAAGTTTTTGTGGGTTCAGTCGAAACTGGGTTGCAATTGATTGCATTTTTTTTTACCCCAAATGTAGTTGTAGGCTTCATGGTATAGTAGTGTGTTGGTTTGCAAGGAATCTGAAATTTGTTCTGTCAGGGGTTATGTATGGAAATACATAACAAATGAAGGAACTAGATCATTCTAAACGTGGATAAGTAACTTTTGCATTGTGTGGGGTATATTGGAGTAGTTGTGTTTAGTGCAACCGTAAGAATTTGTAGCATGAGAAGTTCACAGATTATGTTGTCTCGTTTCATGCTTCTTATACCAGCCATGACCAAATGAGTGACAAAACTTGAGCTGTAAGGCCCCAACAATAGTGCAGAATGACTCTATTGGATTTCTTAGCTTAAACTAGGTAGATGTTACTTGGTGGTCCGATGGAGGTGCAAATTAGTGAGTTCTCTTTTACCCTTTCAGTTTTATTTTATAGGATGGTTTGATTAGATATGTTTATTGCTTGATGACCTCCATTAGAGCTTGAGATGCTCTAATACATCATTGGCGAGTTTACTGATAGAAGATCAATTACCCGCGTCTCACTCTTTGTTTTTGTTTTTGATAAAAATGTGATTTTTATGGTTCAATTGCATGTTTAGATCAATGGGTATGGTTGGAAGAAGTGTTTGAGTGTTTTTTTGGATTTTTAATGCTAGATTGTCAGTTTAAGATGTCTGGGTATTTGTGTTTTCCAAGGTGTTGTGTTAAAAATTTGGGTCTTTTTTGTTGTTGGGTTAGTTTGCAATATTGAGGAACATAGATTATGGATTAGGAATTTGGATACTGAGCTATGAACATGAAGTGTATAGTTGGTGGAATCTGATTTGGTAGAAGTTGACAGATTTGGGTTTAGGAAGTTCAAAGATTTTACTGGAAATTTTGTGTTATAATATTAGAGCCTATGATATGAAAATTTGGAGTTTATAGTGATTGGCAGAGTAGATTGTGCTATGTATGGTTGATGTAATTTGAGGAAGCTTTGATTTTTGAACAATGGATGGTTATTTTTTGGGTCCTAATTCCGTAATTATCAAATTGGTTTAAATGTGACTGAACTTGGAGGAATAAGTGAGGTGTTAGTATTTCCTTATGAAAGATGAAATTTTGTTGTTTCCATTCCAAAGCACAGTGTTGGGAAGTGAATGAGAACTATTGTTTAAACCCCTGTTTTGTGAAGTTAGTATGACGGAGGTCAGAGTTTGGGTTTCAACAAACTTAGGAATATGAGAGAAATATTGAGGTGGTAGATGACTTATGTTACTATGTATGTTTGGGAGTGGTGATGGGTCAAACATCAATCATTTATGGTGATACTACCAGTTGAGATTACGGTAACTCTGTTTTTTCATTACCGTTTAAGTAGCTAAAGGTTATCTCCCAAGTAAATTGCTTTTATATATATTTGGTGCTGACTCGTTGAACATGAACCCTTATCTGGACAACTTGTAGAGTTGTAGCTAGTTTTGCAAGTGGGTATGAATTGGTTCTGGTCATGTTGTTGTTGGCTTCTTTTGGAAATCCTTATTTGATTGTTATGCAAATTGCATTGCTGAAAAGAAATGTATTTCTTGTATTAAATGGGTTTTGATCCCCGTTCTATAAAAAAAAAGGTTGTATATGAAAATGTTAGTTGCCCAAAAATGTGGGTGGATACAGTTGTGAATTGATTGATAAATGACAAAATGTCACATGATCGCCATGTTGTTATAAAGCATGATTTATGTATATGCTATGCTCCCCCAAAAGAATAGGTGGTTTGATTTACTTATGAATGACAAAATGTCATTGTGGAGGAATTCTGAAATATCAAAAATAAATGATATTGATAAACGTTGATTCTTGAAAATTTAATCACTTGGACTTGTATCACTTAGAACTACCACACCTCTTTTGTTTATTAGTTCCTCTCTCTTACTAGAGAAACTAAATAACCCGCGGGTCGTCTTGCAGAGTTTGGACACCCATTTCCTACTAGAGAAACTAAAATAACCTTCGGGTTAGTCTTGCGGAAATGAGGTGAACTTGTATGCCTAAAATAGGCTTTGATATTTATCCGTAAAAAATGTGACGTGAGTTTATGCACATTGATAGCCCAAGAGTGGCTTTTGGTACTCATATAGTTAGGAGTATCCGCGATGCATGCCTGTATGTGATGTCCCCACTTGGGCATGGATGACGGAGTAATCCTCCTTTATATGAGAGAGGCATACGGGCATGTATGTTCGGCACGGAGGTGGTGCAAATGTGGTATCGTCTAAGTGATCAATCCGTTAAAAAGATGAATCAAATTCAAATAAGAAATGAATAAATTAAGTTTATATTGCTTCTAACCATTTTTATGCAGAATGGCAAGTCCACTAATATTTCTGCAGGTCAGACTTGCCATAGTCAACTTCTACAGTGTAAGTATAAGTAAATGCATATTTACTTGCTAGGATGATGACACCTTTGCCTCGTTGAGGAACTACCTATTGGTTTGGATGTTTATTGTTTGTGCTTAGTTTGATGTTATCGCGTGCGAATTTATTGATTTTGGGATGAAGATTACTCACACCAGCTTTAGTGTGCTGACCTAAGTGAGCTTTTGCTTCTTGGGTACATTCCTTTGGGAATGTAGCCAATTAGCCTTTCAGGTTTAGAGACGTTTGAGTTGCGTTACTGGAGTTTCGCTAGTGGGGCTAGCAACGTCAGTCTTTTCTGGGTTAGAGTTTTTATTTGCTTCAGAAATTAAATTATGTTTACGTTGTTGTTGCTGCTAAATATTTCTATTGTTATTGAATATCACTTCCCGAGCTTTGGGGAAACGGATAATCCTACGTGGATTTTGGGATTTTTGTTTTCCTCGAGAATCGGGGCGTGACAGAAACTCCCTTCTACGGATTGCTCTTGGATTGGGAACTATCTCCCGCATATCTAGGAGTGCAGAGCTAATAGGGAACTTCCCTCCTACATAACGACTCTTAATTAGAGAGGGATCTCCACGAAGATCTCCCTAAACTACGCTTACGATGGTCTGGTTGAACCAGAACTCCTTGCACTATAAATAAGACATGAGGTTGGTAACCTAAGGTACGCTACAAAATCCATGTTACAACATTACACCTTCCTTAGATCCTTATCTGACTTTAGCATCGGAGTGTCATCGATCACCCCATGGTGGTCTGTAGCTCACGTGTGCTACTTGTGTAGGTCAAACAGGTCAGTGGGACTAGGTCAAAGCAGGGAGCGAAAAATGACTGCATCAGTTTGGCGTCGTCAATGGGGACGACATAGTATTTAATTTTACACTAAGCGTCATCTCCTACCAAATCTCAGAGAGATGGTGACCACTAGGTCACGCAACAACAAACCAGGGGACACATCCAATGCCCCGTTTGTCCCTATACCAGTTCATGTCATTCACGGGCAGCCTACTCACGCCCTTGCACCAACAGCGGCACACAAAACCCCATAATTGAGGTGCTGACGTCTCAAATACAACAGGTCATCAAGACAATGGAAACGCTTACACGACAGAATCCACCCGTTGCTAATAAAGACTAGGAACATCACAGAAGACCCAACAAAACACCAAAGAAGCCGATGCAGGAAAGCTAAATCCAAATTGGGAAGGACCTTACAGAGTTGCTAAGGTTAACAAGCCGGGAACATACTGGCTAAAAGACGCCGACGACGGTGGGTTAAAACGACTATGGAATGTAGAGCATCTAAAAAAGTATTATCAATAAAATATTAGATTTTGCCAAAACTTCCACTGTTGTCCGTTACAACCCTCGTTAACCCTAGTTAAGGCCTGACTCAAACATTTGCCCAAAGCCTAAGCCGTTCCGCGCGGGTCACAACGATTGAGGAAGTGGGAGTCTAGTAAGAGCTTGTCCGCTGATGACAATGACTCGCCAAGGGATCATTGATCTCAATGCAAACGATGATCACCAAATTAGCTAGGTAAGCTTAGTCAGTCCGCAATTGATGACGATGGCTTCTGGTGCCCAAAGCCTAATCCGCTCCGCGCGTGGGAGTCTTGTCAGTGCTTGTCCGTTGACGACGACTACTCACCAAAGGATCAATGTTCTTAATGCAGAATATGATCGCCGAATTGGCTAGGTAAGCTTAGTCAGTTCGCGACTGATGACGGTGACTTCTGATGCCCAAAGCCTAATCTGCTTCGTGCGGGTCATGATGGCTGAAAAAGTGGAAGTCTAGTCAGCGCTTGTCCGCTGATGACGATGACTCGCCAAGGGATCATTGCTCTCAATGCAAACGATGATCGCCGAATTGGCCAAGTAAGCTTAGTCAGTTCGATATTGTTGACAACGACTTCTGGTGCCCAAAGCTTAATCCGCTTCGCGGGGGTCACGACGGCTGAGGAACTGGGAGTCTAATAAGCAATTGTTAGCTGATGACGATGACTCTCCAAGAAATCATTGCTCTTAATGTAGACGATGATCGCCGAATTGGCCAAGTAAGCTTAGTCAGTTCGCGATTGATGACGACGGCTTCTGGTGCCCAAAGCCTAATCCATTCCGCGCGGGTCACGATGGCTGAGGAATTGGGAGTCTAGTCAATGCTTGTCCGCTGATGACGACGGCTCGCCAAGGGATCATTGCTCTCTATGTGGACGATGATCACAGAATTAGCCAGGTAAGCTTAGTCAGTTCGCGACTGATGATGACGGCTTCTGGTGCCCAAAGCCTAATCTGCTCCGCGCATGGGAGTTTAGTCAGAGCTTGTCCGTTGATGACGACGAATCGCCAAGGGATCATTGCTCACATTGCAAACGATGATCGCCGAGTTAGCCAGGTAAGCTTACTCAGTTCACGACTGATGACGACGACTTCTGGTACCCAAAGCCTAATTCGCTCCGCGCGGGTCACGACGACTGAGGAAGTGGGATTCTAGTCAGTGCTTGTCCCCTGATGACGATGACTCGCCAAGGGATCATTGCTCTCAATGTAGACGATGATCACCGAATTAGCCAAGTAAGCTTAGTCATATCGCTATTGATGACGATGGCTTCTGGTGTCCAAAGCCTAATCCGCTCCGCGTGGGTCACAACGGCTGAGGAAGTAGGAGTCTAGTAAGCGCTTGTCCGCTAATGATGACGACTCGCCAAGGGATCATTGCTCTCAATGCAGGCAATGATCGCCAAATTAGCCAGGTAAGCTTAGTAAGTTCGCAGCTGATGACGACGGCTTCTGGTGCCCAAAGCCTAATCCGCCCCACACGGGTCATGACGGCTGAGGAAGTGGGAGTATAGTCAATGCTTGTCCGCTGATGATGACGATTCGCCAAGGGATCACTGCTTTCAATGCAGGCGATGATCGCCAAATTAGCCAGGTAAGCTTAGTTAGTTCGCGACTGATGACGACGGATTTTGGTGCCCAAAGCCTAATCCATTCTGCGCGTGGGAGTCTAATCAGCGCTAGTCCGTTGATGACGACTACTCACCAAGGGATCATTGCTCTCAGTGCAGACGATGATCGCCAAATTATCCAGGTAAGCTTAGTCAATTCGTGATTGATAACGACAGCTTCTGGTGCTCAAAACCTAATCCGCTCCACGCGGGTCACGATGGCTGAGGAAGTAGGAGTCTAGTCAGCGCTTGTCCGCTGATGACGATAACTCGCCAAGGGATCATTGTTCTCAATGCAAACGATGATCACCGATTTAGCCAGCTAAGCTTAGTCAGTTCGTGTCTGACGACGATGGCTTTTGGTTCCTAAAGCCTAATCCGCTTCGCGCGGGTCACGATGGCGAAGGAAGTGAGAGTCTAGTTAGTGTTTGTTCACTGGTGACGTCGGCTCGCCAAGGGATCATTGTTCTTGATGTAGAAAAATGTTGCCGAACTTACCAAGCAAAGCTTTATCAGTTTGAAACTGATGACAACAGCTCCCGACATGCAAAACGTAACCCGTTGCTATGGACAACGTCCGTCGAAGACTTGCAAACCCTCCGATGCGAGCAATCTACAAGTGACAACAATGGTAAGAGAATGGAAGAGCTCGTTACCTTCCCAAGATAAAGACGAAGTTGGCAGTAGAGATTGAAAGACTGAGCAGTCAGGTTGCTCCGTCAAATCACTCCTGGAAAGTGATTGTATAATGGCATTGTAGACCTCACGTCATGACTAGCTGCTGATTTCCTCAAGAGACATTTCACCGTCTATCCAACCTCCTCAAAGGGCTTAGAAGAAGGATGATGAATATGGCCACAAGCAGGGACGCAGTTACGATCTCACATCGTTGTCAAGAGAGACCACTTTTCACATATGTGATGGCAGGTGTGACTGAGAACTACCACACCCAGCAACGGGATCCGAGCACACGAAGACACAAATGTACTATGTAACACCAAGGCATCTCCCTTGGTAGGAAATCCGTACTACTTCTCCGCAATATGAGAAGAAATTACGAGACCTCAACGGATCAACTATCATAACAACAACTTTCGCCATGTCTGAACGACATAAACATTATAACACTCGGAGACTCCAGACACGGAGATACAGCTTCAGACTTTGAAAACCCAAAACATCTTCAGCCTTTGGAAAATCAAAAGCGTCTTCTTCAAACAAAAACATTACAAGAGATAAACTCTGCGAAAAATACTGCCTACAATGATTGGGAAACACCATTATATAGACGTAATGGTTCACCAAACAGACACTCAATCATTGAATAACGTTTGAAAAACAAGAAGACGGCGGTTCCCAAAGAAACTATGCAAAACACGTCAATCAATTAATGGCGTTGCACGCAACCCCATCAGTTGATGGGGAGTAACCGATACTCAACCATCATGCAACCTCCATCGTACACGTGTCATCACGTGATCTACGCGGTACACACAATGCATCATGCAGGAAACCTAAGCATTCCTCTACAGGCCCATGGGCCCAACTTGATAATCGAACAACACCCCATCACATGCATGGCACGAGAACTAAAAGATCCTAGTCAAACCTAGCATACAGATCGTACCTGCAGATCACTAGTCGGTTTAAGGTAACTTCCTCCACACCATGTGTCATGCAGATGGATCAGGTTCACACGCCCCTTAGCAGGCGGAACCTCCTTTCAAACTAGGCAAGCTTAGTCAGCCATGACTGATGACGATAGCTTCTGGTTCATCCTGAGACCTAGTCCGCCTAGCATGGGCATCAACGGTTTAGGAAGTGGGAGTACTAGGAAGCACAGACTCTCGGAAAAACCCTCCGAATCCCATGAAAACGCGTGTCGAATACGGATACGCGTGCGATTTGCGTTGGATATGTATCCGACACGCGGTCAACGTATCGGTCAACTTGACTTGATCAGGATACGACATGGACACGGTCCGGATACGGTCTGGACACGGTCCGGATTCGATTGCTAAATATATATATATTTTTTCAGATCTTGATAAGATCGGACGGCTGAGATCTGAAGCCCTAATATTAAAACCTAATCTCGATTTTTTCTTGTTATTGCTCAAATCAAACCATACAACCAGAGAGGCGAGGAGAGGAAATGAGGAAGGAGGAACCAGAGGAGGCGAGGAACCGAGGAAGGAGGAACCAGAGGAGGCGAGGAACTAGAGAGAAAGGAGGCGAGAAAGGAGGAACCGAGGAGGCGAGGAACTGAGGAAGAAAAGAAAGAACAAAGAAGGCAGATGAAGAACCGAAGAAGAGAAAGAAGGAAGGGAAGAAAAAGAAAGAGCTTACCTTGCTTAGAGGAGTCTGTCGGAGTCGGACTTAAGCTCAGGATCAGGTTCGTCTCTCTCACTCAGTCACTCACTGTTTATTCTTCTTGCTTTTTTTTTTGTGTTTTGTGTGTGATGACTGTGATCCATTTCGATTTGTGTTGTCTATTTTTGCTTAATCATCATTTCAGTAGGTACTCAATACTCATTTAAGAAATCATTTTGCATATTCTCCCTCCAGTTCCTCCGGTAAATGTGAGATTGGAACCACATCATCAAACCTCACCTGTGGGTGAGATTTTATCTGTAAGTTCTTTAGAAAAAAAATTTAATGTCAATTTCAATAAGATGATTGATTGCCTTACCAGGCTTACCTTAAATGAGCATTAGGAATTTCTCAGTCTGTGTACTCATGTTGATGTTTGCCTGTTTGAGCCAAACTTCTTCATTCATGTGACGTAAAATTCGAAGACATCATTTTGTGGTAGAAAATATACTATTTTTCTGTATTTAGTATCAGTGTATGTATCACAATTAGCATCATACTTTTGGAAACGTTTACTGCTTTTATGATTTTATCTTATGGGTGGACTGCAGAAGTGCTTGTATTGCATGGACTATGGAGTTAACATCTTGACATGTTGTTCATGTTTTATTTTGGAATTTGGAGTTATATTATGTTGATAAAGTTCCGATGTTCTAGAGTTGTTCTAAGGCTTTCAACTTGTTTATGTTGCTTAGGTTCAGAATGCCGATGATAACGAGCAAGGCTACTTGATTGTTGTCCAACTTGTATTCAACTCTTCATTTACTAGATGGTAGCTGCAGTATTTCTCTTCTTGTAAGTTCTTCTCCTGTCCTTTTCGGCTTGTCCATTTGCCGTAAAATATTCTACTATTCTAGCAATATTACCTGCAAGTTTGCAGCACATAAATAATTGTCAGTCTTCAATACTACTTACAAGTTGCAATTAAATTATATTATATATACCTATTCTAGCAATACTACCTGCAACCAAATTTTTTTTTTAATCCATGTTTCTTTTCCTTTTTTTACATGTAAAGTTTAAGACCAAATGAGCGGAGAAGATAATGCTCCTCTTTGGAGGCATGTCACGCGATTAAGAAAATCAAGTGAAGGTGGAGGGAATCAAAGGTGGAAGTGTAACTTTTGCAAAAATGATTATACGGGATCCCATACTAGACTAAGGCACCATTTGTTGAAGGAAAGAGGTCATGGGATAGCTATTTGTGCTAAGATCTCTTCCGAACAATCTATAGAGGTACAAAATCTTGTGGATGCCGCTGCATTGAGAGTAGAAAATGCTGCTCGTACACGTGTTGTTCCTTTACCTCCTTCAAGGGTCTCAACTCAAGGTAGTTGCGCAGGTACGAGTGTTGGCGTAAGTTCATCCTCTGATTCAAGGAAAAGGAGAGCAACAAGTAATCCGATTGCGGATGCTTTCAATCTCAATGATCGGCAAGAGTTAGATGCTTTGATTGCAAGGATGTTTTACTCAGCTGCATTGCCTTTCAACCTTGCAAAGAATCCGTATTATCAGAATGCCTTCACCTTTTCATCAAATAAATCTAATTAGTGGTTACAAGCCACCTGGGTACAATGCATTGAGGACAACTTTGCTTCGAAAAGAAAGAGATCACGTTGAAAGGTTATTGGAGACAATAAAGTACACATGGAAGGCTAAAGGAGCAACCATTGTTTGTGATGGATGGAGCGATGCTCAAAGGAGGCCTCTTATTAATTTCATAGTAATTAATGAGGGTGGTCCAATGTTTTTGAAGGCTGTGAATTGTGAAGGAGCGGTCAAAGATAAACATTTCATTTCTGGCTTGATCAAAGAAATTATTAATGAGATTGGGCCTAATAATGTGGTCCAAGTCATAACCGACAATGCTCTAGTTTGCAAAGCTGCAGGTTTAATTGTTGAGAGTCAATACCCTCAAATCTTTTGGACACCTTGTGTAGTCCACACTCTCAACCTTGCTTTGAAAAACATATGTGCCCCAAAGAACACACCTTCAAATGAAAAGGCCTACAACGAGTGTAGTTGGATTGTTGATATTATTGGGGACGACATGCAAATCAAAATTTTTGTGATGAACCATTCTATGAGATTGCACATGTTCAATGAGCATTCAAACTTGAAGTTGCTTTCTATTGCAGAGACCCGCTTTGCTTCAAGTATAATTATGCTGAAAAGGCTGAAAGACATTAAAAGTAGTCTCCAAAGTATGGTGATTGGTGGTCAGTGGGATTCCTACAAGGAAGATGATGTTGAGAAAGCAAAGTTTGTGAAGGAAAAGTTATTGGATGACTTGTGGTGGGACAAAGTGAACTACATACTTTGTTTCACAGAACCTATATATACAATGTTGCGGAGGGCTGATACTGATGAGCCTTGTCTTCACTTGGTGTATGAAATGTGGGATACTATGATTGAAAAAGTGAAGCAAATTATTTATCGCCGTGAAGGGAAGACAAATGATGAGGAGTCAGACTTTTATTCAGTGGTGTATCATATATTGGTTGATAGATGGGAGAAAAGCAACACACCACTACATTGTTTAGCACATTCCTTAAATCCAAGGTAACTTAAGTTTTGCAGTATTCTTTTTCTACTTAATTTAGAAAATTTGGGTTAGGTTTATAATATTAATTTGTGATTGCTTAGGTATTATAGTAGACAATGGCTTGAAGGGGCTCCGAATCGTGTTTCCCCAGATTGTGATTCTGACATTTCAATGGAGAAGAATAAATGCTTTCAGAGATACTTTCCTAATGATGAGAAAAGAAGAATGGTGACAGCAGAGTTTGCAAAGTTTTCAGGGGGTGTGGGACAATTTGCAGATAGGGATTCTTTAGAAAATAGAGCACACCTAGAAGCAAACATTTGGTGGCTTGCTCATGGTTGTTCTGCACCATTACTCAGAGCTTTGGCTTTGAAATTGCTCGGGCAACCTTGTTCTTCCTCTTGTTGTGAGAGGAATTGGAGTACGTATAACAACATCCACTCGTTGAAAAGGAATCAGTTGACCCCACAACGAGCTGAAGATTTGGTATATGTGCATTCTAATCTTCGTCTCTTGTCAAGAAGAAATCCAGAGTACAAAGAAGGTGAGACAAGGATGTGGGATATCGGAGGAGATGCACTTGATTCATTGGATTTGGATGTTGCTGGCATACTTGAGGTTGCCAATCTTTCTCTTGATGAACCTGAGTTAGAATTTGTGCTATTTAACGATGGGAGTGTGTCGAGGACAATCGATGATCAAGACATAGATTAGTGAAATCTATGTATTTTTTTTTGTTGACGTTCCTTTTTTTGGGACTTAAAGTTGATACTTTTGAGTTATGTATCAAACTATCAATCTTTAATGCATCTTGATGTTTTATATGTTTGGATTATTAATTATTGTTTTTGAGTTATGACATTATGTTAATAATTTTTTAACAAAATATAAAAATAAAAATAAGGTTTGATTGACGTGTCGCCGAGTCCTAGTTTTTTGAAAATTGCCGATTCGCCGTGTCATATCCGTATCCGATACGACACGCGTATCCGAGTCCGTGCATCCTTGTGGGAGTATAATCAGTGTTGTCACGCCTGGTGACGATGACTTGACAGAGATCATTGCCCCTTTCGCAAACAGTGATCGCCAAACCTAATCAGTAAGCCTAGCTGGTGACAACTAGCGACAAAACCTTTTGATCAAACCCTGGACTTGTAGCCCCCAATGCGAGGGTGTGGATAGTCCAGAAGGTGGGAGCCCGGTCAGTCCCGAATTGATTTTCAGCGTGATCACCAAATCACCAACCCTAGACTTGTAGCCTCAGTGCAAGGGTGTAGATAGTCTAGAAGGTGGGAGCCCAGTCAATCCTAAACTGATCTCGACGGTTTGCCACGAGACCGCTGCTTTTCAGTGCGGTCGCCGAAACACAGGCCCAAACGTCAATCTAGCACTGATCCGGCACAAATGGCATCAAGCCCGCGAAGTGCAGTCTGCCAGCCAGACCCAAATTACTACGGCCTACTTAGCTCACACGCCTCACAGCCATCCCCAATACCCTTAAGATCTATTGAGGCAAGTGTCTCGTGGATCAGCTTCAGACGGGCAAACCAACAGCACTTTGTTTCCAACTAGGAACCAAATACCAGAGTATGTAGCTCCCACATTTTTTAGTCCGAATGGCATCACTCGATAGTAGTACATACCTCTTTCTGTTATAAAAGATGTTTTCTCCTGATCTGGTGGATGCATTTGTATAAATTTGTAACCAAAATATGCCTCCATGAAGCCTAAGAGTCTGTGTTCGGAGGTGGCATCCACTATTTAATCTATAGGTGGAAGTGAAAAGCAATATTTCGAACATGCTTTGTTGAGGTCCGTGTAGTCCACGCATACCCTCCATTTTTTGTTCTTCTTCTTGACTAGAACTATATTGGCCAGCAAGTCTAGGTAGTGGGATTCCTTGATCATCTTAGCATTTAGTAAATAATGCACCTCATCGTTGATGGCTTGATTACACTTTGGGTCAACTGGCCTTTTTTTTCTATCAGACTGGCTTCTAATCCGGGTTGATCTGCAACATGTGAGTGATGACGGAGAGGTCAATGCCCACCATGTCCTTTATTGTCCAGGCAAAGACGTCATGGTTATCCTTGAGCAGCTGAATCAGTTGTTTAGTTAGCTCCGGGTGAAGTTTTGTGTCGATCTAAACTATTTTGCTCCCATCTTCACCGTCAAGATGGATCAGTATTGTCTATTCTTCCAGTTAGCCAATATTCGGTCATCCTTTTGAACTAGTTGGAGCTCATTATCTTCTGGGAGGTCGTGATCCATCCATGGTTGACTGGGCCGCTGTGATGTCTCATCTAGTCTTGACTGTGATTGCTATTTGTTAGGGGCTTTCATTGCTTGGTAATGGCATTCACGCACAGTCGGCTGATCTCCTTTGATGACCCCAACATCGTCACCAATGTGATACTATAGACATTGGTGCATGGTTGAAGATACTGCACCCATTTCATGTAGCTAAGGTCTTCCTAGAAGCATGTTGTATGCTGATGGCGCGTCGACGATGAAGAAGTTTGTTAATATGACTTGTTGTTTACTGTGTTCCTGCTACGACTGGTAATCAGATTAGTCCAAGTGGGTGGGATTGTTCACCACAGAAACCCACATAGGTTGGTCGGTGAGTTCAAGTCCCTCCTCGTTGAATTGCATTTTGCGGAATGCTATCAGGAATAGAACGTTGGCTAAGCTACCCGTGTCGATGAGTACTATTTTGACCTCCCACTTGGCTATCAATACTGAAATTGCCAGAGCTTCATTATGGGGAAAATGAATTCCTTGTGCATATTTTATTTCTAAAAAAACCAAAATTGGATAGTCAATTCTGGCGCGTTGAACGAGAAGGTTCGATTGTCGTATTTTTGTCCATAAATCACTGACATATCATTTTTTTCTGTTCGGTTAGATCATTCTTTATCTCCAGCTACGCCATGTAAGATGTATATCAGTTCTCTGGCCTATTCATTTGGCCCTACGGTGGCATCTGCTTTATTTTTTCCTTTGATTATTTATCTTTCAGCCCAACAAATTCAACGAGCCGTCATCTCTGGACCCAGTACTCGATTTCAATCTTCAAGTTGTAGCAGTCTTCAGTATCATGTAGGTAGTCCTTGTGGAAAGAACAACATTTGTTCGTATCTCGTCCAGCCGGATCTCCCCTTAGTTTGAGAGGCCATTTGACATCCTCTCAGTTTGCCATGGACTTCAGGATAGTTGCCATATTTGTTTTCAGAACAGTGAACGGTTTGTACTTAGTGTTAACCTAGTGGGTCGACCATTCGTGTCTGGCTCTTCCGAACTGTAGCTTTCCAAATTCTTGTTTGCCAAATTTGGACCTGTTATTAGTTCGATGTCTTTTGGATTGACTCTTGTCCTCACGTGGTCTATCATCCTTGCTTCTTTCCTATATTCTTTTCTCATTTGTTGGGAAAGACATTTTGTCGGACTAATTTTTCTTCTTGGCGACCCGCATCTCCTCAAGAGTGATGTATTTTTTTAGCACTTTTTAGCAAGGCCGCCATGCTCCTTAGAGGCTCCAGGTTCACGAAGTTGTAAAATAGTCCTCGCTTTAGTCCAGATGTGAAAGTGGTCGTAGCCTTGTCATCACTGCATCCATCGATCATGGTTAGCTCATCAGTGAAACGTGTAATGTATTCCCTAAGAGTCTCGTTGGGGCTTTGCTTAATGTGAAACAAATAATGAGGTCCCTTTCTAATCCGTTGACTGCCAATTAACCTTGTGATGAAGCCGTAGCTAATGCTTGGAAAGAGTGTCGATTTAGGCGGAAGGCTATTGAACCAACTCATCACCGTGGACATGAGGCTAGTCGGAAAGGTTCTGCACATGATGGACTCTGTGCTTTCTTTCAGTGCCATCATATGGTGGAAGTGACGCAGATGGTCCGATGGATCAGTGGTGCCGTCATAAGTTTCAAACTTTGGCGGAGTGAGCTTTTTATGCAGTGAGTCTTCATGATTGCGTCGGAGAAAGGTGGCCTGGCTAACTCATAAAGCATATTGGGATATGCGACCCCAATCCTGAATGGAATCTGTGGAAGAACTCCATCAGTCTGAGTTCCATCTCCTTGGGTTTACTTCCTTCGAAGTTTGTTTTCTGAAGCTCTGCAGGAGCTTCTTGGTTCTTTTAGACATGGTTGGCAAAATTTTGCTGAAATTGCATTATGACGTGTTCAACAGAAGAAACACGTTCTTGAGTAATTTTTTTGACCATTTTAGCTAGATGAACCATCTAGGCCAAAGTTGGTCCACATGACGATCTGTCATTGTTACCCCAAATGCATGGGCTTGTTGGGCCTCCATATCTTGTGGTAGTACTCTACTACTTTGTACAACCGGTTCTCACAGTGCTGGATTTGGGATGTGCCCACTTGGTAATTGAGTTTCACTGGTGAAAGGACTGCCTTAATTGTTGCTAAGCTGAGAATTTGTAGGGAGTTCCATTTGCACTAAATTTTTTTTATACTGATTTGTGCTAAAGAAACTACCAACAAAACCTTTTTTTAAGGAAATTGTTGTTCCCCATTGAAAGCGACAAACAGATGCATCCAAATCCGTCTTCCTAGATATTTGACCTGCAAAACAAGGTTAGATTGCAAAAAACTCACCTAGCTTTTACCTTCATACGACCCTCTTTGTAGGATTGCTCATATGGTTGGAGATGAATGTGCTATGGTTGGAGATGAATGTGCTATGGCTTTTTACCTGTACACGATCCTACATACACTGGCTTACCAATAGAAGGACTTCGGGGTGGGCATCCTATTCTGCGATCTCGATCCCGTCTCGTCCCGATTTAGAGTGGAATGGGATCGGGGTGAAGATTTTCAATCTCGCCGAACCCTCCTGTCCCGAATTTATTTAATATTTATTATTATTAATTTTATCAACTACTATTCTAAAGTAAAGTTTAGACTGTGTTGGAATTAAATCAAACATCTATTAAAAATTTACTTATCTGATTTGGTACTCTTTGTTTAGGTAGAAACTTCAATTTGGATACTTTATGTCAAATAAAACCAATGAAAATTTATGTCAAATAAAATTTATCTAAAATTTATGTCAAACTTCAATTTTAGATATGTTATAGGACAATTATTCTCTAGAAAATAAAGGCAAATGATGGTTTATGTTAGTTTTGCACTATGAGTTACATAGTTGGAGAACATTGCTCATAATTGTATCTTATATTAATGATATTTCATCTCTTGCGAAAAATATGCAAGACAAAAATATGGAGGGGTTTCTTCCATTTCCTATCATTCACTTGACAAACTTAATTTCATTCTAAGCCTCCAGAAAATTTTATATGAGAGAAAATTAATAATAAAAGTAATATGTACATAAATTTAATTATTAGTGTGTGAGCAATGTTATTCTTCATTGGAGGACTATTTAGTACATGATCAGCCCGTCCCATCCCGAACCGGTTTGGGATGGGACGAGGTCTGGATGAGGTCTATCCCGAATGAATGGGATGGGATAGGGATGAGGTCCATCTCGTCCATTCCATCTTGTGCCCATCCCTAGAGGGACTAGAGGGGTGACACCCACCCCCTCCCCCCAAAATTTTCAAAATAAAATAAAATATAATAGATACTTAGTGATGTAGTCTATTCCTGTTCTCCTTCCTCGCTACTTACCTAGACCTACACAGGTAGCAAACGTGAGCCCAAAACCACCGTGTGGTAGCCGATGTCACTCTGATGCTTAAGTTAGATAAGGCTTAGGAGAGATTTAAAATTGTAAACTAGGTTTTATTGCGTATCTCTAGTTCATTGACCTTATCTCCTTTTTATAGTGTAGGAGTCATTGTTCGGCTAGGCCTTTGGTGACATAGTTTAGGGAAACAGATCATGCAGTGAAGATCCTTTCCTGATTGGGAACTGCCCATGTTGGGTAGTTTCCCTACTCGACTCGTGTTCCTAGATCTGCGGGAAAGGTTCCCCTTTCTGAGTGTTGTCCATGCAAGGAAGTTTCCTTGCCCGACTTATACTCTAATATATGTTTCCTAGCCGGATCCAAAGTGTTGCAGGCATATCTGTCTTGGGTAGATCTCTCAGATACTTGCCTTAGAGGTCTTATGAGTATTGGGCCTGACCGCGTGACGTGTGGGCTTAATGACTCATTGCAACTCGGATCTGACTGTCTGGATGCTGCCAATAATGGGCTTAATATTGTTTGGGCCTTGCTAGATTGAGCATTCAATCGGGTCTGCTTCGTTCTATTTGACGAGATTATCATGACATGTGTACGGTGCTGATCAGATGACGGTTTGATGTATCATCACTTAGCATTTCTATTTTTTTCAACTTAAACGTAAAGACATAATATTATAAAACGTTATTCAAAATAGGACATATCAATTCTTTGTTACAGTTGTTGGTTATATAACTTCATTACTGTTGACCCAAGCTCGATTCCCTTAGAGTGTAAGTGATTTTTTTTAACTTATATAGAGAAAAAAAGTTCTCTCTAATTGTTCCCATCCCCGAATTTTTTTTTTCATAAGTATATAAATACATTAAAATACTTAGTGATGTAGTAGATTCCTGTTCTCCTTCCGCACTACTTAGTTAGACCTACACAGGTAGCAAACGTGAGCCAAGGACCACCGTGTGGTAGCCGATGTCACTCCGATGCTTAAGTTAGATAAGGCTTAGGAGAGACTAAAATCTGTAAACTAGGTTTTTTTGCGTATCTCTAGTTCATCGACCTTATCTCCCTTTTATAGTGTAGGAGTCCTTGTTCGGCTAGGCCTTTGGTGGCATAATTTAGGGAAAGAGATACTGCTGTGGAGATCCTTTCCTGATTGGGCTATCTTCGTGGGATAGTTTTCCTGCACGACTCGTGCTCCTCGATTTGCGGGAGAGGTTTCCCTTTCTAAGTGTTTCCCATGCAAGGAAGTTTCCTTGCCCGGCTTATACTCTAATATATGTTTCCTAGTTGGATCCAACGTGTTGCTGGCATGTCTGTCTTGGGTAGATCTCTCAGATACTTACCTTAGAGGTCTTATGAGTATAAGGCCTGACCGCGTGACATGTTGGCTTAATGGTTCATTGCAACTCGGATTTGACTGTCTGGATCCTGCCAATAATGGGTTTAATATTGTTTGGACCTCGTTGGATTGAGAATGCAATCAGGCCTGCTTCGTTTTGTTGACGAGATTATCATGACACATGTACGGTGCTGATCAGAGGACGATATGATGTATCATCAGCTACTCCCCCGAGTTAGTGGAACGTCTTATTAGTCCACTAGGTCATTTCATGAAGCAGCTGTGCAGTCATGATGATTGAGTCTGATTGTTTTTCTCGAGTAGCGAATTACATTAATTGAGCGTGCGCTAGCTTGAAAGCAGGAAAGGCGGGAGTTAAGTTTTTTATATAGATCTACTGCCTGTGGAACATAACTCATTTACTCTTTCAATCTCAGAGATTCAGCTTTACTGTATTGTCTGTTGCGCTTCTGACTTTGCTTAATCTTCGTATCTGAAAGCTTGTACTTTCTCTCATGGCGGGACGAGGTCAGCTTTCTGATGAATTGTTAACCAAGGGCCATAAGTTCTTTGAAGAGAGGTTGCTATCTGAATCTGATCTGGAAGTTGTCCATAAGACATACGGAATTTTTGATGATCTAGTTTTCTGCATCCTGGGCGTCGATCCGATGCCATTGTATCCTCCTGAGGGATTTATCTATCTTCACCGAAGTATGCTTCAATCGGGTGTCCGCTTTCTTGTTATCAAGGAGATCTGAGAGTTCTTAGCATACCTCGACATTGCACATGTTCAACATTTGCTGAACAGGTATAGGACTTTGATTGCCATTCTGATTAGGGCTAAGGACGCTAGTGTCCGAGTGTCTTCGAGGGCGCTGCAATTGCTTGCTTCTCCTCGGATAAATGAGCATGTTTTGTGTGTGCTGATTTCGTCAGACTGATTTGGTAAGTTGCCTAATGATTTTAAATCATGGCAAAAGTTATGTTTCATGGCTCTTGCAGACTCGACGTACTTTGAGCTTGTGGGTCATCCGGTCAAACATGAATGTAGACCATTGAGTAAGTTGACTCTTTCTACGGTCTTGCTTGTGTTAACTGCATATAAAATTGACCCGTTGTGGTTTTTGCAGGGAGATTCTCTACTTCACTTTTTTCTACTGAAGATAAAGCAACTTTGGATGCATTCTGTGACATGCCTCGTCTGGAGGTAGAAGATATCGTTAAGCCTTCTAATATTGAGCACATCGGACTATGGCCTCATTGGCACGTGGCTCTTACTATTTTTCGGCTATAGAAGCCAAAGCCTGAATGTGCGTCTCTTTTGCGAAAGTGGAAACTTCCCAAGATCAAGGTCCCAAGCCCTTCGAGGGGAGCAAAAATAGATGGCGCTTCCTTTTCCTGTGCATTCGAAGAGATCTCGTGTTTTGTCTAGGTCCGTCTGCAGGCGTCTGGCCTCGTCCGACGTGTTTCTGTTGGGCAAGTGTCTGATGAGACTGTTGTTTCTGAGGGCCGTAATGCTCAAGCCGTGGCCCCTGTCTCTTTTCTTGACTTAGAGAGAGAGTATATGCAAATGGTGGGCATAGAGAATGTTACCAAACTGAGCACCAAGCAGGTGGAGTTTCTAAATCAAATGTTGTTGTAGGTGGGCTTGGAAGCCTCAGATGGTCGTCCTTTTTCGATAAAGGATTTTATGCTCTACCTTTCCCTAGATCATGGACCTATTGAAGAGTCGTCTGATCATAGGAGTCATGATGTATAATCCCTTTCTTGTCGCCCGTACTGTGCTCCATCTCGTTCTCGGCCTCATGTTCAACAGACAATTGGTCCAAGGAATAACTTGCTTCCCTCTTCTCCATCAAATGAGGCTGGATCGGCATGTGAAAGAGAGCCGACAATTGCAGGCAAAAGAAAAATGTTGATGAGGGCCCTGATGCAGTAAAGACGACTAAGGGTGGTGCTGGAGTAATTTCAGTTTTGAATGATCTTCATCTAGATGCTCGGATCAGTCTGTTTGCTCCAAATATAATAAGGATGAATAACCAAGCTTGGCATCAGAAGGTTGACATCTCTTACGCTGGGAGGAAGCATATTAGCAGGTGGAATGACTGGCGGGCAAACTGCGCTCCGGAGCCAGTGGGAGATACGCTGGAGAGCGTTTAGATAAAGGGCAGAAGTATCTTGTACTGGGGATGTTATATCTGAATCAAGTGGACGCATCTGGAATTGAAGTCGAGGTCGCTCGTGAGAGTGCGTATACCATGGAGCGAGTTTTTACGAACTTGCACAAGTCATACTCTGATGCTCTCTGTGAAATTGAGTCGTTGAGGAAGCAACTCGAAGCTTTGTTAGATACTGAAGCGGAGTCCAGGTCTACTGGGTCGGAGACTCAGAAGGCTTGCTTGGAGACGCTTGAGTCTGACTTGGTGGGGCAGTGTCCGCGAGGGATCGATTCGATAATGAACTGAACCTTGTCCGTCGTGACTTACAACTTGCCCGTGATTCTGTGGTTGGAGTGTAGGCTGAACTGCAAGCTCTGCGTGTTGAGGATGTCAAGAAAGAGTCTAAATGGAATGTCTGATGTCAATAGTTGGAGGTCGACATTGAGTTCCATGCCAAGAGTGTGCGGACTGCTGGAGAGCAGTTCCTTCTAGCACAGGTTGAGTTGAATATTCAATGATATGCTAGGTGCTGAGCAATCCAAGACTTAAGTCTTGTTGGGCGAGTTGGAACGACTGAAGCAGGAGCTCGCTGAGTCAAGAGGGCACAAAGATCAGTTTTTTAAGGCCCAAGGCATGTTTGAATTCATCAGAGTCGTGCATAGAAGGCTGGAGCTATTGCATTTGATGAAGGAGGAGCATCATGACTGGGAGCTCTCCTATTATAAAAATATTGCATATGTAGAGTTTGGAGCAACCTCCAATTTGTTCAAAGAAGAAGGCGGCCCTGATGAGTGGGATCGAGAAGCAGCACCTACAAACGTGTCTCCTTTTTCTTCCCCTGCTAGGTATAGTTCTGTTGTATCTGACTCACTTCTTGATGAGGGGTGAATCTTGTATTCTAGTTTGTAAATGAATAGTACCTTGCACTTTTTTGTCTTCATTTGCTTTTTTCCGCTAGCTTTTACCTACTGTGCCTTATTTCGACATTAATTGTCAGACGAGAAGTTTTGTTAGGCTAGGAAGCTTTATGATTGATCTGCTGTTGAAAGCTCTGACTTCTTGTGCTTCAATAGTTTGTGCAATTCTGGTCAGGCTCATTTTTAGAGATTGGGGAGTGTAATACACCCTCTGTCTGGCAGCTTGGCTATCTGTTGGAGTAGCAGTTGATGTTGTTGTTATAAGCGTATTAGTCAGACTGTGGTCCCAACGCTTGCACCCTTGTAGATAATTGGACTGTAGTCTTTGGGAGTCGTCTGGGTCGAATTTTCAGAACTCTGACCGGACTTTTGACTTGTTTTTATTTGCTATGTGTAGAATAGGTATAATTGGACTGATCAAGATGGCTTGCTAGGCAGTGCCCTCGACGCCTGATCAATATGGCTTACCATGGTAGTCCCTAGCAAGCCATCTTGATCAGGCGTCGAGGGCACTGACTAGACTCCCACTTTCCAACCCATCTCGATCCGTTCGTGGCGGACTATGAATTAGAGCGAGCTAGCATTTATTATCGTTAGTCGTTCTGACTAAACTTTTGGTGGGGGTTCGAAGATCATTGTCTTTAGTTGGCAAATGATCCCTAGCAAGCCGTCTTCACAAGCTACATGAACACTGACTAAGCTCCCATTTTCAACCCATTTTGATCCACTCGTGGCGGACTAGGAATTGGAGTGAGCCAGCAATTATCATCGTCAGTCGTTGTAACTAAACTTTTGGCGGGGTTTCGACAATCACTGTCTTTAGTTAGCCAATGATCCCTAGCAAGCCGTCTTCACCAGGCTGCATGAAGACTTACTAAGCTCCCATTTTCTAGGTTGTCGAAATCCGCGCGTAGCGAACTAGGTTTTGAGCATACAAAAACCATCGTCATCAGCAACCACTGACTAAACTTTTGTCGGGGTTCGATGATCACTGTCTACGTATGGGTAGTGACCCCTGGAAATCCATCTTAATCTGGCTTCGAGAGCGTTGACTAGACTCCCACTTTCTAGGCCGTCATAATCCGTTATTTGCGGACTAGGCTTCGAGCATACCAGAAGCCATCGTCGTCGGTTGTCACCGACTAAGCTTCGATCGGGTTTGGTCTCTATTGCCCATGTCTGGACAATGATCCCTGGCAAGCCATCTCGATCAGGCATCAGAGCGCTAACTAAGTTTCCACTCTCTAAACCGTTGACACCCGTTTAACTTAACGAACTGGGCATTTGAGCGTACTAGAAGCTATTGTCATAGGTCGAAATCGACTAAGCTTTAGTTAGGTTTGGCGACCATTATCTATAGTTGGACAATGGTCCCTGGCAAGCCATTGCGGCCAGGTATTACAAAAACTGACTATGTTTTCACTTTCTAACCCATCGTCGTCCGTTTTGGCGGGATAGGTGTTAAAGTGGACCAAAAACTATTGTAATCAGTCGGAGCTGACTAAGCTTTGGTTAGAATAAGATTTTGGGCTCGTAAGTCTGACTTGGGTGTCTTGACTTACTTAGCTCGCATATAGAATTTTGGGCGTGTAAGTCTAACTTGGGTGTCCTGACTTACTTAGCTCGCATGTAAGATTTTGGGCATGTAAGTCTGACTTGGATGTCCTGACTTGCTTAACTCCCTTGGTGGTCTGATTCAAATGTAAGTCGGATCAATTGATCAAACTTATAATAAGTTGATTGGCTTTAAATGCACATCAACTGAATAGTAGTGGAGTTGATGCCTTGTATTTGGTGATAACACTTTGTAGCCGTGTTCCTTATTCTGTGGGTGCTTTTGGCCTTTGCTGTTCATTCCTTTGCGCATGCTGGCTGGATCTGGCAGGGCATAAACTTTGGCCCATTAGTAGGGGGTCCAATTAAAAAAAATATGTATGGATCAGCGTGCCAGGGATACAACACATTCTGTGAGACGATTCAGTATCGATTACTCCCCCAGTTAATGGTGCTGCTTGCAGAGTCATTAATTCAAAAGATGTGGACTTGTACAGTTGTAATTGAAACTGTCATTTTCATAATTTCCCCTACGACATTTAATGCTGAAGTAACTGCTTGTTGACACCTCTTCGTAAACCATTTTGTCTATATATGGGCTGGCTATTCTGCGTTCAAGCACTGCAAAGAAAATAATAGAGCATGTTAATCAAATGCTTCTTACTAGAGAATTTGCTTTGGGTTTTCCAAAGGCTGAAGGAAGATTTGCTTCACTGGAGTCTTCGATTATTCTGACATTTGCGCCGATGAGTCTTTATAAGACTTACTATTATACGGTGCCTCCGAATCTAGGTGGGCACCAGGTTGATCCCATGAAATCTTGTAATGTCTTCTTACATTGCGAAAAAGAATTATGAACTTCTTTTCGGGGGTCTAGTCTGTCTTCCATCCTCCGGTGTTCTAGCACTCTCTTATTCGTTTACTGCTATAGAGGGATGGTCCTCGTAGCTAGTTTATGGTTGATGGGAGTGTTGGAGGTCGTGACCCTCGTTCCTAGGGTGGTATCTCAGCATCACCCCAGGCATTACACACTTGAGAGGTGTTTCACAGCATTGTGAAACCTCGATGATTCCTTTGCTCCGTGACATTCTCGTCAGCTTTTTGGCGCTTCCTTCTGTTCCACTTCATGAGGCAGACTGGCGGAGTAAAGAACTGAGGGAATGCTCACAGCCCTCTTTGTGTACTTTGCCTGCCACATCTGAATCGTCTTCCTGGGGTGATTCGATGGAGCAATTAATTGAGCGCTCGTTCATCTTTTATCATGGACACTTAACTTTAACCACGTTCTCTTTTGGAGAAAGATTAGCATATCGGAGTCTCTACTCTTGTTTCAACGGATAGATGCTTACATCGGATTTAGATACTTGTAGTGTATAAACTGATGTAGTAGTTGGTCGACAAGCTTTGTAACAACTCTCGCTGCAATCAATAAAATCTGCTTTATTTCTGGAATGTGTCTTTTATGAACAACTCTTCTAAACTAAAATGAAAAATAGAAAACAAGAAATGAAATCAAAGTATCAAATAATTGAACTCCGAGCGGAGGTTGAGCTAATCCGGCCCTGAAGGACCTGCAAATGGTCCTGACTTAGATTGCGTGGTCTCTCTAGCCAAGTTTTTATTTTAAGCTAATGAAGTTAATGAATAGTGGGCTTCATGCTAGCAGGCAGTTCCTTGCTGATTAACAGCTCTTGGAGTTGGTGCCCATTCGCTGAAGTATCATTACTTAGCTCTTTATTAGTATGGATCGTGTTGCTAGCTTTGACTTCTGGATCTCCTTGTAGTTGTGCCTTGGTTATCTGGCCTCCTCCGCCCTCATAAAGTGATTCACTTCTTTTGTCTAGGCATACTGCCTAACATGTCGATTATGTGGGCCCGAGCTATAACTGGCAACAATTCAACTGCTTCAAGGCCGTATATGGCAGTCTCTTACTGTTGGTTGATCCATGCGGATAGTCCCTTGGGCACGACTGGTTGTGTATTTTATGCATTGATGTAGGGTGGAGACCACTGCTTCCATATGATGAAGCCACGACCTTCCCAAAATAATATTGCAGGTGGACGGGACATCAACTACCATGAATTCTTGGACAAGGTAATTCCGTAATTGTGGTTCTCCTGCCACCACCACTAGATTGATCTTCCCGGTGGGGAAGTACTTTTCTTTGCTGAATCCAACCATTGAGTGGGTGGCGGGTGTTAGGTCTTTCTCATGTAGCTGCATGTTGCGGAATGCACCGAGGAACAAAACATTTAGTGAGCTTCCACTGTCCACCAAAGCTTTCTTTGCCCCCCCACTTAGTGATGAGGTCGGAGATGACCAGGGCGTCATTATGAGAATAATGTACCCCTTGGAGATCCCTTTCTGTAAACGTCAATGGTGGGATCGGGTTGTGAACTCATGCGTGCTACACCTGTCGATCCTCATACTGAGATGGTGTCCGCATCTCGGTCAGTGCCCTCTTGCGAAGCTGTTTGATTGTTCTCCTTCAAAACTGACCCGTGGAGAACGTAAATGACGTCAGGAGCTTCCTTTTCGATCTCCTTGACAGCGTCCGCTCTTTCCTTTGCTCGGCCCTGCCTCCTATCCGAGCCTAGGTACTCCTTGAGTTTGCCTTTCCTGATCCAGTACTCAACTTCTCTTGAGGTTTCTGCAATCCTCAGTATCATGTCCGCCTTCCTTGTGGTAGGCGTAATTTTGTTGTTGTCGCGCCTAGCAGGGTCTCCTCGCTGCTTATGTAGCCACTTCAGCTTTTCCCACTCCTTGATGGAATCTTGGATGTCAGACAGAGTGGTATTGAGAAGGGTGTCAGACCTGGACCCAACATAATTCGAGGCGTTGTCCTGCCTGAGGCGACTCGAGTTGGTTTTGTCGTCTGTGCACTTTCTCTTGTTACTATCATCGTCCTCTTTCTTCTTCCCCTTTTTCCTGTCCTTTGGAACAGGGGGTTTCTTCTCTAACTCCGCCTCTCTCTTGGCAGCCATCATTTTGTCCAGAGTGACGTATCTATGGGCATCTCTGAGCAAATCTATCATATTGGTTAGAGAGTCCAGGGTAAGGAAGTCATAGAGCTTGCCTTTTCTCAGACTCGTAGTGAAAGCAGTGACGGTGGTCTCATCACCACAGCCGTCGATGAGGGTCAAATCATCATTAAAACGAGTAACGTATTCCCTCAATGTTTCATTATGTTCTTGTTGTAAGGTCATCAAGTAATGCAGACCCCTCTTGAGCCATTGGCTTCCCACGAAGTGTGTGAGGTACGCCAAAGCCAACGTCTGGAATGAATCGATGGATTTCGGAGGAAGGCTGTGGAACCACGTCAGTGCTGATGTTTTCAGGCTTGTAGGGAATGATCAGCACATTATTGCATCAAACCCTTCCTTGAGCGCCATAACATGCTGGAAGTAGCACAAGTGATCGGATGGGTCCCATGTCCCATCGTAAACCTCCAACTTCGGCGGGGTGTATTTCATGGGCAACAATTTGTCCATGATATAGTCCATGAATGGAGGGACTGTGAGATTAAACAACATGTCTGGGCATGTGGCCCCACTGAAGATGGGGTTGTGCGAGACGTGCTTGTCGGCTATGGATGTTGGGTCTCTATTAGCCGCATCTTCGCTTCTTGTCCATTGAGAAGTTTCTGGGACAGGGCGACTCTCCAAAACATGCTCTCTGCCAGTTTGAGCGTTGAAGGCTCGACAACATCTCCATTGGTGTGAGACATCATTGTGACCATCTCACTGATTCTCTGGAAAAGGTGGAACTATAGTTTTTACTGAGGAACTCTATCGTTCACTATGAATGCCACCAAATTGATGTGGTCGATTTCTGCTCTCCTTTCTCGCTGCTTACCTAGACCTACATAGGTACCAAAAGTGAGGCAAGGACCACCGTTTGGTGGTCAATGACACTCCAATGCTCAAGTTAGATAAGGCTCAGGAGAGGCTTAAAACTGTAAACTGGGTTTTATTGCATACCTCTAGTTCATTGACCTTATCTCCCTATTATAGTGCAGGAGTCCTTGTTCGGCTAAGCCTTTGGTGGCGTAGTTTAGGGAAAGAGTTACTGTTGTGGAGATCCTTTCTTGACTGGGAGCTATCCTTGTGGGATAGTTTTCCTACACGACTCGTGCTCCTAGATTTGCGGGAGAGGTTTCCCTTTCTGAGTGTTTTCCATGCAAGGAAGTTTCCTTGCCCGACTTATACTCTAATATATGTTTTCTAGTCGAATCCAACGTGTTGCTGGCCTGCCCATCTTGGATAGATCTCTCATATACTTGCCTTAGAGATCTTATGAGTATTTGGGCTTGAGTGCGTGACGTGTGGGCTTAATGACTCATTGCAACTCCGATCTCACTGTCTGGATCTTGCCAATAATGGGCTTAATATTGTTTGGGCCTTGCTAGATTGAGTATGCAATCAAGTCTGCTTCATTTTATTTGACGAGATTATCATAACATGTGTATGGTGTTGATCAGATAACAGTTTGATGTAAAGACACGATATTATAAAATGTTATTCAATAAAGGACATATCAATTCTTTGTTACAACTGTTGGTTATATAACTTCATTACTGTTGACCCAAGCTCGATTCCCTTAGAGTGTAAGAGATTTTTTTAAAGTTATATGCCTGAATTTTGTTTTTCGTAAGTATATAAATACATTAAAAAACAAATTATAGTTTAATAAAGACTTGTTTGTTCACAAGTAGTATGAAACCTGATGTAGTCGATTCCTGCTCTCCTTCCTTGGTGCTTACCTAGACCTACATAGGTAGCAAACGTAAGCTAAGGACCACCATGTGGCGGTCGATGGCACTCCAATGCTTAAGTTAGATAAGGCTTAAAATTGTAAAGTGGGATTTTGTAGCGTACCTCAAGTTCATCGACGTTATCTCCCTTTTATAGTGTAGGATCCTTGTTCGGCTAGGCCTTTGGTGGCGTAGTTTTGAAAAAAAAATCTTGCTGGAAATCATTTCTTAATTGGGAGTTGTCCATGTGGGACAATTTCCCTACACGACTCTTGTTCCTAGATCTGCGGGAGAGGTTTCCCTTTCTGAGTGTTGTCCATGCAAGGAAGTTTCATTGCCCGACTTATACTCTAATATATGTTTCTTAGTCTGATCTAATGTGTTGTTGGCCTACCAGTCTTGGGTAGATCTCTCAGACACTTGCATTAAAGGTCTCACGAGTATTGGGCTCGACCGTGTGACGTGTGGGCTTAATGGCTCATTGCAACTCGGATCTGACTGTCTGAATCCTGCCAATAATTGGCTTAGTGTTGTTTGGGCCTCGTTGGATTAAGCATGCAATCGGGCCTACTTTGTTTTGTCGACAAGATCATCATGACACGTGTATGGTGCTGATCAGAGGACAGTTTGGTGTATCATCAGTTGCTACTCCCGAGTTAGTGAGCTATCTAATCGGTCCACTAAATCGCTTTGATATACTCTGTACAAATGTGATGATTGAACCCGAAACGTTGTCTCGAGCAGCGCACGTCATTAAATGAGTTCGTGACAGTTCAGTAAGGATAGGGGTGTGATTGTTCGGTGCTTATATAAGTCGTCACTTTTGTGAGAGGGAGTCTCTTCACCTTGCATCTCTTCATGTCGGACATCGTCGAACTTACCCCAAGACAAAACATGTTCAATGCTTGCCATACTTTTTACTGGGAAAAGAAGGGGTCCTATTTGGATAAGCTTCGTGAGGACTATAGGATTCTTGAAGACTTGGAGCTTACCCCGTTGAGTGCTACTCGTAGTCTGTTGACGCCCCCACAAGGGTTCATTGCCTTGCACAAAAGCATGTTCCAAGTAGGCCTTTGCTTTTCGTTCCAAAGGATATTTGGCGCTTATTTGCGCTGTTTCAGATCCCCCCTGCTCAAATGGCACCTAATGGATTTAGGACTCTGATTGTTGTTTTTATCAGGGCCAAGTTTGCTGGCCTCCTGTTGACTCCACGGATACTCCACTTGCTGACTTCTCCTCATCTTAATGCTCATGGAGTTTGTTGGTTGTGTACTCCGAAGTGCTTGGGCCTTTTGTCTGGCTATTTCAAGTTTTGGCAAAAGTCTTGCTTTTTGGCTTCTTCTAATTCCCCGTACAGGTGGATGGGCGGTCTCTTGTTAGACACTTCAAATTCAATCTCACTGAGCGTAATGCCTCTCCTCATTTTATACTTTTATATGCTTTCGCGGATACTGACATGTTGTCTTGCTATTTTATGCAGGTAAATTCGGGGCTCCAATTCTTACTGAGGAGGAGGAATCAGTGAGGAGAGCGTTTAATGTACTTCCCTTGATTGCTATTGTGGAGATCATGGTCGCAGACAACGTTGTATGGAGTGGATTGTTTAGGTACTTTCACGCGGGCCCTGTTGTACCTAGGTCGTCGTCGAGGGAGACTAGCGGTGGTCGTTCCAGGAAGATGAGGCTTACAATACCAAGCCCCTCGAAGCAGGCTGAGTTGGAGGCAGCCATGCCACTCATTGGTCGTCTCAAGAGATGACGGACTAGCAGCAAAGTTGGTTCTTCCTCTAAGCCGATCCTGCTAGAGCAGGAAGTGATGGTTGCGCAGTCTGGACCCAAGCAGTCTGAAGAGATGGTTCCTAGGGAGTGCATTGTCTGTTTGGAAAGTCCTACTCTTTTAGATGTGGAGGTGGACGCTGGCAAAGTCAATGTTGTCCCTGATGATCTCCAGCCCGCTGAGCATGCTATCCTAAGAAACAAATCTTCTTTCTCGCCCCTAGAGCCTGATGCTGAGCATCAGGCTAATCTTCATGTTGAGCAGTCTTTGGATGTGGAGCTGATATCTCCAAAAGGTTCATTGTCGTTGTTTGTTAAGGGTAACCTACAATCTGACACTCGTAGTACAGTTCATGTTTTAGAGGAGCCTTTTGCGAAGGTTTGTAGGTCATACTCAGACGTGCTCTATAGGTTAGGCCTCTTAAGTGAGCAACTGAAGGTGTTGGCGGGCAAGGTGCAGTTTCATGAGTCTGAGTTGGCTACCCTACGTTTGGAGTTTGAATTTGATCTGGCCGACAGACGATGTTGAGTTCATGAAGTTGAGGCTCGGGTTACGGACGTTCTTGCAGAGTTGAATTCCCTGAGAGAGCGAATGGTGGAGAAGGAATCTCATGTGGCTGCGCTTTCCCACAGACTGTCGAAAGCAGATGCAAGGTTAGCGGAGCCCAAGGCTTAGTGTGGAACATCAGGATCTCCTAATATTTCCCTTGGATTAATTGAAGATGAGAATCCCCATGTGGAGCTTGACTTCGATCGGTACTAGAAGTCTGCTTTTTGGAAGATTGACGAGGCAGAAGTTTCTGAGCCTGCGTCCCTGTCTGGCGACTCAAGATTGACTTCAGATAATTCTATTTTATTTCCCGCAGTTCCTTCTGATGTAAGTGGCTATTCAGCCTCTGGAGCAAGTTCATCAAAACAATTGTAACTTCTGAAGTATGACTCAAAGAGTGTTTATCAAGTAGTTGTTTGTACATGTACCCTTTATAACTTAACTTTGTTATCGTGCTATTGCGACAGTGTGTTGTTTGCATGCTTGATCTTGACATTTTGCACTTCTATTTCTTTGACCCCTTTTGACTTCCTTAAGTGCTAGTGTTGTAGCTTGGT
This sequence comes from Berberis vulgaris, assembly GCA_963556465.1. NCBI lineage: Eukaryota > Viridiplantae > Streptophyta > Magnoliopsida > Ranunculales > Berberidaceae > Berberis > Berberis vulgaris. Next base: position 53,692,019 of record OY747129.1, on the reverse strand, counting down.
CTCGATCTATTGTCAATAGTCGAAGCTGGTTAAGCGTTGCTCGCGAGAGTACAACGATCCTGGCAAGCATATGTCAGGCTGTATATTGCCGATTGTACTCCCATTTTTTTATTGTCGTCTGTTATTTTTAGACGGGGTGTTATAGCGATAAGGCTCGATGGTCATTGCCTGCGGAAGGACAATGATCCCTGGCAAGCTGTCTTCACCAGGCTACATGAACACTGACTAAGCTCCCACTTTCTAGGTCGTGGTCACTTGTTTAACTCGGACTAGGCTTCGAGTGAAAAGATTCGGCGATCATTATCTAGAAGTCTTTTTTTGGCCGTCTTGGCTCACTCACAAAGTCTGACTTTGGCCGTCCTGGCTCACTTGATAAATCGAGGTCTAATTTATATGTACAGAGTGCAAGCCTGACTATGGTCGTCCTAACTTTTATTCATAGAGTGCTAGCCTGACTGTGGGCCTGTGGTCATCCTAAATTTCGTATAAGTTTGACTTTGGCCATCCTGGCTCACTTACTAAGTCTGACTATGGTTGTCCTGACTCACTCGATAAATCCGATTTAAAGGTCCTGATTATATGTTCAAAGTGCAAGCCTAACTGTTGTCGGCCTAACTGTTGTCATCCTAACTTGTGTTCATAAAGTGCTAGCCTGACTGTGGTCGTTCTGACTTTCATGATAAGTTTGACTTTGGTCGTCCTAGCTCACTCAATAAGTCTGACTTTTGCCGTCCTGGCTCACTCGATAAACCTGACTTAAGGTCTTGAATTATATGTACAGAGTGCAAGCTTGATTGTGGTCATCTGAACTTACTATCCACGTCTCGTCCTGACTCACTCAATAAGTCTGAGTTTTGCCGTCCTGGCTCACTCAATAAGTCTGAGTTTTGTCGTCCTGGCTCACTCGATAAACCTGACTTAAAGGTCTTGAATTATATGTACAGAGTGCAAGCTTGATTGTGGTCATCTGAACTTACTATCCACGTCTTGTCCTGGCTCACTCAATAAGTCTGACTTTGGCCGTCCTGGCTCACTCGATAAACCTGACTTAAAGGTCTTGAATTATATGTACAGAGAGCAAGCTTGATTGTGGTCATCTGAACTTACTATCCACATCTGACTTTGGCCTTCGTGGCTCACTCGATAAATCTGCTTAGGGGTCCTGATTTATATGTACAGAGTGCAAGCCTGACTATGGCCATCCTGACTTGTATATGGGAGTTACGTAATGGAAGATTGGTAGTGGAATTTTGGAAAACAGTAATGTTCTTTATTGATAATACTTTTTAAGGTGTTCTACATTCCATGGCCACATAAGGCTTTTACCGTCCATGTCTTCCAACCAATACGTCCCTGGCCTGTAGGGCTCTTCCCAATTCGGGTTTAGTTTTCCCACTCCTGATTATTTAGTGTTCTGCTGAGTCTTTTAGAGTACCCAATCTCCGACTTTGAATTCTCGTGGCTTGATTTTCTTATTGTAGTACTAAACCATCTTTTGTTGGTAGGCGGCTATTTGGTAGAGGCCTGATTTCTCCTTTCCTCGAGGAGATCTAAACTGACGCGCAAGGCTTTGTTGTTTTTTTCCGGTCTGAATTCTTCTGTCCGAAAACTTGGTATTTTGAGTTCCACCGGGATCATTGCTTCTGACCCGTGGGCTAGGGTGAAAGGTGTTTATTTGGTGGGTGTCTTTTTGGTGGTTTAATACGCTCAAAGTATTCCTGGCAGTGCTGAGACCCTTTTCCCTTTTGCCGCATCGAGCTTCATTTTGAGTACCTCCAAAATGGTTCTATTGGTGATTTCCGTCTGACCGTTGGCTTGTGGATGCCCTAGCGAGGAGAAATGGTGGCAAATGCCAAGATCTTTGCATAGTTTCTCGACTTTGCTACCTTCAAATTGAGTTTAGTTATCGCTGACTAGTGTCCTTGGAATACCGAACCTGCAGAGATAGACATCCAAATGAATTTCTGAGTCTGGTCCTGTCCTATCTTGGACAGAGGCTCGACTTCGACCCATTTATTGAAGTAATCAATTGCTAAATAGCTGAAACTTCTTATTGGTTGAGGCTAGGAGTGGTCTGACAATGTCCATTCCTCACTGCGCAAACGACCATAGGTTGGTCATCGGAGTTAAGGGTTGAGCGCACACGTGAGTATACGACGCAAACCTTTGGCACTTATTGTGTTTACGAACGATGTCTTTCGCATCCTGCTGCATTTGTGGTCAATAGTATCCAAGAGTTAGGGCGCGATTTCTTCATGGATCTCTTTAAGGACGTGATTTGCCTCCAAGGAAGCTAGGCATTTGAGCAGGGGGCTTGCTATAGAGTTTGTTGTTCAGGAGGGTGTACTGCACTACCCTATTTTTCAATTTTTTGGCTTCCGATTTTTCGGCCGGGAGGGTCCCACTTGTGATTTACTTAATAATGGGCTTCATCCAGCTTGAAGCCGCTTCAATTGCATAAAGTTCATTGACCTCCTATTCCCCCATACTTGACTGCTTTTGTAATTCGATGAGCCCATTAGCAGTCTCTGCAACGGCTGAGGCTTGCCTGGCCAGTACGTCGGCTCTTTCATTGTCGTCTCGCGGACACTGCAGGAGTTCAAATCTTTTGAATTAGCCTGGTGCGTTATTGACCTTCTTGCGGTAGGCTATCATCCTTGGGTATTTGCTGTTAAAATCTTTGTTAACCTGGTTGACTACCAGAAGTGAGTCGCTATAAGCGGTTAGCACAGTTACCTCGATTCTTTTTTCTAGCTTCATGCCGAACAAGAGAGCCTCGTATTCTGCCTCATTGTTTGAGGCTGGAATAAAATCGAACTTGACCGTCTTTTCCAAGACGAAGCTGCTTGGAGAGTGGAGTGTGATACCAACACTGAAGCTGCCACTCTCCCGGTTAGGCTCTTAACTTCCCTGATTGAGATCGAGGGCTTCATATCAAGAAGAGTCTGGATCTGCTTTTGTTCATTTTGGTTCACTATGTAACCTAGGAACTTGCCCAATTCGACCCCAAATGCTTCATTGTGGGTTGATCTTCATTCGTTACTTGCGGTGTTGGGCAAATGCTTCGGCTAGATCGGATATATAATCTGGGCTATGGAGGCTCTTGACCAACAATATATACCCCTTTCAGTTATGAAAGAGGATTTCTCTTGATCCGGGGGGTGCATCTATATCTGGTTATATCCAGAGGCCGTGTCTGGATGTGACATCTACAATTTGATCGACGCGGGGAAGCGAAAAGTTTTCCTTTGGGCATGCCTTGTTCAAGTCGGTGTAGTCTACGCAGATTCTCCATTTCTCATTCCTTTTAACCAGGATTGTGTTTGCCAGCCAATTTGGGTATCGCGCCATTTTGATCATGTCAGCATCAAGTAACCTCTGCACTTCTTCGTTTATGATATGGTTCCTTTCAGGGGCCACATGTATTTTCTTTTGTCTGACTGGTTTTCGTGTTGGGTCTACAGTTAGTCAATGGGTGATTATGGATGGGTATATTCCAACCATATCCCTCATCGTCCAAGCAAAAACTTAATCTTCATTTTGCATTTTTATAAAAGTCTTGACTCTGTCATAGCAGTGTTATCAGTTGTTCTATGAACTCCTTGCTTAGGTGGGTGCCTATCTGCGAACACGGTCACCGGTTCTTCTTCGGGTTGACCGACGAGGGTCTTCCTCTTGGGCTGACAGGGGACTCCTCGTCTGGGTGGGGAGAGTCCTTGCTCAACTCCGGACCTGATTTTAGGGGCGCGTCAGTCATGATCTCGATTTGTAGTTGACGGTTGTCGAGCCACTTCAGTGCTGCCTAGTGGCAGTCTCTAGCGGCTGATTGATTTCCTCGTATGGTGATTATCGTCTGATTGACAGGGTGTTTAATGAACTGGTGTAAAGTGTATACCGTGACCTCCATCTGGTGAAGCCACGACCTACCCAGGATGATGTTGTAGGTGGACGACGCTTCGACCACCATGAATTCCTAAAGAATTATTTTTTAGAGTCATGGTTCTCCCACCACTACTCTTAATTTGATCATCCCCATAGGGAAGTACTTATCCTTGATGAGTCCAACTAGGGGATTTGTAAAGGAGCTTAGGTTTTCTTCTTTCAGTTTCATGTTGCAGAACATTTTCAGGAACAACGTGTTCGTATAGCTTCCAGTGTCAACTAAAGCCCTCCTCACTTCCCACTTTGCTATGGAGGCTGATATCACCAGGGCATCGTCATGCAGGATGCGGACCCCTGGAGGTCTCTGTCTATGAAAGGAAAGTTAGTGGCAAGGTCGGGCTCTGAGAGCGAATGTGATGTGTCTGTTGGTCCTCATAGGCTGACTTGGTCCGCAATACCAAGAGTAACCTTTTTAGGACCGATTGGATTGTTAAGTTTCCGAGTTTACTCCTTGCAGAACACACACTTCATTGTCGTGCTCCTCACTCTTTTCCTCTTCTTTGTCTCTAGGGACGGAGGGTTTTATCTTGGATTTCGCCTTTTTCTTGACGGTAAGCTTCTCATCTAGAACGATGTAATTTTGTGCTTTCTTTAGCAGGTCCGCCATATTTGACGGGGGGGGGGGGGGTCCAAAGTATGGAAATTGTAGAACTTTCCATTCCTCAGACCATCGATGAAGGCTACGACGACTGTTGTGTCGCTCCATCCGTTGATGAGAGTCAACTCATCATTGAAGAGCGTGACGTATGCCCTCAACGTCACATCCGACTTTTGTTTCATGGATTTGAGTATCTTAACTGTTTGCAAAATTTGATGTATATGAGTTGATAGTAGATTCACCCTTGGGTCTGTTGTGGCTGCCACCAATGTGGGGTCTGAGGAGGTTCTTTTCTTGGTGGTGGTGGAACGGGCGGCGCTCTACTGGTTTGAGCATTCGAGGGTCCGCAACATCTTCATTGTTGCGAACCTTGATGTCACCATCTTTATGATTTTCTGGAAAAGGTGGCGCTAGTGCTTTCTTCGAGGAACTCTATCGTTCCCCACGAATGGCGTCAAACTGATGTAGTCAATTCATGTTTTTCTTCTTTACTGTTTACCTAGACCAGCACAGGTGGCAAACATGAGCCAACGACCACTGTGTGGCAGCCGGTGACACTCCGATGCTTAAGTTAGATAAGGCTTAGGAGGGGCTTAAACCTGTAAACTAAAATTTTGTAGCGTACCTCAAGTTCATCGACCTTATCTCTCTTTTATAGTGAAGGAGTCCTTGTTCGGCTAGGCCGTTGGTGGCGTAGTTTAGGAAAGAAATCATGCTGGAGATCCTTTCTTAATTGGGAGTTGTTCATGTAGGATCGTTTGTTTACATGACTCTTGCTCCTAGATCTGCTGTAACACCTGTACATTTTTATTGAAAATAAAAATTTATATACCTAAAGTTAATTTGAAATTATTTTAAGATGGTAGTTTGTTTGCCAAGTTGTTTTTTTTTAAATTCGCTTAACTCTCTTACCTTCTGAATCTCGGGACGAGATTCCATTTAACGTGTATATAATGTAACACCCGTAAAAATTTCCCATTGCTAAAGTATTTAATTTCAAAATTTTCTGAATTAAAAAAGAGTAAAAATTTAGGGTTTTATTTTTAAGAGTTTAAATGGGGGTGCAATTAGAAAATTCAGTTTTAACAAAAACCCTAATTTACTTTCAATAAGTTAAATATGGGGTAATTTTTTCTCCAGCCGTAAAAGAGTTTGTGTGAAAAAAAAAGGGAAGAAGAAAAGTAAGAGAAATTGGAAGAAGAAGAAAAAAGAAGAACAAGACCAAAAGGGTGAGTTCTTGTTTTTCCCTTTTATATATATATATATATATATATATATATATATATATATATATATATATATATATATATATATATATATATATATATATATATTTGTGAGATTTGAAGGATTTCGAATCATGATGGTTGGGTTGTGGAGCTTCGAAAAGGATTCGAGTGGGGAGCATAGGATTATGCTTCAATGCTGTGTTTTTATCTGGTGAGCAAGATCTAGCCAAATTCTTAAATTCAGAATATTTTTTGGAAAGAATCAAAAGCTATGATCATTTTGTTGTTTGTGTGGTTTGAAATGTTGAGGTGGGTATGTTTTCATAAGAATTTCATGTTGCTTTAGTGTGATTTGATTAAATGGAAGATACCACTAGAGATGAATATGTAAGCTTTCCATAGGTATGTAGAATGGAAAATTTGGTGGAGAATTGCACTAGATATGATGGTGCAAACATTGCTATGTGCAAATATTGTACTGAAAAACAGGGGGTAAACATGATCGTTTGGGTCTGTTCATGTATGAATAACTATCGTTGTAGTATCTACTTTGGGTGAGTAAGGATACTATAGGATAGATGAGACTTAGAGGTTTCCAATGGTATGTGGAATGATCGATTTGGATAAGAAATGAGAAAGTTACAGGGGATTGAAAACAGCAGGTTGAACTGAAAATTTGGTATGTTTTGGCTGATTGGAGAAGACGGTTATGTCAGCGTGATGTTTTCTGTTGGACTAGATTTTGACTAGCTTTAAAAGTTAAACCGTAATTCTGCTTTTAATGTCGTTTTCACCGTTGCGATTATTGTGTGAAAATTTAATTTTTGAATAAAATTATTTTATATTTTGAAATATTTCAATTTTTAGTATTTAAACATATTCCGCCTCGAAATGCGTGTTTGACGTCATTTAGGTTATTTCGCTTCATATGTTAGTATGTGATATTTGTATGTCTAGTGATAACCTTGATGGGGCTTGGAGGTTTAATATTGATATTATTAGTCATTGTTATGTTATGAAACAATGTTATTTTGGGATTAAATTTTGAATAGTTTTGGGCATGTTATTTTGGGATTAAATTGCAAATAGTTAGGTTGGGCCCAGAGCGAACAATATTGTATCATGTGAATCGGGTCGTGACAGAATTGTATTAAAGTCGAACTCAGTTGAAAGTGTGCCAACGAGGACGTTGGGTCCTAAGGGGGTGGATTGTAACACCTTTTGTAGGCGGGCTTTGAGGCTGACAGCTTTGTGTGTGGGCGGGCTCAAAGGCTGGTAGGCTACCATGTGTGGACGGGCTCAGAGGCTGACGACTACTAGGATTATAGTCTCACATCGCCTGGGTGAGGGAATGATATGTGTTATATATGTGAGAGTTTGGATCCACATCACACAACACGTTTTAAAGTCGTGCGGGTAGTTAGGTTGGGTCAAGAGCGGACAATATTGTATCATGTGGATCGGGTCGTGACATCTACGGAAGGAGTTTCTCTTTGTAAGTATTGCATATGGAAGAAAGTTTCCTTGTTCTACTTATACTCTAATATATGTTTCCTAGTTGGATCCAATGTGTTGCTGGCCTGCCAGTCTTGGGTAGATCTCTCAGATATTGCCTTAGGGGTCTTACGAGTATTGAGCCTGAACACGTGACTTATGTGCTTAATGGCTCATTGCAATTCGGATCCGACTGTCTGGATCTTGCCAATAATGGGCTTAGAGTTGTTTGGGCCTTGTTGGATTGAGCATGCAATAGGGCATGCTTTGATATGTTGGCGAGATCATGACACGTGTATGGTGCTGATCAGATGATGGTTTGGTGTATCATCAAAACCCAAACAAAAAACAATGTCATAAAATAAAATCCACAAAAAAAATCTATAATTAAAATCTAAGATAATACTTCATAGAACTCAATGAAAATATATATCATTATTCAACTTATATAAAATTTGGATGTTGGATTTGCTCGTAACACCTTCCTCCCACAAATTTAGTTTTTCTATAAACTTGTCATTTGGGATCTTATTATGTTCGCACGTTTAGATCTTTCCATATTAAATTACATACATATCTTAATTATTTTGCAATGTTAATAATATATTCTAGTTATTATAGGCTTGTTTGCCTTTGTTAAATTGTCGACGACTCTATCACAATTTGGCTTAAAATATTATAACTGATCCAGTTTGATATATACAATGTACTTTTTATAGTGTATAGATAAATGCACAGTACCAGATTAAGTTCATGAAGAATATAATATTTAGAATTATAGTGTTTATTTATAGATGTTAGTTGAAATTTGGTGTTAAATTATCAGTCTGGAGCAAGGATTGTGATTTCGATTTCCTAGTTTTAAGAAATACTTCATTGTACATAGAACAACATAAAAGTTTTGAGTATATGTCAAACATATATAAATAGTTAAGTATCCATATTTATGTAATTTGTTTCATAATTTTCTGGGTTTTACATGAAAATATCGAAATCTACAAAAAATGACGAAATATTTAGATAAAAAAATGTAATTTACTTCATAACTTTTAGGTTTTACATGAAAATGTTGAAATTTAGGAATCATACACGAAATTTTTTGAAATGACTTGTCGAAATAACGTACTTTTCTTTTTCAATAATTTAAATTTCAAGAACTCAAAAAAGAAATATTTCGCGAAATTTTGTAAAATTTTGCAAAATTACAATTCTTGGTCTGGTGTAGAAAACATTTAGCTTCGCCTTGGTAACTCCTATTATCAACCAACAATCCCTTATTATTTTACCTCTCCTTGCATAAAAGTTTGGGTGGGCCAAACCTACATATTGTCCGAGATTTCATAATATTGTTAAATTAACTTTCACATTAAACAAAATATAATTTATTGTATGAATATTAATAATAAAATGGTTTAATTGAAGCATCACGAATATTCCTATGCACCTTAACTTTTATTTTTTATTTTTTTAAAGGCACTTAAAGTTTAATAGATTCCAATACTAATTAAACATTCACAAGGTTTGGATCCTTGTTTGTGTTATTATTTGCCACAAGTCTTTGTAACTTCGACTTTCATATCAAAGGGAAGGAAATTTCCCTCCCTAGTAGGAAGACGACTATTTCAGGGTGATAAGTTTGAAGAGTTGAAGTCTTCCCTTAACTTGCATGTTCCTTTCTTTTGTTTTTCATGCATGATATGGATTACACATAATTGGGTAAAGCGTAAGTACACTCTTTCTATAAGAAAAATATTTATGTACTTAAACTTAGTGTCTAAAACTTTCCCACGCCCATAAATAACTTGTTATATTTTGTAAAGTCTAAAACAAACAATTCGTGGTTCCTTTAATCGAGGCTTTAAGTATAAAGTACTCCATATTTCCTTTAATCAAGGTTTTAAGTGTAAAGTACTCCATATTGTACATTCCACGTGATTCATTCAACTAAATACGAAGTGGTGGCCACAATCCATCCAAATTCAATTAAAACGAATATGGACTATAAACACAGGACCACACCATCACCATCTTTTGGTCTTAGTAAGTCCCGAGTCCAACTTCGATTGATGCTACGTAAGACCAAACTTTCATTTAAGTTTTGGAGGCTTGGATTTGTATTCACACTGTCAACCTATAAAACACCACTGAAGTTTATGAGTGAGTGGATTAATGTTATGAACCTGGAGTGGTTGCTATGGATATGGGAGGTAATGTTCTTGATACGGTGTCGAGCCCAATAGGGGGGGAAGTCATGGACAGTACAATGGTAAAATTCCATGCATGCGAGGCAGCTCTTTTGTTGGTCCAAACTCAGAGATGGAGAACAGGTTTTGTCGTGGGCAATTCTATGAACTTTTTGCAGGCAATCTCTTCAGATGATACCACACCATCCTTTATGTTGAATTGGGCATGGAAACAACTTTTTTGTAACATTCAGCGTCTACTTATATTAATTAGTAATTGGGAATGTAAGTACATTAGTAGAAGTCTCAACTATGAGGCACATTCTCTTGCCGCCAAAGCAAGGGCTATATTTGTATGAACTTCTCGTCTTAATGCACTATGATTGACCAAAACAATAAAAAAAATGTTATAGACCTGGAAAGAATTGGATCACAACTTCAACTACCATTATATCATCATACCACAATCAAATTGAAGGCCACCAACTTTACTATATACTAGGCGCAGTCTACGTGCGGATGTTAGTATTTTTTTTTTTTTTTTTTAAATTCAATACCAAGAAAAATTTATTATTTATATTATAATTTTAATGGGCTGTGTATAGTTTATAAATAAATAAGTAGCTTCAAAAAAATTATGTAATGGGCATGGGTATAGATAGTGAATGTTTTAAAGGGGTTGGATTTGATTGTAAAAATATGAAATGTGGTGTGCAAAATGGGAAATATAAAAGTTAGATGTAAGGCTTTTATATAATTTATAAATAATTAGGAGGCTTTAAATAAGTTATGTTAAGAACTTAGGTATAATTTGATGAATATTTACAGAGGCTGATTTTTATTGTAAATATTTTAAATATGTGAGGGTAAATAGTAAAAATGTTTAATAGCGTTTGTATTTGAATTACATAAACACCCCTTTTTCACTTTTTATCCACTTTAGATTTTTTTTTTCTCGTAAATACCATTGAGTTTGGTGGGAAAAATTGGAAAGGAAAATAAGGTTGAAGACAATTTTATGGTTCACGAACTGTCCAATTGGGTGAATTGTTATTATAACTGTTTAGATGAACATGCAACCTCATATGCATCCACATATACTATTTAATTACTTGTAACCATATTACACGCTTCTTTTATTTGCTTTCTTCAACTTGCAAAGTCACTTGGACTAAACAATGTGTTGACCCAACCCCTTGTGGAAAAATTGAACATGCATAACTAGACGAGTCGTAGGTTGTGCTAATTGAATAAGAAAAATGGTTAATTAAATAAATAACCCCTACATATTGGAGAGAAAAATGAGATAAGTGTGAGATGAGGAAAGTAATGGAGAGTAAATGAGAAAGAATTTGAGCTTTAAAGATGTTTTCTCTCTTGTTTGTAGAAAATGACATCAAGAGTTTTTATTTTTTATTTTTTATTTTTTATTAATCTTTTCACGATGTATCAAACAATGATATTTACTTAGGATATTGTCTTTGCATTAATATTTTCTAAAACCTAGCTCGTTTTCCACAAAAAAAAAAGATTATTTAGACTTTACCCCTATGATAAGTAGCAATTTAGGAAATACCTCCAAATAAGACAACACTGGTTTTGCCCCTCAAATTGGCCAGGCTGACCGCCGGAATAATTGAAAACTTTATAAATGGTCATTTGACCATTCCATATCTTGGGGGGCAAAGTCTAAATAATCTTGTAAATTTTTTTATTTAAGACTTATGTAAATCTTCTTCTTCTCCTTCTTTAACGAATCGTGAACCACAGTTTGAAGTACCAAGAACAACATCTTTATATTCTCAAATGTCATTCACTTCACTTTCTTATCTGATTAAAGCAAACATGAAAAAAAGTTGGAGGGATGGAGAACAAGGAGGAGGAAGATGAAAGTAGTTCGCCTCAAATCGAAGTAACGATAATATCATTATTAAAAATCTGGTATTAGGTGGCGAAATTATATGTGACGTTTCAAAAGTTGTCACCATTTTTTAGTTTATGTGAGGAAATTTGAGTGAGGCATCATCGTTGTTCAAGCAAAATTTTGGCTTCCAGTTCCTCGCTTAAACATTTCACAATCATCACACACAGAGAGCAGGAAAACTAGCACTTAAATAAAATACATTTTATAAGGAAAAAATAACAGTTGGTCACATTTTATCTAAAGCCCAACCCAAGAGCAAGAGCGAGGAAACTTTTCTTACTAAATACTTTTTTTAATTAAAAAAAATTAGTAATTTATGTACAAAACCTATTCCTATCTCCAATCTTCTTCTTTCCTTCTCAGCACCATAATTTGTACAACTAAAGCCCAGTCTTGACATCCAAAGTGAAAGAAGGGTGAAGGAGTGGTCTTAGGGTGTGTTTGGTTGTATAGAATCCTATGTCATGAAAATTCATGAGAGGACCCCGATATTTTAGGCTTAATTAATGTATCACTCCACATCTACCATTTGATTTTGTGATCAATGATGGGAATAGAATTTTCATGAACATGAGAATCTCGCTAACACACCCTTAGGGTCAGGTCTCCACTGCGATTGCGATCGAATTGGGAAATAGCATGACTGAGTGATACACTGCAGAAGAGGATTCGTTGTTACAGTGGTTAGGAAGATAGCAGATTCAGGTTTGGGCACTACACCTAAAATGGCCATTAGCAACGGTTTTAAACCGTGGGGGTAACCCATTGGCACGGCTTAGAACCGTGGGCTGTAGAGGCGTCGCTAAATCCCTAGTAACGGCTAAAAACCGTGACTAAAATATTAGCAACGATTTTATCTCGAGGACTGTTGATGATTTAGCCACGGTTATAAACCGTTGCCAAAATCTTAGCCACAGTTCTAAGCCGTGGGCAGGTGTAGCCACGGCTTAAAACCGTTGCAAGTTTGGCCACGATTTTAAGCCGTTGCAATAGCTTTAGCAACGGTTTTAAGTCGTGCCAGTACTAGCCACGGTTTTTAGCCGTTGCAATAATTAGCCACGGTTTAAAACCGTGGCAAATTTTTTTTTTTTTTTTTTTTATTTTTTTTTTTGCTGTCAAATGACTTTTTATTACATCTTATAAGTTTGATTTCTAGAAAATAAAAATTTTAATGTGCCAAACTTAAACATTTCCATGAATGGAGGCAAAGTAATGTAATTAATAAGATAATGTATTACATTGAGTCACAAAATCTATCAAATAATATCTCAAATACAATGACACACACAAACTTAAATATCTCAAATACAAAGAAAGTGGAACAATGCTGCTGCTGCTGCGAGAGACGCAATGCTGCTGCTGCAAGGGACGATCTGCTGATGATGCGAGGTACGCACTGCTGCTGCTGCTGCTGCGAGGGAATCACTGCTACTGCTGCGAGGGACAAACTGCTGCTGCTGCGAGGGACGAACTGCTGCTCTGCGAGGGACACACTGATGCGAGCTTCTGCTGGTCGCAAACCAGAGTGCGCTCTGTTTCACTGCAGAGTACCCACTGTCCTGGCAGTTATGATCTGCGGATTTTTGAATGCAAATTAATATTCAAATAGAACATATAGAAAATACAAGACTTGCTGTTATATATTTAAAAGTACCTTTGTCAAGGATTACAAATCTAGAATTATAATCATTGAATCTCTTACGTGGGAAACACACAGAAAATAAACTGAAAGCAACAACTTATTCCAAGTCAAGTTGTACTTCCATTCATGTGTTCTATCCTTCACCTGTGAGAGTTCAGTGAACCTAAACTGAATGTTGACATTCAACACACCGCGTGTAAATTGGATCAAAATGGTAATGAAATACCAACAGTGTATCAAGACCTAGAGAGTTGTAACTTCACATGAGCAGGAAGTATCAAGAACGTATTCATTCACATGAGCAGGAAGTATCAAGTCATCTTCACACAAATCATGCCAGACAAATCCATTTTTGTAACTTCTACTTTCACAAATCCACCACAACAATGATAACAATCAAATTTCTAATAAAATACAATTTACTGGAAAACAAAAACCAGTTCTTATAACACTCTTACCTCTTACAAGACCACAAATACAACGAAGGCATGCCACTACCTCTTACAAAACCAGTTCACCTGTACTTGTTCATTCTCCCCTCCATTTCTCTCACTGTTAAATCACCTCAGACTGAAACGGATCTAAAACAAATACATCTTAGTCACTTCAGCCTTCAGCTTCACATTTCATCATTAATCACAAGAAATACAATCTACCTAAGACTTATAACTGACTAGAAGTTCTATTGTCTCGCATTAACTAAAACCTAGCAAAATTTGCTTGCAAATCCAACTAATTGAATGAACTTCAGCTCATAATGTAAAATTCCATCAGTTCCTCTAAATAATAGCTCAAAAAGACCTATAAAACTACTATCTGAGCCTCATCAGATCTAATTTCACTCGCAAAACCTATTTAGTGATCCCATACAAAGGAATGCAACACAAAAACACTACAAATCAACTGTTCAAAACAGTTTTCAGTAAAAAAATTTCCAATATGGAAGCTAAGTTGTTATTCTTTGACATTCATGGATACAAAAGAAGAATATCCAAGATGTCTAGCAAAATGGCTTTTGACCAATGGAAGCTTGTCATCTATACAAAATATGATAGATTCATGCAATATGATATGATATGAGAGACGCAATGCTGACTAACCTGTGTTGATTCAGGTTTTCCCTCTTGGTCTGATTCTATGGGCAGGGCCAGGGACGAACTGCGGTTGATGCTGCTGCTGCGAGAGACGCAATGCTGCTGCTGCAAGGGACGATCTGCTGATGATGCGAGGTACGCACTGCTGCTGCTGCTGCGAGGGACGAACTGCCGCTGCTGCGAGGGACGAACTGCTGCTCTGCGAGGGACGCACTGATGCGAGCTTGCTGCTGGTCGCAAACTTGATGATTTCAGAGGGCTTGAACCCACCCATCCACAAAAAGCAGCGCTCCGCCGGAGTCTTCCACATGCCTGAAACGAGATGAAAGAGATCGGCTTTCATGAGCATTGCCTTCAAGCCCATCATCTAGTCCAAGTGTGCAAGGCAGTTGTCCACGTAAAGTTGCACAAATTAAACATTATGAAATTCAAATATAACATCCCCAATTTCTAACATGACCAGACAGGAATACCAATTTCTAATCCCCACTGTCACCAACAAAGCAATGTGACCACCCACAATTATAACATCCCCATTAGACATTACCACTCCCTAATCACTTTTTGGTTTTGCTTTGTGACTTGTGCATCCTAGCTTCAACCCTTTAGCAGGAACACATGTTCAAAGTTCATACTTTCAAGAAAAAGAAGAAGAAATCTGTGTATGGCAGGAAGAAAAGTAAATAACTAACATTCAAACTCAAATCATTAACATTCTATTTGTTATGATTCATTTCACACTTGAGTGGAAAAAAATATGCAATAGTAAAAAAAAACATTAACTAGCCAATATTTTTCCTCAAAAGCTAGACTTGTTAAAAGATATAAAAACTAATTAGTTAACTATGATAGTATCGTTCCACCATGTTTCCAAAGTTGACGTTACCGTTGACCTACTCGATCGGCAATTCCCTAAGCCTTGAACATTATAACTCTTCTACTATTTGACAACTTCAAGTTTTTTAAGAGTATTGGTTGAACCTGTTAAGAAAATATTAGGAGAATTGCATTTTGATTGAATATTTTCTTAACATGGTATCAAAGAAGAAGAAGAAGCACAAGATGGCTACAAGAGATTTTTATTACCTGGGTGGATGTATTCTCTCTATCAATGATTCAAAATCAGGATCATAGTAAGGTTTATAGCCACTATACATTATATCTAACAAAAAGAAAAACCAGTTGTCAGAGAGAGCTTTAGAGACCCCAAGAGAGAGACACAAGAAGAAGAACAACAAAATGGGGTGTAAAAGAAATATGTTATAGTTTGGTTTCATACAATGTTTATATGGAGTACAAGTAATGAAACACGTTTTGTAAAAGGATAAGAGAGCAGCCTCGATGTAATATCTACAATATCAACAAGAAAGAAGCACCAATTAGTACCTTGATGTAAAGGAATCCCAAAAGCCAGACTTCTGCTAATTCTGATTGCCTCACTCCTGCAGCGCCAACGGCACCGTGCAAACAACGACATGCACTAGCAGCTCCCTGCTCGACGCGTCTCCTCGCTCCTGCAGTGCCAAGGGCACCGTGCAAAACAGGGGAGAACCCATGCTGAAAGCTCCTATCAGCTTCTATGTGCTCAGTGCACATGCAGTCCAGCCAGCCTCGCAAATGGAAACTGACAGAAACCAGGCTGAGTGCACCTCGTTCCTGCGCGCATTGTGATCCTCGCAGCTGAATCGCCTACACCGCCCCTGCAGGCCAAACAGAGCCGCAAAGCAGAGCCGTTCCGGAGCCTGTTTCCGAGCTGTCCGGAGCTCTGAATATCAAATACAAATTTTCAAATTGCAAACTTACCAAACAATTTGCAAATTGCCATCATACCAACTTGCAAGCACCTCCTGCCAAGATGAAAGTGCTATACAATATGAAAGTTGAGAGAATGAAGAAATAAACTACCTGAAAACCCATATCCTGAGCCCTGCATCAACCAGCTCTGTATTGATCTACATAACATGATGGTGTTCTTAAGCCAATACTGTCGTAATAATTATCGGTTACAGCATTTCCCACCTGTATTTGTAAAAATAGTTTATAACATAAACATATGAGTGCTTAGTCGGTACATCAAAAATAATTTATTAGTCTCTTACCATAAATCCTTTGAGATTGATGTAGGGCTTTGAGTAAGCTTTGTTGTAATCATGGATGCTCTTTGCCAATTGCGGTACATAGTGTCCTACAAAATGAGGGTAAGGTGGATCAGCTTTTGATCATGTCTTTATGTGTTATGCAAAATGAACATGTAAATATTTACCTGCATAACTCTCCCCAGTTCTGTAGAAATCTCTATATCTGTACTGTGGAAACCTTGACATCCATCTTCTCATAAAATTTAGTGCATCGTATGCTGAAAAAAATAGTATCATATAAATAAATGGATAGGCGGCCAAAAATGATAATTTAGGCAAAAAATTAGAGCTCTATTTATTGCAACAAAATAGTATCAATGAAGGCATGTAATAGAATGAGATATGGTGATAAAAACTGTTTTGCCAGCTACTATATCGCCGCTTCTACACGTGCGTGGAGTTCGAAGGATGAGGTGGGCAGCTGGTTGTTGGGCCAGCTTCATGTGCGCCTGGTGTTTCTTCACTACTTCCTACCACCCAACCCAACCGAAACTCATACCTTCTCATCATCACCTCACGCTCTAACTTTCTCTCAACCTTCCAACCACTGATTCATTTTTATTCGGGGAGCAAGACCCCTGGATTTAAGACATCCCACCTCTCTCCACCACAAAAACTCCCACAATGTCATGGATACCCCCCTCTTTCACGATAATGTCTGTGCATGTCAATAATGTTGATGAATGCCCTTAAAACTGCCATGCAGATAGATCTATCGGTGCCTAATTCATCATTCTGATTTTATTATTGCTAACCCAATGCCAAAAACCGAACAAAGTTCACTTTGGTTTTGTCTCTGTTAAGAAAGGTGGGAAGATCACCAAGTCCCAACCAATTTCAATTACAATGGCTCATTTCCATAGTTGACTTCATCCATTTAATTATCATGCATAGAAAAATCATCAGATGCTAAAAAAATTAAAATAATATCACAGAAAATGTTAATTCATAGAATAATCCATGAAATATATCGCACTACAAACAACTGGGCACTAATACATTATGCTCTCTGATATTTCAAACTGAGAAAGTAGTTTGCTGAAATCCTATGCCTTATATATAACTAATGATAGCACAGAACATAAATAAGTCACTCAACAGTCAGCTTTTGGAACTTGAAACTCTGACACAATTCCTTAACAATGATTGCACTCAGTCATTTGCTGATGATGATAGTAAAGCAGCTTTATAAGCTGTGAAGCAGTTTATAAATTTATTCAGATTGAATGTGCATGCATGTGAATTGGAAAGGCTTGATAATTTCATGTCAATCTGTGGGCAGCTAGTTCTTCCGGTGATGTGTCAAAATGAGGATCTCACCTTCTCTGTTCAAGTTCCAACAATAACCAACTATTTGTTTTGAGGGGGGATGAATCTGTCTGATCGACAGATGTTATATCATTCAAGCTCAATAAAGAGCTACTGGTTAAACTAGGTCGTTTTTAGCTTTCTGGGGTCTTCTGAAAATGAATGTGCAAGACAATTTTTTGTGTGAATGGAAACAACTCTCACCAATTCAAAGAAGCAAATAACTAAGTGGAACTGAACCATATTTATTTATTTATTTATTTAAGGATAGAAGATTCAACCTGCAAACTCCACATCCATCACAGTGAAATTGCTTCTTTGAAACCTGAAACCCAAACCAGATTGTCAGCTATGTAAATTGTTCATTCCTGAAAAACTAATACTGCTTCTAAGTGAATGTCTTAAAACCAAATGTTGCCTAAAGAGTTGCAAGGTGAGTAGAAAGGCAGATTCTACAGTTTTCACAGGAGGAACAGATCTAGATTACAGAAACATAAGAGCAATCATGAGAGAAACTACACACACATTATAGAGACTTGTATAATCAATTATTGACATCTACTAAAATAGAGGACTTTTGCTTGCTATAAAATTATATGCACTGTCCAAATTTTCATAGTTAAAATGAATTTTAAATCTTAAGAGTAGTCCACTTTTCATATTAAAATCGAAGTCTAAAGCTTAAATTTTCCCAACCCATGGATACAGCATATTGCTATTGAGGCCAATTGAGTATATGTTTCTTTGTTTCATTACCTCTTTTGCAATTAAGCTAAAAAACATTTAAACCAATTAAGCTAGAATACCCAAATGATCATGCTCATAACAATACAAACACACAGACATGGCTAAAGAAGACTATTGAGTAAATCATGTTGATGGTCTATACATAGTAGCAGACTCAAATCCCTCCAATTGAAATGTTCCCTTATACATAATAAACATTAGTGCTTAACAAAAGTCTCAAAAAATTAAAGAAGACCCTATACTCACCAAGTAGTTCTTCTACCGCTTCTTCAATAGCAAAGGACCAACATTATCTCCAGTGTCTTTGTTGTGCTTCACATGAGTTCCATCACATAGAGGAAATGTACCTGACCTCCAACAGCTGCCAAACACCCCAACACCCCAATTAGAATCTCACCCATATGTTTCACAATCCAATGAGGCAATGAACAAAGACAGGAAATGAGAGAATGTTGAATAGCTTACCTGTTGTGTTGAGTGTTATCTTAGTCTTCTTCTTCCCCTCTTCAGAAATCGAGCTCGAGAAAAGAAGAAAGTGAGTTCTAGGGTTTGCTTTGCTGAAAGAAGAAAAAAAAATAAGAAAAAGAGATCAACAACAAAAAAAATCAAACTGTTTTGTTTTGCTTTGCAGTGGAATTTCAACACTATCCTCAAAAAGTATATTTACTAAATTACATTTTTTTAATAAAACTAATAACCAGTCATGAACATCATCCTCATTGTACTCATCTTCCTTTATATATTTCACATAAATCTTACCTGAACATCATCCTCATAGTTTCATTTTTACGTGGGTATTCCAACTTTTGTATCGTAAATTTTCTTTCTCCTTGCTCATAACATATTTGAATTGTATATTCTGAACATGAACAAATCTCAATATTTCGACATTACTGAAGAGTCTCTAAGGACAAAAATTAAAGCTTTCCAGCATATACATTCTAATCTTAGAATAGCTTAAACCATCCAAGTAGCTAAACCCAGTAAATGAAGTTGTAAATTCCCAAACTACTACTCTAAATATATTCACTTTCCAAGAAAGGAAACACCTCATATACAATATTTTAATACTGAGACTAACTAGAATGTTAAAAAATTATTAACATAATGTCATAACTCAAAAACAATAATTAATAATCCAAACATATAAAACATCAAGATGCATTAAAGATTGATAGTTTGATACATAACTCAAAAGTATCTACTTTAAGTCCCAAAAATAGGAACGTCAACAAAAAAAAATACATAGATTTCACTAATCTATGTCTTGATCATCGATCGTCCTCAACACACTCCCATCGTTAAATAGCACAGATTCTAACTCAGGTTCATCAAGAGAAAGATTGGCAACCTCAAGTATGCCAGCAACATCCAAATCCAATGAATCAAGTGCATCTCCTCCGATATCCCACATCCTTGTCTCACCTTCTTTGTACTCTGGATTTCTTCTTGACAAGAGACGAAGATTAGAATGCACATATACCAAATCTTCAGCTCGTTGTGGGGTCAACTGATTCCTTTTCAACGAGTAGATGTTGTTATACGTACTCCAATTCCTCTCACAACAAGAGGAAGAACAAGGTTGCCCGAGCAATTTCAAAGCCAAAGCTCTGAGTAATGGTGCAGAACAACCATGAGCAAGCCACCAAATGTTTGCTTCTAGGTGTGCACTATTTTCTAAAGAATCCCTATCTGCAAATTGTCCCACACCCCCTAAAAACTTTGCAAACTCTGCTGTCACCATTCTTCTTTCCTCATCATTAGGAAAGTATCTCTGAAAGCATTTATTCTTCTCCATTGAAATGTCAGAATCACAATCTGGGGAAACACGATTCGGAGCCCCTTCAAGCCATTGTCTACTATAATACCTAAGCAATCACAAATTAATATTATAAACCTAACCCAAATTTTCTAAATTAAGTAGAAAAAGAATACTGCAAAACTTAAGTTACCTTGGATTTAAGGAATGTGCTAAACAATGTAGTGGTGTGTTGCTTTTCTCCCATCTATCAACCAATATATGATACACCACTGAATAAAAGTCTGACTCCTCATCATTTGTCTTCCCTTCACGGCGATAAATAATTTGCTTCACTTTTTCAATCATAGTATCCCACATTTCATACACCAAGTGAAGACAAGGCTCATCAGTATCAGCTCTCCGCAACATTGTATATATAGGTTCTGTGAAACAAAGTATGTAGTTCACTTTGTCCCACCACAAGTCATCCAATAACTTTTCCTTCACAAACTTTGCTTTCTCAACATCATCTTCCTTGTAGGAATCCCACTGACCACCAATCACCATACTTTGGAGACTACTTTTAATGTCTTTCAGCCTTTTCAGCATAATTATACTTGAAGCAAAGCGGGTCTCTGCAATAGAAAGCAACTTCAAGTTTGAATGCTCATTGAACATGTGCAATCTCATAGAATGGTTCATCACAAAAATTTTGATTTGCATGTCGTCCCCAATAATATCAACAATCCAACTACACTCGTTGTAGGCCTTTTCATTTGAAGGTGTGTTCTTTGGGGCACATATGTTTTTCAAAGCAAGGTTGAGAGTGTGGACTACACAAGGTGTCTAAAAGATTTGAGGGTATTGACTCTCAACAATTAAACCTGCAGCTTTGCAAACTAGAGCATTGTCGGTTATGACTTGGACCACATTATTAGGCCCAATCTCATTAATAATTTCTTTGATCAAGCTAGAAATAAAATGTTTATCTTTGACCGCTCCTTCACAATTCACAGCCTTCAAAAACATTGGACCACCCTCATTAATTACTATGAAATTAATAAGAGGCCTCATTTGAGCATCGCTCCATCCATCACAAACAATGGTTGCTCCTTTAGCCTTCCATGTGTACTTTATTGTCTCCAATAACCTTTCAACGTGATCTCTTTCTTTTCGAAGCAAAGTTGTCCTCAATGCATTGTACCCAGGTGGCTTGTAACCACTAATTAGATTTATTTGATGAAAAGGTGAAGGCATTCTGATAATACGGATTCTTTGCAAGGTTGAAAGGCAATGCAGCTGAGTAAAACATCCTTGCAATCAAAGCATCTAACTCTTGCTGATCAATTAGATTGAAAGCATTCGCAATCGGATTACTTGTTGCTCTCATTTTCCTTGAATCAGAGATGAACTTACGCCAACACTCGTACCTGCGCAACTACCTTGAGTTGAGCCCCTTGAAGGAGGTAAAGGAACAACACGTGTACGAGCAACATTTTCTACTCTCAATGCAGCGGCATCAACAAGATTTTGTACCTCTATAGATTGTTCGAAAGAGATCTTATCACAAATAGCTATCCCATGACCTCTTTCCTTCAACAAATGGTGCCTTAGTCTAATATGGGATCCCGTATAATCATTTTTGCAAAAGTTACACTTCCACCTTTGATTCCCTCCACCTTCACTTGATTTTCTTAATCGCGTGACATGCCTCCAAAGAGGAGCATTATCTTCTCCGCTCATTTGGTCTAAAACTTTACATGTAAAAAAAGGAAAATAAACATGGATTAAAAAAAAAATTTGGTTGCAGGTAGTATTGCTAGAATAGGTATATATAATATAATTTAATTGCAACTTGTAAGTAGTATTGAAGACTGACAATTATTTACGTGTTGCAAACTTGCAGGTAATATTGCTAGAATAGTAGAATATTTTACGGCAAATGGACAAGCCGAAAAGGACAGGAGAAGAACTTACAAGAAGAGAAATATTGCAGCTACCAGCTAGTAAATGAAGAGTTGAATACAAGTTGGACAACAATCAAGTAGCCTTGCTCGTTATCATCGGCATTCTGAACCTAAGCAACATAAACAAGTTGAAAGCCTTAGAACAACTCTAGAACATCAGAACTTTATCAACATAATATAACTCCAAATTCCAAAATAAAACATGAACAACATGTCAAGATGTTAACTCCATAGTCCATGCAATACAAGTACTTCTGCAGTCCACCCATAAGATAAAATCATAAAAACAGTAAACGTTTCCAAAAGTATGATGCTAATTGTGATACATACCCTGATACTAAATACAGAAAAATAGTATATTTTCTACCACAAAATGATGTCTTCAAATTTTACGTCACATGAATGAAGAAGTTTGGCTCAAACAGGCAAACATCAACATGAGTACACAGACTAAGAAATTCCTAATGCTCATTTAAGGTACGCCTGGTAAGGCAATCAATCATCTTATTGAAATTGACATTAAAATTTTTTTCTAAAGAACTTACAGAGAAAATCTCACCCACAGGTGAGGTTTGATGATGTGGTTCCAATCTCACATTTACCGGAGGAACTGGAGGGAGAATATGCAAAATGATTTCTTAAATGAGTATTGAGTACCTACTGAAATGATGATTAAGCAAAAATAGACAACACAAATCGAAATGGATCACAGTCATCACACACAAAACACAAAAAAAAAAAAAAGCAAGAAAAATAAACAGCAAGAAGAATAAACAGTGAGTGACTGAGTGAGAGAGACGAATCTGATCCTAAGCTTAAGTCCGACTCCGACAGACTCCTCTAAGCAAGGTAAGCTCTTTCTACTTCTTCCCTTCCTTCTTTCTCTTCTTCGGTTCTTCCTCTTCCTTCTTTGTTCTTTCTTTTCTTCCTCAGTTCCTCGCCTCCTCGGTTCTTCCTTTCTCGCCTCCTTTCTCTCTGGTTCCTCCTTCCTCGGTTCCTCGCCTCCTCTGGTTCCTCCTTCCTCAGTTCCTCTCCTCGCGCTCTCTGGTTGTATGGTTTGATTTGAGCAATAACAAGAAAAAATCGAGATTAGGCTTTAATATTAGGGCTTCAGATCTCTGCCGTCCGATCTTATCAAGATCTGAAAAAAAAAATATTTAGCAACCGAATCCGGACCGTGTCCATGCCGTATCCTGACCAAGTCAAGTTGACCGATACGTTGACCGCGTGTCGGATACGTATCCGACGCGAATCGCACGCGTATCCGTATCCGACACGCGTTTTCATGGGATTCGGAGGGTTTTTCCGAGAGTCCTTAGATGTGTATCATACATTTGTTGAGAAACAACATGTCTAGAGAAATCCCATTAGATTTTAGAAACCTTCCTAAGTTTCTGATTTGGGATTCATTAAGAAAGACCCTCTAATCTTGTTTGTTTATATCTGTTTCCTTTTGTAGTAAGTTTTACTTAAACTCGGTTGGTTTTACATGTTCACAGGATTTTGAGGTCTGTAAAGAGTTAAGCTATAATCAGGTGCGTATCTTTTCACTTTTAGTTGTTCTCCTTCATTCTTTAGTTGCACAAAGTACATCTGTTTGACATGTTAGTAAGTGCAAAGTAGGGTAATATATGGTTATCTTATTTTTCAAGTGCCTAATGTGCAAGTGCTTCCTGGGTTATGTGCTAGTGTATTTCATGGCCTATAGATGAGGAAGAACTAAGCGGGGGAAGGGTTATCATGACTATAACATATGGCTTATATTTTTCATTACATGAAATATGTTTTTGATTTTGGAATGTAGGTCAGTAGAATGATTAAGCGTTCCAAATAAACTTAAACAATGAGAGATGCCTAGTGGTGAAATTTTCACTATTTATTGTATCATTTGATGAAAAGTTCGGATTTGTGTCATTCTTCCATTTTTTTTGATTGAATATTTTATTGGTGTTTCCACCAATGACGTGGTGAAACATTTGAGAGACCAGGCGGGGCTACTCTTGCTTGTCCTACTTATATTGATTGGTTTTCTTTTTTCCATTTTGTAGGAAAGGGTTTTTGGATGATTGGAACTCTTCACCTACACCAACTGCTGTTGAGTGAATGAGAGTTGGCATATTAAACAAAATTATAGAAATATCACAGGTAAAATTTTTGTTTAGGCATCTTGAGTTTATCTACAATTACAATGATATTGTTCGTCTTTGCCAAATATTTGAATGGTTGATTTGTTTTTTTACCCAATAGTAGTAATAATGAGTATTAGCTACTAGAGAGATCCGATGCATATCCAAGGTCCAACTTACTATTCTTACAATGAATATCTTCATTTGCAAGTAGAGTGAGAGTGTATTCAAGAAGAAAAATGGGACTGATATAGTGTCTCAAGTATCTTCCTTTGCTATTCTGTTGTAAAGAAAAATGTTTTCAAGAACAAAAGTGGGACTGAATATCTTCCTTTGATATCCAGTTCCTTTGATATAGTGTCTCAAGTATCTTCCTTTGCTATTATGTTCCTTTGATATAGTGTCTCAAGAAGAAAAATGGGACTGAATATCTTCCTTTGCTATTCTGTTTCATCTATGCTGCCTATTACTTATAGTGTCTCAAGTATCTGGATATAAGTAGTGCTTGAAAGTCGAGCATTATGGCCTCATCAAAAGTTTCCAAGTGATTGAAGGGGGATTTAAATCCCAAATCTGCAATATAAAGGTGGCACTATCTTACTCCTGGATCTAGATACTGCTCAACTTAGAAACATTCAATTTGTGCTTCTGTGGTCTGGTCTCAGCATCAATGTCCACATAACCATTCTTATCCAATGGGAAATGCATCAGTTAGGGGAAGTGGTAGATGTTCTGAGTTGTCAGCAAGGGTCCCTCCTACTACCGTTATTAACGAAATAACATTTGTAGATTTCTTGTACATCCTTATTCTTAGAAAAATAAATTTTACTGATACTTATTACTTTCTAATGCCAAATGCAGGCTTTTTTGGCAACTACAATGCAAGGTCGTACAAATAACGATTTCTCCCTCCATGATCTAAGTAGTTCTACTATTTTAATGAGCTTGGTGACCATGATGGTGATGATGAATGATTCAAGGAGGTTGTGAATATGAATAGATGTTGATTAGTTAAGGAGCTTAGTTTTACTATCGTAGACTCTGTTTTTGTTTGGACGTCAACATGATGTCACTTGATATCATTATTATACTTTTGTGGATTTTTTTGAGGATGAATATATATATATACACATTGTATTTGGTTACGTGACTTCCAATATGCAATGGAAGAATGCAATATTTTGTGATAAATGAAAATCCTACTATTTTAATTTTAGATTTTGCATTACACAAAAATTGAGGTGGTCCTATTTAGGAATAGTGCTAGTAGACAATTATAATAAATGGGTGAAGAATGAATTGTCACAAATATAATGAAAGTGAGGAAAAATTCATCACATGTACATATTTTGAATGTATGAAATCACTATCGTGACAAACTGTTTTTGACGTATAAATTACATAAGCAAGGAAAGATTTCTCACAGAAAGTTCACAATAGATATTTTTAATGTATGAAATCACTGTCGTGACAAATTGTTCCTCACATATAAATCACATAAGCCAGAAACAATTTGTCACATAAACTCACATGTGACGCCAACTTTCCATCACACATAACACTGTAGAGTGACGAAATTTTCGTCACCCATGTTATAGTTGTATACCCCCACGCTAAGTTTATGTGAGGAACCACTTGCCACGTAAGGTGACTTTCTGTGATTCGTCACATAATACTTTCCTTAACGCCCCTTATGTGAGGGTTGTGACGACTGAAATTCCTCATCGTTGCTGAAACGTGACGAATTAACATGTTTCAGTGAGGAACAACGTTCTTCAACAAAGCCCAATTTTCTTGTAGTATAATATTAGAGCCTCTCGATTTTCCATTTAGTTTGTATGTTCACCACCAATTCAATTCTTATTTTGCTCATCAACAACATAGGAGCAAAGTGGGTGTAGGGGGTTTCAGTGAAGGGCATGGTGAATTGATGGGGTTGGGGGCAGGTAGGGGTTGAAGGTAATTGGAATGGGTTTAAATATAATTGCAATGATTGGACAAGAAAGGGTAGACAATGTTAGGTCAAAAGGAGAGGAGGTGGGTGATGTTGGTCGAGTAGGTGGACTTTTCAAGAAGATTATGTTTTTTTGAGTTATTTAGACTTTGCCCCCATGAAATATTTTTTGCATTGACTAGGATAGGGGTATAGTAGGCATTTCAACTATTTTAGTGGTCAGACGGGATGAAGTGGGGGACAAAACTAGTGTTTGACATTATTTGGGGGTATTATCTAAACTGGTACTTATCATAAGGGAAAAGTCTAAATAATCCAAAAATTGTAGTAGAAAAATAGTATTACATATGATGCAGTCATTTTTCGCTTCCTACTCCGATCTGGTTCTTGCTGACCAATTGACCTGCACAAGTAGCACACGGGAGCCATGGACCACCGTTGTGGTGGCGAATGACACTCCGATGCTAAAGTTAGACAGGGCTTTGAGGAAAGTGTAATGTTGTAACAGGAAATTTGTAGCGTACTTTAGCTTACCAACCTCATGTCTTATTTATAGTGCAAAGAGTTTTGGTTTAACCAGGCCATCATAGGCGTAGATTAGGGAGGAGATCTTCGTGGAGATCCCTTTCTAATAGGAGTCGTGCTGTAGAAGGGAAGTTCCCTGTTAGCTCTATGCTCCTAGATACATGGAAGATAGTAGAGCATTCCGTGGAAGGGAGTTTCCCTGTGTGAAAGATACCCTGGTGTTTGCTTCCTAGTTAGGAGCAAAGAATAGTTGTAGTTGCTCGTCCGAAGCAGATCCTCGAGATACTTGCCTAAGGAGGGCTTACGGGTATTGAGGACACTTGTGAGACGTGTGGGCCTAGCATGCTGTGAGAGTCCGGGTTCGCCTGGCGGACTGAATTGAGCGGGCTTAGAACTGCTTGGGCCTGTTCAGTGTTGGGCTGATGCTGGGGTCTATATTTCCTCAAGATTATCACGACACGTGTACGACTCAGAGGTGTGACCGTTTTTATGTATCATCAGCTACTCCCCCCGAGTTAGTGGATTGTCACATCGGTTCGCTAAGTCATTTCTTGAAGGGATGCGCCGCTCATGATGATTGAGCCTGAATCGTTGCTTGAGTCGCACGCCGCATTAATGGCACGTGCGTCAGTTTGGCGGAAAAGAGGCAGGAAGCCATCCTCTATTTAGGCCATCTGTAGTGCAGAGTCTGATTCTTCTACTTTGTACGCTTTCGAAGATATTGTTCTTAAAAGATCGTTTGTCTTCTTCATGGTTCAAGAAAACCTTCTTCATAATGCTGTTTTGGTCGAGGCCCTGAAATCTTTTGAAGATAGGTTGTTGTCCGAGCCCGATCTTGCCAAAATTCGTACGAATTTTGGTGTTCCTGAAGACCTGTCATTGTATCTCCTAACGGGCGACCAAACGCCTATGTCACCTATTGTCGGTTTCATCTGTTTACATCGTAGGATGCTCCAAACTGAAGTGCGTTTTTCGGTACTAGATGTGATTTGGGATTCTTGGATCTCTTAGGGATTCCTCTAGCTCAGTTGGGGCCTAATTGATATAGGATCATCCTCATGATTCTGCTCAGTGCCAAGGAGGCTGGTGTTAGCATGACTCCATGGGTGATCTAGTTGCTAACCTCTCACCGGCTGCAGATTAACGCTATCTGTAAAATGAAGTCGTCGAAGTGCTTCGGTAAACTGCCTGATGATTTCAATTTCTGGCAGAAGTACTACTTCTTAGCTTCTGCGGATTCGAAGTATTTTTGGTGCAGAGGTCGTTCGCTCGAGCGACAATTTAGACCGCTCCGTAAGTTCAATCCCTTTCTCGTAGGGTTGAAAACCGAACTGTCAGTTTGGTTTTTCACCTAAACCGTGAACCAAACCGACTCTAGTCGATTTCAAAATTTATAAACTGAAATCGAACCGATTCTAATTTATGCAAACCGTAACCGAACCAAACCGACTAAAACTGAACTAAAACCATAATAAAACCGAACCAACCGACTATTTTAAACATATTATATTATTTTTATATAAAATGTATATTGTTTATTATATATTTTCAATCGGTGCGGTTATGTCGGTTAAAATCACATAGATACTGAAAACTGAACCGATCACTTCGGTTTTGAATTTTTTAAAATTGAAACCGAACCGATCGGTTTGGTCAATTTTTTGTTCAACCCTACTTCTCGCGATTTTGATATGCTTGGTAGCGAGCCGACTGGTCATTACTTGTGTTCCCTTGCAGGAAGGTTTCCTACCACTCCTCTCACCTTAGAGGAGCAAAACACCATGGAAACGTTTCGTGCCATGTCACAAAGGAAGGCGGTCGATGTCATAAGAGTTTCCAACTTCATCCGTAGTGGGCTGTGGGACAACTGGCACGTTTCCCCCACTTTCTATCATGAGTCGTGCATTAAGTTGAAAGATGGGGCCCCTTCTAGGAAGAGGAAGGTTGTTGGGGCCAAAGTTTTTGTTCTGTCCAATGTGGAGGAGCCGTCTGAGACGCTTGCTTCCTTCGTGAAGAAGCGGGCTCGCATTAGAGTTGGGCCATCTTCGGCACGAGCCGCTTCAGTGAGAGAGGAACGTGAGCCTGTTGGGTCTGTTGAGGCGGATACTGACGTTTTCGTTTTAGAGAAAGATTACTTGTGGTTGGTAGGAGTCATGAACAGGTTGAACATTAGTGACGCGCAAGTTGAGGCTCTGAATGACCATCTGGTGTAGGTCGCATCGGCATCTTCCGCTGGTGCTGATTCGCGTGGGACCATTACTGTTGAATGTTCCTGTGAAGATTTGCCTAAGGTGGTAGAATCTGATCGCCCTACTGTTGATTCGCCTGAAGGTGGCCGTAGTACAGGCCGTGTCTCTTGTAGTTCGCATTGCTCAACGTATCATTCTAGGCCACAATTGGAAATGTTGGAGGGTCCTTTTGATAATTCGCTCCCTCATCTCCTTCTGGATCCCATTGTGCCGCCTTGCAATAAAGGGTCGGTTATTTTTTACAAAGGAAAGGCCACGGAGAAGAGTCTGAGGACGGTTGCAACTGTGAAGGAAAGCGCTGGCATAGTTCCCAATCGGGGAAGGCTTCACCCAGACGCATGGATAAACCTGTTTGCACCTGAGTTGGAAAAGATGAGCTCACAAGTCTAGCATCAAGAGGTAGATGTAGAATATGCTTCGAGGAAGCACATAAGCAAGCGCCACAGCTGGTTGATGGATCATGCTCCGAAACCCGAAGATGATATGTTGGAAGGATGCATGGATAAGAGTCTAAAGTACCTTGTGCTGGGTATGTCTCATATGAGCCACGCGGCCGTTGCTGGAATGGAAGTTGGGGCGGCTCGTGAGAGAGTATATACCTTGGAGCGTGTCTTCTCTCACATGCAGCTGTTGTCTTCGGATGCGCTCCGTGAAATCAAGCGGCTTAAGAAGCAGGCTGAGGAGAAGCGGTTGGATCAGTCAACCTTGGGCTCCGAGGCTCAGGGGGCTCGTCTGGAGGACCTCGAGTGTAGTATGACGAAGGCATTGTCCGAAAGGGACGGACTGAGGCAAGAGTTGAGCCGGGTCCGCCAAAAAGTTGAGGTTGCGCGGGATGCTATGACTAAGGCGTGTTTTGAGCTGCAGTCTTTTGCTGAAGAGAGTGTTTCGAAGGAAGCTGAATGGGTTGCTGAGAAGCAACGATTGGGATCCAATGTGGAGTTTTACGCCCATGAGGTGAGAAAGACTGAGGACCATCTTGAACAGGGGTGGCATGAGCTTAGTGCTGTGAAGAGCAGTTGGCCACAGAGCAGTCTCAGGTTGACAGCCGACTAACAAGTTGAAGCTACTGGAGCGTGAACTTGTTGACGTGAAGGTGCTAGAGGAAGAACTTCTTCAAGAGCAAGGCAAATGTGAGTTCCGCTGAGTTGTACATAGCGGGCTAGAGCTGTTGGCACTGATGAAGGAGGAGCATCCGAAGTGGGATCTTGGCCGGTATAAGATGTCATATGTTGATTTGTTTGTTGCCTTTGCATTGTTGGATGAGGAAGACAACGTGAGCCCTGATACGCAGACCGTGGTGCGTGTGGATGTTATCCCTACTCCATCTTCCACTAGGCTTAGTTTTTATGTTTCTGTACCTTCTCCTGGTAGGGAGTGACCTTGGTGTGATTGCACCCCTTCTAGTTTTGACCGTTAATGAAAACAGTTTTATCAGTAATGTGTTTGTTGTCTTTATTGTATGTTTTTTCCTTTTGCCTTACAGTCATGCCTAGGCTGGTTGAGTCAATAAGACGCTTGACTAGTTTGTCTGCGATAGAGAGATTGACCGCTTTGTATTGTGAACGACTCGGGGTCGTTGTTGCATAGCCACGTTCGATAGTGGGCATGTTGCGCAGAGTTTAGCTGAGGGTGGCCCGCGCTGTGTCTTGTTTCCAAGGTAAGCTGCTTGAGGCTTATTCTGTTTGTCCGACCGGTCGGCCGCAGTTGCTGTTATGAGCGAGTTGCAATGGCTGAGCCCATGTGTCAGAGCGTTTGTGCCGAGTCAGGCACCGTAACCTCGAGCTGGCATCCTAAATAGCTTTTATCAGGGAACTGGCCGTACGATCTTTGTATCGGCGCGAATGGCCTTTGTGAATATTAGGATGCCAGTCCATTTGACCGTGAAGACACTGATTAGGCTAGATTCATGTTTGGCGACCAGGCTGAAAAGCAGTGGTCTCATGGCAAGCTGTTGGGATTAGTGCGAGACTGACTAGGCTCCCCCCTTTCGAATCGTGTATGATCAAGCAAAGTTGACTACGAATTCTGGGAGTAAAAGTTTGGTGACCAGGCTGAACAACAGTGGTCTCGTGGTAAGCCGTTGGTATTATTGCAGGACTGACTAGGCTCCCACCTTTCGAATCATGTATGACCAAGCAAAGTGGGCTACGAATTCGGGGAGTAAATGTTTGGCGACCAAGCTGAAGAGCAGTGGTCCTGTGGCATGCCATAAAAATCAATTCAGGCTCTCACATTTCAAACCATCTACACCCTCCCCGCGCGGTGGAGGCTACAAATTCGAAAGAGGTTTGGCGACTAGGCTAAAGAGCAGTGGTTCCATGGCAAGCCATCGAAATCAGTTCATGACCGACTAGGCTCCCACCATCCAAATTATCTACACCTGAGTGCACCAAGCTACAAATTTGGGAGGGTTCGGTGGCCACGCTGAAGAGCAACGATCCCGTGGCAAACCTTCAAAATCAGGTCGTGGCTGACAGGGTTCTCACCTTCTAGACTATCTACATCTTCGCAGCGCGGGTTACAATTCCAAGTTTGGTGATTTGGCAGCCACACTAAAAAGCAATGGTCCCGTGGCAAACCATTGGAATCAGTTAGGGACTGACTAGGCTCTCACCTTCCAGACTATCTACACCCTCGCAGTGGGGGCTACAAGTCCAAGTTTTGATCAGAAGCTTTGGTTGCTAGTCGTCACCAGCTAGGCTTACCTGATTAGGTTCAACGATCATTGGTCGCAAGTGGGGGCAATGATCCCTGGCGAGTCGTCGTTACCAAGCATGATAGCGCTGATTAGACTCCCACTTCCTAAACCGTCAATGCCCACGCTGAGTGAACTAGGTATCGAGTTGAACCAGAAGCTATCATCATCAACTTTGACTTACTAAGCTTGCATGTTTGAAAAGAAGTTTTGTCTGTTGGGGACGAAGTGAATTTAGTGGTAGCATAGTGTGGACGAAGTTACCTCGAATTAGTAGGTGATTTGTAGGTACAATCCGTAAGTCAGGATTGGCTAGGATCTCTTAATGCTTGAGGAGGGGCTACGGCGCATTGTGCTGCATGTGCGGCGTAAATCGCGTGGTAACACGTGTATGGCATAGGTTGTTTGACGGTTGAGTATAAGTTACACCCACTGAATTGATGAGGTTGCGTGCAACGCCATTAAATTGAATGATGTAGTCTACGTAGTTTCCTTGGGAATCGTCATCTCCTCGTTTTCCATTCCGCATTAAATGCTTGACAGTTAATGCTGGAGTGCCCGCTTGGTGAACCATCATGTCTATATAATGGTGTTTTTCAATTGTTGTAGACACTATCTTTCGCCGAGCTTATCTTCTGCAATGTTCTTGCTTAAAGAGAGTGCTTTGGGTTTTCCAAAGGCTAAAGGTGGATCTCCGTTTTTGGAGTCTCCGAATGTTCTGACATTTGCAAAGGTCTAGCCCAATAATAGTTGTCGTCGTATGTGGTCACCTGCTATGGGTGAGCATGTAGTTGATCTGCTGAGATCTCGTAATTTTTTCTCATTTCGCGGAGAAGTAGTACGGATTTCCTACCAACGGAGATGCCTTGGTGTTCAACCATGTCCAAAGGGGGCTTCAGGGTGAGATCTTCATAGAGTTTTCCCTCTTTGAGGCCCGTAGTAAAGGCTGTCACGGCTATATCGTCGTTGCACCCGTCTATGAGGGTCAACTCATTGTTGAAGCACGTGACGTACTCTAAGAGTTTGTCACCGGACCTCTGCCTCAAGGAGAGTATGTAGGGCGAGCATTTTTGGAAGCGTTGGCTTCTGACGAAACGGGTCAGTAATTCCTTCGCCAACGTTTTGAAGGAGTTGATGGACTTTGGCGGAAGGTTGTGGAACCGCGTCAATGCGGAGCTTTTTAGACTAGTGGGAACGGTCCTGCACATTAGGTATTCGTATCCCTCTTTAAGGGCCATTACGTGCTGGTAATGGCGCAGGTGGTCGAAGGGATCGGTGGTTCGGTGGTAGGAGTCGAGCTTTGGAGGAGTCAACTTCCTCGGTTAGGGCCTCGTTCATGATTTGATCCACAAATGGCGAGATGGAGAGGCGATACATTACGTCCGGGTCGTGCGCCCCTCTGCAGAGGGGGTTCCCAGGTTCGACCCTCTCTGCCTTGGCATTGAACTCAGTGTTAGCTACGCAGCTTCCTTTAGTCCAATAGGAATTGACGGGTGCTTGGCTTTCCTACGCTTGCTCCCTATCGTCTGTCGGAGGTGGAGGTTCGTGCTGCTCTTGGTCTCCATTGGCGGGTGGTGGATCCTGTCCCATGACAGCCTCCACCACTTAAGCGGTCCACTGTATTTGGGATGCCAGCGTATTGATTCTAGGATCTGTCGCTGCTACCGTTGGTACGGAAGAGTGAGTTGGTTGCGCGTGCAAGATAGGAGCTGCTGAAGGAGACGGTATAGGGACGGTCGGAACGTTCGACGTGTCCCCTGGTTTTCAATTATTACGTGACCTGGTGGTCATCATTTCTCTGTGTTTTGAAAGGAACG
Organism: Berberis vulgaris; assembly: GCA_963556465.1. Lineage (NCBI taxonomy): Eukaryota > Viridiplantae > Streptophyta > Magnoliopsida > Ranunculales > Berberidaceae > Berberis > Berberis vulgaris. The sequence goes on along the minus strand of OY747129.1, from coordinate 53,658,646 downwards.
ACGCTTAGTGTAAAGTTACGAGCTATGTCGTCCCCACGGACGGCGCCAAACTGATGCAATAACTTTTTGCTCCTTGTTTCGATCTGGTTCTTGTTGACCTGCACTAGTAACACAAGTGAGCCACAGACCACCGTTGTGGTGGTCGATGGCACTTCGATGCTAAAGTTAGACAGGGCTCTGAGGAAGGTGTAATGTTGCAACAGGGAATTTGTAGCGTACCTTAACTTACCAACCTCATGTCTTATTTATAGTGAAAGGAGTCCTGCTTTAACCAGGCCATCATAAGCGTAGATTAGGGATGAGATCTTCGTGGAAATCTCTCTCTAATTAGGAGTCATCATGTAGGAGGGAAGTTCCATGTTAGCTCTGCGCTCCTAGATACGCGGGAGATAGTTCGCAATCCAAGAGCATTTCGTAGAAGGGAGTTTCCCTGTGTGGAAGATACTCTGGTGTCTACTTCCTAGTTGGGAGCAAAGAGCAGTTGTAGTTGCCTTCGAAGCAGATCCTCGAGATACTTGCTTAAGGAGGGATTACGGGTATTGAGGACAGTTGTGAGACGGGTGGGCCTAGCGTGCTGTGAAAGTCCGGGCCCGCCTGGCGAATTGAATTGAACGAGCTTAGAACCGCTAGGGCCTGTTCAGTGTTGGGCTGATGCTGAGATCCGTATTTCCTCGAAATTATCACTACACGTGTACGACTCAGGGGTGTGACTATTTTTATGTATCATCAACATATTTAGGAACAAAAAATAGACGTTCATCTTCAATCTTAATTGTTAGACGAGTTTCTTTTATGATCTATGAACAAATTTTATTATTCATGTTTTTCCTTCTACTCATCTCACATTCCTTTGTTTTTTTTCGATCCTACCATTTTATATGGGTTATTTTGTAAGTTGTCTTAATGACTGATCCTAATTTAGAAATCATACTATATTTTCGTTTGGTATAGTTTTTACATGGAGGCGTCAAACGCATATATAAAACCCAACTATGAGTTATTTCATCTTGTTATTTATTTTTATTTTTTTGGAAAGCAAACAGGGTTTTGAAGGATCCCCAAACCTTTATATTAATAATAAAAAAAAGAACCAAATGCAATCACTCATTTATTCGCTCATTACATCATAAATAGAAAAGAAAAGTTTTTTAAATCTTCAACAAACACACTAATTAGATCAAGCTTAGTGGTCTTCAAGTTGGGAAATAATCTCACAAAGTGGTTTGCTACAGTAGTAGTTTCTTGATGCACATGCCATAAGTTTACTTTCTCATAAGCACCAGTCAATTGTTTAATCATCCTTATGACATGATTTATACCTAATATTATTAAGAGTCTTTGATTTCTTTCCCATTTATTTTTAACTATGTTTGTATCATTTGTAATGTTTTACCTGCTATTAAAAGTGCAACGGTAAATAGAATCCAACCATGTAAGAAAGTCTCATTTATTGATAATCATACTAGTTCAATACATGATAGAAACATAAGTACAATGCCAAACAAAATAAATATCATTTGTTCTTACATAACATGTAAACATAGTATGAAAATTTCATTTCTTCATAGTAAATAGAATAATTTTTCCGTCATTTTCTTCTTCCTCATCATCAACTGCCATATAAACATAAAGATATCAAAAATCTTGCAAGACAAAAGAACAACATGCAATATATATTCATGAGGCCAATTTCAAAGCTATAACCCATGGAAAATCATAAAACTACCAAGCTGATTTTTAGTGTAGTGTGAACAACTACTCATTTGCACAAACATTCATATACACAACCTGTCACTCAACCATTCATTTGAACAACTTGTCACAATCCAAAATAGACATAATACTATAAAGTATCAAATTAATTTCTCATGACTATATATGATAAATCATTTGCAATAGGCTTATTCCAATCATGTCCTCATAAGTTCATGGGACAATAGAATATTGTTCTGAATGACTCGCCCTTTGATGAAACCTGATTGACAGGGGTTCAAACTCATCAAAGTACATCATCACAAATCCATACTTCTTTAAACACATATAGAGACCCATTATCTAAATCTGTTGATACAAAAGAACTCCCCACGAAGGGCATATATAAGTACCCATCAACCCCAACCAGGCTCTCCTTCTAATATATTTACTAAATATGAATTAATAATCATTCATAAATCTGGAACCCCCCACTCTACTACCATAGGACGACAACAAGAGAAAAAAAACAAAGATATACAAATAACCACCCTAGACTCTTGCAAAGAAAATCTTGCCCCAACGTCCATTGATGGTGAAGGTGCAATATCACCATTGCTGCTATCTTGCACCTTTACAACAGTCATAAAAACAATGCAGTGAAGTATAAGAACACACTTAGTAGAAAATTCAGCAGAAAAAACAATGCAATATTTCAGTTTAAATTAATTTATATGCATATTCAATGACAAGTACCAACAATAATAGAATTGCTATCACCTAGCTACCACCCCAGTTGAATAAAAAAAAAACCTTGTGTTATCTATAGTCCTCGCACGCAGATCAACACATTTGTCGGTCCTCTACTAGGATAAAGTACTTATTTATTTTACACTCCCTTCCCCACTCCTACCTCCTAAGAAGATTAAAGATGGTGCAATACAAACGTGATGATCCATTCAAATAGACGAAATTGTTTCAGTACCGACAGTTAGGGGTGGGCACGGTCCTGGTTGAGACCTATCTCGGTCCCAGTCCCGGTTCAGTCAATCGGGAACAGTTCGGGTCGGGAAAATCACTTTTTGGGGGATGGCTCGATTGGACCCAGACTGTTTGGAATCGGGACAGTCCGGATCGGGACCATGCCTACCCGGTTTTTGTTTTTTAGAATCCAAAATGAACAAAATATGGAACAAGTCTTGTCTAGGAGCTGTTTCAGTAAAGGCTGCGAATCAGATTTCCCACCTGATTCATCCTTCTCCTCTATTTTCTGCCAATTCTTAGCTAAATACCCAGCACCAGCACCAGCTGCAGCTACCCACATATCCATTTGGCAACAATTCCACTACTAATTCACTACCAACATAAACACCTCAATCATCACCACTACATAACATCAAATATTTGCAGAGCCAACCATCCCATTTATTCAAATTAACAAACCCCAAGAAGAAACTCAAGAGGTGAGGATGGGCTGGAGGAGGAAAAAGAGGAAACACAAGAGGAGTGAGAACTTGGTTTATGAGATATTCTCTCTGAGTGTGAGATTTGGTTTATGAGATGTGTAAGAGATATGGTGTGGGATGATGTGTAAGAGATGTGGTGTGTAGTAAGAGATTTGGGCTTGGGCTGATGTGTAAGAGATTTGGTGTGGGATGATGTGTAAGATATTTGGGCTTGGGATTACTATAGTAACCGGGACGGACCGGAACAGTTCGGGACAAAATTAGTGAAAAGCGGTCCCGAACCGGTCTGGGACCGGGACTGGGATAAAAACTGTATAAACTGGTTGGTCCCGATTTAAATCGGTTCAGGACCATACCGGTCCGAGATTCTTGCCCACCCCTACCGACAGTCATAATTTGGTCGGTACTCATCTCGTATAGGGACCATCACGTAGACCACCAAGAATGACACACACATAAACTAAAATTAAACAAATAAATAAACAATAAAAATGGTAGTGATACTAATAACAATGGTTCCTAGAAAATGAAATGAAATACGTTGAAATAAACAATATTTTTAGTCAAATGATCTATGCAGGAGGAATGTTGGTCCTGGCTTTTAATTGCACTTTCCTTTGCTAGAGAAGAGTACCAAAGAAATATTTGAATTTTCCACAGCAATTAGCCCTCCTACATCTCCTGAAAGTCCCCAATCTAAACTTTCTCTGAATTCCCTCAAATCAAAACCACCCTTTCTCTAATCCCCACTCGAAAAAACCCAAAATTGCCTCAAACCCAACCCCAAAAACGTTATTACCCTCTATTTCTGCTCCAAAAACTCAGACTTTCCTCCAAATTCCATCATCAAGACCTCTCCTTTTTCCAATCTCCACTTAAACATTCAACAAAATCCCAAAACAGAGATGGAAAGAGACATCAATAATGATAACACCAACTCAAGAAGCGACAGAGAGGCGAGAACAGGAGCAAGGGAGAAGAAAATCACAGAGCTAGGAGGAGAGGAGAATGGCAGAACGAGAAAGATAGGAGAATCACAGAGGGAGAGAAGAGAATGGCAGCGATGCTGTGTGTGTTTCTATCTTTTTAAGTTTTAGGTGAGAGATATAACACGCTATGTCAAGTTTTTGGGCAAAATAATGAGCGCTTTTGCATTTTTAATCTCCAGCTTAATTTTTTAACAGCGTTTTCAAATTATAATGCCATTAAAACTTGGCTTTTCATAGCACAAGTGCAAAAAATGCTATTATCAAATGTTGTAAAAAAGGATTTTGGTGTAGTGTAGGAACTAATGACTATATTCACTTAAAAGTAGAACCTCTAACCTGAAGGTTTTTTTTTTTTTGAGTAAAGCATAGATAGACAAAAAATAAAAGTAGTACATAACATAGACTCAAAAGGAGACATATACTAGCTAGCCTAATACATTTGTTAATTCAACCGAAGCCAAAATACATCGACATCACAAATTTGTTAAAATTGATGATGATGAGAATACACAAAAACGCCAAAAAAAAATTCTTGTACTCCTGCGTGGGTTGCTAAGTTGTCAACATTTTGTTTGCCTCCCTAAAAACACTATGTAGCTTGAAGTGCAGCTTCGACAATAGCTCCAACCACAACTGCAAAAGAGGCTGGAGGCATTGGTTCTGGACCTGGTCCATGCTCATCTCCTGTATAAAAATGCAACAATCACTTTGGATTAGAAGTTTGTCAATCTGTAAGGAAAAGTAAAAATGAAGACCATGCACCATGGCCATGAATTCAACATAATTATTTGTGGATTTCCCAATGAATCCATCGCAACCTTTCACATGAACTTCCATGAAATCTCTGACCACAACACTGAAACCAACATAACCATGATTATTGGTTTTTTTTAGTATTAAGAAAGGTGATTAATTACAAACTTGTGTGAGTAGTTGCTACATTATCATTATGTTATTCTTGACCAAACTAAGCAACAAGAGCATGAGGAAGAAGCCTATATGATTTCATTTTTTATCTTATGACTGAAATCCATCTCTTTGTAGCTTCAAGGACCAAATTCACACTGAGTGAGAAATTCTCAAAGGCTACTAATGTTTATTGATTTGATGAAATCTATTATTAATGTATCAAAATGCTACAGTTGTGAACTCTCGTTTCTAAGATCCGAGGATGAAGTAATTCTTGTGGATGATATATAGTAACTCGTGGTGTGGTGGTCACACAGATAGTCGAGGTGGTCAACTAGTAGTGGTCGTTGTTGGGTTATTGGTGTTCGCTTGAATAGTCTAACATCACAAAAGGTGGAGTTGTCATGAAGGATATAAATATATAGGTGGTTCACTCCCTAATAACAATGATGCATTTTGAATAAAACCCCACACCACCAAGGCCCCAAAGGGGCCCCAATATGGTGGTATTTAAGTCGGTGACTATATCGTTGCTATTTATAGTGAACCAAGGGATGTGCGCACATGTGCGACACCCTAACAAGTAGTATTAGAGCCGATGGTTTAGCTGGCTGGGACTTAGCGAGGATGAGGTGCATGCGACACATTGTTCAATGAGAGTAGGCGCAGGGCGACGAGCTAGGTGCAGCGCAATTTCTCTAGGTGAACGATTTAGGGTTAGACTTCTAATCCATGCCAAGAGGGTGTTCTACAAGTCTAGATGAGGTAGAGTTAGTGCGGTGGTTGTGACCAGGTGGAGTTAACAATGCCAGCAATAGTCTTCGTAAAAGGGGAGTAGGCACAGGGGCAGCAAACTAGGTTGAACATGACTCCTCCAGGTGAATGATTCAAGGATAGGCTCTAGATCCACGCCAAGAGAGTGTCCTACAGACGATGTGGAGTTAATGCAGTGGTTGCTACCAAATGATGCCAACAATGCCAGCAATAGTCTCCAAATGTGGAGATTATTGGGTTATTGATGTTGGCTTGAATAGTCCCACATCATAGAATGTGGAGTTGTCATGAAGGAATATGAGGAGGTGATCCACTCACTAATAACAACATGCCTTTTGGATTAAACCCCACACCACCAAACCCCAAGCTGCATAGTAGACCAAGGGGTGTGCGATGCCCTGACAATAGTCACATTGAGTCATGGCAACATCATGTAATGATCCATTGTTGCACCACCAGTATCTTTCCCACGCAACTATTCTCAAAGATATGTGAGGTTTTTAGTTCAAACAAATTATTTAACAAATTGGACCTAGCAAGCTGGGGATTGAACCCAACCCCATGACCTGACATGTCATCTGTCAAGACATTTGTCATTGAGCTAAAAATGAGTCGGTGTTATCAGAGTGCAAATCTCTTCTCGAACGATTGCCTAATCGTATAGGATACAACTTGATACAATCATCATTTTTCCATAAGTTAGATGCATGTTCAGTGAAGTGTCACAGTTTCACCACCTTAGAGTCATTCTCGACATTAATACCATCTGTAACGACTCACTCTCCCATCACCAATATTATCCTCATTAAACACCCATGTAGATGTGTGAGATTTTTAGCTCTGATTACGCCTAAATAGTACACGCGGTCAATTGCATTAAAGATTGGGGTGTCGATCCCACGAGGAAAAATGATCTACAAAACAAGGTCTAGGAAGAAAAACTACGCGAAACTAAATGTAAGAAATTCTAGCAATTTTAAAATATGAAATTGAATTTAGTTTAATAAAATCAAGTTTAGAAAAATCACAAGGTTCCAAGAATCCCTCCTAGATTTCACGCGCCAACTAGTATTGATTCGCTATGATGACTCGATTACGTATTTCACATCCCAAAAAACATAATCGGAAGAATAGTCTTTAATACATAAATATATCCTAATGTAAATGGATTTTAGATTTAACTTTTTTCTAGAAAGCACAAAGGTTGGTCATATGTGATATCCTAAATTTATGATATATCCGGAGACACTAACATAATAAAAGACGATCACATATAACTAACCTACCGAAATCAATTGATCCTTAAAAAATTCCACACATAAGAAAAACGTGACTAAACTTATATGGAGAAGAAAAAGACAACCACCGGAATAATAATCTACAAAGAAATTTATGAAATCTTTGTCACTAAAATAACATAAATTCCTATATTAAATAAAAGTGAGAATCATAAACACCATTATTCATCGTGAAAGCATAAAACGAATCAAATACTAATTAAGTGCGTTACATCTAGGAGTTCATCTCTTCACCTTGCGTGGAGTTTGGTGACACATGGCGAAGGTGATGACAGCAACAGCAGTGTGGAGCATCATCGACATGGCGACGCGTGGTGGATTAGCGACGCACTCCCTGCTCCTGCGTTTCTGCTGCTGCTGGACGTCGCCGCTGCTGCTGCGTTATCTCCCTGTTGTCATGCGTTCTTGGCTGCTGTTGCGTATTGGCAGCTTGTTGTATTGTCGTCCTTATGTTCCAAAGAAAACCCAATCTCTCTCCCTCTTCTATTCTTTCTTGTTGTATCTATTGTAAAAGGAAACCCTGCTCCCTATTGGCAACCCCAAATTGGAAACCCAATACCAATTGTCAACCAAGGTTGTTGCCGTATTTGTGTTAAGAAAAAAGAAACCAAACTCCTCATTGGTCCACCAATTGGAAAACAAAACAACTTCTAAAACAAAAGGCTACCCCCTCTCTTACTGTTGCTATTATGGTTAAAAGAAAACCCTTATTGGGCCCAATTGGGAACCCAATTAAAAAACAAAAAAAAATCTTTGGTTTCTCCTTAAAATCCTCCTCCCTGTTGGTGGATCTCCCCCAAATACAATTAGAAGCCCAAAAACAAAAGGAAACAAAAGGGTCCACCAATTTTTTTTAGATTTGTTTTAATAAAAGGAAATGTGGGTTTGGCTATATTCATCCGTATCACTTCTTTGTTCCACCAAAATTCAAAGCTAAATTCCTTTATTTTATTTCTTTGGTTTTCTTAATCTTTGGCTTGAGTGTCTCCCGCCCCACTTTGTCAATTTGTCTATGAATCACCATTATTCGCCACGCTAACACACTTTTGTAATTTAAACTCCAAACCCTACAAAAATACAAAAATAAAACAATTAAACTAAAATACACTATTTGAAACAATAACAAATATAAATTATGAGGCATTTTATGTAATAATTATGTGAACATGAAGCTCAAATAATTTATCCAATAAATAAGACTCAACAAAGTTCGAACTCTTGACATGTGATGTCATTCAATACAAGATCTGTCGCAAAGTAAAAAAAGACTTGGGGTTTTAAGAATGCAAGTCCACACTTAGTAATTTTCCGTTAGACGATTACCTAATTGTGTAGGACACAACTTTGCACAACCATCATCTCTCTATGGCCAAAGTGTTTTCTAGCACACCCCATGGTGCAACCAACACCATTCCATGGTTATGCAACCAACCAACATCATTATCGTTTAAAAATATCTTGCAAAAAGTGTTTTCTAGCACACCACATGGGAAATAATTTGTTCATTTAATTTTGCAAGAAATCTTGAATCTTGCAAGATTAACCTCGATTTAACAAGATTTCAGACAAATCGAATACTATCACTTATTATTAGGAAATTTAGAATTTAGGTTCCATAATTTATTTCATCTTCGAGTTTGGGTCCTATATTTGTCCACCTTTGAGTCTGGGTCCCAAGATTATGTTGACCCCGTTGTAATATAAGACCTAAAGGCAAAAATGGTATAAATTGGGGGACCTAAAACCTAAATTTATCTATACCAGAGTTAATATTATTTTTAAAAAGATAAAAATTGGATGGAGAATTAATGGTCTTGGACCCAAATTAAAGCAAGTATAAATTATGGACCCAAACGCAACTTAACCCTTTATTATTATTATTATTATTATTATTATTATTATTATTATTATTATTATTATTATTATTATTATTATTATTATTATTATTATTATTATTATTAATGGTGTCAAATTTATGTTTTCTTTTACCTTGACCTACACAAGGAACACACATGAGCTAAAGACCACCGTTGTGTCGGCCGATGACACTCCGATGCTTAAGTCAAATAAGGCTTGAGAAAGGTGTAATGTTGTAAATTAGGTCCATAGCGTACCTTTGCTCCTCAACCATGTGCTCTATTTATCATGTGGGAGTCATTGTTCGGCTATGCCTTTAGTGACGTAGTTTAGGGAAAGAGGTCTGTTGAGAGATCATTTCCTTGTTGGGAGTTGTTCATGTAGGAGAGTTTGCATACACAACTTGTGCTCCGATATTTGCTGAGCATTCTTCCCTTGTGGAGTGTTGTCCATGCAGGAGAGTTTTCGTGCACGCCTTATACTATGGTATTTGCTTCATAGTCGGAATCAATAAATTGTTGGCTTGCTTGTCTTAGGTCAAACTCCTAGATACTTGCCTTATTAGGTCTTATGCGTATTGAGCTTGACCGTACGACGTATGGGCTTAATAGGGCATTGCTATTTGGGTCCAACCTTCTAGACCCTGCCACAGTGGGCTTTGTGTTGTCTGGCCTTTGTCAGATTCGGCGCTCATTTAGGTTCACTTTGCTCTGTAGACGAAAACATCATGACACGTGTACGGTGCAAATTACTAGACTGTTCAGTGTATCATCAGCTGCTCCCCCTGAGTTAGTGGGCTAGCCTGCCGGTCTACTAAGTCACTTCATAAGAAAACTATACAGTCGTGATGGTTGAGTCTGAAACGTTTTCCTCAAGCGGCGCACGTATTTATTGAGTATGCGACTGCTCGAATCCTCACTTCTATTTAAGCTTTCTTATCTGCAGAGAATAGTTTCTTTACTTCTGCAACTTTTCTGAAACTCCTTCTTGCTTTTTGCTTTCCCATTCTTGCTTCTATTTTCGCAAGTGTAATTGAAAGTTGTACTTTCTTTTATGGCGGATAAGGTTGAACTTAGTTCTGATCAAGAGCTGGCGAATGCTTTTTATGAGTTTTTCTGAGGCAGGTTGGTCAATGAGCCTGGTCTGGTGAGTCTCAGGGATCAATACCGAATTTTCGAGGATCTGGAACTGGTCCTGTTGAGTTATGGTCACTGGTCGATCTCAAATCATACTGCAAGTGCACGGTTTTCTATTGAGTTAGATAATAGCAAATACGGGTTGAATCCCACAAGGAGAGCTATAAAGTTATGAAAACTAATCTTCAAATCACTTTTGAAACTTAACCTAGTTAGAAAAGAAGTGATTGTTGAAGTGTTTAAAAAACAATGCAAACTAAAACCTAAATGGGAGAGTTTGGGCTTTGGGTTTATCATAATGATTAAATGGCACCATTAGGCCACTCTTAGTTTAATCATTCAAAATTCATTAATACATCCTAAGGTAGATTCTCATCTCACATTAGGATGGAGAATATGGCTTTATAAGTAAATTGATTTCAAGCTTTAATTATATTAGTAATCTAATAATCAAATGTGGATTTAAAATTTTACAATGAATTTATACTTAAATGAAATACCAAATCTACATTACAATTCATAGTGGTGTTTTACTATTCATTGCTGACTGGGACAAAGTCAAATCAAAAGTATTAGAGATAAAAGATGGTTAGGATTGAAAGTTGAAAAATGTATTGAATTTGAAAGTTGAGATTCATTTCCTATTATGGCATATTTGGAAATATAAAACATGTAGAATGGCGAAAATAAAGAAAATTTTGAAAAAAGTTGGTGGAATGTACATGTGGCGGAGAGAGAAAATAATGTGTTCTTTTTAGCAAAATGAAACTTATCATAACTATCTAAATCGTTGTCAAATTTTGGTAAATTTAGTATCGTTGAAATGCATTTTTGAAGATATTTCCAACAAAATCAATTATTAATACAAGCGCTAAAATTTAAAAATATATATATTTTATAATTAAAAAAAAGTATAATGTACTTCACGTCTTTAATATTTTTCAAAGCAATGAAACCGGCCGATCATACCAAAGAACATAATTTTGGCATCTTAATGCACATTTTAACAAAAACCCTAAACTTTATGTTTTAGCGAATTCAAAGATTGGGGGAGAACTAATTCAAATTTGACTGAGTCTAACCCTAAAATTTATAATATATTTTTACCTTAAAATAGGCTTACAGTTCAGTACTAATTGAGAGCGAAAATGGGAATAGTGACAGAGGTGTTCAGCACACAATATTTAGCAAAAATAAAATTATGTGGAGTGCCAATGGCACAGGGCATACTCAAGTATCTAACAAATCAAAATGAAGTTAGATTAATATATAATATGTAAGTAGGAGCTTATTGGTTCATATGATAGAAACTTATCTAATCTTGAGCTGAAGAAGTAGAAGAAGAAAGCATTAATTGAATTCATATGATGAAACATAAAACATCTAACTTACCTCATTGCTTCATGACATAATCAAGTTACAAGATCAATCTAACTACTTGCTTCTCTAATACATAAACTTGGAAATAAACTAAGTTAAAAGAGAACCATCTTGGAGCTATCCTCCCATGGGGGCTTACCCACACCCTAAAGTGGGATGTTAGCTAAACATGGTAAGCTCTGGGCCTTCCCTCCACTTATTATTCTAAACTCTAAATACTACAACTTCTCTGAATTTGATTACAACTTTTTAGTTTTCGTCATTTCTCCAATTATACTCCAAGCATGGGGTATTTATAGGTGAAAAGATGGTAGAATGGATAGTGGAATAAAATAAAGAAAAAATATGGTGGAATAAAATAAGAAAAATATAAGGGAATATATTGGAAAATAATGAATGGTAGAATAAGGAAAAGATAAAAGAATTTGGTAGAATAAAATAAGAAAAAGATCACGGAATGTGTCGAAGAATGGATGGTGGAATATGTAGAGATTTCTTTTTGCTAGAATGAAGTTGCCATGTGGATGCCCAAATCTTCAAATAATTTTCTCAAGATCCATAGATGATGGTGCATTGTGGGCTTGACTCACTACAAGAAAAATTGTGATTAATAGCGTTTAAAAACCGCTATGGTAGGATACCATAGCGGTTTAGTAACCGCTATGACATCCGGAGCTATAATAGACCCAGGGTCTATTATAGCGGTTATAAAACGCTATAGTAGATCCTTTTATAGCGGTTTAAAAACGCTATGATAGAGAGCCTTTCATAGCGGTTTAAAAACGCTATGGTAGATCCTTTTATAGCGGTTTAAAAACGCTATGATAGAGAGCCTTTCATAGCGGTTTAAAAACGCTATGGTAGAGTATACATAGCAATTTTTTTTTTTTTTTTTTTTTTTTTTTTTTTGGTTTTTGTTTTTGTTGCTATCAAATGACTTTTCATTACATCTTATATAGAAGACTAGAAGATTTCAACAATCAATTGCTGGAACAGAAATTGTATTGACAATGCTGAAATTGGAATTACAAGATACAACTCGAAAGAGAGAATTACAATGTAATATGAACTGAATGATGTAGGCTGTTCGAGATGCCTTAATCTCCTAATAAGCATTTGCTCAATTGTACAATGTGTGAAATCATGAATCCCAATGTTATTGCCATTCTCCTATTTATTCTCATACCTCACAGAGGTCAGAGCAACTAACATAGCATTATTCTTCTAACAGAGCATTACTCTTCTAACAAACATTCTTCTAACCACTAACAGAATACTGAAGAACCCTTCTCATCCACCATCTGACAGAGCACTCTGCAACACTTAAGCACTTGCATTCTCCACCATCTGCAGCATATTACCTCAGTAACAACTGGAGCATTCACAACTGAAGCATTCACATTCTATATCAGCAACAACTAGAACATTCACATTTTGTTAATCACTCCCTGAAAGTCCTTAACATCAGTTACAATTTGTTAAACTAAAACAATCTTAGAATAATACTACTAGACCAAAGCTAGAATAATACTACCAACCAAATGCCCAGTTGTTATACTACTAGAATAATCTTATAAAAAAATTTATAATAATTTATTTGAATTTTTAATACTACTAACTAAACGTAAATTTTGGGTTACCATAAGTCCCATAAATTTTGGGTTACCATAAGTCCCGGATGCTGCTGCTGCTGTGCTGAGGTACTGCTGCTGCTGCTGCTACGCATTGCTGCTGTTGTTTGCTGCTACGCTGAATTGCTGCTGCTGCTACGCTGATCTGTCGCAGCGTTGGTTGGAACATTTGATTTGGGCAATCCGGGGTACGCTCGGGTGGCATAAATGCGCTTTTGCTGCGTGCTCTATGGCTGAGAGTTTGCTGGCGTTGTTCGGGTTGCTGGGCACAGACATAGATTTTCAATCACTGAAGAATTCGAGCGACAAAAGAGGAAAGGAATATAGAGGAGAGCAGAGAGACATTGAGAAATTTTGTACTAAAAAGATGGATAAAGATGAAATTGAGATTACCCAGTCGCCCTAGGAGAATGACCAAGTCAGCCCCCAATCCCTGAAAATAAACAAAAAATCATCTACTGAAAAATGTACATAAGAAGTAAGCCAAGAGCATTACCTACATATCTTTTGCCGACATCTTTGTATAACCTATTGCAAGAGCGTGTTTCTTTCCTTCAGCCATTATGGCCTGGAAGATTTAAGGGAACAGACAGTAAGAAAATTATTGATTCTAGAAACTAAACAAAGCATTTAAGGCATAACTTAGATTTAGTGATGGCAAATAAATAAAGAGAACTACAACCCACCCACCACTAAGAACAACACAATATTTCTTATCATACATGGGTCATAAAATGGATAAACAAACGCATGCAAATCTAATCAGATTGTGGCAGCACAAGACGCTCGACAAATTCAATGTAGGAACGGGGAACAGATTCGGTGATACCATCAGCAAAAGAGAAAGTTGTTGAATCAGCAACTGTTGAACTTTGCTGCAGAAGGCCATCAGGACTCACTTTTCACAGCAGAAACAAAGTCATAAATTGTTAGCTTATTGATAGTAGAAGAGCAAATTGAACTACCACTTCTAAACAAAGAAGACAATTATGACGATCAGAATTGAATCTGTCCTGTGCAAAAGATGATGTTTGTGTTTCAAATGGGTTTTATGAAGAGTAAACTGGAAACCATAAACTAGCAAGTTCTCCAAAGATAGCTTATTCCCAAAGATAGCTTATAGATAATCATGATAGTTGCAAAACATTAACACATATACAAGTCATCTGACAAGACAATGATAAGAGTTTCTTTACTGGATAAATTTTCACTTTGCATTAAAAATTGAGAAAAATAAAATTCCCTATCTTTTGATTGCCAGGATTTAACATTTGAATTTATGGTTCTGTAGCAATACATTAATCAGATGAGCTACATCCAGTACATGATATTAATATAAGAATAAGAATGTATTCACTGAGTTTTGTATTACAGTATTGGGACCTTCCTCAACTAAGCAGAAAGACAAGTCTTAAATTCCATACTTAAGTGTATTTGAGCAAACAGTCGTGACACATTCAAAACGTGAAGAGATGGTGCAACCAATAACCACTACAGTACTTAGTCAACTGGCTTTTAATAAATACCCATACCAAGAAAGCATGTTCAATTACCAGACCATATCAACAACATAAAGGATATTATGATGTATATATCTTGGCAATAAGCATTTTATTCTTCCATACTAATAGCAATTTATTCACCTGATGTACTTGCATATTATTCATTCAAACCACTAGCATTTTATTCAGATAAAGCACTAGAATTTTATTCACACCAAAGCTAAACTATTTATGTGCTAAAAGGCGTACCACGCAGCACAGGTTTTATTGAAAGTTAAAATTTAACGACGACTTCGAGATTTTGCACTACTTACAAGTGGCATAGTGGTTGTAAAATTTAAACAAGAACTGTTTTGATTACTTGAATACAAGTACCAGCTCAAAGTGCAAATGTTCCAACCAACGGTGCGACAGATCAGCGCAGCAGCAGCAGCAATTCAGCGTAGCAGCAAACAACAGCAGCAATGCGTAGCAGCAGCAGCAACAGCAGCACCTCAGCACAGCAGCAGCAGCAGCAACAGCGCAGCAGCGGCATCAGCGACTCAGCAGCAGCATCCGCAACAGCAACACAGCGCAGAACAGAGCAGCTCTGTTTTGCAACAGAGTGCTCTGCCAGAATTCTGCCCCTGTTTAGATGTGTCGCAACCGCAATTCCCCGCATCATCCAGGCCGCATACCGTCACTAGACAACAAAAATGTGGGTTCATTTGAGATTAACATTATGGTAACATGTGAGAGATTCATGGAGGCGATTCATTGATGTTGCCCAATCGAAGCAGTTTTTGCAATGCCATGTATTCCATGCAATCATTAGCACGTATAACAGACAGTTTTTTTATGAAGCATTATGCCTATATATATATATATATATATTAGGCTGAATAAAAATTACATAATTCTTTTCCTGCTATCTTATCCTGGTCACGAGCTTCATAGTTCAAGTCTCAGATAATATAATTACAGTACCAGTTATAGTGTAAAGACAGTAAAAGAAACACTAGGTGTCTACTAATTAGTATTTTCACAAACTTCAAAGAAATAAATAAATTATATCCTCCTTTCATGGGAATGATTAGAATCACTAAAAAGATGCAGTGTAAACAATGAAATCATTTATTATTATAAGCTATTAAGTCAACAAAGGCCATAGAAGCATAAAAAAAAATGGGAACAAAAAGAACAAATTAAACTAATCTAACTTTCTCATACAAAAGGCTGATATACTCATCATTTCTCTTAAGATTGCAGACACTCCCATTCATTACAAAGTACCAAAAAGGAAAACAAGAAAGAAATCATTAAAGAAGAGATTGTTTTGCATGGGAAAACAAGGATTAAAAGGATAATCAATCAATGGGGTTTATAGAAAGTATGTTTTTTCATGGAATCAGAAAGACAATTTATGAAATCACTAATCTTTCAATTTGGACAATAAAACACAGACATTTGTGTTATAATTTTCACACATTTTTGTCCTTGTTGGGTTTTGCATTTCACCTTCTCTTCCATTATCTATTACTTGTACACAGACAGTAGTTGTATTTAATAGTGTCTACTTCCATGCAACCTGCCAATGCATCCAAGTTTCAGAAATATTCCATGAAAAGCTACTATTCTTGTGAAAGAACAGCCACAAAACAAATATCATTGAAACCAAAACAAAGACCCTCTTAAAAGTATTAGAGACATCAACAAAAGACCAATGTACCCAATCTCTCAAACCCCATTAGAGTCCAAAGAGATGATCAACAAAGTGGAAAAAATTGGGGACTTAGACCACAAAACACACTTTAATTCATGAATTGATAAAAAAAAGATGGTAAAAATTTTACCTTGAGAAAACAGTTCCACAATCACACTTATATTCCCTTGTTCCACAAGTCTTCATGTGGGCTTTGTAATCAGATTGAACTGCATACTTCTTTGAACACTTCTCGCATCTCCATTTCTTTTCGCCATGTTTTCGGCAAAAGTGCTTCTTGATCCCAGTTAAATCACCCAAGGCCCTTGAAGGGCTGTGGTGAACACAAGAGGGTTCAGGACACACATAGACCTTCTTCCTGTACTCCTTGTTGTTTCTTTGCTTGAGCTTCCATGGAAGGTTGTGACCTCTTCTGTGAAGTTGTAAGTTTTGATCCCTTTGGAACCCTTTGTTGCAAATCTCACAAACAAACCTGTTGGTAGCCATTAAGGTCTTGGGAGATAATGCCACAACCTCAGACTCTGGGTCTGATGAAAATCAATAAAAATTGGTAAAAAATGGAAAATAAATTATGGGTTAAGAGAATTAAATGATGAAAAAATAGGAAATTAAAAAAAGGGGAATAACTAAATTAATTAATAAAAATAACCTGGATTTCCAGGTAGGTTTCTTTTCTTCCTGATCTTCTCTTCTTGTTGTTGTTGAGGAGATTGGGATGGAAACATTGGGTTCAAGACAGAGGACCCACCAGCTTAAAATTTATTTCTCTTGTTGTTGTTGTTGTTGTTGTTGTTGAAATGCAAAATCAGTTCCTATATGTTAAAAATAAACTTTTAGCATAAGTGTAACAAGTGAAACAACATAAATCTAGTCAAAAGATAAAGAAGTGATAACTATATTCTAGTTTCAGATTAAATTTGATAAAGTTTCATTCCACATTCTCTATTATGCTATTAGTAATTGTTGAAGTACCATCATCTCTATGTTATTGGTTAGTTTATTCATTTGTAATATGTAAATGCAATAGCAAATTTCATCTCCATAAGTGCTTGAGTTAAATTTTAGTTAAAAAATGGCATGAGTTATTGTAGTTAAAAGGTATATAGGTTATAGTTTAATTGTATATCACTAGAAGCAGGGTAGATTGAGTTTCCTAAATAATTCACTGGAAACTATAATTGAGCTATTAGGAAGGGGGGGGGGGGGGGGGGGGGGGGGGGGGACACCTACTGATAGTTACATTTCAGAGATAGGTAGCTCGATAGCCCAAATCTATCCAGAATTCTTTCAACATACAGTTCAGGTTGAGCTAAGGCAGCACTGCAAGAGAAATAGATCGAGCTCTAATGCCTGCTCAGACCTGTACAGAAGAATAAATGAAACAAGTACCACATGAAAATGTAGTAAAAGTGGAATAGTAGCTTCAAGTTACTAAGATCATATCATGAAATAACCAAAGGACTTACCATCGATGTGAGTGATACCACTGACAACTTAGAAAGGCTGAATTACTATTCATCAGCCACATTGCTGCATGCACCTCAGCACAAAATACCTTTCATCTGTTGCTGCTCTGGTTAGCCTTTTCCTTCCTGTTGCTGCATGCACCTCAGCACAAATCTGAGGTAGGTAGCTCGATAGCCCAAATCAGAGATAGCCCAAATCTGTTGCTGCATGCACCTCAGCACAAGAACTCCTTCTCCTTCCTTTCATCTGTTGCTGCTCTGGTTAGCCTTTTCACTGCAATCACCTCACCATCTCCCATCACTCCTCTGTCTGCATACCCTCCACTCCCCACCAAATTATCTAACACCCATCAAACAAAAAAAAATCAAAACTTTACTGAAACAAACCCTCATGAGAAATGGTGTTTTCTTCATTTTGTCAAACAAGACTAAAAATCACAAATGGGTTATTGTTATTTATGATAAAAATCATAACTTTAACACTAACAAGACTCAAATAGGTTTAGGTTTAGGATTTTGCAATTAGGGTTTTTACAGGAGGCGGAGTCATTAAGTGAGGCTATAGCAGAAAAACATAGTAAGGCTAAGCCTAAACTCTTAGTTATGTGTGCACATTGCTCAGATCAAGTGCGAAAACTGAGTAATATAGCAGACACTATGATTTGTTGACTGTTAACAGGCACGTGAATACAGTTCATGGATATGTAATAGGGTTCGTTGAAAATCGAAGTTAGGGGAGTTCGATGTAACACATAAAAGTAAGAGAATAAGAAAGGATAAACTACTCAGCAGAAAAATAAAGCAGAAAAATAAAAACAACATTTTTCTTATGCTAATATTGTCATCTTTATGAGAATAATATAGAACACGGATCCAAATTTGAAAGGCAAGCCTACATGATACAACCCTCTTTATAGTCCATGGTACCACCTATGTATTGAATCACTGTGTTTCAGGCTAAGGTTGCATGCAAAAAAGGGGGTATGTATCGGTGCCTTCTAAAAAGTAAGGATTTTTAACTAGGACTTACGATGATTTAACTCATAAATTAAAAAACAAAACTTGCCTTATGGACTACTGTAATCCTTCTTTCAGCATCATTGAGCTGAACCGCAATCCCTTCTTCAACTTTTAAGAGAAGCTTTTGGAGCATTAAATCTGAAATAAGAGAATCAACAAAATAGATGAGAACCAAATGCCCTAACAAGAATTATGTAAATATATAGATTTCATTGGAATCATTTCATTTGCAACAGAAGCTCGGATAGTGGTCAAGGATACATCCCCTGATAGACTAGTTTAAAGTAGAAATTGAGCAAGTGAAGTGATTAAGCAATAGCCAATGTGGCCCACATGCTGTGAAGCCTCATCTGGTATCTCTATGCCAAACTTTTTTACTTGGTTGTACCTGAACTAAGGTTAACACATGTAATTACTTGATTTTGATCTATTATGAATTTCTTCATTAGCTACATCAGATATTTGAGCCAAGGTGTCTATCCAACAATATCAATGTGGCAATCACATCATACGAATAAATTACAGTTTGAAGGTTATGATAACTAAGAACGATTGCGATGAAGGCCAAGGTATCCCTGTGACTGGAGACATCTTACAAATATAAGTCAGACTTGGTTATGGTCATAAGCATATGATCAGGCTAATATTGCCATCTTTATGAGAATAATATAGAACACGGATCCAAATTTCACTGCATACTTGTCATTTAGAATAAAGCAGAAATTATGAAATTTTAATAAGTATAGGGAGAGTTCGACAGATATAAGCTGTGTGGTCTTTAACAACAAATTTGATCAATCAGATGAACATTTTTGTTATGAAATAAACTTTAATCCACCTGAAAACCTCTGTCATGTGCTTGGTTACTATGTGAATTTTTTTATGGTAATAGTTCACTAGATTGCATACAACGTTTTCTGAGAAATTTAGTCTTCAACCCCACCCACGATACCACGATAAAATTATCTCCTCATCTCATTGTAACCATTTAAACTTTCCAAACCATTTAAATTCATAGTTCCACTATATGTATTATCGCCTGAAAATTAAAACACCGTAGAGATTCTATGCATCACATTATTAGAAAATTGGCCTAAATCTTGTAGATTAATAGCGGGTTTGAAGACTACATCTTCTTTCTAATTTGTGAACGAGCAAGAATGATGGATACAACGAAACAATTAATATCACATAATAATCGTCATTTTACCTTCATTATTAGCAAATGGGATCCTTGAGTTTGGATTTCTGGCTCCTTGTGTTTAACTGCCCTTTTACCTTTTCGTTTTGGCCCATTACCTAATTTTTTTTTTCAAGAAAACATTGGAACACTGAGTTTTTTTCAATGGAGCCCTAAATTTCAGAAATAAATTGTGTTTTGATGAAATGCAGAAAGAGGACGGAAAGTACAAAGACAGGTTTGGTGATTTATCATAGAGTTTAGAGAGTCCGAGAACGAGTGAGGTTTTTTGATGAAAACACCCAAAGCAAATCAACAATTCAGAAAACCAATTGAACAAGGTGTTTGATGAAAAATGAAAAAACAAGATTTGGGGGTTTTCGATTTTGAGTAGACCTGATGGTGTTGTCAGTCCTCATTGCTGATCCTGTGAGGGATGGGCTTGTTCTGCCTCAACATCTTCGCCAAATTCTTCTTGATGATGAACGCCTTGTGTGACAACATTTTCGCTTCAGCCGCTGAGAGTTCGGAGACGAAGCTGTGTGTTGTAATGGGTTTGTGCATCTCCTTCACTCTCGATCTCCCTTACTCTCTCCCTCGATCTTTCCATCTCCCTCGCTCTCTCTCCCTGTCCCTAGATCTGGATTTGGATCTGAATCTCCCTCTCTCTCTCTCGCTCGCTTTCGCAATACAAATTGAGGGCAACAACGAGAGAAAATGAGTTCTCTTGGCCTTTTGGGTGAGGGAACGATTTAGCATTTCGCCAAAATCGAGCGCGGCTAATATTTTTAATTTCCCGCCTTCATTTCTATAGCCTTTTAAAATGGGAATGTCATTGAAACTTGAACTTTTGCACTTTTTATAGCATTGTTATAAAAAACGCTATCGGCGAATGCTATCAATGAGTGTTTGTGTTGTAGTGACTTTATGGACCTTGGCCTTGAAAATCATTGGTAATGCATGTGTTATCTTCCAATGGACTTTGTTATTGAACTTAACCTTATTGTGTCATTTGTGCATATTTGATTATTAGTACTTCAATTCTTGCATTCTACACAAAATACACGTAATGAGAGTATTTTATTAGATAATAGAACATAACAAATATAGAATTAGGGGCTTAAAATGTATCATTTATAAGGCTATCAAATCCCTCCAACCCTACATTTTACTAGTCATCGAGAAAAAAGAGAATAAAACTAACTCACTTTCGTAAGAATCGCGATTACATTTAGCATATGTAATAAGCCTTTAAACCTCAAGGTTTCCCCTAGTGGACGAGTTGTATTCTCGTGAGGGTTTTCAGAAATGATACCCACATAGGGATGGCAGTGGGGCGGATTTGGATATGGCTAATCGGGTTTCGGGGCGGATACGGATATCCAAACAACATCCGTCAAATATTCGGGGCGGATACAGATTTGGCCATATCCGCCCCACGGATATCTGTTTAAGTATGAAATTTACATAAATACCCCTAGCCCTATAAAAAGGAAAAAAAAAAAACCTCCCCATTCGATCTGAAAAATCTCTCACTCTCAGACTCACTTTCGATCTGAGACTCATGAGTCTCAGATCTCAGACTCACTTTCGATCTGAGACTCACGAGTCTCAAATCTCAGACTCACTCTCAGATCTCAGACTCAGACTCACTATCTCACTCTCAGACTCACTTTCGATCTAAAAAACCTCCCCATGAGATGAAGGAAAAAAACATCTCTCACTCTCAGACTCACTTTCGAAGCATAGAAAAAAAAATCGAAGAAGACTCAAGCTCTCACATTTTTTTGGTAAATCTGAAAAAAAAAATGAGGGAGAGATCTTCATCTCAGATCTTCTTTTTCATCTTCAGATTTTTTTTTCTGGGTTTCAGATGATCAGATCTTCGTCTCGATCTTTTTTTTTTTTTTTTGGGTTTCAGATCTTCTTCATCTTCAGATCTTTTTTTTTTCTGGGTTTCAGATGATCAGATCTTCATCTCGATCTTTTTTTTTTTTTTTGGGTTTCAGATCTTCATCTTCAGGTTTTTTTTTTATGGGTTTCAGATGATCAGATCTTCATCTCGATCTTTTTTTTTTTTTTTGGGTTCAGATCTTTATCAGTTCATCTCGATCTCTTTTTTTTTTTTTTTGGGTTTCAATCTCAGATCAGTTCATCTCGATCTTTTTTTTTTTTTTTTGGTTAAATGGGGCGGGGCGGATATCCGCCTATCCGTTCGGGGTGGGGATGGTTTTTAAAAAAATGATAAACGGATATGCAGGGCGGTTTCGGAGACCCGAAATCCTCAGTGGGGCGGGGATGGGTTTGCTCAAATCTGCCCCAATCCGCCCCGTTGCAATCCCTATACCCACAAACATTAGTGTTACTCGGAACTCTGACTAAAAACTTTAGTAAGAAATAAATCTTTCCTTATTTAACCTCAGAGAGTTCCTACTTGAATGCGTAAGGCTCAAGATATGTATTCTTGTAACTTCTTGATCAGTATTTTGTCAATAAGTGACTTTAGTAAGCACTATTCAAATGACATAGGAATTATTCATTCAAGTTTATATTAAGAGTTTGATCATCTTCTTTGATTCAAATTTCAGTTTAAAAATGGACATATATCTGGATCACATTCTAGAAAATTCGCTTCAACTTCAAATCTCACAAGGTATATAATCACTCAAAATGAAATCACTTAGAGATTTGGCTATTTTTTCTCAATTGTATGTGAATAAGATGAAACAATGAATAAGGGATTATTCACATACAAGACTAAATATCGAAATTCGTGAATATAATAAATATGATCTCAAGAACGAATATCATCTGCTGAGAATGTTGATTCATTCACCACAGTATTTTTTAATTCACCCTCCACACTTCAGCCATATTTTCCTAAGGATCAAAAAATTGACTAGGTTGGAATGGGGCTTAAGAAAGGGTAACATTGAAGATTAATGACAAACAAAAGTACTTTTGATAAGGTTAGATGTCTTCTATAAGTGTTGAATTTCATCGATTGGCTTAACTCCTTTTTTATTAAAGAGTTTTACATCTTCATGGATGTGGAAAACAAGGGATATATTTTTTTTTGAAGCCTTGTACAAAATGGTAATGGAATGTGAAGCTCTTTCTCCTCGTTTTGGCACTAAGAAGTGTGTACCTTTCCATTGATGGTGATAAAACTTTCTTTGTTAATCATTCATCTCCAACCTTTCTTTGTTAATCATTCATCTCCAACCTTTCTCAAATGTACAAGGGTCAGAAAAAATATAATTGGGTTATCAATTAGTGGGTTAACAACACAATTGTTAATATGATAGGCTTCAAACTGGCTCCAAGGTTAAACAATACATGGGAATGTTAAAAGGCTTAATCTAAGCAAATAATGATTTTTCTTCATTTCCCAATAATAACATGGTTTCTATGTCTCAGGTGAATTTCATAATGTACTGTAGTGGTATGATTCAACTTTGATGTTTTATTCTCAGTTTTTTACAGAAACAAATAATTATAGAGATCATGCAACAAGATATTGTAGGACTCAAGACATTCAAAATTAGCTTATAACCCTCATAAAGGAGAAAGGCTAGAAATCTCACAGGGTTCAATTCTCCACTATTTTTCTCATGTTCATCAGATAACTAATCTACTTTTCAACTTTAAACAAGAACATCGAAGCTAAAACACAACTTTCAATGCAAACTCTTAGAA